>CAWUFW010010730.1:0-670882 GCA_963921515.1 Calotriton arnoldi | reverse complement strand
CACACCCACCCGGGACCAGCTACTCCCCAAGCGCTACACTAGCCAACACCTTGGAATGCACACCAGTGGGTGACTGTGCCCACTTGGGACACTTAGGATCCCCTCTTATGTGACCCTCCTGATCACAAGCAAAACATTTCCGGGGTCCCATCTCTGCAGGCATTCCTGAAGAGATCCATTGCTTCTTATCTTCTGGGGGGTGGGGAGGGGGGGGGGCAGGGGATCTTTACCCTGGGTACTAGATTGGGGCCCTATTGAGAACTCCTTTTCTTTACCCCCTCCCCCACTCTTCTGCTTTGGAACCTGCCCACCTTTGGCGGACTCTCCCCCATGCACCTTCTTGTGGACCCTGGTACTCACCCAGTGGTTCGCCTCCATAGCAAGCTTCCTGGGGTGAGTAAACCTACTGTCAGTCAATTGCTGGCGCAGCTCTGTAAAACACAGTACAGACAAGTGCTCCTTCACAATCAAATTGTACAGCCTCTGAAAATCTGTGACATTACTGCCCCTCACCCAACCATCCAGTGATCTGCAAAAAGAATCCACTCATTCCAACCTTGTCAGGGACTCGAGTTTCTTACTCCCTCTAAACTGATCCATTTACTTGTCAGTACTGAGACAATACCTGGTGAGAAGAGCGTCCTTCATTTCAGAATAGGTGAGGATATGCCCCTTACCCAAAGCCAACAATGTGTCCCTCCCCTCCTCTGTGAAGTGATTTCACAATCCTGCTCCCCAGTTTCTCTCATGGACCCCATTCATGTGAACAGCTGTTTCATAGCCCAGAAAACACCTCTGGATATTATCTCCCTGCTTGTACTCTGTCCCTATATTCTTTGGAACGTGCACTACTTTCTCAGACTGCACTGAGGAAATGCTGCCACCATCTGTACTGGGCCTGTTCTTCAGCTCCAGCTCCTTTATACCACGCTCGTGGTCTAGGATCATCTTTTTCTCCTCCATGGCTAGCCTCTTGTCCTGCCTTTCACTTACTAACCGTAGTCTCTCAAGCTCAAACTTCCTTGCTTCCCGCCTGTCGTCCATCTCCTCTGGGGACAGACCGTTTGAAGAACCACTGCTGCCTGACCCCTAGGGTACCTCCCCTCCTGGCAGCTCCTGAGCCCTCATCACATCTTACTTCTGAATTGGCTCTTCTGCCTCTACACCAGGATCCTCAGAATGCCCACTGGCATTTCTGGCTGCTACCCAGGCCCTAAGCTCCTTTTGCAGCTCCTCCTTTTTGGTGAAGCCTTTAATTTGGACTCTGAGGTTTTGCAAATTGTCTTCAATTCATTCACGAAGTAGTTTTCCTACTTATCCTCCTCAAAAGCCACTCTAGGGATGCAACTGACAATGCTCTTGACTGTGTCATGATGCAGTAGGAAGTTCAAACTTTAACTTAAGAAAGCAAAAACGCAAAAGTAGGCCAAAAGAAAAAAAAGTATGTGGTACGTAGTGGTTTGCGATATGTTATTAGTGTACACCAATCACTGTAGGTAAAGTACAAATGCAAGTCCTATCCCACTTCTGCCACCAATGTTAGAAATGGGGGTCTCTAGTTGTCAGTGGCTTGCACCATGTTAAAGTAGGGTCCCTTCCTTCTAGTCAGGATGAGGGAGTTGCACACCTAAAATAACCACTGCTCACCCCCTTGGTAGCTTGGCTTATCGCCCCCCCCCCTGTTGCTTCTGCCCCCCTGTTGCTTCTGCCCCCCTCCCCCAGTTGCTTCTGCCCCCCTCCCCCCACCGTGTTGCTTCCACCCCACTGTGTTGCTTCTGTCAACCCGTGCTATGCATGCGGAGTTTACCACTTCTGGCAGAGTACTGTTTAGTGTATATGCTTACAGCAGATGACTAGCTAGTAGCTCCATCAATTGTGCATAATTTCTCTGTTCATCTCTGTCGTAGCATATATGGAAGGAGCGAAATTCTTTAGTCAATCGTCTAAACAAATTACAAGCTCAGTAGCTGTAGTAGTCATGTATCTCTGCCCTGAACTTTAGGGCAACACGGAGAAAGTGAGTGAAGTTCACAAACGCAGCAGGAAACAACTTGCACATAGCATTGATTGCTCCTGTGTTTTTAGGAAATGTCCATCTTTTCTATCATGTACGGAGGATTCCTAGAGTTGTTCTGGAAATATACTGACGTCCTAGTTCCAGGAGTGTTCACATGCCTAAAATGTATGCATTTGGATTAACACACATGGGATCTTGACACCATCGCGCATTTCACTTTTTCTGTTTTTCTTTATTTTAGTTTTACCCACAGGGAAAATATTTCCCCTTAGAAGATCCCTTCTTCTGTACAACCCAGTCAAATCCCATTAACTAATCTGTAATTTCAACAGTTCTGTTTCTAAAAATCGGAATTGGAGTTTTGCCGTCACAATTGATTAATTTGCGCACCTAAATTACGCATAAGCGGGTGAATATCTTTGTGAATCGGTCAGTAGTTTCCAGTCTAAAATCAAACCATTTCATTGGCTTCGTTACTGGATGCAAAGCTTCATTTGTTTGGGGAGGTGTGTATATTGGAGGGCGAATTAACATTTACTTGAAGTGCAAAAACATACATTGAAAACAGTAAATGGAAACTTTACTTATTCCTCTGAATTTGAATATATTCTTTTCTCTGTAAAGTAAATAGATAGAAATTCTGTATCTCCGTTTGAATATTCTGTTTGTTTATATGCTTGCATTTGGAAACCTGTGGCTAAGATGCATTGTATTTTATATTGTTGCTGCATTCAGTACGGTGTAGGTGAGATCAGCCCTTCTAATTAATTGGCAATGGAGAGCCACCTCTTGGGATTCCAGAGTTTGAGAATAATCGTGTACCCTGCCACCGGGGACTGCCGACGACCAGGATGGTTTTGGAGGTGGTGATTTTCGGCGTCCCATTAGAGCAAGGGAGGAGATAGGTTGTCTTTGTGCAGCTTCCCATCTGGCTACCTAGTATCATGTCCGCCTCAGTGGAATTTCAGATTATAAAGCCTCTGGGATTTGTGCTGTGCAACAGTTTTATTTTCTCTCCTCAATGACTTCGAGTATTTTAAAGGGTTGAACTGTAAGCATATTCTGGTGAAAAGCAATAATTGAAATGTTTGTTAATAAATGGTTCCACATTAAAAGATCACTCGATTTGCCAGTTCTGTAATGAAATGTAGAGTAATATCGAGGTGAAAGTCTTTACAGAGGGAAATTCAAGCATGTGTGTGTACACCTTTGTGCTCATAGTACCAAAAATCAAGGATGGAAAACTACATTTTTTTCAGTATCCAGAATACGTTTTTTGCTAGCAGATTTCCCCAGCATCAAGAAAAGGGGCCCGAAAAAAAAAAAAAAAAAAAGAAAAGGGGCCCGAGGGACTGGCCATAGCTGAAAATGTAAGGAAAGCAAATAATTGTTTCACAAATGTGGTGCGAATGTATATATGAGAACTGCAAACATTCCCTCTGGGTACAACGTCATTGTTGATATTTCTGACAATAATGCTATATATATGATGTTTCTATAAAATGCCAATAAAATTGTTTAAAAAAAAAAAAAAAAAATATCCCCAGCATCGTGTGCCTTGAACCTAATAATTTTCCTTCCCTATCACCATCCTGTCAACACCTAACTAAAAGGAGAACTTGAAGGTCAGACTAAAGCAAGCAAATTGGTTTGTAGGCCCCCTTCCACCCCCCAACGCAGTGCAATGCATCCATATTGCAGCTGCAGTGTAAATAGCACAAAGACCACAGCTGAAGCTGTGGCATACTCAAGAAATAATTTTATCATTCCAAACGTTTGTTTTTTGGAAATAGTTTGGCATACTTAAACTTGGAATTCACCAAGTTGGATATCTGTCAGATGAATACAATCTGATTTTAGTGAATTATTCAGACACTATCATTTATGACCTACAATGTTTGCAAAATGATTATTCTGGTGTGAGCTAGTTCTCATTGTGCTAAATGCTATCAATGAAAAATAAAATGATAATTTGGAAAATAAGAATGTCATGAATAGGGTTTCATTATTTATTTTGGAGGAGGCTAGGTCTCAAGATGTGACATTATTCCTAGTGTTGGGTTAAAGAGACCCCGAGCTTGCCATACAGGCATCATTTGAAGGGAACATCCTCCATGTCTTTTTTCGCTTTCCCCTTCTCAGTCCATTTGCTAGGAGCTGCCTCTTGATAAGTACCAGTGATCTGGATGGGTTTGACTGTTTTTAAAATATAGTAAGATCGGAGAATGTCTGACAGTATTTTGTTTGTGTATTAAGTGGAATGTCACAGATATGCAAGAACACAGTAGCTGAACAAGACAAATTCCAGCAAATCACAGTATTCGCTATAACATGATTAGAGAGTATTTGGAGAGGTTTGAAAATCAGTAGAGAGCAGCATTTCTGTGGGTTGTACGATTTCAGCAAACAGAGAAGATCTTCTGGTCCATCGTTGAGAAATTCCTTAGAAACAGTGTTAACCCTTACAAAGTTACGGTTATGGTAACAGTGTGCAGGCCCTTATTCCTCAAGGGGAACAATGATCGTGGCACTAGACTGAACAACAGGATTCTCCCATGAGTGATAATATTTTGAGACCAGTGGCAATACTTAATGAGGTGAAATTCATATAACAGAGGGTCTTGTTTCCAGGCTGCAGCCCTGATAACTCTCAAATCAGCTAAAGGCAACTTAGTGATGAGAACGTCAATAATGGACCTAGGGATCTGTTCCACTATCTGGTTTCTAATTAGATTGTTAAAAAATGTTGAATGTATAAATTAGAAATCTGCAACAAGTTTGCTACAGATTTATTTGAATTGAGCAAATGAAATATAATCCTCTGGTGGAAATTCGTGCAATCAGTATAGTAAATTCGATAACCAATATAGCTTAGTTCAAATTTGAATCTGAAATTGTTCAAGATCAGTTACATTTATTCCATTCACTTCGTATGAACAAACATGGGATGATACTCTTCTAGAAACAAGTATACTTAAATGTGTACTTTCAAGAATGGTCCTTAAGCTCCCTGTGTATTTGATACGTAATGATAGAGTAATTCAGTTTTTGGAGCAGCAGATAACTCCTGCACGTTGTTTCAAGGCGCCTGAAAGTGAACAGTATCAAAAGGAAAAGAAGTTAGATGAGATAAGATACATTGGTGTTGAAACTGGTGTATATAATATAACTTCATTTGAAATAGATGTTACACCCTGCCCTTTACATCTTTTCCTCTTCACATCCCACCTGTCTTCACTCACTCTTCAGCAGCTTAAGCTGTCATCCTTCTGCAGGAGTTCAGTCACCTTTGCCCAGAGGGGCCATAGAGAGGTTCCCGAAGGCAGAAATAGATAACGAGTGCTACTCTCACTATTTTTTAGTGCCCAGTGGAGATTGAGGGCTCAAGGCTATATTGGATATTTGACCCCTGAACAGCTTCCTACAAAAAGGATAAATTCAATATGTTAAATTCTGGCCCAGATAATCTGTCCTGTTGATCTGGGGTATTGGATGGTGTCCTTCAACCTGCAAGACCCAAACTTTCATGTGTCTGTCCTGAAGTCCCAAAGACGCTAACTTTGGTTCCTAGAGAGGATGGACCTTTCCCATTTTGGGTTTCTGTCTCTCAGCCACACCTCTGCCCATTGGGTGTTTACAAAAGTGATGCCGGTGGTCGCAGTCCATCTTTGCAGGTAAGGAATATACTTTGCCCCATACCTTGACACCTGGCTATTGAAGGCAAGCTCTTCAGTCAGTCGCAGACCATCTCGTCAACCGTTACCTTACTTTCATCCTTGTACTTTTCCATCAACGAACCAAAGTCCCATCTCACTCTCGCTCAGAGGATTCCCTTTATAGGGGCCATACTGAACACAGTGGCCCATCTTGCTCCTCCCCATCGCAGCCAAAGTTGCAGAGAAAACAGTCAACAGGAAACTGACACGATTCATTGAAGAGAACGCCGTCCTCGACCCGTCCCAATCCAGATTCCGAAGCAACCACAGCACAGAGACCGCCCTACTCGCCGCCACAGACGACATCCGCACCCTCCTGGACCAAGGCCACTCCGCAGCCCTCATCCTACTAGACCTATCAGCGGCCTACGACACCGTCTCCCACCGCACACTAGTCGCCAGGCTACACGACGCAGGCATACAAGGAACAGCCCTGGACTGGATCCGATCATTCCTCACCGGAAGAAGCCAAAGGATCAGACTCCCACCCTTCCTCTCCGACCCCACGAAAATCACCTGCGGAGTCCCACAGGGTTCATCACTGAGCCCCACCCTCTTCAACATCTACATGGCCCCCCTCGCAGCCATCGTCCGACAACACGGCCTCAACATCGTATCCTACGCCGACGACACCCAGCTCATGCTCTCCCTCACCAAAGACCCCACCACTGCCAAACTCAACTTCCAGAAAGGAATGCAAGACGTTGCAGTCTGGATGACCAACAGCTGCCTGAAGCTCAATGCCGAGAAGACAGAAGTCCTCGTCCTCGGTACCACCCCTTCTGCATGGGACAGCACCTGGTGGCCGACCGCCCTTGGAAGCCCACCTACCCCCTCAGACCACGCCAAGAACCTCGGTATCGTACTCGACTCCTCACTCACCATGAACCGACAGGTCAATGCCGTCACCTCCAGCTGCATCAACATCCTCCGCAAGACCTTCAAGTGGATCCCCCCCTGAGTCAAGGAAGACAGTCACCCACGCACTCATCACCAGCAGACTGGACTATGGAAACGCACTCTACGCCGGCATCAACAAGTCCCTACTCCTCAAACTCCAAACAATACAGTACATTGCCGCCAGACTCGTCCTCGGCATCCCCCGACACGAACACATCAGCCAACGCCTACGAAGTCTCCACTGGCTCCCTGTGGAGAAAAGAGTCACTTTCAAAATCCTCACTCACACCTACAAATGCCTACACAACAACGGACCCAAATACCTCAACGACAGAATCAACTTCCACGTACCCAAAAGAAACCTCCGATCTTCCAATCTCGCACTGTCCGAAACCCCGCGCATCCACAGAGCCAGAGCAGGCGGAAGATCCTTCTCTCACATTGCAGCCAAGACCTGGAACGAGCTACCGGCAGACATCAGACGCGCCCCCTCCCTGAACACCTTCAGGAAGACCCTCAAGACCTGGCTCTTCGGCTAAACAGATCTGCGGACCCCCACCCCTCAGCGCCTTGAGACCCTCACGGGTGAGTAGCGCGCTTACAATTCCCTGATTGATTGAGGACCTGCCCACCCCCACAGCAGGTCTGGGGGAGTCAGGATATGCTCCTGATCTTTCATACTCAATCCTGGTTTCCGGCATGGATTGTTCGGAGGCTTCTTGGACTTCCTGTTTCATGCATCCCTCTGGTCACTCTTGCCCTTTAGCACATGGAGATGTTGCAGTGGAATTTCTGCTTTGAGTGGGCAGAAAACGGGGCTGCCTGTTAGACAGTGTCTGTATTTTGAAGGAAACAGCCGAGGACCTTCTTTGGTAGCAGGTGGACACCAACCTGTCATGTGGCAGGTCATTCTTCATGCCCCATGCATTGTCCTCTGGGAAAACTGGAAATCAGGGTTCTTGACTCAGTAAAAGCTCTGCAGTCCTTCCTCCCATCCATTGCAAGGAGACCGTCATGTTGTATTGTACCAAGCAGGGCAGCGTGGATTCTTCAACCTTGTGCCCGGAGGCACTGCACCTTTGGACATGGTTGGGGGATCTCCCTAGTGGCCAATTGTTTGACTGGATTGCACAACGCCAGGGTGGATGAGTTTAGATGTCAACTGGCAAACCATAAATGGCATCTTCGTTGTGGCGTGGCACAGGTCTTCATCTTCAAATGGAGCATGCCCTGCCTTTTCATCACCACAGAGAATGACTAGTGTCATGATTACTGTGCACTATAGTTTCCACCAGGAGGAACCCTGGTGGACGCATTTTGTCTTTAATGGGGACTGAGCTCATGTTTGACTTTCACCACTACCTCTCCTGCCATGCTTTATGAAGATGATCAGGGCGGGCCAGGCACAGATCATCTACAGCTCCAGCTTGGGCCAGGAGAGTGTGGAAAATGGTACTTCTGGAGGTAGTGTGAGGCCACTGTGAAGTCCAGTGACGCACCATACCGGCGCATGAGTACCCACGCATGGGAGCGATTGCTTGAAAAAAAATCCAGATTCAATTGACCGGTGGGTATATTCAAAGGGTCCGGAATATTTAGTTAAATAGATTATACACCAGAAAGAGCATTATTGAAGGTAACTTGTTCTTTGCTGCCATTACTGTCCCTGTAGGGTTCGTTTTATAGCCTGTACCAAGCCTCTTATGATTGTTTTGCTTTATTTACAGGTATATGACAAGAGTCCATGGTATGCATCCAAAAGAGATCGCACGACAACTAAGCTTAGCAGTGAAGGATGGTCTTATTGTTGAAACTCTTACTGTGGGCTGCAAGGGGTCAAAGGCTGGTATTGAGCAGGAAGGATACTGGTTGCCAGGGGATGAACTTGTAAGTATGATTTTAAACTAAATAAAATCACATATAACTAATTATATTGCATCTTTTTCTATGTAGTACCATCTGTAGTGATCCAACCAATATGTAGAAATATTTATATGTGTATATATATATATATATATATATATATATATATATATATATATATATATATATATATATATTCAAACTGCAGCCGCTCCTTCCGGACCGCTGGGACCCATAGAGAGTGGCGCGCACACCGGCGGAGCACACCGGTAATCCAATTTCCTACAGTTGCAAAGTCAGCGCGCTCTCAGTAACACACACGACTCCGTATAGATGCCCAAACACCGTTTAATCCACAACGCGTTTCGGTTCCAAAGAACCTTGATCACGTGAATTTTACACCAAATCAGAGGGACTCAAATAGTACATAGTATAAACAGTGAAAAAGGACAAGTGAGCAATAATCATAGCGGACATGTTGGAATGGCACAGAAGTCCTGAAAAGTATACAAAACTTAATACAGTAGAGTTTAAAAATATGTACATCTATGTGTCACATGTTAAATACATTTTACATAGTGTATGAGAAAACAAAAATCATTGTGCCAGAAAGAGCCCTAGGTATCAGTACCTGTTATCAGCGCCAAGTAATGATCGGCGTGTAAACAAAACTTTATTGCTGCCCTAATTGCAGACAAAAAGTAAAAATAAGTATACATAATGTTACTGCATATTAAATGAATGCTAATCCAAGTGGACAACATCCTCCTTCTGACACCGCAGCCCCATCAAAACAATTTGTGCCATGTAACAGTGCTAACTCGTAAATGCCAAGATTCATAGGCACATTATCATGGACAAGTGTCCTAGGCAAAGACAACACTACTGATCACATAACGGGCAAGTGCCCGAAAACTCCAATTTGAATGTGCAAAACATATCAAACACTCCAAACAAAAGTCATACTATACTTGACGGTGGAGACAGAGCCCTGTCTCCATCTTTCCACTGCTCTTATGCCCATTAAAAGTCTCTCTTAAGTGCAAAAGTGCCTCGATAAAATGAGGGAAGAAAGGGTAGGCGGCCCGTGCAGGTGTATACGAGTGAGTGGGCCCCTTCCTTCTTCCTATCTGAAAACAAAAACAAAGAACACTGAATTAAAAAGAGTGTGGATACACAATTCCACCTCAACATCATCATCTTACACAACAATAACTACAAATTACAAAGTCGAATTCCAGTTACATTGTTCATGGAGAAAAACTCTGAGGTAGAACAGTAAGGAAAGCATATATATTGGGGCAAACTGTCATAAGCAGAATTCAGGCACAATCACCATACCCCCAGGAAAATTGATAAACGCCTCTACAAAAAGTTAAAGAAAAGGTGGGTGAAAAAAGGGTGGGGGGGGGGGGAGTGCAAAAGAAGGAGAAAGACAAATAGGACAGAAGGAGGGGAAAAAATGGGGGGGGTAGGGTGGGTGAGGGACGTGAAGAGGAGGGGAAAGAGAGGGCGAAAAAGAAGGGGAGGCGGGAGGGGGGGGAAGGTGAAAAGGGAAGGGTAAGGGAAAAAGGAACAAAGAGAGGGGGTATAATGTGGAGAATTTAGTATGGTGGGGTTACTATCGGATCTCATGGAGTGTGGAGGACCTTACATGCATACTGATTAGTCATTAATCCTTCAAGTGTATGGCTAATTCTTCGTCTTGATTAAGTCCTCCAGGGTTCTTTGTTTGAAAATGAATAATCTGTTTGGACTCAATCTGCCTAAGTTTTAAAACCCTATTCCCTCCCCGGGGTCCTTTGCTCACCTGTTCTAGGATAAGAAAACTGAGACTATTGGCGTTGGAAAAGTGTCTGTCCTGAAAGTGACGTGCTACAGGATATTTCTGATCGCAATGTATGATGGCTCTATAATGCTCCAATACACGTTTTTTGGCCATCAAAGTAGTAGACCCAATATACCATAATTTACAGGGACATTCGATGGCATAAGTGACAAAAGTAGTACTGCACGTGAGGAATTGTGTTATTTCCTTCCTCACCCCATTGTATTCCACATGATTACAGAATTTACTGTTTCTGCAGGCCTTGCAGTGCCCGCAAGGAAAAAAACCCTGCAGGCCATGCAGATTCCTTTCGGGATAGATGGTAATGTCACTGTGCACTAATTGGTCTCTCATGCTTCTGCCTCTCCTATAGGTTATATTGGGTCTATTCGGCAGAGTGTGACCAATGATGTTGTCAGTTTTGAGTATATTCCAATTCTGTGTCAAAATGCGTGTAACATCTTTTGAATCAGAACTGTAAGTCAAGATCATTCTGGTGTTGTCATCTGCACCCCTGGTGTCAGAATCCGATGTATCAGCAATCGTCAATGATCTGTCCATGGCATCAGCCCTCTCTTTGGCTTTTTTGAGAACCCACCTAGGATACCCTCTCTCCCTGAAGCGTTCGAACATCAGATCACACTCGAGTTGGTATCCTGCATTGGTATTGCAGTTCCTTTTCGCCCTCAGCAACTCCCCATAGGGGATACTCCATTTGAGTGCCTCTGGGTGGCTGCTGAGGGCATGAAGCACACTATTCCCTGCTGTCAATTTTCTAAACAGTGATGTGTGTACTTTGTTGTGTACAATTTCTACCTTGACATCTAAGTATTCTGTTACAACTTAACAGACCAAACTGATCTTGTTATAGGTGATATTGACACCTTGATCACTATGATCGAATTGGAACATGAGGGTGAAGGGCATGACCCCAATATTGGTACCACACAGGGATTAGCTGAGTTTGACATTGTGACGAACGCCTCATCCTCTTCAGGGTTTAAGCCCAAATCCACATTCTTACCCAGTTTACCTCACGACAACATCGATACATTTCAGGAGGTGGTTGGGAGAGAGTTTAACAAATTCAGACATCAGAACAGGAGAAGGGTCAATGACAATTACAATAACCTTGACTTTGAACACAGACAGATATTGAGGTCTCTTTCGGAGGATGACAGCATTGTCATCCGTCCTGCCGACAAGGGTGGCAATGTTGTCATCTTGGACAGAGACATGTACATTGGTGAAGCACATAGACAACTGGAGGATACCAGGTACTATGAGACCATCAGTTCTGCTGAATACGACACCAGCATCATTACTGTCTGGGATCTTCTATCAATGTGGAGGGAGAAAGGTATTTTAGAGTGGGAGGAATTCCGTTATTTGAAAAAAGATCATCCAGTTCTCCCTGTTCTTTACCTCCTACCGAAGATCCATAAAGACCCCTGTAATCCACCTGGACGCCCCATTGTGTCGTCACGTGGTAGTGTGGCTGAACACATCTCGAAGTATGTAGATCATTTTCTCAGAGATCATGTCAGCACACTCCGTAGTTTTATCAGGGATACTAAAGATTTCCTTAAGAGGATAGATAACATGGAGTGGGGGACTGACCATTGGTTTGTCACCCTAGATGTACACAGTCTATATACCATCATAGACCACCAGCAAGGACTCATGGCCTGTGCATACTATCTTGAGACTAGACCACTCAGATTTCGGGAGCACAGCAAAATGATTTTGGAGATGACTGAGTATTGTCTCAAAAACAACATCTTTGGGGGCGTGGCCAAGATGGCGACTTGAACAGTCGCAAGTTCCGGAGGCTCCTCGTCCCTTGCCTTCCCACCCAGCCATTTACGGAGCCTGCGGCCCCAAAACCCCGCAGGAAGGGGTAAAGCCGAAAGCGGAGGCGAAGGGTCTGGGTCCGACACAACGCTGAGGGGCACCGACTCCTGAATCCTCCTTTTTTTTTTTTTTTTTGAGCGGCGGCCGGCGAACAGCGGAGCGCACAAAATGGCGCCGCATCGCGTCTGAACTGACGCCGAGGGAGGTAGGAGGACCGGAGGGGCAGAAACGGGACCCAAGCAGTAGACGGGGGCGTCGCGTCTGGAGGAGGCACCCCGCCGAGTGACGGAGCGGGCGGCGGGGCACTGCCCTGGTGGAGGAACAACCCTCGGCAACCCAGGGCCCGCTGAGAGACGCACGAGACACGGGGCAGAGACCCAGTGGACGGCGTAGAACGCCCGGCAGGCCTCGCAAAAGGGGGAGAGAGAACTGCGGTGAGCAGCTGAGGCCATCGGGCCGGTGGTGAGCGATCCCCCTCCCCCCTGGTGAAGGCGATAGGGGGAGAGGTAGACGACAGCACAGAGGGGGAGAGAGGCCCCCGTGGCGACGACTCACAGGTCCCGACGATAGCAGTAACAGGAGCTCGTCCAGAGGTGACGGGAAGCTGGGCCCGTCGACTCGGAGGTGAGGCTGAGGCTGGGCTGGAACCCCGGTGGGTAATGGAGCGCTGAACGGAGGGAGCAGACCCAAGGGCACACAGGAGGCGCGGCCTGGGGCAGCGGCCTATATGAGATAGGCGGTGTGGACGGCTGATACAGGGCCCCACGCTACAGACAGGTTGGGAGACACCCGGCCAGGATTGCCGCCTGGCGGAGGTACAAGGAGCAGCAGGGGGTGGTGCATGCACCATCGGTGGGCGCTCCCGAGGTTGGAGGAATTAACGGGGGAACGAGAGCAAGGCACGAGCTGCGGAACTCACACCCTCACCAGAAGAACACGAGACCCCTAGGGATGGAGAGGGAGTGTTCAGCGAGGCAGGGGTGATGGAGGCCCGCACCTCGAGGCAGGTGTAGGAAGGCGACTAAGGGGCGCGAAGGGACTAAGATCAGGGGCGCCCCCCTTCAGAGAGCCGGGAGACAGGGGCGCGAGGTCGTGTGCGAAGACCAGGGTGCTCGGAAACAAGGGAGGAAAGCGGCGGACCACACAAGAAGGGTGGACGAACACAAGGCCTCGATTCTGGTCCTGCGACGGGCACCAGCCGAACGTATCCTGAGAGGGCACGTGGGACGGGTGCCTCTTGGCCCTTTCTCAATCATAGGAGTGGGCCGCAGTGTCGTTGGGCCCCGCTAAGAGATCGAGTCGTGACCACAGAAGACCCCCAAGACTCCTCCAAGGCACTGCAGGAGAAGCAGGAGCAAGATGGCCACGGCGAAGAAGAAAGGGGAAAGGTCCGTGAGGGAGATGCTCATAAAACATACAGTGGTAGAGGAGAAAGGCAGTAAATCCCCCCAGGTCAGAACTAGCGGGGTCGCCCCAGAAGACGACACGATCCCGATCACCCGGGCCTTCCTCGAAACGCTATTCAACACCCTCCGGGAAGATTTCCAGGCGCTCAAGAGCGAAGTCGCAGGAGAGGTGAAGGACATCCGACGAGATGTAGATGCGGTGGGGGAAAGGGTGGCGGAACTGGAGGATCGAGAACACGCAGCGGGGGAAGAACTCGCTCAGCTCCAGCAAGAGGTCATTCGACTCAAAGAGCAACAAATCGACCTCCAGGCCCACACGGAGGATCTGGAAAATCGCTCCAGACGCAATAACATCCGCGTACGGGGGGTTCCACTGAAATCCGAAGGGACAAATGTGGCAAGCTATCTGCAGGGGTTATTCCGAGAGGTCCTGGGAGAGAACCAAGAGTTTGAGATCCGCATAGATCGAGCGCATAGGGTGGGTTTGCCGCGGCGGGCCCCGGCGCCCCCCGGACATCCTGGCCTTCCTCCCAGACTACCCGTTAAAGGAACGCATTTTACGCGAGGCACGTCTGAAACAGTCCATCATCTATCAGGGCCACTCCGTGGCTTTATATCAAGACCTGGCCTCCATAACGCTGCAGAAGAGGAGATCCTTCAAAGACGTCACCCGGCACCTCAGAGAACAAGAGATAGCCTACTCCTGGGGGCATCCATTTAGGCTAATTTTTAAGTGGAACGGCAAGGTACATCAACTCAGGTCAGTGGAGGACACGTGCAAGCTCCTGGGCCTTGATGTCCACGACGCAGAAGGTTTGCCTCCAACCACGAAACGATCGACGGGGGACGGATGGCGAAGAGTGGGACGCAGACGCTCCCCGACTTCGGAAGCAAGACCAGACTCGGACGCTATGGCGCAGGAGAGGCAAGCAGCTCTGGAAGCCGTCTTAAAGGATACTGCCCCGACACAGTGAACTGAAAGCATGGAAGGGGTCAGTAACGCTATCATATTTGAGGCTGGGGGGGATGGGGGCGGGGAGCCGGGAACACTTGGTCCACACATGCCCCGATTATCGTCTTTCCACGTACCAGGGCATGGGGCCCTGGGGCTACGGACAATGTTAGGGTTTTTAGGGTTCCTTGTTGGGATTAGGGAGGGGGGAGGAGAGGGGGGAGGACGGGTCCAGGGGGGGGAGGTTGGGGGGGTTGGGGGGAAGGGGAGGGTGGAACCGATGTGCTGCAAGGGGTTGGGTTTGGGTGGATTCCCGAAAATCGGGGTCCTAGCCCTAGCAGGACGAGGCTTACGGGATAACGAGCTGATGGGCGGGCCCTACCAGACTCCGCGCCCACCAGGGTTCAACACTTGGGATGGCTCACAAACTCCAGATTCTCACCCTTAATGTGAAAGGGTTAAATAGCCCCATTAAAAGAAGGGCCATCCTCTCCTATTTGGAGCACACGGGGGCGGCTATCTGCCTCCTGCAAGAGACACACCTCCTGGCTAAAGATTGGCATCGTATGAGATCTCGAGCCTTTCCTCAGCAATTCTTTTCTTCTATAGCGGTGAAAAAAGCAGGGGTGGCAATATTAGTATCTAAATCCTTTCAGGGCCTGGTGAGCGAGAGGGTGGCAGAAATTAAAGGACGGATGTTGGCATACAAATTTTGGGTAGGAGGGGTCCCGCTGGTGGTGGGCTCCCTGTACGCCCCTAACGCGGGACAGGAGAAGTTCCTTACCACAGCACTTTCAGAGGTACTCGCCACGCAAAATAGGATGATGGTGGTAGGGGGGACTTGAACCTAGTCATGGACACGGAGATAGATCGCTCCGGTCAGCGTTACGGACAGGAGGGTGCACTCTCTACTGCAGGGAAGGACTGGCTACGGGAACGGGGTTTGACAGACATCTGGAGGACAAAGCATCCACACAATAAACAATATTCATTCTACTCTCACGCACACCGAACATATGCTAGACTTGATCATCTTTTAGGGTCGTCGGACCTGACAGCATTAGTGGACACGGTAAATATAATTCCGGCGGCGCTTTCCGACCATGATGCGGTGACACTGACTCTCTCTCTACCTACAACACACAGGACCCCGGGGAGATGGCGATTAAGGGAAACGCTGCTTCAGAGACACGGGGTGGTAACAGCGCTACACAAAAGCATCACTGACTATTTAACCCGCAACGACCTCGCAGATACCCCCATTACGGCCCTCTGGGGGGCTTTGAAGGCAGTGGTACGCGGCGAATTAATCGCCATTGCAGCGGCGGAGGCTAAAGAGCGTAGAGAGGTTAGGGAGAAGCTCACAAAGCAGGTAGTGGAAATGGAACGAATCCATAGTCGCACAGGGGCCCCTAGGGTTTGGCGTCAGGTGAGAGCGGCAAGACTGCAGCTGGCTGCTCTTGATATCGATAGAGCGGAGTATGCGGCGCTGAGGCTTAAGCACTCGTATTATATTGGGGGGGATTCAACAGGCCGTATGTTGGCCAGCAAACTTAGAGCCCGCGTCCAACGGGATAGGGTACCCGCAATAATAAATGAGAAGGGAGTGAAGGTGGTCAAGGACGAGGAAATAGCAGACGCTTTCCGGGAGTTTTTTTCCTCTCTTTATAGGGAGTCGATACCCGACTCAACCGAGGGGGAGGATTATCTCAAGGGAGTATCGACCACGGCTTTAGATCAGTCCGAGGCTGAGGCAATGGAGGCGCCGATTCGGATAGAAGAGGTGATTGGGGCCATTGCTCGCCTTAAATCACACAAATCACCGGGTCCAGACGGGTACTCCGCAGGTTTCTATAAGGCCTTCTGCTCATTGATCGCCCCTATACTAACACGACTCTTCAATGCCTTCCAGGGGCGTGGGTCTATCCCCCCGGATATGTTAGCGGCAGACATTGTAGTCATCCCCAAACCCGGAAAAGAGAAGACAACATGCAGCTCTTACAGGCCGATTTCTCTTCTCAATCTCGACCTGAAACTGTTCACTGGAGTACTAGCGGCACGACTGGGACCGCGATTACCGGGCATTATAGACCCGGATCAGTCCGGTTTTATTTATAACCGACAGGGGAGCGATCACACCAAGCGGGTACTACATTTGATAGATAAGGCGCACCGAACCAAGATGGAGGCTTTGCTACTGTCAGTAGACGCGGAAAAAGCCTTTGACCGGGTCAACTGGAGCTTCCTGGACCATACCCTGGCTCATTTTGGAATCGGGGAACGCTTCAGGGCTTGGGTGGCGAGCTGTTACGATGAGCCTAGGGCCATGGTTCGAGTCAACGGTACAACATCACGGCCGGTAGTGATTCAGAGGGGCACACGACAGGGGTGCCCGCTTTCCCCACTCCTATTCGCATTATACGTGGAACCGCTCGCCCAGAAAATTAGAGATAATCCGGACATAAGGGGGATTCCCTTTGGGGGGAGAACCATACAGTGAGCTTATATGCGGATGATATTTTGGCCACGTTGGAGAAGCCGGAACGTTCGGTACCAGCCTTTTTGGAGGAGCTGGCCTCCTTCGGCCGCGTCTCCGGGTTTAAAATTAATGTGGGAAAGTCCACATTATTACACCTGGGTCGATATGCAGAAGCCGCGGATCTAGAGCGACCATCTTACGGAAACTTACGAGCAAGGGAATCCATCACGTACCTGGGCATAGAATTAGCTCCCACGGTAACACAGACGGTCGATCGGAATTACGCAGGGCTCCTCTCCCAGATCCAGAGGTGTCTTCAACAATGGCGCAAGCAACCACTCTCGCTCCTAGGCCGAGTCGCGGCGATCAAGATGAGCATCTTGCCCAAAGCGCTATATATATTTCAAACCATACAGGCCAGACCGCCGAGGGGTGCCCTCCAGCAACTCCAGAAAGAGGTCAACCACTTTTGTTGGGCCGGAGCGCGACCCCGGATGCGTAGAGAGATATCCCATCGACCCCTAGACCAGGGAGGGTTGGGTATCCCGAACTTCCTTGACTACTATAGGGCTTCCCAACTCCGAACCCTGGTGGAATGGAGCAGACCCGAATCGGAAAAGAAGTGGCTGTTCCAAGACAGGGCACTGGCAAAACTCTCGTTATGGAAGGTGCCTTTTTTAAAAAACGTGACAGACCCCCGAATCTACAGGGTTCGCCGATTACGAGTACAATTTTAAACATCTGGGATACAGTGGCAGTGAAACGGGCCTTACCTCCTTCCCTTCCCCAATGACGCCGTTATTTGATAATCCGGAATTTGTCCCAGGGATGAACGAAAGAGCTTTCCCCCAGTGGAGGAACGCAGGATGCAAATCAGCGGGTCACCTTTTTAACCTCGAGGGATTTTTGTCCCTGGCCGAGACACAACACTCTTATGATATTATCGCTCCACAGCAGTTCCAATATTTTCAACTCCGGCACTGGCTCCTTCAACCGGAAGTGAAACCCCTCGTCGGTCGGAGGCTCACTAGATACGAACGGTGGCTTCGTGATAAAACGTCCGATTAAAAAAATAACTCAGAAATATATGGTCTGCTTCGACCCTTGACCCCATTTACGCCCTCGGCAGGCCAGAGGCGCTGGGCTAGGGAAATCGGGAGGGACCTTACCGAAACGGAATGGCGTGATATCTACTATCGGGCTGCACATACAGCTCGGAACGTGGCCAGCCGGGAGACGGCTGTAAAAGTAGCCACGTACTGGTACCTGACTCCGGTCCGACTGCATCGAGGGAACCCAGAGCGTAGCCCGACGTGCTGGCGGGGCTGCGATGAAGAAGGAACACTGACGCACATCCTATGGGAATGCACGGAAGTACGAGATTACTGGAGGGAGGTCTTAGATGATATAGACAGTTGCTTGGACACCGAAATCCCTAGATTCCCAGCTTACACGTTACTAGGCCTGCCTAATGGACTTACATATCCGTTGAAATCCATAAGGGGGAAGCAGATGGGGGTGGCGATGGGAGCAGCGGTACAGCATATACTTTCACTATGGGGCACACAGACCAGACCAACACATACAGGGTGGTTGCATAAACTCTGGTATATAGTGGGGATGGAACGCATTCAAGCGACACTTACGAACTCAATAGAATCCTTCCACACCATATGGAGCCCACTTCTGACACTGTTGTCGAGGGAACTTAATGAGGTGACTTGCCCGAAATATCTACGCCTTCTCCGTCTCACAGATAGGCCAACTGAGGAGGGAGCCCATGGAGCAAATAACTGAGGTCCTGCAGACCATAAGACCCAATACTGGGAGCAACCAGCACATCGGTTCGGGGGGGGGAGGGACGGGGGGGACAGGGAGGGGGGATAGTTATTATATTAGTTCATTGGTTGGGTGTTTTTTTTTTTTTTTTTTTTTGGGAGAAAACGGAGGGGGCAACCAGCCTTTCAGACGGATCACTCATCTACGCGGCCGGCCTCCGGGTTGTGGCATTAACGCTGTGTATTGACCTCCTAGAAATGCTCTGCCGGCCAACGGATGTAGGCAGTAAGCTGTGTAGTGCCAAAATGTTTCCTTCCAATAAACATGATTTAAACATAAAAACAACATCTTTATGTTTAACGGTATACTTTACCGTCAAACCACTGGGACCGCGATGGGATCTTGCTTTGCTCCCAGCTTCGCAAATCTGTTTATGGGAAGATGGGAGGAGGACATCTTTTCTGACCCTGATTTGCAAGATGATCTCACCCATATCTCGATGTGGCTTCGCTACATCGATGACTTATTCATTATCTGGGTGGGACATCGACACGAAGCCCAGTGTTTTATTGACAAACTCAATGCCAATAACCGGAACATCAAACTGAGTGGCAACATCAGTAATAGTGCAACAGAATACTTAGATGTCAAGGTAGAAATTGTACACAACAAAGTACACACATCACTGTTTAGAAAATTGACAGCAGGGAATAGTGTGCTTCATGCCCTCAGCAGCCACCCAGAGGCACTCAAATGGAGTATCCCCTATGGGGAGTTGCTGAGGGCGAAAAGGAACTGCAATACCAATGCAGGATACCAACTCGAGTGTGATCTGATGTTCGAACGCTTCAGGGAGAGAGGGTATCCTAGGTGGGTTCTCAAAAAGCCAAAGAGAGGGCTGATGCCATGGACAGATCATTGACGATTGCTGATACATCGGATTCTGACACCAGGGGTGCAGATGACAACACCAGAATGATCTTGACTTACAGTTCTGATTCAAAAGATGTTACACGCATTTTGACACAGAATTGGAATATACTCAAAACTGACAACATCATTGGTCACACTCTGCCGAATAGACCCAATATAACCTATAGGAGAGGCAGAAGCATGAGAGACCAATTAGTGCACAGTGACATTACCATCTATCCCGAAAGGAATCTGCATGGCCTGCAGGGTTTTTTCCTTGCGGGCACTGCAAGGCCTGCAGAAACAGTAAATTCTGTAATCATGTGGAATACAATGGGGTGAGGAAGGAAATAACACAATTCCTCACGTGCAGTACTACTTTTGTCACTTATGCCATCGAATGTCCCTGTAAATTATGGTATATTGGGTCTACTACTTTGATGGCCAAAAAACGTGTATTGGAGCATTATAGAGCCATCATACATTGCGATCAGAAATATCCTGTAGCACGTCACTTTCAGGACAGACACTTTTCCAACGCCAATAGTCTCAGTTTTCTTATCCTAGAACAGGTGAGCAAAGGACCCCGGGGAGGGAATAGGGTTTTAAAACTTAGGCAGATTGAGTCCAAACAGATTATTCATTTTCAAACAAAGAACCCTGGAGGACTTAATCAAGACGAAGAATTAGCCATACACTTGAAGGATTAATGACTAATCAGTATGCATGTAAGGTCCTCCACACTCCATGAGATCCGATAGTAACCCCACCATACTAAATTCTCCACATTATACCCCCTCTCTTTGTTCCTTTTTCCCTTACCCTTCCCTTTTCACCTTCCCCCCCCTCCCGCCTCCCCTTCTTTTTTGCCCTTTCTTTCCCCTCCTCTTCACGTCCCTCACCCACCCTACCCCCCCATTTTTTCCCCTCCTTCTGTCCTATTTGTCTTCCTCCTTCTTTTGCACTCCCCCCCCCCCCCTTTTTTCACCCACCTTTTCTTTAACTTTTTGTAGAGGCGTTTATCAATTTTCCTGGGGGTATGGTGATTGTGCCTGAATTCTGCTTATGACAGTTTGCCCCAATATATATGCTTTCCTTACTGTTCTACCTCAGAGTTTTTCTCCATGAACAATGTAACTGGAATTCGACTTTGTAATTTGTAGTTATTGTTGTGTAAGATGATGATGTTGAGGTGGAATTGTGTATCCACACTCTTTTTAATTCAGTGTTCTTTGTTTTTGTTTTCAGATAGGAAGAAGGAAGGGGCCCACTCACTCGTATACACCTGCACGGGCCGCCTACCCTTTCTTCCCTCATTTTATCGAGGCACTTTTGCACTTAAGAGAGACTTTTAATGGGCATAAGAGCAGTGGAAAGATGGAGACAGGGCTCTGTCTCCACCGTCAAGTATAGTATGACTTTTGTTTGGAGTGTTTGATATGTTTTGCACATTCAAATTGGAGTTTTCGGGCACTTGCCCGTTATGTGATCAGTAGTGTTGTCTTTGCCTAGGACACTTGTCCATGATAATGTGCCTATGAATCTTGGCATTTACGAGTTAGCACTGTTACATGGCACAAATTGTTTTGATGGGGCTGCGGTGTCAGAAGGAGGATGTTGTCCACTTGGATTAGCATTCATTTAATATGCAGTAACATTATGTATACTTATTTTTACTTTTTGTCTGCAATTAGGGCAGCAATAAAGTTTTGTTTACACGCCGATCATTACTTGGCGCTGATAACAGGTACTGATACCTAGGGCTCTTTCTGGCACAATGATTTTTGTTTTCTCATACACTATGTAAAATGTATTTAACATGTGACACATAGATGTACATATTTTTAAACTCGACTGTATTAAGTTTTGTATACTTTTCAGGACTTCTGTGCCATTCCAACATGTCCGCTATGATTATTGCTCACTTGTCCTTTTTCACTGTTTATACTATGTACTATTTGAGTCCCTCTGATTTGGTGTAAAATTCACGTGATCAAGGTTCTTTGGAACCGAAACGCGTTGTGGATTAAACGGTGTTTGGGCATCTATACGGAGTCGTGTGTGTTACTGAGAGCGCGCTGACTTTGCAACTGTAGGAAATATATATATATATATATATATATATATATATATATATTTATCTATATACATGTATACACATTACTACTAAATGTCAAACATATTGAACAACTTTAATCTTGAGCTTTTTTGATGTACCTGCGTTATTAGTGTGCATAACAAATGTACTGAGTCACAAAGCTGTAGGTTGTTGCACACAATGCAAGAAGTGTTCTTTTAAGGTACAGTGATTTAAAGTGACATGCAATTTCAAAACGTTAGACTCTTTCGAAAGATTAGTTTGGTGGTGATGTCTTTTTGGATTCAATAAGGTGGCTAAGAAGCTTGATTTGACAGGCTGCTTGAAGTCCCTTTTCCTTATTTCTAGTCTAGAGAGTTTGTTTTTTTCAGTGTCTTATGTGTGAATTTTCTTATCTGACTTTATCTCTGGTATTTTAAATATAACAATAATATATCCCATGTTCTCTGCGCCTCAATATTAAACATTGCTTTTTTGTAAATGTCAAATTCATTTAACCACAGGCTTCATACAATGAAATACCCAATGCAGTGTTGTTAACGTTTTAAACAAAAATGTTTTATTGTCTATAATATTGACTATATTATTTTTCATGTGTTGGTAAGGGAGAGGTCTTTCTCAATTTGAAAGTGAGCGCATTTTTCTATATGAATCACTTCTAATGGACAATTTTCAGAAAAGCTGCATTTCACTCGTGAAATATTCCACAGATTAGCTCTCTCTGCACTATTGTTTCACAAGGAAACTTGAAGCAGTTGGAGCACTGGTCAATCTTCATGTGATTTAGTTTCAACCATTAGGCAGATGTACTGTTTGCGTTGTAGTAAATCAACACAGTGATTTTCAATTTGCTTTCTTCACCCCTTTTAATGGGCTGTTGAAAGAAATGTGAGCCCAATTAAAGCAATTGCATGCAGAATTTATTGTGATTAAATCTGGTGGTCTTGCCAGAAGTAGGGGAGCTTGATTATTTTTATTGCAGGCTTGATACCCCAGGGTTGATTTAGGCAGCTTCTTTCACTAGAAGATTATTTTCTTGCATTCTGACTCCTTAATCAAACATCTACTAGTGAAATGACAATGGAAACCTTTACCCCAACAGCATCCGGCACCAGTGGCTTATATGAAATGTGCTAATATGCCACTTTTTTTTTTTAAACTTTGTTTATTGGTTCAATCACAGCCATACATAACATGATTGGACGACATGTTCAAGATTGTCAATAAGATAATCAAGCAGACATTAATTCTAGTTACATATTAAACATTTCCTACAGAACTCGCTTGTCTGTGCATCTCCATTTCAACAGTAGGCGACACACAGGGATCCCCCTGATGTCTATTCCAGTGTGACCACTTCCTATCCCATTTCTTGGGACACCCCCGAGCCTTAAAAACTTCAGTCTCTGCCAACATACATCTATCCATTTCTTTGGCCCACAAGGTGACGAGTGGCGGGCTCGTTCCCCCCCAACCTCTAGCCAGCTCCTGTTTCACCAGCGTGTATCCCAGTGTCGTAAATTGCTGTTCAACTTCCGTGAGATCCGTCGCCTCCCATATGTTTAACAGTCCCAGTTGTGGTGTTAATACTATGTCCTTTCCCAAAGCTGTGCGCATGTGTTCTGAGGCTCCCTCCCAAAGGGCACGTATCTCTGGGCAAGTCCACAGGGTATGGTGAAATGTGGCCTGCTGACCACATCCCTTCATACAACGGTCGTCAGGTCTAGTTCCTATTCTCGCCAAAACTTCCCTGTGATATATGATCGATGGAGTATCCTAAGTTGAATCAGCCTGAATCTCTGTGTGATAGCCGCGTCTCGAGGGCACATAAGTGCCGTCTGCCAGTCCTCGTCATCGATAGGACCAATGTCTTCTTGCCACCGCTCCCTGAGCTTCGGGAAGACGTCTGGCAAGTTATTACTCAACTTCTTATAGGTTAGAGATATTGCCTTCGAGTTGAGGGGCCCATCTAGCAGGCGGTCTTCCAGAGGTGACGACTGTGGTATATCTGTGAGAGACGGGAACCCCGCCTGTATCGCATGCCTGATCTGTAAGTACCTATACATTTCTCCTTGTGCCAGATGATATTGTTCCTGGAGCTCACCAAAGGTAAGTATTGCTCCCTTCTTAACCAGATCCTTCACCGCTGATATCCCGATGAGATCCCACTTATCAAAACCGGGCTGATAGCATAGCATGCCCAGCTTCTGGGTGAACCACAACGGAGCAGCCTGCGAGAGGACGCCCGTCCATCCCAGCCGGGAGGTAACTACCCGCCAGATTTCCAATGTGTGTTGGGTAGGTCCAAAGAACCTCCCCCTATTTTTCTTATCAATGTTGTATAGGGCCCCCATATATCCGGATCGGTCAGTTTGGTATCGGTCAAGGGCATATGCTGGGTCATCCGGGGGGTGATACATCCAGTGATTGACGGTCACCAATTGCGCCGCCCAGTAATAACGCTGTAGGTCAGGAAGTGCTATGCCTCCGTCGTACCATCCTTTTGTCAATTTCTGCAGTGCAATTCTAGGGGCCTTACCATCCCACAGCAGCGTGCGAATCTCCCCATCAACAGCTCTAAAATATGCGTCTGGGACCCTGTGGGGACAGTTATGTAATATATAAAGAAAACGAGGAAGGGCTAGCATTTTAAAGAGTGCCGCCCTCCCCATCAGTGTTAAGGGCAGAGACCTCCAATGTTTTACATCCGCTCGTAATCGGGCCAAAAGGGGGGCCAGATTGGAGCTGTGGAAACAAGCTGGATCGGAAGTGACAAAGATCCCCAAATAGCGAAACCCCTCCTTCGCGACCGCTATAGCGCAGTCCGCCGGAAGGCGGGGGGCCTCGCCCCTCAACATAAACAATACGGACTTGTGCCAATTGATCGCGTATCCCGAGTATTTACCGAAATTCGTGAATATGTCCAGCACCACACTGATTGATTTGTACGGGGATGCTAAGTATAGCAGTACATCGTCTGCGTAGAGGGATATTCGATCCTCCACTCCAGCTGCCCAACGCAGCCCACGCACCCTCACGTCTCTACGCACCCAGGCCGCAAGAGGCTCCAACGCAAGAGAGAAAATCAGCGGGGAGAGTGGGCACCCCTGCCTAGTACCTCTTCTCAGTTCGAACGTCCGAGATGTAAAACCATTAACCCTCACCTGTCCCAACACACCGGTATACAGAAGCTTTACCCAGGCTATGAATTTAGGGCCCAGCCCCACCTTCCCCAGGACCTCGAACAGATATGGCCACTCAATAGAATCCAATGCCATGGAGGCATCGAGAGACAGCACCGCCGCGTCCTCTTCAATATACTTCCTACGAGCCATCACATTATGTAAACGTCGTAAGTTGAGGGCCGTATTTCTACCCGGCATAAAGCCAGATTGGTCTGGGTGGACCAATGATGTAATAACTGTCGCCAATCTGTTCGCCAGGACTTTTGCCAACACCTTTGTCTCCACGTTAATTAGCGAAATTGGCCTATAGGAGCCGCAGTTGTCTGCTGGCTTACCCTGCTTATGGATGACTACGATGGTGGCTAGCCGCTGATCTACTGGCAGCCCCCCCACTTCTAAACTTTCTTCATACATGGCTCTCAGGTATGGCACAGTCAGAGAGGCAGTGGCCTTCAAAAACTCTACTGGGATGCCATTAGGCCCCATCGCCTTTCCGGACTTGATCTGCCCCACGGCCTTGCTTATTTCTTCGTTCGAGAGGTCTGCCTCCAGGGTCTCTCGTTCCACCTCCGAGAGGCCCGGCACATTGCTGTCCAAGAGGAGCTGGCGGGAGTCCTCAGCCGTGTATTGTGTGGAGGGGAGGTACACCGTTTCAAAATGATCCGCGAACTTCTCCGCTATTTCTTGTGGATGAATCACTACTTCACCCCCCAGTGTCGTCAGCTTGTGTACCCATCTGGATCCCTGCTCACGCCTTTCTAACCACGCCAGTGTCCTACCCGCCCTGTCCCCAAGCTCATAGAGTCGATGTTGGGTGGCACGATGTTTAGCCACCATATGCTCCCTGGTTTTTATCCTGTATTCGTCTTGCTTCAGTAGGAGTTTATGACTAGTGTCCGGTGAGGGATCCTGTGAATGCTCCCGCTCTAGTTCGAGGAGGTCTGACTCCACCTGGGCCAAGAGTTCGTGCTTTTTTGCGATATAACTCGTCTTTAATGACAGGGCTTGCCCTTTGAGAACCACTTTGTATGCTTCCCAGATTGTTTGTGCGGAGTCGACTGAGCCCACATTTTCAGTAAAATAGTTCTCCGTTTGTGTGCGGAGTTCGCCTCTTATATCTGGTATATGTAGAAGCCATGGGTTAAGGACAATAGTGGTACGTGGTTGTCGTTCCCAGTGCGTATAATGCGTCCAGACCGCGGAATGATCCGAAATGCCTCTGGGCAAGACTTTAAACTGGGCGAAATTACCTATCGAGGACAGATGCGTGAGGAAGTAATCAATACGTGATAAGCTATTATGGACACTAGAAAAATACGTGAATAATTTATCAGTAGGGTGAAGCGCACGGCCTACATCTGCCAAACCCATCGCCTTCGCAAAATCAGCCATTAGGTCGTTAGACTTCTCCCTCGTCTTCGGTGGGTTGCGATCAACGGTGTCATCTAATGTCACGTTGTAGTCTCCTCCCATGATAATTGTGCCCTCTCGGAGTCTCGTCAGCCTATTACCTAGGTCCTCTAATGCTGCCTTGCCCAGAGCGGGCGGTAAATATACAGATAGAATATTGATGTCCTTTCCATCCCGTTGGGCCTCTGCCCCCACGAAGCGGCCCCCCGTATCCGCCCATGTCTTATGAACAATAAGGGGCGTAGTTTTCTTTACCAATATAGCCGTCCCCCTCGAGCCCGTGGTGTAGTCCTCGTGTATCAGGAGTTTGTATCCCCATCTATTGAGGGCCTTGGATTTCTGACCTACTAGGTGCGTTTCTTGCAGCAAGACCACATCAGGTGATTGTCTCTTTAGGTACTGTTGCACTATCCCCCGCTTAATCTTATCCCCAACACCATTGACGTTCCAGGACATTATAGAAAGGCTACGGTCTCTATCCTGCCCCATTGCCATGTATCCCACCCATTTCTCGTACTCGGATCCTTGCTATGTAGAAGGAAACTTGAATCTGTCCACTCAGCGATTGCCGTCCAATGTTCAATATGGCTATTTTATGCTTTCGAATCACAGAATCACATTGCTTACCAATAATGCAGTCAAGAAAATAACATCCCCAAATTCTAGGCCCCCTGGTACCCTCCCCCCTCCCTGCCCCCGGTCCATAACACAATGCATCTTCAAACCCCCCGACCCCCAACCCCTCAACAGCTTCCCCCCTCCCTGCCCCCCTGCCCGTGGATTTAAAACTACCCACTCCCAAACCTGGCAGAGTGCCTCTCTCCCCCCCTGAAATGCTAGAAATGCACGGGACGATCAACTCCCATCCCCGCCCGCTCACATCACAATTAACTTGTATTTTTGGCCATCCACTGATCGTATAGTCCAGTCTCATTCAAATCACATCTTTTAAGCCCATCAGTCCCAAACCTTACACCAGGTCTCTTCTTTGTAAGTCTCGCACCCGATGGGTATATCAACCCCCCACCCAGTCCCCCCTACTTGCGCTTTCAGTTGGGCGCCGGCTCTTCATTGATGAGGCCAAAGGTCCTCACTCCTGTGCCTTCAGCGGACCTTTTTCCTCTGCAGGACCATTCTTTGCCGCGTCTGTACGAAGACCCCTACGTTGGCTAATCCTTTCAGAGCGTTCTCGTCTCTGGTTTCCCACCGTACTCCATCCTTCCATCCAGTCCCAGACTGCATCTGGTGAATCAAAAAACCACGATTTGCCATCCGATTCCACCCTCAGTCTCGCAGGAAAGAGCATCGCATATTTCACCTCCTGGTCCCGCAGTTCCCTCTTCAACGCCTGAAAGCTGCGACGTTGGGCTTGGACCTTGGCCGTGAAATCCGGGAAGAAGGCCACCTCGTAGTTATCTATTTTCAGCGGGGGACTGGACCTCGCTGTCTGCAGGATAATGTCCCTATCTCGGTAGTTGAAGACCCGAGCAATAAGGGGCCTCGGAGGTGCTCCTGGTCTTGGTCTACCTCCCGGTACTCTATGAGCTCTTTCAATGGAAAAGTAGCCGGACAGAGATTTGGGCTGTAGGTGCTTCGTGATGAGGTCTTCTACATATAAGTCTGCTGCCGGCCCCTCCGTTCTCTCCGGAACCCCTAAGATGCGGATGTTATTGCGGCGGGCCCGGCCTTCATAGTCATCAAGCTGCTGTGCCATCCTCTCCTGTTTCTGCTGCATTTCACGCATCTGCGTCTGGAGTTCCGACGTGTCCGCCTGTAGGGCATTGGCGACCACCTTAAGCTCCCTGACTTTCTCGTCCATCTTTCGGAAGTCCGCCCTGATAAGAGAGACCTCCACCGTGACCGAGTCCACCGACGCACGCACTCCATTAATAGCCGCCGTGACATCATGCAGAGTTGGCTCCGGTCCTTGTTTGGAGGCAACCACCCCTCCATCCGTCCCCGATTGCGGCGGATCCTCCTTATCTCCCACTTTGGACCAAGAGAATTCGGCCAGATGCTTTTGGGCGTTCGCCTTGGGCCCCTTCCCTCCCGTCGCCATGGATGCACAGCAATGGACGCCCCGCTAGATGAGAGCTCAGGCCAGCACCGAAGAGTGGACCATAAATCGATGACAATAGGGACCGAGTTTGTGGGAATCGCTTCCGGATTCTCAGTCTGGGTATCGCGGCCCCGGAACACAAACTATCTTGGCTAGGCTTCTACACCCTTCGCGGCCCTCTTCAGTGCGACGTGGTTACCTTCGTCGGCATTCCGCAGGAAGCTTCTCCTCCCTCTGCGTACGGCACTTTAGCGCAATAGGTCCTACGGTGCTGGAGCTTTCAGCACCTTCTTATGGCAGTGCATTCCAGGTTCAGAAACGCCCTTCGAGCCCCAGTTCGGTTCCCACCGCACCAACCTGTCCTTGATCAGTTGGGGGAGTTTCAGGAGTTCCCTCGCCCCCCTCCAAGCTCAACGATGTCTTACACTGGTTATCAGCTCCGCAGGAGGCAGTAACAATCCCTTGCGCCAATGCAGTCTAGTTGTAGGGAAGCGTCAGGGCCAGTCACCCCCGGCCTCAGGTGTTCCCCCCTTCCATCACCTGCCACCACTGAACAGAGCTTCTATTTCTGATGCACGCCCTAGAGTCACTCCCGGCTACACCTGTCAGTCCCACTTATGCCTGGGGATCCAGCGCGGCCCCTCTCCAGTACTGCAGTTGGCCCACAGGGCCTCGAACGCTATAGAATGTCAAACTGTGCCTACTTGGAATTATCGTAGCCAACGTAATGGGGCAACCCAGTGCTTACTTGGAGTTATCAGCGGTATTTGACCCTTAGAAACCGTAGCATTCAGTGCCCTCACTCAGGCACTCGTGTCAACCTATACTTCCCAAGTAGGCCGCAAGCCGGGTCCTCACTTTTAGCGCTAACCCAGACTAGCGCCCGGTGGACTACGGCGCTCCGTCTTCTCAATGGCTCCCGCCAAATGCCACAGTTCAAAGTGCCTCTAGTGAAGTCGCAGGGCGACACTCCCAACAGGACGGCACCTTCCACTACTCACAGGCTCCCAGTGATTGGCAGACGATCTCTCCTAGGACCTACGGGTCCGCACTGCTTGCCTTACATCAGCCACATAGGCCACCTCCACGGCGGCGGTAACCAGGCCTCCCGCACCGCCTCTCAGCAGCTCCCCGCTGCAGGCCGCAAAGCCGGGGTCTCGCCTCTCTCGCAGAGGCAGATGTCCGCAGGCCTGGGGCCGCCACGCCCCCTCCTTTGTGTCAGCTCTTAAAGAGGCGCCAGTCCTCACAGCGCGAGTGAGCCCCGGCGCCGGGTCTCCACCATGCCCCCGCTTCCCGCTGGGTATCCCGTCAAGCCGCAGCCTCTTAGGCACCAGAAGTCCGATGATAGCGGCTGCGGCGTGCAAAGGCCGCGAGGCCGGGGGCTCAGGTACTTGAGTCACTCACCGGGTCCTCCCCCCCCACGGCCGCCCCGCTCGGCGCGGGAGCCCTCAGCCGGTCCTCGTCCCCACTGGGCGCTTCTTCAGGGCTGAGGCACCTCGGGACCCCTTCCGGACCGCTTATCTGCCTGGCTTCTTTAACGTCCCTCGGGCATATTCGACGCTTTCATTCTTTGGGCGTCCGCCATTGCCGCCATATTGGGGACGCATCAAAGGGGGTCGCCGGAATCACCAGGCGAGTCGCTGCTCCCTTCGAGTCTCTCCTGGGAGGTGAGGAGTGAGAGGTTGGTTATTGCTATTATTTCGGGATGTGGATGGCCTCGGATATTGAGGGATTTGCAGCGGGGATTCAGGAGCCCTCTCAGGCAGCGGCCATTCTCGTTGGCTGCTAGCCACGCCCCCCCAATATGCCACTTTCTTGGTACTGTTCACACCTCTGTTTATTTGCAACCTTTTAAGTAGACATTCACAACCTTCTTCTTGTGAATTTGTCAACTCACATGCTATCAGTTTCTAAATGTGTGCCAGTTGGAAATGCAAATCTACCATTTTAAGCAACCTTCCATCTTCAGAGTCACTCTTTCTCAGTCAATGCTGTGTATATATGCTGCATTCGGGTAAATTTGACAAACGATCTTTTTTATGTCTAATCACCCATGCTTGGTGTTCACTACAATAGCGACAAGGTCTTAAATAAAAATATTTTGTTACTCATTGTTGTGATTGGTTTACACACTAATATGTAGACTCAATGTGAAACCACCACAGACCCCCCTTCCGTTCATGGAGCACTTAAACTTCCAACTCCAAACAAACAACAAAACCACAGCTCTCTTAAAATCCTGAAGGGCTTGAAATCAGGTTCGCCCGCATACCCCTGTGCGGCGAGACTGCTTGCTGCAGTCGCGGAGACTATTAACCCCGAAGTTAATTCAATCATAAACGCCTCCCTTCGTGAGGCTCGGGTACCGGAGGCCTGGAAACAGGCTAAAATCCTTCCCCTTTTGAAGAAGCCTACTCTTGATCCCCTGACCCCAGGGAACTATCGCCCTATTTCCCTCCTGCCCAGTTTAGCCAAAGTCTGTGAGAAGGTGGTGACCAGACAACTTACGGAGTTTGTTGAAGGGTCTGATGTTCTGCATCCAGCGCAGTCTGGGTTTCGCTCCTCCTACAGCACCGAGACAGCGCTGGTGGAGATTTCCGAAGCCATTCGCGACTGTTTAGATGCCAGTGGGAGAGCAGCATTGGTAATGCTCGACCTGTCGGCAGCATTCAACACGGTACCGCACTCCCTGCTGCTTGCCCGACTCACTGAGATTGGTGTCTCAGGCGCTGCCTGGGGCTGGCTGAGGTCCTTCCTTGAAGGGCGGGCTCAACAGGTCTGGCTGCCACCGGCCGCTTCAACTCCGCAGCCGGTCACCACTGGTGTCCCGCAGGGGTCCTCCCTTAACCCCCTTCTTTTTAATATCTACGTTACTCCTCTGGTCTACTTAGCCGAGGACTTGGGGGCTAAGGTGATAGCCTACGCTGACGACACCCAGCTTCTCTTTACCTGGGAAAAGGATGAGGATTCTGTATCCTCTCTTCAGCACTGCTTGTCTTCGGTTTTTGAGTGGCTTGCGGCGGCCCAACTCAAATGCAACGAAGACAAGTCAGAGATCCTACTTTATGGTAAATTCCCTCCAGGCTTCAGAGACACGATCTGGCCTCCTGGGTTCCCTCTACCAACCTCTAATGGAAAAGTCGCAAAAAACCTAACAGTATGGTTTGAGGACAACCTCTCCTTTTCTGCTCAGGTGAAAAAGCTCTCAGGCAGCTGTTTCGGCCTTCTCAAAACACTTAGGAGTTTTTTACCTCTCCTCCCTAGGCCTGCCAAAGAGACAGTTATCCGTGCCTTGATCCTTTCTCGATTGGACTACGCTAATGCGTTGTACATAGGCATCCCTGGTTACTCTCTGAATAGACTCCAGGTCTTACTCCAGTATTGGAGCTTTCATAGATTCCCATGCCTGAATCATTCCCCGTCGTCGAGATGGGAGTCTCGGTATACATAAAATAGCAATAGAAACCATTACAAAAAAAGAAACTAGGCCTAGGCCCATTCTAGTTTTGTAGCATATCCACCTCTTTTTGTAAAAGAGACCAAACAAACCGAACAGCCAATCAGATTAGCCTCACCCTCTAGAACCTTGCTGAGAGAACCTCAGACCCTCAGATTTTCTACCGCACGTTGTGCAAGGGAGTCTCCAATTGAGCTCTGCTCATTTCTACATTTCTACAGTTTTTTCTACAGTTTTTTCTCTGGATTTTTTGCTGATATTCTCTCCTAGGATGTCAGACAAGGAAAAGAAAGCTCTTTTCAAGGCCTGTGCCACCTGTGCCAAGAAAAGGTTGTATGTAGAGGACAAGCATAAGGATTGCATTTACTGCCTCTACCCAGACCACAAAGCAGCTGACTGCAAGATTTGTCGCACCTTCTCGACTAAAACTCTGCGGGACCGTGAGGGTCGTCTCTTGACCTGGCTCCAGAGACTGAAGTCTAGGAAGGATCCACTATCCAGTGACAGTGAGGATTCATCATCTGCCACTTCTTCAAGAAGGTCAGTTAAAAGGGGTAGGGCTTCCCCTTTGCCTTCTAAAGAGCGTCCTACTAAGCTCTCAAAGAAGGCCCCTCAGGGATCTGAGGGCCGGAGTCCTGGCGAATCTCCTCACCATGGTGCAAAGGAGAGGGAAGGACAGTTGGCAGCAACAGCAGCAGCCACGCCAGCTGCACCAGGAGTGGTGTCAAGGGCTGTAAAACCCTTCAAAAAGCCCTCTTCTCTGTCTTCTGAGGGAAAATCTGAAAAGGACGCCCACTCGTCGACGACGGCAACTAAGCAACCGTCGACGAAATCATCAAAGGTAAAGCTTAATCCCTTACCTATGTCGACGGGCTCGTCGACGATTCCTTCTGTGTCGACGCGGGTGGTTTCGGCTCCGCCGTCGACGGTTTCTACGACGTCGACGAGTGCAGTGTCGACGACGGCGTCGACGATGACGGCGTCGAGGACGACGGCGTCGACGACTACCACGATGACGACGACGGCGTCGACGGCCAAGATGTCGACGGTCTCGTCGACGACAGCGACGACGACACCTATCCCTTCATCGACGATCTACTCGTCGGCGCTGCTTCCATCCACAGCCTCGACGACTATAGTCTCCCCGTCAACGAACCCGTCGACGGTGACGACGACGACGGAAAAAATCATTAAAAAACGGCGATTAACACCGGACATGACTTCCCCCAGAAGAGTTACTCCTCTTCCTCCAGCTCTTTTGCTTGAAGAACAAGAGGAATCTGACGACGAGGGGCCTTTTGGCTATGCTCATAGCCCCTCGCAGCTGCGAGTTAAGTGCCAAGATACGGACTCGGAGGGGGAATATCTCCAACAGCATACATACGACCAATCCATGGGTTATCAAGAGGATTACCACCAGGAGATGCTCTCGATGCCTTCCTCGCTTTTAGTGGATCTTCAAAGTATGCTAGTCGACTATAGGAGGAGATTCTCTACACAACCACCTCCTCCTGCTATGGAGCAAGCTGCAGCTGCACTTCCGGCTCGCTCTATTACTCCTCCACTACCACCATCGCAGCCTCCGCAGCACTTGCAGGTTTCGGATGTACCTCCAATGGAGCCAAACACACATGATGACACCTCGGATGAGGATCAGGCCAATGTCCCTCCGCTTCACCAGGACACAGAGTGGGATGATTATGTTATCCCTGACCCGGCTTCTCCATCCCCAGCTCCTCTTGATTCTCCCCCGGTGGATATTGGGGGTTTCCATAAATTAATGGAGAGGGCCGCAAAACGATTTGAACTTCCAATGCCCATGGTTCAGTCAGAATGTTTCCTCTACGACTTCAAAGAACCGTATAAAAAGACTGTGCGTTCCATCCCCATTGTGGGCCATGTATGGGAAGAGGGATTAAAAGTGATGAAAAATCCTGCTACGGTGATGCCAGTCTTACCTCGCCTAGAAAAGAAGTATAAGGCCCCTGAGGACAGTCCAGCCTCTTTGGTTAGTCAGCCTAAACCGGATTCGGTAATATCTCAGGCTGCCCAAAGGAAGTCGCGCAACCCTTCGTCCCCTCTTACTACGCCACCGGATAAGGAGGGCAGACGCCTGGATACTGCAGGGAAAAGATTCTCTTCAATGGCGAGCCTCTTGGTTCGGGCAAGTAATGCCTTGGCAATTTTGGGCAGGTATGATCGCCAAATGTGGTGCGATCTGTCCCCATATCTTGACCACTTGCCAGAGGATTCTAGAGTGGAGGCGAAGAAAATCCTACAAGAAGGAGAGGTAACATCAACAGAGATAATTGACTGTGCGATGGACATCGCAACAACTGCATTCCGCTCGCTGGCTGGCGCAGCGGTCCTTCGTCGCCAGGGTTGGTTGAGAGCGACATGGTTCCGTCCAGAGGTCCAAAATAAAATCCTTGACCTTCCCTTTGATGGTGAGGCGCTCTTCGGTAAGCATATCGACGATGCACTTCAAGATATTAAAAAAGATACGGAAACGGCGAGATCTCTAGGGACTCTACAATACCGGAAAGTCCCTTTCCGTGGAGCCAGAGGAAGAGGTACTCCGTCCTATAGAGGTGCATACCAGCAACAACGATATTCCTCCTATGGTTCAACATCCCAATCGTATCGTCCGTCCTACAATCAGAGACAAGGCCAGTCCTCTTCTTTCTCCAGGTCCAATAATAGAGGGAGGCAAAGTCGCCAAGGACGGGATTCTTCCAAGCGACAATAGCGGCGTGCTGGCTCTTCTTACTGTACCCTCCCCCTCTACAACATCAGTGGGAGGCAGGGTATCAGAATACCTCCACAACTGGCAACGGATAACATCAGACCGTTGGGTGCTGAACATCATTCGGTGTGGCCATACTTTAGAATTTGTCCATCTTCCACCATCCAAGCCCCCTGCCGCCACAGCCTCAAAACATCTGCGCCTTCTTCGATTGGATCTACAGCAAATGCTCTTAAAAGGGGCAGTGGAACCGGTTCCTCTCTCGCAGCGGGGAGAGGGGTTCTACTCCAGGTTTTTTCTGGTCAAGAAGACGCTGGACAAGTGGCGCCCTATTCTAGATCTCAGGGAGCTCAACACCTATCTCATAAGACCATCATTTCGGATGGTGTCTCTCCAGGATATTCTACGCCTTCTCAATTCAGGGGACTTTATGGCCACTCTCGATCTCGAGGACGCATACTTTCATGTACCCATCCATCCAGCTCACAGGAGGTTTCTACGATTCACAGTATCCAAGAGCCATTTCCAGTTCAAAGTCCTACCTTTTGGCCTTCGATCTGCTCCGCGGATCTTCACCAAGGTGCTAGCGCCAGTAGCAGCATGTCTCAGGAGGCAACATTTTCAGGTTTTTCCCTACCTGGACGACTGGCTGCTCAAAGCTCCGACCAAGCTGCAAGCGGAGGAGTCAGTCGGTGCGTGCACACGCCTTTTCGACAGCCTAGGGTTAACTCTCAACATGGAAAAATCATCTCTCAACCCGTCCAGGATAGTTCGATTCCTGGGGGCCATCCTGGACACGTCTCTCAGCAAAGCTTCCCCAACTCTCGAGAGACAGGAAAAACTGTTGTCCATGGCTCATCTATTGCGAAGAAAAGAGTGTCTTTCAGTTCGCCTTTACAAGTCCCTGCTAGGGACGATTTCCTCCTGCATTCCATTGATACCTCACTGCAGGTTACGGATGCGTCCCCTCCAGGAGGAGTTGGACTTGCAATGGCGACAAATAGACGGGTCTTTCGACGACAAGGTGAGGGTCACTCAGTCTATGAGAAACGCCGCCCTATGGTGGACAAAGAAAAAGAATGTGTCTCAAGGTCTATCCTTCAAAGTCGTTCCGGCTCCTCAAGTACTAACGACGGACGCCTCTCTGGAAGGATGGGGCGCAGTGTTACAGGACTTGCATGTAAGCGGACGCTGGTTACCCCGCCATCGGCAGCTCCATATCAACCTTCTGGAGCTCAGGGCGATTCGTCTAGCGTTACAGGCCTTCCTTCCATGACTTCAACAGTCGGCGGTTCTTGTCCGCACGGACAATACCACGGCTATGCATTACATCAAAAAGGAAGGAGGAACCAGGTCTCACTCTTTGTCTCAGGAAGCCCAGAGAATTTGGGAATGGGCTATCCAACACGGGATTTCACTCAAAGCTGAACATCTCCCAGGGGTTCTCAACGAGTCAGCGGACACACTGAGCAGACTGAGATCAGAAAGCCACGAATGGGAACTGGACCAGTCCACTTTGGAGGAAGTGTTTCGCAAGTGGGGGAGGCCTTCCATAGACCTCTTTGCCACCCAAGAGAACAGGAAATGCCAATTTTATGCCAGCAAGCTACACCATCGGGGATCGCTGGGGAATGCGCTTTCGATAGCCTGGTCAGGCGCATTTGTCTACGCTTTTCCCCCCATTCCGTTGATATCCAGGATTCTCCGGAACCTCAAGGTAGAACCTTGCAGAATGCTCCTGATAGCTCCTGCTTGGCCTCGTCAGTTTTGGTTCACAGAGCTTCACCTTCTCTCCCTGGACCTTCCTCTGCTTCTGCGGCCAATTCCACAACTGCTCTCAATGTCTCAGGGCCAGGTCTGGCATCCGAATCCTCGATCGCTGCAACTATCGGCATGGCTCCTGAGCACCGAGAATTTCTTGGGTTAACACTCTCAAAGGAGGTTACGGAGGTGCTTTCTCAAGCTAGAGCCCCAAGTACAAATAAGACGTACCGATTAAAATGGAAGCGCTTCTGTATTTGGTGTCATCAGGAAGGGGTGGACCCTTTCTTATCGCAACCTCATCAGGTTCTACCTTATCTCCTATCATTGGCGAAAGCAGGACTGGCTCACTCCTCTGTCAAAGTCCATCTGGCAGCCATTTCTCGCTATAGACGCACTTCCTCTGGACCTTCTCTCTGGTCGGCAAGGATAGTCAAGCAGTTTCTCAAAGGCCTCTTCAGACTCTTTCCTCCAGTGAGGCCTCCGCCTCCTCTTTGGCATTTGAATTTGGTTCTCGCACAGCTCATGAAGTCACCATTTGAGCCGATTCACCGAGCGGACTTAAAATTCCTCTCCTGGAAGGTAGCGCTTCTCTTGGCTCTCACTTCCGCAAGGAGAATCAGTGAATTACAGGCCCTGACAATTCAGGATCCCTTCCTTCAATTCAAGAAAGGCACAGTGATACTCAGGACTAACCCGAAATTCATTCCGAAAGTGCCTTCAGACTTTCATTTAAATGAGCCTGTAATACTCAAATCCTTTTTTCCTCAGCCTTCTACTCCGGCTGAAAGAGCACTTCACTCACTGGATGTTCAGAGGTCCTTAAAGTTCTACCTTGTCCGTACTGAGGACTTCAGGAAATCCTCTCAACTGTTTGTCTCTTTTAGCGCTCCCCGTAAAGGTTTTCCCCTTTCCAAACAGGGGATTGCTCGTTGGGTTGTCAGCGCTATCCGATATTGCACACAGCAGCGGGCAAGCCCCTTGAGGGTCGAGTCCGAGCACATTCTACTAGGGCCATGGCTTCTTCAACGGCCTTCTTTGCAGGAGTTCAGATCAGAGACATCTGCAGGGCTGCGACTTGGAGCAGTACTCATACGTTTACAAAACATTACTGCCTGGATGCTTCAACGCAGAATGACACAGCTGTGGGCCAGGCAGTCCTGAGAAACCTCTTTCAGTAGGCGGTGAGCTTTCCCTTTCTTCCCTCCTACCATTATTTCGTATTGTTTGCACATTTTGGCAGTGTTTAAATGTTTAATCTATACTTGTTGTTTAAAGTACTGCAATGTTATGACTTTCCTCTCGCTTGTTTTAACAGTAAGAGAGCAAAATGTGCTTATAACTGCTAGCTACTCTGATTCAGGCATGGGAATCTATGAAAGCTCCAATACTGGAGTAAGAAAACAAGTTACTTACCTGTAACTTTGGTTCTCCAGTATTGGAAGCTTTCATAGATTCCCATGCAACCCACCCTCCTCCCCTGGGAAAGCTCAGCCTTCAGTCTTTTTGGGTTGTTTTTACACAACGTTTACGAAAATCTGAGGGTCTGAGGTTCTCTCAGCAAGGTTCTAGAGGGTGAGGCTAATCTGATTGGCTGTTCGGTTTGTTTGGTCTCTTTACAAAAAGAGGTGGATATGCTACAAAACTAGAATGGGCCTAGGCCTAGTTTCTTTTTTTGTAATGGTTTCTATTGCTATTTTATGTATACCGAGACTCCCATCTCGACGACGGGGAATGATTCAGGCATGGGAATCTATGAAAGCTTCCAATACTGGAGAACCAAAGTTACAGGTAAGTAACTTGTTTTCATTTAGAATGCGGCCGCCAGGCTGCTCTTGGGAATCGCTAAGAGGAGCAGCGTGCGTGAACATCTCGGCCTACTCCACTGGCTGCCCGTGGCGGACCGGGTCAAATTTAAATCCTTGATCATTGCCCACCGAGCCCTCTACGGTCGTGGGCCCGCCTATTTACAGAAGCGGTTCTCCTTTTATGTCCCACTGAGACAACTGCGTTCTTCAGCTCTCCTTCTAGCTAGGGTGCCCCGCTTCATCCGCCACAAGATGGGCGGTTGCTCCTTGGCTGTTAAGGCTGCCCAGGCTTGGAATGCCCTTCCGTTTCCATTGCACAATACTCAAGACCCGTTAGCCTTCAAGAAACTTTTAAAAACTCACCTGTTCCCTTAAATGATGGTGGTGTAGTTCAGTGACTCCTTTTGGATCCGCGCCGGGACACTCCTCGGAGTAGCTGTTGCGCGTTACAAGAGTACTTAACATAACATAACAACATAACAGCAAGCACTGATGAAGTCGCCCTGAGGAAACCTACCAACCCCAAGAAACAAACACGACACCTCTACTGGTTCACAGAAGAAATAAAACCCCAGAAACGTAACTGCAGGCAGAATGAGAGGAGACCGTGCGCCAGTAAGACCCTCGAGGAAGAATATGCTTCAAAGCTGCCATCAACTGCTACCACCACCTCCTGAAAAACGAGAAGGCCACCGCAGCCCCCGCATCAATGACAGCTCCAACAATTCCAGGAACTCTTCAACATAGTCAAGGAATTCACCACCCCTTCAGCAACAGAAAATATCATCACACCCTCGCAGATCTCTGCAACGACCTAGCAGACTTTTACCACAACAAAATGAATACCATCTACCAAGACTTGGCACCCCAAACCCCTGCCGCTGACAGCATCAACTTCCTCATGCCGACAGATGCCACCCACACCAGCTCACCTCGTGGAACCCCCTCACCAAAAAGGAAACAGCGACCATCATGAGATCCATCCACTCTGGAGCCTCTGCAGACCCCTGCCCTCAACACACTTTCAATCTCCGCATACAACTCCTCAGCAGGGAACTCACCAAGGTCCTCAACTCCTCGATCACCACAGCCGACTTCCCCCCCAGAATTGAAAACAATCCGACGTGAAGCCTTTGCTAAAGAAGTCATCCACGGACCCAGTAGAACTCAAGAACTACCGTCCCATCTCTTTGCTCTCCTTCCCAGCCAAGGTCATCAAGAAGTCAAACATCCTCCAGATCCCCAGACATCTGTAGAATCACGACCTCCTGGACCCCTCCCAATCTGGCTTCAGAACAAACCACAGCAACAAGACGGCTCTAGTTGTAGCCACAGATGACATCCAAATGCTGCTAGACCAGGGAGGAACAGTTGCCCTCATCCTACTCGAACTCTCAGCAGCTTTCAACACCGTATCCCACCACACACTGATCAACAAGCTCCACCAGATCCGAATCCAAGGAGCAGCCCTCAAGTGGATCGCACACCTCACAGGAAGAACGCAGAAAGTCATCCTCTCTCCCTACTCCTCGTTCTGACTCGAGGATCATCCCTCAGCCCATTCCTCTTTAAAACATACATGACCCCCCTGGCCAACATCATCAAAAGCCACGGACTCCTCATCTTCTACGCCGACGACCCCAAACTCATCCTCTCTCTGACTAACAATCCAAGATCCATCAAAGACCAGTTCCAAAGATGCATGAAATATGTTGCTGACTGGATGAACAACAACTATCTCAAACTCAACACTGACAAGACAAAAGTACTCCTCTTCGGGAATGGCAAGGACACACACTGGAACAGGGAATGGCGGCCCCAAGCTGGGCCCAAATCCCGATACCCACCGAACGTGCCCGGAACCTCGGCATCATAGTCAACAGCCAGCTATCCATGAAGAAGCAAGTCCGCGCCTCCTCCACCGCCTGCTTCCTCACGCTCCACATGCTCAAGAAGGTTTTCAGATTGCTCCTGACCAAAACCCGGCGAACTGTCGCACAGGCTCTCGTCACCAGCAGACTCAACTACGTCAACTCCCTCTACTTAGGAATAATAGCTCAACTCATGAAGAAGCTCCAGACAATCCAGAACATAGCGGCCAGGCTCATCCTCGACCTTCCCAGACGGACGCACATAACCCCTCACCTCAGGAAACTCCACTGGCTGCCATTCATGAAGATGGCAGTACAAGCTACTCGCCCATGCATACAAGGCATTACACAACGAAGGACCTGCATACCTCAACCAACGCGTAACCTTTTACTAGCCCTCCAGGAAACTCTTATCCGGATCCCTTGCCCTAGCTGCTATTCGTCGCATTCGCCGGACAAATAGCGGAGGCTGCTCCTTCTCCCATTTGGCAGCCAAGACCTGAAACGACCTCCCCATGCACCTCCGAGCCTCACCATCGCTCCAGCAATTCAGGAAGGACCTCAAACCATGGATGTCCAACCAATAAAAGAACAGGCAGAATTATCCGACAGCGCCTCGAGACCCTCACGGGTGAAGCAGCTGCGCTCTACAAATCCTGACTGATTGATTGATTGTAATTTGAGCCAAAACATTTTTCACCTGTCTGCAAATTGCAGAGATGGGTAGAACTCTAAGTACTAAACACAAGGGGCTAATATTCAAATTTATAAAGTTATACATTGATATTAAAAAGGATGCCCATAAGTGCTGAAAATAAACCTACATAAATAAATGTATGTATTAAAATGCCAAATCTTTATGTATTTGTTTTACTTCGTATAGGGAGCAAATACATTTTACCAAAGACATTCATGTTGGTCTTACCATCTCTTAGAATAGAATGCCTCATATTTGAGTTATCTTTTGTTAAGAGCTACAAGAATGGGATGCTGTTACTCTAAGATGTCAGTCATAGTTATAATTTGATTTATTAAGCAGTGTATGCTGAAAATTTACTACGTCCAGCCTGCTAGTGCTAGAATAAGGTTCAGAAGTGGTAAAATTGGATATATTGGAAACTCAGTGAGGAGTGGCTCAGGCTACTTATTGAAAATCATTGGGCAAAACAGAATATAAATGTTGATCAGCTAAGCACAAGGAAAGAAGGTAATGGATTTCCAAGTAATTGAAGCAAACAACTTTGAAGGATGGATGTTAATTGTGATTTTTATATCTTTGCATACTTGTAAATCTGAAGGGGTTTGTAACAATCTAATGGAGACTTCTCTAATCAGTGATCATTAGTATCATATTAAAATTAGGAAGTATCAGTGGAGGAAAGAGAGCTACATTTGCGCATAAGCATAAAATCTGGGAGTCACTGTTCCAAGCGTTTACAGCACATCCTGTTAGACGAGGAAGTTTGTGACTATGTGAGGTAGTATTATGAACTCAATAGAAATTAATTTCCTCCCAGCAGAACTAAGTGGGTACCTTCTAGAGGATTGTGTTACTTGGCTGTGAAAGGGTTTCCTGTTCACCACAGAAGGCACTGTTCTGAGACAGTATGCTGAATTTGAGTACTCTGTAAAAACCAGGCCAAGTGAGGCTCTGAAGCAAATGGAGTTTGACCCCAACATGACACTGCACTCTGATTTGTATAGAGGGTGCCTCTTCGGATAGGGTGACTTTCATTAAATAGATGTGCAATGAGAATCCAAAGTTTATTTTATTCTTGAGTGGTCTTCTGAACTCCATTGCATGAACCTTCAACATTGATAGTCCACCATGTTGAAGTCATTATGCAAGGATTTGTGATTACCCAATGATGCTCACGTGTGACAGTTAAAGAATCGGAGGCCTCAAATTCACCTGTCTGTATATCGGTCATAGGGTTTTTAGTCTACATACCTCGGAGTACAGCATCAGCCACTTGTAATTACCATAAAAAATACAAGTGATTGGAACTTTGTTAATCTCCCCAAACTGAAAGGAGTAATGCATACAGTAAAGCACAGCGACCCAATTTCAAAAGTGTTACAGAAATATAACTGACTAGAAGAGTTTCTGATAACTTCAATCACTTTAAACCTTTTCCTCGTCACCAAATACAGCTCACTTAACAATTCCAGCATGTCACGACTTGGCTTAAAAGGTATCTTTGCCAGGACTACCAACTTTGCATTAGGTAGATAAAGGGTAGCTTGTGAAAATATTGCAGAAATATGACCTTCATAAAATCGTACTTTGTAAAAAAAAAAAAAAAAGATTGAACTGAGTAAAAACTTTTAAGAAATTGGGTTGTTAGTTGAGGGGGGTGAAACCCTACTCAAGCAGCAACCACAATCCTTGTCTGGGTAAGGCACAAGCGAACACTTAATTAACCTGTTCTCAACTCTCTGGTAGCTTGGGACAGAGCAGTCAGGCATAATCCACAGGCAATGTGTAAAGTATTTGTGCAACACTTCAAACAGTAATAAAGGGACAAACACCACAGGAAAAGGGACCCAGACCAGATTAGAAAAATAGAGTTGTTTTTAATAAATAAAACAAGACCAAAACAACAAAAATCCAGTCGGTAGAACCAGACATATGCAATTTCATAGATTTTAGTGAAAATAGCACCAAAAAGCACAAGTGCCAACTGTGGATATCTGGACATGTTGGACTGGGACAAAGTCACAAGTTCACGCCGACAGTTATGGAGTGCGGGCCAGCTACAGGGACCCAGTTAGGCTCGCTGAATAGAGTCCCTTAAATCCTGGTTTGCGGAGCGTTGCGAGGGTCAGCGTCAAAGACTCATTCCTCAGCCGAAGCGATGCGTCGGTTCAAAGATGCTGCTAGACTGCGATGCAAGGGCCTGCGTCGTCGTTAAAGATCCCGTTGACGGGGCTTGCGACGCAAGGTCTGGTGTTGAGAATGCGTTGCACAGAAGGGGCGATTAATCTGTTCCTGACAGCAGTGAGGCTGTGATGCGGAGTCCGGCGTCGTAGTCGAGGCTGCTGACGATTAGGGATGCGCGTGCCTTTGCGAGGATGCGTCGTGCAGCTACAGTTCAGATGAGGCTACCATGTGGGTCTTTGCAAGCGGACGAGATGCGTTGGTTCTGCTGGATCTACAGACGCTGGCAAAGGAGCTTAGGCCTACTTCCAAGAGTCCAGGAATGGGGGTGGCACCAGGTGCCGGTGTTGAGGCCCCTGTAGGGAAGGGGGGGGCTGGGATCAAATAAGAAAAGAGAGACTTGCGGTATTGGATCTGCTCAGCAGCTGTGCAACACCGCGTAGCAGGATTTGTCACTTATGAGACCTTCTGCATTTGCGAGGTAGATGTGCATTGGACCAGAACCTCTGGTTTTGCGATGATGCAATAAACTGGAAATAATGAGAAGGCAGTTACCATCAGTACACTAACAGGTCTATACATACAATGACCATGCATTGACATTAATGACCTACACTTACAGATTTCATCAGGAGCATGGCATGAGAGCAGAATAACCAAATCACAAATTGGAGTGTCTGCACTCCTAGAGATAAACTCTGAACACAGGTTGGAGTTACTTGCACTCCCAAGGATAAACTCTGAACAAAGGTTGGGTACAAGGTTCATGCATATATCAAAAACTCTGAAGTGCTTTATCTTGACACTACTGTTCATCAGAGATACACAGAGCTAAAGTTTTAAGTCCCTGCACAATCACAGTTCTAGCGCTAAGGTTGCAAGAAGGGTCTTGAGTATAAACACGCAAGAAGCGCTGGAGCCAATCACAGAGAAGGCATGGAGAAAAAGTCTATCTTTGAAGACGCTTATACTTGGTCCTGCTTACTACTGTAGGAGGATTAGTGCTCACTAACCTTATATCAAGTACATAGCCTACTTCTTCCACTTGACTGAACTTCGAAGACGATCTCGAGGCACTGACTCGGGGAGTAGCTGTGCAGGAGGGAGAGATGAGGAAGACTTCAAGGGAGCTGGAGCCATGGGAAGCACTGGTTCAGTTGGACTTGAAGGAGACTGGATCGCTTCTCGGTTCCGGTTGGATTCTTCAGGTGAGTGTGAAGAGTGAAGCTTGTTCCACAGGGAGCGAAGCCAAGCAACTACTCTGGGTTGGGCGGGGTTTATATACCCTCTCAAAGGCTCAAGGGATGTAGCTAGGTCACGTGGGGCACTTGGCTGTCTGGAAGGTTCTTGAACCCTTGAAGAAAATGTGTTAGCACACTCGCTTTGACCTTACAAGAAGGGTAGGTGCAACTTGACAATCAGAACCAAATAAGAAACAAATGTATTGTTTTCTCTTGAGCGTGCATTGTGGAAAACAACACCACAGCCTTAGCAACAGCGGAAGCAAGGCTTGCAGTTGGCTCACAGGATTCTGGGGGAAGCTTGCAGGGACTTAAGCGCAATGGAATTTCGGGTTCTGGGGGACCCTTGCAAATACTCAAGCTCAGTTGAACCGCGGGTTTTGGGGAACATCAGTCATGGTATCATAGCGTGCCATAAGGCACCAGAGGGGTAAAACAACATGAGCCCTGCGTGCTAGACCACTACATAGGGGGCACAGGAAGGAGTTGTGACAGAGGGCACAGGAGGGGGTCGTGACCACTGTTCCCTAGAACGTGCACGGGTGCGCGCGCGCACTGAAGTCACCCCAAGCGCGCAGTGTCCCAATTGTAGCGCGCACACACACAACACAGCCTGTAAGTCCGTTCGCGCCGCCGCTTTTAAAACGCGAGCGGCGCGAAAAACAGTAATTTCCTGGTTGCAGGAGGCAGAGCTGGAGACAGTGGAGAGGACACAGCCGAGCGTCAGGAAAGTGTCTCCCTTATGTCCTGTATGGTTAGGGAGGGCTCGGGTTTACGAGCAAGTGGCGCCTGCCCTTGCTGCATTTGTTTCTTAATAGTGCACGCCAGCGGGGCAGTTTGTGGGCCTTTGTGAAAGTATTCATGTTAATTGCAGCGCCGTCATGCGCTGCAATTAACATGAATACTTTTACAAAGGCCCACAATCTGCCCCGCAGCCGTGCACTATTAGGAAAAGGAATGTGGCAGTCTAAAGCGCGACGTGTTCTTTCAGATGATTCTGAAAGAACACGTTGTGTTTGACTCTGCATTCCTTTGCTAATAGTGGGCATCTGCGGGGCTGAATGTGGGCCTTTGAAATAGTTTTCATGCTAATTGCAGTGCACACGGGCGCTGCAATTAACAAGAATACTATCTCAAAGGCCCATATTCAGCCCCGCACTTATCAGCAAAAGGAATGCAGAGTCATACACAACGTGTGCTTTCAGAATCATCTGAAAGCACACGTCGTATTTGACCCTGCAGTTCTTTAGCTAATAGTGGGCAGCTGCGGGGCTGAATGTGGGCCTTTGAGATAGTATTGTTAATTGCAGTGCTAGTGTGCACTGCAATTAACAAGAATACTATCTCAAAGGCCCACATTCAGCCACGCACTATTAGCAAAACGAATGCAGGGACAAACACAACTTGTGCTTTCAGAATCACATGTCGTGTTTGACCCTGCATTTCTTTTGTTAAAAGTGCGTGGCTGAATGTGGGCCTTTGAGATAGTATTCTTGTTAATTGAAGTGCACACGGGCGCTGCAATTAACATGATTAATATCTCAAAGGCCCACATTCAGCCCCGCAGCTGCCCACTATTAGTAAAAGGAAAGTAGCAAATGTAAAGCAGGGCGTGTGCTTCATAGCTGCCAAGGTTTCAGATTGCCATGTGGGACATTTTCATATGTTTCAGTGTAATATGAGTGACATTTTAAGGATCATGAGTACATAGCTGCCAGGGTTTCAGATTGCTATGTGTGACATTTTCATATGTTTCAGTGTAATATGAGTGACATTTTCTCACAAGCAAAATCAACACACTAAAATTCACGGTTTAACAACCGCCACGGCAAACAGCTAAGGGGCATTAATTTGGGTGCAAGAGAGGCTGAGGGGCACACATAGCCGGGCAGCAGCGGAGTGAGCATGGGCGCTGTGTTATTGCAAGTACGTTGCACGGTTCGTGAAAACTATCGACCACTAGAAACTGTGAGGTGGACTCTTTTTCATGACATTTACAAAATCACAGGTCTTGACTAAGTTCCCCTCCATTTCCCCTTAGAGTCAAAACACAAATTAGGTGCAAGGCGACATTATTGATGCATTCGCGTGCACAAGGTATTAGTAGAAACAGGGCCGGCTTTAGCACTGGTGGCGCCCTGTGCGACGATGTTTTGTGGCGCCCCCCCCAATGACCACCTCCGTCACAGATTCCCACACTACCACCATTTGACAGTGCTCCTCAAGTCTCAATAACCACTGTCTCTTAGATTAATTTCGTTTTATAGCGCGACTCATACCAGTTTAAGGTGTCTGAACACTTTACATCACACACACATTGCACAGAGACAATCATACATGTGTAAATGAGTGTATAGGAAATGTTACATAAGACAAAGGCTTACAAGGTGTAGGAGTAAAATGTCATCCATTCTGGTAGGCAGTATAGTTTGAGTCTTTGGTCTTGAAAAATACAAATTCAGAATTTAAAAATGTTACACCAATGTTGGGGGTTTTCCTAAATAATTAGAATTGATTTCTACATAAATGAACCCTTTTTGTAATATTAGGATAACAAAAGACTGGCAAAAAACACACATAGCTCTTAACACATTCCTTGCAGTTTGCATGCAGCTCTTTGATGACCGTTAATACATTAGGATTTTAACTTCTACAAGTAACAACAGGATCTTTCTGACAAAAGCGGTAACCCATTGACCAATTTATATTTTATGCACTTTGTGATATGAATGGGACACGTTATTTGCAGCAGACCTATTAACCCTCTGCACTACAAGTCAACATTTCTTAGACAAAGCTCCGGTCTCTCTCCAGGAAGAACATTATTCAGATGAGTTATCTTGACATTTTTATTGCTGGAACTAAGAACGCGGCACCAGCGGCCTCTAAAACAATAAACATGGCGCCCCCACCCCAAGTCAGCGCCCGGTGCGATGGCACAGATCGCACCGCCCTAGAGCCGGCCCTGAGTAGAAACACTCATTTTGGCATTGAAATGCCCACACATGGGGAGGCATGGCCGGCAAGATGTCGACAAGAAGTGCTTCATCCTGGACACAAAACAGTAATTTTTAATTCAGCGCTGAATCCTGCAGTCCCCGCCACCTGGGTTAGGACAGAGAGCCGAAAGAGGGGGCTAACGGCAGAAACAAAGTTGTGTGAGGCCTGCAGCAAGGCACTGGTGCGGAGGCCCTTGAGGAGAGGACTCCGAAGTGGAGGCTGCGTGAAGGAGGGCTGACCCAGTGGAGGGCGGTGTCTTTTTGTGGGAGTGCCCTGGGGGGCTGAAGAGCCCCTGGCGAGAACCGACTGCGCTGCGGTCAAGACAGGCGATCAGTCATAACACAGGGGCCTGCCTGCCTGGATCACCCCGAGGGGTTCTGGTAATTGCCAGCCAGGGGACGTGTTTGCAATGAGGCGGCATTGGAGGCAGCCGAAAACAGCCAGACTGCAGCATAAGAGGAGAGGGTGCCTGGAGGAGTTCTGCTGGCGCCACTGGTGGAGAAAGTGGGCCGTGGGGAGCAAGATTTGAGATATAGAAAGACAATACAATATTCACCAGTGCAGGAATAATGTTAAATACTGTTAAAAGTTGTCTCCTCTTCAGGTATAGGAATGTTACTGCAAAAGGTCAAAGGGAGCACCCCTCGCATGTTAAAGTCTTTGTTCGCTCTCCACGGGAGGGGGCACAGAGTCAGTGACTGGCAGCCCTGTCCTCTGGCTCCGCTGGGGTACAACTGGGGCACTGATCGCCCCACTAAAGAGCTAGCTGGATCAATAAAAATCATACACTCGTGATTAGATATAGATTAGGCTGAAGTCGGGAATGTTTTCAACTCCAAGGCACGTTTTTTCTCTAAATACCATGAGCTTAAGTATGCATATTTATTAAAAGCATGCATCTTAAAAGCGAGCACACTTACCAACAAGCACCGACGCGCCTATTTTACCAGAGCTTTGCCCTCTCTCGAATCATAGAAACCAGAGTCCTCCTGGCCACAACGAATGACTCCCTCGGCAAACGTGCCACCCGGCTGCATTCAGACTCAGCAGCTGCACAGTGCGTGCTCTGGACTCCAGCGGCCGCCACGGGTCCGTGGGATTGGGTCTCGGCGGTGGCAGGGATCATTCATGATTATGCTTAAATTACCGCGCTGCGGTGTAAGCACTGCCCTGGCATTGCCACGTCCTGCGTAATGCCGCACGCAGCCATGAGGATTATTTCCTATTTTAACTAATACATTGTAGCCAGCAGCCCGCAAAGCCTACCAGGAGCAGCGCTCTCGCACAGGCCTGCTGCCACTCCAGTTTCTGCATATCGGCGTTATGGCTTGACAGCCAAGGCAGGTGCTATGCCTATTGTGCGTGAATTTGCATTTCAGTGCGGACCACCACACTGAAATGCGTTAGTCTAACATCTGATGCGTGGTCCTTGGCAGGGCTGTGAGTAACACTTTCTCGCAAGCAAAATCAAGCCATAAAGAGGAGGGAAACGTATATAGAAATTACATGCATAGCTGTCAAGGTTTCACATTGCTCTGTGTGACCTTTTCATGATTTCAGTGTAATTATTAGTGACATTTCAACAACTATGAGTGACACTTTCTTTCCAGCAAAAGATAGCTGGCAAGTTTCATTTTCCTTATGTGACATTTTCATATTTTCCTTGTGTTTGTGTGACATTTCTATTCTTATGTCTGATGCGTCTCAATATTTTGCTTCCCAACAACATTTTGATCCATAACCAATATAACAGTGAATTAATTAACATAGTCTTTAATCCCTATTAGCACTGCACCTTAAACTGTAGAACTTGTGATTTCACATCTGATTTTAGTGTGTGTTGCCTTTGTATACTTTACAAAGCTTGTATTGCATTTCATGATGTTTCCTTTTTATATATAAAATTGTTCTGAAATTAAAAAGGCATCTACATAACACTTCAAGCATACCGAATAGTGACCAATTCCTTTGCAATACAAGGTGTTGCAGGATTTTCTTTGAAAAAGACGTCTTCACATCTACGTTCAATAACCACTGTTCAACTACTAACACTTGAACATGAGTGATCACTGGTACTAGGCAGCAATTAAAAGGTGTGAACCTTTTATCGCTCACAAATGTACAGATTCAAGAAGAATCAAAATTAAGCAAAACAAACTAATATGAGCAGAGAACTACATTAAATCACAATAGACTCTTTCCTTTCTGAAATCCGCCACTCTTTCAACCTTTTCCATTTTAATGGGATCAAGCACAACAAATACACTTTCCTGATAGTGACTCGGGACAGAATTGTGTCAAAGGTAATTTACTGTATTATTGCTTGAAAGGGTGTTCTAACTTTAACCAAACACTGTGTAAGGCACCTCATTGACAAGCTGGGTGATGCTGGGTCAGTCTCCTTGTAATTACTACACACTCCTTTGGCATTGCAAGCCAATGCGCGGGGCAGTATTGGAACACGGTTTTATGCAACTTCGTGTTTAAGCTAAGTAGTTTCAGGAGCCGGAAAATAAGAAAAGGCGCCGGGGACATTGTGAGGCTAGACCCAGTGCTTGCACTTTGTGTATTTAAAGGCTTCTCCAAGCCGCCCACAGCCAGATTCATCTAGTGCCATATCAATGTGTATTGTATATATGTGATGTTGTATAGGCTCCCAACATTTTCCCACCCTATGAACAGTGCTCGAGTTGAGGATCTTTAGTAAAATCTTAAGGTACCATCGTTGGAGTCCTATGCTTTTCTAAACCCGAAGTGTACTTGCCTGTGTAACCAATTCATGTCATGGCGTGTGTATCTAAATTGAACACCTGCCTTTAAACCCTTCATGTGGTGCTACAGGTGTGGAAATGCACGGTCCTTTCACTTTTTTAAGCAAAAATTTGGAGTGATATTTGGCGCTGCACCCACACGCGCGGTCTGGTTCCTGGCGCACATAGCCTGGGCTGCAGTGCACAGAGACCTTACACTGCCGCACACAGAGGAAATAAATTAGAGGGAACATTGGTCGTGACAGTTTGAGCCTTCTGTCCCTGAGGCTCGTCAGGAGGGCAGTCATCTAGCCATCGGAGTCATTCTGGTGGTTCTGGGTTCAGTAGATGGTGGTCCAGTCCTTCTCACCCGGGCAGCAGGTCAGCACAGCAGGGCAACAGTCCTTCAGAGCAGAAGTCCAGCAGAGTGGCAGTCCTTTCAGTAGTGTGAAATCGTTTGTCCTTTATCAACACGACTAATGTAAAAACTAAATACACATTATTCACACCATCCACTATCAGATAAAACTGAAATACTCACACTCAATTACTCAGGGTATAATATTTTGTCCAACAGAAAATTGCCACTAATAAAATCACATCAATCATAAGTACAATTATTAAAAATTCAATTTATTAATACACTTGTGCACCAAAAGAAATTATTTCCTTTAATCTTTATAAAAGCATGCATTGTTTAAAAATCATCATTTTATACTAAAAGCCAAATTTATATAAAACCATTAATCAATACAACAGTTCATAAAAGACCATTACCAAAAATAGCAGCATGAGAGAAAACAATTTACACAAAAAGACATTCAGATTTGTCATTAAAATTCCACATCCGTTCCTGTTATTACTATCTGGGGTCTTTGTTAATACGTAAATCATCAAAAATCAGCACACCACCAGATTACACGGATTACATGGATCTTTAGGCGTCGACGCTTTTCGATGGATTCAATTTATAAGCCCATCTTTTTCAAGACAACAATTTTAAAAATTCTCTCTCGTAGTTGGTTCTAAAAATACAATACATGAAATCATTAATACACACTACACATAAAAACACCAAAAAAGATTTTTTCTAATCTCATAGCTATTTCTAAAGTTAAACACTTCTTCTTTACGAAACATCATTCAAGTTAAAAACATTATAGACAAATTATATCATTACTAAATTTATACATCTTTGTTTTTCTATTTTTCTATTTTATTTTTTATCAGTGCAGAGTTTACCATTGGACAAACCCACCCTGTCAGTTTCATTCCATCCAAAATTCAACCAATGTTATCCTCATTCCTAAATTCTGTATTTCAGATCCTCCAAATTCACAACCTACCTATTCAATTATCCTACAGTGTGTACATCCACACCAGCGTCTTAAGGCAATCCAACGGGAGTTCTTATTTATATCCCTGGATCCTCCACATTTTCTATAGCAATGAAAGAAAACATGGAACAAATATCGTGGGTCAGTCTCGCCCCATCATTCATTCTATTCATTCCACTTCAGATGGTCATTAAAAACCAAACTTCTCACCTTTCAATGAACTTTGAGAACGAAGACGGAGGTTCCTCAGTAATCTTCAATGCACTAATCTCTTATTTAGGAACAGTTATAAATCCACTTGATTCTGGATTAGGTTTATTAACAAAACCCCATCCGCCTTGATTGGATAGAGATTTCTTACTCTACACAGGTGTTGTACCTTGTGTAATTCCAAGCTAAATATAGAAAACAAAGCCAAAATCAATCTACTGTTGTCCTTATCTTTAATTATTTGAGTCTCATAATCATTACTACCCTACATATAAAAGAGGTTTCCTCAATATACACTCTCTTTGATAACTATGCGTAAACTCATCATCTCTACCGTCCTAACATCATTTATAAACTATTCCGGGTTGCCCACCTAATGATATTCTGTTTACGACACAACCCGAGGGAAAAATTACCGTTACTAATGATTACACTGGTGTGTTCGATTTATGGTGACATATACACCAGTTACATACTACAACTCCCATCTTTGATCAAGTCATGTATTTTATCTTACGAACACCCATCTCCTGAAGCTAGGCCCCTACCCGTTCACAGTCTCAGTCCCGCAATATTCGCGCTACGCTTACCTTCCAGCACCTGAATTGTGCAGCGTGTCGGAGCCTCACTCATCTACTGGTCGACCAGAGTCATCACACCGAGTCTGCCTTGGCCGGCTTTTAAATTCTGTTCCTCATCACGAGGATAGACACGTGATAGAATCAATTATCACGTGATACGGCAAAACAACCCGAAGAGTTTTATATAGAAAATCGCGCGGCCATATTTAAATGTACTCTCTCTTTCTGAATAAGTCGGACTAGTTTATAAATATCCTTGATTACTACTGGATGTAAATCAACAAACTAGTAGTTTAGAGAAGAGAGTAATACGTTCAATAAAAAACTATATAGAAAATAAAATAAAATATACTGCCACGATCCACATCAATAACCCAAGTTTAGTGTATTAAAAATACCTATTAAAATGAATATCCATCTGTTACCTATACACCCCACCTCGGTGTCACTGACAGTGCAGCTGTTTCCTCAACACTGTAATGTCCATATTCAGTATTGACAGTGACCATAAGAGCACTTAAGTCTAAGCCTCTGTGTTAGCAGTAACTACGGGATAAAAAAAAGGATTAAGCTATGATAGACATCCAATCTTCTCTTGTGTTCAAACCTTTTTGTACTGTATCTAATTTACAGATAAACCATTGCTCTCTGAGTTTCCGTTTTTTGTTTAAATCACCCCCTCTCTTGTTGCCACTAATACGTTCTAAAATGAACCATTTAAACTCACTAAATTTATGACTAAATTTTGTGTAAGGCTCTGTGAGTGGTTCATTTTCTTTGTTAATACGGAGGGCAGATTTATGCTCAAGGAGTCTTACTCGAAGTTCACGACCAGTCTCCCCAACATACCCCAATCCACAAGGGCAAATTAAGAGATAAATCAAATTTTTACTGCGACAATTAAGTTCTTTACTAACAATATCCATACCGTTAAATTGTAAATTCTTAAACTATACAACACTCACAAATGGAGCATGTACCACATTTAAAGTTTCCAATCGCAGGAGTACCTCTTATGGTCATTTGTCTCTGCATGTTGGGATCTCTATAAGTTTGTACTAAGGCATTTTTGATGTTCCTATTTTTCCTAAAGGCAAACAATGGTTTCCGTAATTTGATATCCTGTCCGTCATTTAAATTTTCCAATTTTTATTAATAACATTTTTAATCTGATTACATTTATTTGAAAATTGACTGACAAACACAATTTGATCTTGTCTTTCATTATTTGCCCTACTTCTATTTTGATCCAGCATATAATCTCGATCGTAGTATTTGGCTCGTTTATAGGATTGCTTGATCAATTTTTTGGGGTATCCGCGTTCTGCCAATTTAACCTTAAGGGTCTCAGCATGAAAATTAAAATCATTAATGGTTGAACAATTTCGACGCAATCGAAGAAATTGCCCAAAGGGAATATTATCCCTTTGGGCTTTAGGGTGGAAACTCCCATAATGAAGGAGTGTATTTTTGTCAGTCGGTTTTGTATATAGTTCCACTTCCAAAACTCCTTCTACCTCTTTGATACAAATATCTAAAAAGTTAACCTTCTCCTTACTGAACTGGGCTGTAAATTTCAAATTTGGGTCCCCCAGGTTAAGCCACAATATAAAATCCTCAAGGTCTTCTTGGTTCCCTTCCCAAATAAAAATTATATCATCAATGAAGCGGCACCACTCACAGATATTCTCAAAAAATGGTGCCGCTTCATTGAAAATATGCTTAGCTTCAAATTCACCCACATACAGGCAAGCCAGACTGGGAGCACACGTGGCTCCCATGCTGGTGCCCTTCACTTGTTGAAAGAGGCAATCTTCAAATAAAAATAAATTATTTTTCAAGACCAAACTAATACATTTAATGATGAATTCCATGCTGCCACCATGGAGATCCACCCTGGCCAACAAATCAGCTACAACTTTGATAGTATCATCCTGGGGAATATTAGTATACAGGGCTTCAATATCTAGGGTGACCAAAAACTGGGTCACCCTATTGAAGCCCCTCCTTCAAACTTAGAAATAGCATGAGCCGTATCTTTTAAATAAGAAGTCTGCAGTTGAACCAAGGGTTTTATAAAACAATCTGCATATTTACTGTGCCCATCCGGGCCTTTTCAGCGACGTATAGGAATAAGCAATTCATACTGAGTAGCCTTGTACTGTTCCAGAAGGCATTAAAACAACTAAACATTGTGGAATTCCGCTGTCTTTGGAGTGTATGTAAAATAATGGATGAAGTTTGGTATAAGTATTACAATTAAAATGGATTAACTTTTGGATAAAACATGAAGTACAAGATGCAAGTCTACTTATTGTGAGGAAAAATTGCTGCGAAAGGCTGTGCGACTGTTTGGCGCGAAAGATACGTGTCACGTGCATTGTCAACTTTCTAAAAGTGGCATTTTCAGAATTGTGATAAAATATCTGACTTTACCATTAAAGAGGGCTTTTAATTACAATTCTTTAGACACCCAATTGAGACCAGGTAGACAGGTGGAGTTTGAAGTTATAGCTTATTAAGTGTAATAAGGTATCCCCAATGTTACCCTATGGGAGAGGTAGGCCTTGCAGTAGTGAAAAATGAATTTAAGAGTATTTCACTACCAGGACATGTAAAACCTAAAAATACATGTCCAACTTTTTAAAAACACTGCACTGTGCTTCCTGGGCTGTCCAGGGCCTACTATAGGGGTGACTGATATGTAAGAAAAAATGAAGATTTGGCTTGACAAAAGATTTATGTTGCTAGGTCGAAATGATAGTTTAAATCTGCACACACAGGCTGCAATGGCAGGCCAGAGACATGTTTGAAGTGCTACTTAAGTGGGTGGCACAATCAGTGCTGCAGGCCCACTAGTAGCATTTAATTTACAGGCCTGGGCACAGGTAGTGCCACCTTCTAGGGACTTGCAAGTAAATTAAATATGCCTATTGGGTATAGGCCAATCTTACCATGTTTTAAGGAGAGAGCACAATCACTTTAGCACTGGTAAAGTGTGCAGAGTTCTAAGGCCAATAATATCGAATTCAGCACAAAATAGGAAGAGCGAAGGAAAAAGATTTGGGGATGACCCTGCAGAAAGGGCCAAGTCCAACAAGACCTCATGTAGAAAACACACATAGGAGATTAAGACCGTTTGTAGTAGTTGCATTTTAAAATGTGATGGGACAAGGCAGCTGAGAAGGAGCATCAATTTGTACAAACCATCTTCTGCAAATCAACATAATGGGGGGACCATAGTGGTTCAGGCACCAGACCACCACCTCCCATCCCCTCTCCTACACACTCCCATATAGATAGATAGCTTGGGACAGCATTGGCGACTAATGTACTAGGAGAATCAGAAACTGAAGTGCTGGGAGCACTGGCAACTGTAAGGATGGATGACCTAGAAGAAAAGGCTGTGGAGGAAAGTGTGATGTGCAAAGTGCTGCATTCGTTTTGTGGGGGTGATGTCAGCATAAAAGAACTGCAGGCATTCTGAGGTCAGGAAACAGGAAGGGAAGGGACAGCAATAGGGCACTCTATCCAAACTAGAACAGCACTGGAGGGACAAGGTGGGAATTTGTAGGCATAAAATGAACAAGAACATGGAGTCCTTTGATGGTGCTACTTATGTTTTTTTACAAGGAAGTCCTCTGTGCAGTAACTTGAGAATTGCCTAGATCATGTGGGACCTCAATATATCGCACCTTTGGAGGACTCGGTCATATAGAAATGGAAGAGTTTCATTGATTTCTCACTCACTACTATAATTTTTGACAGATCATGTCCTCTCAAACTCTTCCTTGCTATTGGATTTGAAGAAATATCTTCTGTAGTTTTTCAAAATCTTGGTATATTGTCACCCAATTTGATTTGCTATGCATGGAGCTCTCCTTGTTTTAATCACTTTTTAATTCCTTCCACCTAAAGTACAAGGAAGCATCTCCCTCAATTTCAGCATGTGCAAATGTGTGGCACCACATAAAGAAAATATGAAATATTCCTAGAAGCTATAGCCCTATCCCAACTGTAGGATTTGGAAAAACATGAATTATGAAGGATTTAGAAATGTTTTGCAAAATGTTGATCCCAAGTAGTTGAGAATGCCTGGAAGGAACATGCAACCTTTCTGCTGCTCAGACAGCATTCCAGTCTCCTCATGTGCTTGTTCTTCTTATACTTCCCTCTGCTGTGCTGCCGTGCCAAGTTTCCTGTTACTTTTGGAGTGCAGCTGGATATTGTTGAATGGATTTTACCCATGTCTTCTCTACTAAAATGCTTTTAGTGGAGAGAATCTATATGAAAGATACATCTTACAGCTTTTAGTTGTGATTTAAGACCATATTAGCCCATTGGCTAATGAAAATGTTTCGCTTATTGATTGAAAGTGTATAAGATGGCTGTGCATCTCTAATTATTAAGGCCCAAGTAATGGTTTTTGTTCCTTTTGTGGGAACTTGTATTTAATTATCTGGCTTATACAAAGAGTTCTTAGATGTACTACCATACATATTTTTCTACGAGAATGAACAAAACTAGGACAGATTAATTCTGGACTGCATTGAGAGTTATGCTGTTTCAGATCAGGGTCACCTCTGATATTCGATTCAGCGTAAAGGAGAAACAGTCGAATAGTGATCCCTAGAGTAAAAACTGGGTGAGAGTGCGCCCATGAATCCTGGACTTAAAAGTATACCAATAACTTCAAAGGCCACAGGAGTCTTGAGAACTGGGTATTAAAAAGTACAGTGTTTGGGCTAAGTACAAAGTAGTCGGGCACAGGTAAACGCTTTTTTTTTTTTTTTGCAGTTTTATATAGCGCAAACTCGACTTGAAGGTATCAGAGTGCTTTACATGAGCACCAGTTGCATTACAGACGAACACATTTATTTGTAGGCACGGGGAGATTTTGTGATTTTCCCAGAATCACAGGATGTTTGACCCTCTCGCTAGAGTTGGCTGCTCTAGCCGTTCAGCCACATCCTCTCAGCGGTCAGCAACTTGGTTAATCAAAGTTTATTTTTGTTAAAATAGAACAGCCCTTTAGGGAAAGCTAACACATTGGGGTCCCGCTGTTTAGCTGCCTGCTTGCCTTGTTCTTTTGCGGCCGGAGCCCCCAGCTCACAGTCCACAACCTGCAGCCAATCACTGCGCCAGGAGGCGCTTCAAAATCGGGAGCGGGCTACCGCAGCGCGGGTCCTGCTGTTTAGCTGCCTGCTTGCCTTGTTCTTTTGCGGCCGGAGCTTCCAGCCCACAGTCCACAACCTGCAGCCAATCACAGCGCCAGGAGGCGCTTCAAAATCGGGAGCGGGCTCCCGCAGCGCGGGTCCCGCTGTTTAGCTGCCTGCTTGCCTTGTTCTTTTGCGGCCGGATCCGCCAGCCCACAGTCCTCGACCTGCAGCCAATCACTGCGGCAGGAGGCGCTTCAAAATCGGGAGCGGGCTCCCGCAGCGCGGGCCAAGCCCGGGCCAAGGGCGGGCCCGTCCTTGCCTGTCTGTGACCAGAGGAGGCCTGGCTGGGCCTACTCTCTTGATCCTTCTAGCGGAGACATCAATTTGGAACTGTTTGGATTCTTTCTGGCGTGATTCTGTTCTTGCCCGTTCCAGCGGCCGAATGATCGCTGAGGTAGGGGGTCGCCCGATTGTTTTAGATCATATCTGCATTGACATTTTTCCTGTGGATTGTGCTGGGGCTTGCTTTTTGAAGTGCTTGTTGTGTCCAGGAACACGTATTTACACTCTTTGGGAGTTCCTGTAGATTTGTGGTGTTGCTCCTTTGCCCATTTGACAAGTGTCATTGACATTGCAAACATTTTAAAACTCTGATCTTTTGATCCTTCTTTTGAGCACTCCACATTGATCGCCTACAACTATGGGCAGGCGTAAAACAGCACTAGCAGCAGCAGCTGGAAAACCTGCGATTGGTACCTCCGCAGTGACTACTATGGACTCATTTTTGCAGCGGGCGGCAGCTGTGATTGACAAAGAAATTGAACTTGTTAATAGACGTTTATCTAGGTCACCCACTGCCGCACTACACCCTTTGCACTCTGATATACTTGTGCCCCTGACTAACGTTGTAAATGACCACCTGAGCCAGTGTAATATTAACGGGCTTGATGTGGTAGATAAGGATAGTGTTAGTCCCCCCAGCCATTTAACTGTTCCCTCTTTGCCCCTTTCCCCGGAAATTATAATAAGTAACAAGTCGGGCATCGAGGCGTCATTAAATCAGGTGATCAGAGTATCTACAGTACCAGCCCACAAGTATTTGGGATCTTCGTCAACAACGGGGATAGGAAACCTATCCTTGACCGAGGGGGGGAGCATCAAGAACGGGAGGGGGTACTAAAATGAAATCTCAAGTGATGGGGGAGAAAAGTCAAGAGATCTAGACCTAACTTGCCGCCCAAAACCCCAGTAACCTCTCACTCAATGCCCTTCGCTGACATGGCGGGTGCTCTGGACTCTTTCCAAGCATTGATGACGAATCTGTTGGACTCAAAGTTGGGCCCGATAATCAGTCGCTTAGTCGCTATTGAAAAATGTTTAAAGGCCCCCAAATGTGGTGACTCATCCTCACTATTGGGAGGGACCGGGGTTCAACAAAGCCAATGTAGTGTGCAGCTACCCACTATGATTAGTCCACCTAAAATCATTAGGGGTCAGTCACTGCCTCAGTTTCACTCACAGTCATACCCCCTGGGGGGCAAGTAACTGCAAGTTATGTAGCAGACACGCAAGGGGATAGCCAAAGTTCCAATAGGGCAGCAGCGACTTTAGGGGAAAACCATAACCACACCAGGGTTAGTTTGCCAAATCAGTTTCAGTCAGTCGGTTCCCCGAAGAGAACTAACTAGAAGGCCATCAGGTAGTCAGCCCCAAGGGGATAGGGATCTCCTTCCTCAGCAGTTACCACCAGCATCTACTCCCTATGTAGTGGTATTAGGGAACGTGCCAACTCTCCCTCAGGGCTCCAGGGAGGATTTTTGTCAGTTGAAAAATAAAGTCCTACACTGGTTTTCGATTAATACCTCACTGGGGACTAGGCTGGAGAAAACTATCAATATGGTACATAGAGTCAGCTGGATAGGTAGCTCACGCAAATTAGGCCTGGGGGATTGTGTCATTGTCAATTTCAACAGACCGCACATAGCAGAAAGGATACTGTTTACAGAACCACACCCTGTTAATCGTGAACCTAAGTCGACCATTGTGGCCTTACCACTGGCTACTTTTATAAACCGGTTCCGCCGGGGAGTAGTAACATGTTTGCCAATGATGTGGCGCCACCCGATAGTTTGTCACAGCAAATCCCGCCTGCTAGGCTTGGTTATCAGTACCTGCCCCCGTGGTCAGACCTTTCAAGGCAGCAGCGGTCACGATGGTTGAATAAAGGTCCCCACCCTGTGGTACTATCTAATAGGTTTACTCCATTGGCTACGCTGGAGGCATGCGACTGACTCATTAGTCCTGCCTCCACAGCTCCCCGTAGGCTGCTTCCCCAGCAGGATTCTGCAGTGCAAAGTAAGGGGGACTCAGGGGGGAATGTCAATAATGTAATATCCTGGAATATTGCTGGTCTGGCGAATAAGTTTTCTGATCCCTTGTGGGTGGCCTATGTTAAACAATTTAGTGTTTTATGTTTCCAAGAAACGTGGTTAGTGGACCACAGCTTATTTTTGGAGGGCTACAAGGCCTTTTTCGTCCCAGCTTCACCCTCTCTGGCTGGTAGATCAAAGGGTGGTCTTGTAACATACATCTCAATAGCACTGGAATGCCAGATTCAAGTCTTGCCCTTGACAAGCCCTTGTTTACGGTCCCTGGTCCTAAGCAGAGGGGCAAATAAAATGGTTTTAGTAAACTTTTATAATGCGACATTAGGCAGTAACGATGGGTGTAATATAACATTGTTGGGAACCTTTATAAGACGACATTGTACTGCAGATCTACATAACCTCATGGTCTTGGGGGATTTTAATATACACCCGTGTGGGGACCCTGGAATCACTCGTTTAGCCGACTTGGGTTGCCCAAGGGTAAGGGGGGTTCATTTTGAACATTCTGTTCAGGGGGATGTTTTGAACGACCTCCTGCACGAATTTGATTTGATATCTCTAATGTCCTTGGGTGATCCGTTGAGCACGGCTTCTGTTCCCTCTTTTAAAGGGAGATGTAGTGGCACCTTTATTGATTTTATTTTAATTTCTTCTTCTTCACAAGTTTTATTTCAAGGTTTTGTAATAGAGGACAGTGCTTTTAGTGACCATAATCCCCTTTGTGTCAAACTAGGAGGTCCCTTATTGACCACTCAATCAAGAGTTGAACCAAAGGGGGTCATAATACCGACCGATGGGAAGAGAAGGTTACGTTGGACACATCTCCCCTGAGAATCTTTATAAATCAGTTAAAGACTCATGTGCTAGTGAATTTATATTGTGTACCTCGTTGGGTACCCCCCCAGAAGAAGTAATAAGTGCTTTTAACACTATCTCCCTTAGAGTAGGAGAATTTTTAAGTGCCCCGATACGTAGCACAGCTATTACAACCCCGAAATGGTTTGACTCGTCCTGTTCGTTGCTTCAAGAAAATTGCGGGAGGCCCTTGACGAGAGTCCTAGGAACCAGGTTTTGGTTAGAGCGTGCCGCAAAGATTATAAATCGAAGTTAGCCAAACGTAAATCTGTTTTGAAGGATGAAGCATGGAGGGAGCTGTCAGAAGCTAGTACCCTCAAGAATAGCTCCAGGTTCTGGAGTATTATTAATAGACCTTTCTTAGTGCATGATGAGGGTGGGGACTTAGGTGCACATATTACCGAGGACGAATGGGTGCTCCACTTTCAAACTATGTTTGATAGTCCGCTAGAGCAACCATGTCAGCATGGTCAAGGGGCAGATGTACCGATGTTAACAATTGAATTGGGGGAGGTCGTGGAGGGCATTACCGGCCTGACAAGTAACAAAGCCCTGGGGCCAGACTGTATCCCCCGTACCTTTTTAAATCTGACGTACCCTTTTGGGCCCCGGTGCTTACAGCAGTTATTAATGCAGCTGTTAAGAAAGGATGCCCGGAGTCCTGGGCTATCTCGACAATCGTGCCAGTTTTTAAAAAGGGTGACCGAGGTAGTACACACTGTTACAGGCCCATCTCGTTGTTGGACTCAGTAGTTAAGGTGCTGGGTCGTGTTCTACTTGATAGGCTGACTACCTGGACAGAGGAACATGAGATACTCTCAGAGGTACAGTATGGGTTCCGTCCAGGCCGTTCAACAATCGCCCAATGTCTCAACCTAAACATGATACTTAATAAGTACACGGTGGCGCGATCTGGCACACTCTACCAAGCCTTCATGGACTTGTCCTCCGCGTTTGATCGTGTGAACAGGGCAAAACTGTGGCAGTCCATGAAGGATATTTGGGTTGATGCCTCGGTCGTCCACTTCTTGGCTGACCTTCACCGGGCAACCAAGGCTAACGTTAGATTTTCAGATGGGCTTAGGGTGTCCAGGAACTTTGATATTAAGGTGTATTTTGGCGCCTTTTTTATTTAACCTTTATATTAATGATTTAGATAAAGCCCTTTTATCAACCGGGGTAGATTATCCAAGCGCAGGTCGTCGTGGCCTCCCTGTTTTACTCTATGCGGATGATGCAGTCCTTATTTCGAGGACTGCTAGGGGGCTCCAATCTCTGCTCGTCGCCTTTTCTGATTTTATGTCGGAACGTGATCTAACCATTAACAATTCAAAATCTTTTATTATGGAAGTGGGGACACGCCCGAAAAAGAGCTTCCAATTCAGGGTAGGTACAGTTAAGGTACCCCGAACCAATGTTTTTTCTTATCTCAGGGTTATCCTGGACGATCAGCTTAAATGGGGCCCGCTCAAACAAAGGAAGAAGGGGGATCTGGCGCGGGTGAACACGGCTATCTTCAACTTTGCCTCTAAATTGGGCAATAGACCCATTTCTGCCCTGTTGAAGATCTACCAAGCTAGGAGCGTAGCCACAGCCTCGTACGGGAGTGAATTATGGGGGTACATTGCCACAGATGTTTTTCAGGTAGCTGAGAATTTCTTTTTAAAGCGCATGTTAGGTGTACCCCAGGGCACGCCCAATTTGGTGGTACACGAGGAACTGGGGGTACCCTATCTAAGCGATTCTTTGGCACTTAGACCTTTGACTTTTTGGCTAAAAACTTGGTTAAACGAGGGCCTATCACTCTGCCATTTGATCTTAAAGGACTGCATGTCCCTGGATCATGCGCTTTAATATACCTTGGTTTAGATACATTAAGAGTAGTTTTGAAAAATTGGGACGAGCTGAGCTTTATACTAACCCTGATTTAATAACCAATAAAGATGTGAGGATAATAAGGGAGTCCTTTATCAGTCTAAGAAAATTGGAAAGGGAAGAGCTGGAGCTGCGGAAACCTTGCATCCGTAAATTTTTGATGTTAAAGACGACGCCTTCAGCCGAGCCGTATCTCCTGGGGTTTTCATCTATTTATGAACGGCTTTTATTGACAAGGTTTCGCTTGGACATCTTTCGCCTCCTGCTTGCCTTCCCCAGGGGGTGTAGTAGAGGCCTGCAGCTTGCATCCTGTGGCTGCGACGGTGAGTCTCCACAGGACTTGCTACATTTTATGTTTTTCTGTAAATTTTATGAGGTTCCGAGGAAGTCTTTTTTAGTCCCCATTTTAAAGAAGCTGAATTTTGCTCGGGCGCGCCCAGCTCTACTGTATCTCCAACTGCTCAAGGACGATTGTATTTTTTTCGTCGTCCGTTATCTGAAATCTGTGGTGAAGTCCAGGGCTTGTTTTGACTAAAAACGTTGAGTGTTTTTGGACTTATGTTTACCATTTTTAAGCTTTTACTTGTTCTTATAAAAAAGGACTGCTCTATTAAGGGCATCTATTATAAAGGGAAATTTATTGACTTATGAATTGTATTTTTACTGAACTGGATACACGGTATTACGTTGTTTTACTTTGATTAATGGTGCTGTTCACTTATAATTTTATAATATCCAATGGTTGTATCACCCTGTTTTAAGGACATTATGTTATAGTACATCAAGGGACTGCTGATGATAAACTGTGCTGCTATTCTGAACTTTTAATTATTTTTATGTATTGTCAACTTATGGTTTTATATTTCTAAAACCGAATAAAGTTTATATTGATTGATTGATAACACATTGAACAATGCCCATCATGAACCAGTATGCATTTGGAGTTACAATTGCATATCCGACTCAGTGCCCTCTGATGTTTTAATAACAAAAAAGTTCTGAATGATAGCAGTAACACTGCTGAATTATTAAAAAATTGCCTTCATTGAAGAAAAGTATGCTTTATGTAAAGTGTCTTTCTTATCTATAAGCCATGGTGTCTTAAACAAATCTGGCCGTCACGTTTAGAGCATGTGACCTTAACATCCAAGCTTGGACAGTTGTTTATGATTCCTTGGTTTAAGTGAGTAGTCTGATTAACCCAATTGATACCTCTAGCAAAAGATTGGTGATTATTTTTATAAAGTTTTCCAGGTAGCTCAAACCAGGTTTTTCATAACTTCTATCCCTCCATTCTCCTTTTTAATCCAACTAACAGACTCACATTTCCACTACTTAACTTAATTCACATTTGCCAGTGCTAATTAACCACTAATCCTTTTTGGGTTCCGGAGTAGCGTGCTACTCGCCGAAAAGTGCATCGACACCTCGTCAGGGTAGTAAGCGCTATATAAATACAATTACAAGAAAGATGGGGACTGCTACGTGGTCGAGCTTAGTCATCTACAGAACCAATACTACCTGAAGATTAGTAACATTAGTAAAACCCCAGGTACCAGCACCATAACAGACAGAGGCAATGCACATCTATAAATGTTCATCATGTGTTTCAGCAGCCTTTTAACCTAGCAGCAAAATAAAAAGCTGCCCCTTGTGATAGAATAAACCAAAGTCCTCCTGAATCTAGAAGATTAGACCAACTGCAAGAATTATCAAAGACTCGGTCCCATGGTCTGTTGGTTAAAATAAATGTGTTTGTAAGTTTGTGTCTAAGTCATGATCATCCACAAAGGACACATAACTGTTAATCAGTTTCTTAAGGATGTTGGCAGTGCGGGCCATAAGCTCCACACCAACGGCATATAAAACAGGAATGTTCTCTCTGCCTAGGTGCTGAGTGACTTGTCCCTGCTTCCTTATAGATGCCTCTAGGTTGTTCATATATAATGTAACTAAAATAAGAGCTAGGCTTCAGCACTGGCGCACCCTCGTGGCTAAATTGAAACTGTTAGAGTATTCCATGTTCTGTCCTCACCTAATTTTGGCTGAGAGACTTGGATGGAGCTAGCAATGGAGCTCATGGTATCATTGGCTGTGCCTATTTTGGCTAGCATAGACTGGAGTTTGATCTATTCTATTTCTCAAATGCTGAGCTGAGAGTCATGAATGCTAGATGCAAAGAACCTCCAAGGACCATAGTGTATTTACTGACCAGCAAATACTGATTCAGACATTTTTCAACAGTACCTAGGCCGATTGTAAAGCTGTAGTGCGTATCTGCCTTACCCCCTTTTTCCAGATTTGCACCATAAAAGACTGTAACCATGATGTAGGTAAGACAGAGTTACTGGTGAATTTTACAACCCTGATTACTCTGGGGGCCCATAGGTCAAAGTAATTTTTAAAAACATCCATAGCTACACAGTCTGTGCCTGGGGCTTTGCCAGAGGTACTAGTCTTGATTGCCTCAGTAACTTTCTGTAATTAAATTGTGAATGTTTTTAACAATGATAGGCTCACCTGCCTTATCGATGGACATAGTTGGGCTGTAAATACTACTACTGAAGTGTGAAAACCATAAGTCTGAGGTGATATGAACGTCCAGTAATGAAACTTGATCTTTTTAAAAAACTGATTGTTTACAATCTTCCAAAATGCACTTGACTCTTTTTGAGCACTAACCGTTCTCAAATTATTCCAAGCTTTATTCCTAACAACTAGTTTCCTATTTCTCAAAGCATTTTAATAGGCTGTTTTGCATTGAATAATCTCTTTATCACATGGTGGATTCTTCAAAGCAAGATGTAGCAGTAGGTCAAGGGAGAAGTACCCAACTGTTGATTACATTTTAACTAGTAATATGCACGTAGCCCACTTTTCTTCTGTTCAAAATTTTCGGTGTTTCCTATTATAAATATCAGTTAGATGGTGTGAATACTCAATTGCCTGCCTTCGACACCAAGAAGAGACCCATAGATTTGTAAAATGCTTCATCTGAAAGCCCTGTCAGAATAAGAAGACCACCTTTGAGTGTAGTTTGACTGTTTGTGAGAAAGATTTAAAAGGGCAGATGAGTCAAAGAATTATTCTGTGTTGACAATGAAAATAATACTCGACAAATTAAGAAAACCCCAACCTCCAGTAGCTGTATTGAACACTTTGTGTTTTTGGACTTTTCAAGTGGGATCCACAATGGGTACTTCTCAGGTCCGGGAAAAATTGGATTTCTGCTACTGAAAAAATAGCTAGCTTTGATCGCCATGCTAGCGCTAAACCCATTTTTAGGCTTACTTTGGGAGCTGAGCTAGCAGACATGTTTGTTACTACATCAGTGCTTCAGGCTACTGTAGATTACTGGCGAGCAGAATTCCATCCAGTTTGTGAGCCACAGTCTTGCTTGCTTTGTTTTAGATGCCCTTATGTAGAATAGCAGATGTTAGAGGGGCTGAGATCTTGATCCATTTGGATTTGTACGTAACATTTGACACTAAAGATAATGCTATTCTCATTGATTGGCTAGGGTTGGCTCCACAGCCATATCCTGGCTTTGCTCCTTTCACCAGGCAGGATGTTGTTTTTCTCTCTCCATTGATAATGTTCCACAGATTGTTGATACCTGTGGCATTCCCCAAGAAGCTTCGCTATCTCCTGTGATGTTTAACATGGGTGGCCAACCTTTAAAAAGTAAATTTTGATCATTTGGATTGAGGTTTTATATATATGCGAATGATACACTTATTATGTCTTGACACATCATCTAATAAATGTCCGCAATTTCAAGACTTCCTGAAGTTCTAGTCATAAGAGGGGAAAAAAATGTGTGTCCAACTGTGAATTGGCTACTTTAATTACTACCATAACTTGTGGTCTGTGAAGGACACTTGGGCGTCTTCCTGGATGCCCAGCTAGCCATGAAAAGTGAGACTGATGCAGTTGCTTAATCTTACTTCTTCCAAATGGGAATAATTTACACCATATGTAGATCTGGGGTAATTAACTCCTTTATGCCAGCAAAGTAGAATATTGTAACCTCTTATATCTGAGCATTCCATCCCCCCAGATTGGAAAACCTTAATATGGGCATATCTTTGCAGTGCGATTGACGCTGACCTAATGAAATTCAGTCCACTTTACCAAGCCCACCCCAGCCTCCATCGGTTAAAAGCAAAATTCAAGGCTCTGTGTTATGCCTAAAACATGCTCTCGTCTACTTTTTCCATTTTTGGTTATAAATCTCCATCTTTACATCCCAGCGAGACTCCTCTGAACCTGCTCACAGAATCTCTTTGTGATACTCTAGAAAACAAACTAGGGAAGGGAGGATATTTTCAATGTTGACTCCCACATTATTCAGATCTCTCCCAGAAAATGTTACATCCATAGCCAACGTTTTGGGATTCTACACATCTTTATAATATATAATTTCAGCAGAATCCCAATACCTTCATCAAAAGACACATGGGCCGTTTATAAAATGGTTGTAAAAGATCAATCACGTTTTATACTGCTCTTCTCAAATGTTTCAGTTCTAGTATTCTTATGTCCCTCTCCTGACTATATTTTGAACATTCCCAAAACCCAGCATTACTGAACTTTAAATCACACACACTTACTTCATCCCTTTTGAATGTAACCCTGAGATACTAGAGCTTCCCTAAGTCCTGACACTCTGAGAGCTCCCCTCAGCAAGGCCTTCAAAGACTTTTTTTGTATAACCTATTTTACTGACTTTCCAACATACAATTTTACATAATTTGCTCTATCGGGATCGTATTTCATACAACATTGATACACTTATATCGGGTCACTTTCACAAAAGATTGTGTTAGCGTTCATATAGGATCATATTTCCCTTCCTTTTTCTTTTTGAAATCTTTTTTTTCTTTTTTCTTCGTTATCGAGGCCCCTTTACTCTGGACAAAATCACAATGATGTAAATGAAAAGCAATCAGTTGGATTTAAGAGAATAAAAAAAAGAAGAAACAGAAAAAAGAAATAAATAACTGCTACTGCAACTGTCCCACCAGCCTCCTAACCTCCCGGCACCCCACCCCACTTTAGTCTTTGAGGGTATCCATTCTCCCATTCAATCAGACTATGCAAGGATTCCTGTTGATATTCATCCTACGTCATTTCAAACTTGTGTAGGGCTCAAAATGGGGCAGCATGTTTCTCCCATGAGGCATGGTTGTCTTATATCCGATTAGTGGTGACCATATTTTTTCAAATTTTGTTCTAATCCCCTGAATTTTATGCGTTATCTTTTCTACTGCCAAAGTATGCCACATATTATTTGTCCACCGTATCTCTCTCAGGATGTCTTTAGGTCTGGCTTGACTGTACAACTGTTGTCTGACCAGATGTGATCAACATAAAAACTGCTTTCAGGAGAGCTACAGAAAGGGGCCTTGGCTCTTACTACCCCAAAACGCTACCAATACCTGAACCCTAGATACCCCTTACTACTCCTTAATGCTACACACCCCTGAACTTAAAGATGCTTACTAATGCTTAAATTGACCCTTCCCTGAACCCTAAAAACTCCTTACTGTGCGTTGATGCTAACTTTCCCAGAACTAAACCGGTTACTACCCCTTAATGGTACCCATCCCTTAACCCTATACACCTCCTAATCCTACCCATCTCTGTACCTTCCAAACCCCTTACTGGCCCTTTATGCTACTCATGCTTGAACCCTGAAAATCGTAACTACCCCTTAATCTTACTTTCATTGACCTTAATCACATTTTACTATCCCATAACAATACTCATTCCTGAATCCTAAAAACCTCTTGCTACTACTTAATGCTATTCTTCCCTGAAACCTAAAAGCCTCTTGCTACCACTTATTGCTATTATTCTCTCCTGAACCTTTAAAACCTTACTGTCGCTTAACCCTACTTATTCCTTAGCTCTAAAACACTTACTACCCTTAATGCTGCCCATCCCTGAACTCTAAAAACCCTTAACATCTCTTAATGCTGCCCATCCGTGAACTGTAAAATCCCTTACCATGCCTTGCAGCTCCCAGTCCCTAAACCCTTAAAAACCTTTACTACCCCTTAACGTTACCCTTCCCTGAACCTATAAACCCTTAGTACCCTTAAACGCTACCCATTCCTGAACCCTTAAAACCCCTTACTACCCCTTAACATTACCCTTCCCTGAAACCTACAAATGCTTCGTACCCATTAACGCTACCCATACCTGAATCCTAAAGAACCTTAATACCTCTTAACGCCGCCCTTCAATGAGCCTTAAAAACCATTCTACCCCTTAATGCTGCCCATCCATTAACCCTTCAAATCCCTTATAAGCCCTTAATGCTACCTTCCCTTAACCCTAAAAACTCCTTACTTCCCTTAATGCTGCTCTTACCTGCGCCCTACATACTCTTTACTGCCCCTTTAAGCTACCCATTCCTTGAATCCTAAAACCCCCAACTCTCTTTACACAACATTTCCTTGATCCCTTAGAAACCCCTTAGTACCCTTTAATGCTACCCTTCCCCGAACCTTAAACTCCTTCCTACCCCTTAACGATACCATTCCTTTAACTCTAAAACCCCCTTCCTACCCCTTAATGCTACTGTTTCCTGATACCTGCAAACTCCTTGCTGTCCATTAATGCTACTGTTTCATAATGCCTGAAAGTCACTTACTACCCCTCAGATGCCCTTTTCTAAATTAACGCTTTCCATCCCTGCACCCTAAAAATCCCTTAGTACTCCTTAACGTTAGCCATCCCTGAACCCTAAAAACCCCAAGCTACCCCTTACCACTACCCTTAGGTGAACCCTGACAAAGGTCAGGTGATTCTGCAAAGCAGAATTGAAAGGTATGCTCACCCTTCACAGGGGCCCCTGATATCTTCAAATTAAAGTAATGTATCTGTTCCTGTCAGGCAGCGCACAAGGAGGTCCACTGCATGCTCCCAGGTGAGACAGAGTGGGGAGGACAGCAGGAGGGCGCAGGGTGGAGGTCCCGCCACAGCTTTATATAGAGAGACACACACACTCACTAACTCACTTTCTCTCTCTCACTCTTTCTCAAGGCCTTGCAAAAAACTGGACTTGCCAGATCTAGGTTAAGACTAAAGGCTTTAGACCTACCTTTATGTGTGACCTGTCCCGGTTTTTGCTTCCCAAAATCTGGTCACCCTACCGTTAACGCTACGCATCCTTGAACCATAATTACCCTTACTACCACTTTTCTGATAACAACTGTAGGAAGCTGGCTCTGTATATACTATACCAAAGTAAGGTATAGTGTGCTCAGAGTCCAGTGGATCCCCAAAGGCTTACAGAGGTAAAAATAGATAATAGCTTACTCTCTATTTGTGGCAGTGTGGGCGAGCAGTAAGGCTTTATCAGCAGGTAGTATTAAGCATTTATTGTACACACTCAGGCAAGAAATGATGTCACACACTCAAAGGCTGAACTCAGACTAATTGTTTGTATCAAAAATGTTTCTTTAGTTGTATTTATTTTTAGAACCAAGCAGGACTTGGTACAGGTAAGTAAAATTGTACTTTTCAAGACAAGTTGATCAAGACAAGCAAACTGGATGAAATTGACTTTGTTACAGGTTTGTAAAATATTTAAGGACAATAGGTATTTGTAATTACTTTGTGATTACTTTTCAGATTACTCTTTAAAGTACTTTTTAGATTACTTTAACTACTCATTGTGATATGTCTAGATATCACACTGGGACATTTCCTAGACAAAGGTGAGTAAAACAGTTTTGCACTAAAACACAGTTGCTTAGATTTCCATACAAACTCAACTCAACACTTAGACCTTTTTTCAGAGGAAAAAAGTCAATGCAATCCTAGGGAGAAAAAAATGAGGTTATCGGTTTGCAGGTAAGCAATTGGTCTTTGGGGTTGAGTTTCTGGGGTTAGAACAAGGGTTCCTCCAGGGTCAAGGATGTACTCAAAAAGCACCCTCAGCGGCACTAGGGCGTCCGGGTGCGGAGTGCTGAGGCCCAATGTTAGCCTATGGGGCTAGGGGGCAGTGGGTTGGTGGCTGCTCTCAGGCAAGCTGCAGGGTTGAGGGAGCAAAGCTCATACGGTTAAGCACAGGGCAAAGGGGGGATCCGAGTTAGCATGCAAGTTGCACCCACAGCGGCGGCGGGTGCAAGGTGCTGATTTGACGTTGGGTGCCCTATTGATTTCAATGGGAGATCTCCGGTCGGAAAACACTGCAGGTTTGGGCGGGGAGGCTTCCTGGAGACGACCACCAGTTGGAGAGGTAAGTTGGGTTGCAGGGGGTTGCTTGGACACCGTCGGTTGGGCCACCCAAGGCCGTGGGGTGTCGGGTGCAGGGGTGTCTTTAGGCATCGGATTTCCTTACCAGTTCCGGTCGGGGGACTCTCCAGATAGAGGCTGCAGGCGTCGTCGGGAGGCTTGAGGTAGGTCAAAGATCACCAGATCCCAAGTCTGGATCGCTGGGGAGACCTCGTGGTGGTGTTGGGCCACTCGAACTCGGGCCGTAGGCGTCTGGTGCAGAGTGGTGCAGACTCACGGATTTGGCCGGAGCCAGAGTCTGGTTCTTGAGCAGGTCCGGTGCTCACAGGAGACAAAGTCTTTGTAGGGAAGGCAGGGCAGGTCCTCCAGATTCTGGGGCGCTGCTGGCTGCAGGACACGCCAGGATTTCGCTGGAGCAGGACGAGGTCAGAACAGGCCGGTAGGGCTGGGACCAAGGCAGTTGGTGTCCTCCTCCTCTTCTTCCTTCAGCACGGCTCTTCTGTCCTTCTTCTTGCTTGTCTGAGGAGGCAAGGTTCGATTCTCCCTCCCAAAGTGGGGGTTAGAACCAGTGGGGGCCAGTTGCTGGGAGCAGCAAATGGTTGGGTCAGCTCACGCAGGCGGGAGGAGGCTTGGCACCTCTGCCCAGGATGTGCTTTGTTTCAGGACTCCGAGTGCGGTAGGCTCTCGACCCAGGGGTCCAGAAACATGTCTAGGGGTGGCACTGGCAAGCAACCACTCTGCCAGGACACTAGAGAGAGGTCGTTTTTCAGGGGGCATCTCTAAGATGCCCTCTGAGTGCATTTGGCAATAAATTCCACACTGGCATCAGTGTGGATTTAATGGACTGAGAAGTTTGATACCAAAGTTCCCAGAATTCAGTAAAGCCACTATGGTGCTGTGGAGTTCGTAATGACAAACTCCAAGACCATATACTCTTTATAGCTTTACTGCACTTACAATGTCTAAGAATGGACTTAGACACTGTAGAGGTACAGGGCTCATGCACCTGTACCCTCCCCAGTGGTATTGTGCACCCAGCTAGAGGGGTGTTGAACCTTTCAACAAGCCCATTGGTTTTTGGATGATGGGGTGTAGTAAACTTGTACTGCACTTCACACTCATTCTACATGTGTTTGAGGTATGCAGACTTGAAGTTGGAGCCTCTGTAGGAAACCCTACCCTGGTGAAGACACCAATGAGGGCCTTGGCTACTGCAGGAGTTGTAGTAGTTCTAAGGGGAATTGCTTCAGGATACCTGGTGGCATGATCCACTACCACCAGTATGAACTTGTTTCCTGAGTCTGTGGGAGGCTCAAGTGGACCTACTATGTCCACACCTACCCTTTAAAAGGGAACCCCAACCACTGGTAGACGGATTAAGGGGGCCTTTGGGTGTCCACCTGTCTTGCCACTGGCTTGGCAGGTGACACAGGAGCTGACAAACTCCTTTACTTTCTAGGACAATTGGGGCCAGTAGAAATGGCTGATAAGCCGGTCCCAAGTTTTGGTCTGGCCAAGATACCCAGCTAGGGGATGTCATGGGCCAATGTGATTAAAAACTCGCTGTACATCTGAGGCACTACCACTCTCCTAGTGGCACCAGGGTTGGGGTCTCCGGCCTCAGTATACAGGAGTCCCTCCTCCCAATAGGCTCTGTGGGTTCCACTAACATCTCCCTTTTCCTGTGCAGCAGCTTGCTGTCTCAGGCCTTCAAGAGTTGGACAGGTCTGCTGTCCAAGGCACAGCGGTTCCCTAGTGGGTCCCCCTGAGCCTAGGAGCTCAACCTGTTAAGGTTCAAGTTCCATGGGCTCAGTTCCCTCTGGGGCTGACGAGTCCTCTCCCTGAGGAGAGGGGTCCTGAATTTTTAGCTGTCCAGAAGCTGGTTCCCCAGTCTTCTTGCCTTTTCTCTTGGAAGGTGGGCCACTCTTCCCGGCTCCAACACTTCTTTTTTTACCCTGTGCTCAGCTCTGTGCTCTAGTGTTGACATACACAATCTCAGGGATGTCGAGCATTGCTGCATGGGTTTTCAATTCTACCTCAGCCCATGCTGAGGTCTCCAGGTCGTTTCCAAGCAGACGGGCAGCTGAATCTCTTGGAGAGACCACTACCTGTCCATTGAAATCACGCGCATTATTTCCAGTTAACCATCCATCTAGTGTCTTAACTGAGTAGTCTATGAAGTCAACCCAGTACTGGCTCTGGAATTTGTGAGCCCCCCTGAATCTTATCTTATATTCCTCAGTTGTGAGCCCAAAGCCCTCAATCGGAGTGTTCCTCATGAGGTCATAAGACCCAGCATCTGCCACAGTAAGGGCCAGGGGTCTATCTCTGCAGTTACCAGTGAACAATTCCCAAAGGAGAGCCCCCCAGTGTGACTTCTTCACTTTTATCATTTCACAGGCCCTCTCAAAGGCTGTGAACCATTTGGTGATGTCATTACCTTCCTTAAATTTGGGGATTTTTTGATCATAAGATGTCTCTCTGTCCCTATTTATTAAGTTGCTGCCACCATTGATGGGAGCTAGGCCCATCTCTGCTCTTTCTTTTTCTAGAGGCAGGAGTCCGGTCTCTAGGTCTAGTCTTTTGGCCAACCTTACTAAAAGGTTGGTCTCTTCATTGAGGCTGTCCTCAATGGTCTCAGAAGTACCAGACCTGTGTGGGATCTAGGTGCTGTGAGTAGTATTCTTGGAGTCAGGGGCACATGGACACTGTCCCTCCCTAGGGAGTGAAGGGGGTTGGAAGTTATCCTCATCCCCTCCACTTCCTTCCCCATCTGATAGCTCCTCCCCAGTGGTATAGTGCACCCAGCTAGATGGGTGTCTTACCTATACCACAGGCAGTGGGTTGTAGGCATGGCACGCATGGCACGCAGGCTTGTGTGCCATGTCGACACTTCACTTTTCTCTGCTACAAAACACGCAGCCTGCAAGGTGTGTGTGTGTGTGTGTGTGTGTGTGTGTGTGTGTGTGTGTGTGTGTGTGTGTGTGTGTGTGTGTGTGTGTGTGTGTGTGTGTGTGTGTGTGTGTGTGTGTGTGTGTGTGTGTGTGTGTGTGTGTGTGTGTGTGTGTGTGTGTGTGTGTGTGTGTGTGTGTGTGTTAAGGTACAGGGCCTCTAAGGGTGGCACAATTTGTGCTGCAGTCATTAGAGGCCTTCCCTGGTCACTGTGCCCTTGGTACCCATGGTACCTTTTACAAGGCACTTACATGTGGCCAGAGAAGTGCCAATTGGGGGTGCAAAGGTACAGTTTTAGGGAAGGAATACAGGCCCTGGGGACGTGGTTAGCAGGAACCCAGGGCTCACTTAGTCAAAGAGCATCAACATCAGGCAAAAAGTGGGGGGCAACATGCGAAAATTGGCACTTTCCTACAAAAACTTTTAGCCGCGGATTCCTTAACTTAAAATATCCCCAGGCGTCAGACTAGATCCGGAAGATTTTTGAGTAGTACCCCTGCAGGGCAGTAGGTGGCTTAGTTCGTCTCAGCACCGGAAGTGACATGCATGAAATCTATATAGGCGCCACCCCCGCGCTCTGACATGTTTCCTTTCTGCGCCAGACAACGCTGATCCGGTCTGAGCTGCCCTCAGTCGTTTTTGATGGGTTTTATTTGCTGGCTTTTATCAACTCTTTTTGAGAGATTTATCTTCTAATGTGAGGATGTCACCTAAGAAACCAGCTGGTTTCAAGACATGTGATGCCTGCCACAGACAGATGTCTTAGACAGACCCCCTTTGGTGTGTTTGTGGTGCTAAGATCATGAACATGACTCCAAGAACTGTGAGGACTGGTGTGTCATGCATCCAAAGGCACGGAGGGAGAGATCCCTTAAGCTCCTCGATGCCTGACATTGGACGGCCCTGCGCCGCTGCAGATTCCGAATGCATGGAATGTCCCGGGATCATTCGCAGAGCCTCACCCAGCGATCGTCGTCGCACTCAAATTCATCAGGGAAATCGTGAAAGTCCCTGTAGGAAAGTGCCTCTTTTGGACATGGTTAGCCCCCACTTTTTGCCTGGAAAATGATGTAATTTCGACTGGAAGTGTACAGGGTTCCTGCCAACCAGGTCCCCTGTGCCAGAGCTCCTTCCCTAAACTGTACCTATTGCTTTCACAATTGCCACCACTTTAGCTCACATGCAAGTCCCTTGTAAAATATACCCCTGGTACCAAGGGCCTTGTGGCTAAAGAGGGTCCCTAAGGGCTGCAGCATGAATTGTGCCACCATAAGGGATACCTCACAAAGCACATGCACACTGCCACCGCAGCCTGCGTGTCTTGGTGCAGACAAAACTGAAGAGTCAACATGGCTCACATCCCTGTGTGCCATGCCCTGAGACACTGCATGGGATATAGGTAAGACACCCCTCTAGCAGGCCTGAGCCCTAAGGCAGGGTGCACTATATCTCCTGTGAGGGTATATCTGCATGAGTAGATATACCCATGCAATATCCATGTCGATTCATGGATATTGTAAGTGACCAGGGAAGCCATAGTAAGTACATGGACTGGACACTCGTCATTACGAGTTCCCCAACTCCATGATGGCTTCACTGAAGTATGGGATGTTTGGTACCCAACATCTTGTCACAATAGACCTTCAATGATTCCAGTATCAAATTTATTAAAAATTGCACACAGAGGACCCCTTGGAGGGATCCCCTGAAACCTACAACCCTTAGTGTGATGACCGACTAGCTTAAGCCAGCCTGCTACCACCAGACAGTGGTCTGACCTCATGGGGTGAGCGCCTTCGTGTTCAGAGTTTGAGAACAATGCCTGTGCTGGGTGGAGGTGTTCACACCTACTCCTGGTCAGGCAGAGCCATCTGTGGCGGGGTGCTTCGAAGGCCTTGCCACCTTTGTAACGCAGCCCCAGCCTCTCCTGTTAGAAAGAGCAGGACCCCCTTTCTGCCCTAACCCCCTTTTGGCGGGAGAACAGGCGGGAAAACTCTGCAAGGGTGGGAGGTGTGAACCCCTTTGCCAACTCCTCCCTCCAGGTGCTGGAGGTGAGATGAAGTACACTTTTCAGTGCCCACCATCTTGAAGATGGTGGGACTTATCCAGTCAGGGCTAGGGCTATATCCTCCTCCTCCTACAGGAGGTGGGCATAATCAAGGGTGTAGACACCCCAGCCAAGGAGCCCATTGACCACTACCTTGTAACACCCCTAAATCCAGTATTCAGGGGGCATCCTCAGACCTTGAACTTCAGTTACTGATGACCTAAGAAGAGCCGGACACCACAGAGTCGCACCAGCAGAGAAGACTGCAGGGAACTACTGACTTGGCCCCCCCCCTCAGTACCGGCTTGTCTGCAGCCCTCGACGATTCTGTGTCAAAAGACAACTCGCCCTGCAGCCCAGTGACCTCCAAAACCTGGGAGGACTGCCAGCCTTCGACAAAGATCAAGACCTCCCGAGAACAGCAGATATGTTCACCAGCAACAAACTTCAAGCAAGGCTTCTGTGACCTGAAGAACCATGAAACCCTGCTCCCGGTTTCACCTCTGCACCCGACGCCTCCGGGCCGAGTCCAAGTGAACTCCACTCTACAAGAATACTAAGATCTATGGCTTAATTGTACCAGAAAATGTTTGGACAAGCCAAGCCCCCAGTATTTATAAGGGTCATAAGTCTTTTTTTCCATTATTGAGTTCAACACGGTCTCCTGCTCACACAAGCTATCACTAGTTTCCTCTGGGCTTCTGTTTCTGCAGGTGCAAAAAAAAAAAAAACCCTGATAAGGCTTGAAATAGATAAAGTAGGTGCGATGATACAATCGTCTTAACAACATTGATCTTGCCCAGCCAGAAGATTTATTGTCCTATTCCATTTATGCATATATGTTATAATTTGATTATTTTTTTTAGGGCAGGTTAACTTTAGTCCAGACTGTTACAGAATTTGAGGGGTTTAGTCCCAGATATTTAATTGTTGCTTTTTCACATTTCATCTGGCATATATCTCTATCTATTGCCTCCATTTTGGGTTCAGAATATTTAACATTTTTGAGTTATCTTTACTAATTTCGAATCCTGAGACTATTAAAGGCCTTGGGATATTTTACAAGCATGGGTAATGACGTTTTGGGCTCAAGCACAGCGAGAAGCATATCATCTCTTAAACTACTATGTTCCTCTACTCCAAAATTGACCCCCTAATGTTTCTATTCTTAATGCTAACAGTGGCTGAGTTGGGAGTGTAAAGAGGACAGGCGTCAAGGGCAAGCCTTTCCTTGTTCCTCTCTGCAGCTGGACTTTTTCGGAGCTCACTCAATTGACTTTAATCCGGCTCCCGTGCTCTTACAGGTTGGCAAGTATCCAGTTTCTCATTGCCGTACTTAAGCCAGTCTTATCTAAGACCAACCTGAGGAATTCCCAGCTCTCCCTATCAAATTCATTTTCTCCATGTAAGCACACAAGTAGAGCTGGGATTCCTTTTGTTTTTGTTTTGCCTATTTGGTCAGCTGCTTTCTGATGTTGTCTGAGCCCCCTCTATCCTCTGGTCTGGCACTGCAAATACCATCAGGTCTTAGTCTAGCCTTCTTGTGTGGATTTTAGTGATTATTTTAAAGTCAATATTCTGCAGTCCTATAGCTCTATATGATTTGCATTTATCTACTGGTTCCCCCAGTTTCTCTGTTTTATGGGAGATGTCTGAGTTTTCCTCTAAGGAGTTGAAGAGGGTCGCGAGTGGACCAATGATCATAGGGGCAAAATCCCTACAGAAGACCATCAACAGCCCTTCTTGGCTGGGGGCCTAATTAATTGATAGCCTGTAAAACTTTCTGTACTTGTATTGGTTTATCTAGTTCCTCTCACCTCTCGAGTGTGGCTGTTGGGAGCTAAATCCCCTCTGAAAAGGTCATTCTTTCTTGCTTGTTTTCTTGTCCTGATGTGTATATTTTTGGTAAAACTCTAAGAATAAGTATAATTTTCCTTGCTCGCCTATTATGTGACCCCTTTCAATAGACTTTAGTTTTGCTATGTATTGCTTTGGGCTCTTAATCCATTCGCCAGCAGTTTATCTGCCTTGTTTCCGTGTTCATAGAATGTTCGTTATAAGTGTCATCATTTTGTTTCAGTTTTATTATTTCTTAATATCTGAAGTTATCCACACGGAGAAGTCAGCTCTCACGGGTTTTGGTTGTTCTTGTTTGTGTTTGTTACAACTTCTCTAGCTGCAGAACTAGATTTGTTTCTAATAAACATTCTCTCTCTGTAGTCTTGCAGCCAGAGAGATGGCATGTCCTCTGAATGTTGCTTTGAGTACGTCCCACTGGTTATTAAGGAAATTACCCTGGAGGTTATTTCTTGAAAAATAACCTTAAACCCTCTGTAAGTTCTTCTTTATTTGCAGGGTCTTTTGTTAAATGTGGTTGCATTTCATATTTCTTGGGGCCAAGTAATTCATTTTACCACACACTTTTCCAAACATATTTTCTAAAACAGAATAGTTGTACAGGCAGTTCTGAATAGAAGTAAGCAACATATTTTATTTCTTGAGGAACAGATGCACTTCTACACAAGAAAATCATTATTTCACCTCAGCAGCAAACCATCTTTGTGCCCATAGGAATACTTAGTGCCGGGTACCAGGCTAGGATGGGCTCCCATATAGCTGAGTATCCTTTGCAGCCGGTCCAGCACTTGGAGATACTTAATCTAGTCTTCCTTCCAAATCTTCATTTATTCTCAAATGAAAAATCCCCTGACAATACAAGTGAGCAACAAATGACTTTCTACATTATAAATCAGAGTTAACATTGTGCCATTGTTTCTGTCACGTAAGATTGAATGCACCCATAAAATATCGCACAGGCTCTGTCCTCTTAAGATTTTAACGCTGCCAATAGAGACATTTTCCTTTGTTCTGGTGCTTAATCAATAGTGTTGTTCATCTGGGTAATACACTTTGCAGATGAGATCAATGCTCATTCTACAACAGCTAAGGCAGTATTTGTCGATTACAAAGAAAGCAGGAAAGCCTGGTTAGTTGCTGCATTTGCTGCACTATATGCAGTCTCTAGACAAAACTGAAAAAAACTAATCCATATCCGGTACTCCGTTTGATCAAACTGTGCTCTGCATTCTATTTTCATTGTAGTTGGCTTTGACGAATCCTGTCATCACCTTGTCTTAGACTTATAAATGTATTACCAAGAATTGTTCATAGGGAAGATTTGAACACTGAACAACAGTCCATTACTTTCTCAATTTCAGATGTAATACCTATTTTATAAACATCTATTTAGATTTTTGAACAGCATTTATCCATGGCAGGGCGCACAAATCATCTTTGTGGTCAGCTAGCTACACTAAACTTTTAAAGCAGTATATTGGTAAAGTTTCCATCAGTTCTCTATTCAGCTCACCATTCGGTGATATAACTTTTTCCTTTTTTTGCTTGTTCTACAATTTGTGGTTTATAACTTGCTTACATGGCCAATTTAGAGAAACAAACAATTCTGTGTACATATTTTTTAGCAGAAAATGGTTCTCACAAATTTTAATATTATTGAATGTGAGCACAAAATAAGAATTAAGAAGGAAACGTTTCATTTGAAGACTGGTGGTTAAGCCACGAGGCTGAAAGAATGGTCACTTACATAGTTTATCTGAATATTTTTTGTCCTAACTCTACTTTTGAATTATATTTATATTGAATAATATCTAGAACAAATTTGCTTTAAAATCGGAGACAAATTATATAGCCCCACACTGCCCTCAAAGTGTCCTCAATGCACTGCTGCATTGCCCTCAGACGTTATGCATGTATAAATGAGAAAGATAATGGTTGGTGTGGCATACATGTAGAGAGGTGGGCTTTGTATGTATCTGCTTCCTGTTTATTGCATTGGGCTTCACGCAGAGATCGTATAAACTGTGTTTGCATGGTAATGTTGAGAAGAAAGCTAAGGTCAGGGTTAGAGCAGCACAGCAGAATGCTGAGAAATATTTTGAGAAAGTTTATTTTTTCACTAACATATTACTACTTTCGTGTATTCAGTCTTAAAAAACAATTTTGTTTTTGGTGAGGTAAAGTCATTTTATGTCAATTATTTTCAGTGTGTCAGTTTCCTATTTCTGCCTCACATTAGATTTTTTAATATTGAAAACTGTTTTAACTGTCAGTTTTTGTGATGCCGGGGATGTTTGATATAGTTTTAGATTAAAATGTAAATTGTAACTGCTACAGTTTCTATGGACCATGGTAAGCTGAACTCTAGCTCATTCTAGCAATAAAAAATTGTGACGCTGAGGTGTGAGTAGTCTCGATACTTTTTTGATTGCTATTGAATTTTTTACCAAATGAAAATAAAATGTATGCTCAAAATATTGATATATTGAGTTATGTTACGTACATACATTTTTAGCAATGATTACTTTTCACTCCATTTGGAAAATGTTGGTTCTGTTTAGCACAACACTTGTGTAAATTATTGCAGATGAAACAGCATCAGATTCTCGGAAGAGAGGGAAAAACAGTGAATTCACCTGAGGTTTGTTAAAGTGCTTTAATGTCGAACTTACAAGTATGTAAATCCAAACTTTTTTTTCTTTGTCTAATTAACATCAAATCAAGTTAATAAATAAGTTATTACTACAAAGCTTTGATCCAAAATTAGCGGGATGGGTTTTTTGTGAAACGTAATATAGCTTGGGTATAAGTGGATAACTGGGGGAACAGTGTTGCAAACCAATTTTTAAGAAACTTATTTTTAACTTTTATTTTACAGTGTCGAAGTAATTCCATGTTAAATTCTGGTTATTCATAGTTAAAAAATATTTTAAGTGGAGCAACACTTTTTCTATATATTGATACTTCCCTAATGGACTTTAACACACACCAGTTGTGTTCATATTTATTTGCAATGTTGACAGATTAATATAACATTTTTTAAATTTCCTTCTAGGAGTGGGAAGCAGAAACTCATGATTGGTATTGTTTTGAATGCCATTTGCCTGGAGAGGTGTTGGTTTGTGACCTCTGTTTTCGGGTGTATCATTCCAAGTGTTTGCCTGACGATTGTAGGCTTAGAGAAAGTAGCAGTCACTGGCAGTGTCCCGTGTGCAGGGTGAGTACATCCAGAAATACGCATAATAACCTCATATTTTAAATATGTAAAATGCACATTAAAGTTGACACATAAACTGAGTCAATTGATGTTTATTTTTTTAATTCAGAATCCTATTTCATACATATATATGCCATCAATACATATATAAGCAATATGTATCTACAAAAAAGTAATATTGTTATAAACAATATTTAAGGTTACACAACTATTCAAGTGAAAACTGCAAAATTTAATTGATCGCATCATGAAAATCATAATCATGTGAATTCATTTTTCAACACAATTAAAAGATCTGAAAACACAAAAGAAGTAATAGGGGAAGTGACAAAAGAAATTATAGTGGAGAAGAAGAAAAAAGGTAGAAGAATATAAATTAAGGGTTCAGCTATCAATTCCATAAATATTCAGAAAAAACTTTAAAAAAAGCACACTAAATCCCTAAAAACATTATAGTGGAGAAGAAGAAAAAAAGTAGAAGAATATAAATTAAGGGTTCAGCTATCAATTCCGTAAATATTCAGAAGAAAACTTAGAAATGCCCACTAAATCCCTAAGGAAGGTCACTACTCTAACCAGTGTTTTTAGATCTATTAACCCAGATTTATTGTGGCACCCATTTACACATTTTATGAATACAATTTCTCTTGTTCTAAGAGTCCTAACTGTCTTTTTTAATGATATTAATTAAAACATATGCCATTCAACAAAGAAATATAAAACATACATGTATTTTCCTTGTAGTTCGTAGCAATTTGTTGAATTTCTATTGCAATGAATACATTTTTAATTTTCTTTTAGCTGGTATTATATTCATCTTAAAAAACGACCTAATAATACATCATTATAATTAAATGGAACAGCAGTACCTACAATTGAATACATTTTATTCCCCAGGCTTCTAACCAAAACTGCTTATTGTTTTGACATTCAAAACATAAATATATAAAAGTGCCAATAAAAGTTTTGCATGACCACATTTTCTTTAATAAGGAAGTGAAAAATGTTCTATACAAAAAGAACAGCAATTTTTAATTGTGCTATGAGAATGTGAGGCTGAGTATTGTTTTTTCAAATATCATTCCAAGTATCAATTGACCATTTAGCATTTAAATCAGATTGCAAAATATACAAATTCTTGGACTTTGTTCTATTATTTTTACTAATAGATAATGCATTAGAAATTTGAAAGATTTACACCTGGTGGGATGCCATATTAAGGCAATGTAGATTTGAACCTGGCAAGTACTATCTATATTAGAAAATGTTAAAGCTTGGAAAATCACAAGAAATGTATTATACCTGCATAAGGAACGAAGGTCACATGTACGTTGCAAATCATGAAAACAAATTAGGACTTCATTATGCAACATTTGTGAAACCAGAGATATTCTCTAAACTTCCAAGATTCCCAATAAATTGTTTCTCCATTAATTTTAATATTTTTATTATTCCATTGAGGGAAGTAAAAAACTGTGCCTTATGTGATATACTATACACCAACACTGGATAATTTTTTTAATTGCAGTGTAATTGTTCAGATTCAAAGCACTTTCTGTCCACATCAACACTTTAAAGCATGAAACTTTAAAGCAACAGTTATGAACTGAAGAATGTCAGAAATAAAGCACATGCACCCTATTAGGCATGAATTAAGTTTTCTTTCTAAAAATATTTAGTTTCTTTTATTTTGTTGGGTCTTTGCTGTTGAATGCATGATGCTTCATTGGGCACAATACAACACATTTTCAATTGTGATCATTACCTCTTCATCTTTTCTCCTTTAAGAGATCTCCATTGCTGATCATAAGTACTAACTAGTTCTGGTCATATGCTGGATCACTGACCCCTTTTTATAAAATACAGTTTTCACTTTCTGTTATATTAACTAGTTTACAAATTGAAACTAAATTTTGGGAAGCCTTTATGAAGGCTACATTGGCCAAATGGAATTAATTTATTTCTTCACAAAACACACAATTTAAACTCCAATAAGTCACTCGCGAAAGCCTGTGACCTGAATATATCTTACAAAAGCCTTTTTTTAATTTTATTTTTTAAAAAGGAAAATGAAGTGAAAACTGAGGCATTGTAGCTAGATGGACTGTCAGTTGCTTCAGTTATTTTTAACAGATACACAGGAAACTTCTCATGAAGCTATTAGGTTATCTATTCTTTCCACCATAGAGGAGGGAGGGCTCATTATTTTATTGGAGATTTTCCTAAAGTAGATCTACGATTAAAGGTTAGAAACTATTCCTTCCCCTACAGAGGATTTCCATTGATAATCATAAGCTCTGAATGGGTAGTGAGTGCATCCTTAACAATTTTCTTAGAAAGAAGAAGAGAAAATGCTTCAGCCGAAGGATCTCCTCAGAGAGGCTTTGAACACATTTTGGCCTTTGCACTTCAGTCAGTTTCAAGAAAGTAATGTCTTGTATGGGACGAACTCACCTCATGGTAGAGAATTTACACATTTTCACAAAAGAGACGTTTCTTAGTATGTTATGCAGATTTGTAGAGCACACTATCACCAGGGAGGTTATCCTGGCGCTGAGCAGGTGTGAGCCTAGCCAAACCTAGAGTTACTCGGGCTACTCGAAAAGCCAGGCCTTCAGCTTCTTTCAGAATTCAGGAAATAAGGAGTAGGCTTTTATGTGTAGTGGTAGGTAGTTCCACGATTTAGGAGTGATGTAGAAGGCTGTACCTCCAAATCTGTTTTTCCATACGCATGGGATGTGTAGGAGTAGGAGTCTGTACGAGAGGAAGCTGTCTGGAAGGTTTGTGAAATTAGATACGATTGTTGAGCTATGCTGGCCAGTGTTGTGTAGTGCCTTTAAAGTGTGGGTAAGGAGTTTAAATTGTGCTAGTTTGTGTATGGGCAACCAATAGAGTACCTTCAGATGTGGTTGGATGTGAGTATGGCATGAAAACCTGAGAGTGATTGTGGCCTGTTGAGTTCTGAATGGTGTGCTGTCTTCTGGTGAGTCTTTTGTTGATCTCGGCATAGAGGGTGTTCAAGTAGTTGAGCTTGCTTGTGATCAGGACATGCATGATGGTTTTCTGGGTGCTGATTGGGAGACATTTGAAAATCTACGTCAGCATCTTCAGGGTATAGAATCATAAGGCAGTGGTGGTGTTGACTTGAGAGGTCATGTCGAGTTTGCATCCAGTGACTATTCCGAGGTTCTTAGCGAGGATGGTGGATGTCAGTCCTAGATCTGTAGGCCACCAGATGGAGGTCTCACAGTGAAGTACTGTTCCCGAAGATCATGATTTTGGTCTAGTCGGTATTCCGCTTTATGCAGTTGGTCTTCATCCAGTTGGTGATTTCAATCAAGCAGGCATTGAACTTGATCTGGGTACTGGGCTTCTTGTCTATGAGGGAGAGAATGAGTTCTGCATCATCCGCGTAAGAGAGGACGTTGAGATCATGAGAGCAAATTATGCTGGGCTAAAGGGAACATATATGTGTTGAAGAGGGTTGGGCTCAGGGAGGATGAGATCGTGGGCATCCTCCGATGCGTACGATGTCAGGCTTGCTAACTGGGACTTACTGTAAAACAGAATATGCAGCTTTACATCTAGTACAAATGGATATTGATTTAAAAGATAGTTTGGTTAGCCTTCCGATAACAACAAAATGAAAGAAACTATCCATCCAGAGACAGACGGCTTTGGTGTTTCTAAACTGGTCCAAATGGTCCTAGAATTGATAAAGATATGCTTTGTTTTTCCTGAAACTTTGATTTTGTGTAAATACATTTTGGATAAACTGTATCCAAATGCATGGGAGTTAGACCTTGGATTAGTCCGCATGATCATCTTATTCTAATGGAAAACTATATATTCTTCATTGGAACATAAAGCTTGAATTTCACTCACCCTTTACTAAGAAAAAGTGGAAATGTTATCTATAGTTTATAAAAAAGTGCTCTAGGATTCCATGCATGGTCGAGATTGTTACATATGATTTCAATGAAGATTCCCCTGAAGGCGAAGTATGATTACAATTATTCCTCCTTCATTATCATAGTCTGTACTGGATATGGTGAGTCCGCATTCTGAAGAAGGGTAATTTTGCTTTTACTTGTCAAATAAAATATAAACTACCCTTCATATCACATGGTAGATTTGACTGAGACTGAACTTCCACTCTTAGTTGTGTCTCTTCATTAGCAGAGGCTCTTGCTGAGCAGGATGAACGTTTGCTATATTTGCTTTTGCTCATCATCAAATCTGCTTTGACTGTGTTACTGATTATTGCTTTTACTTCGAAATATGAGCTACTTTGGTGCTTGACACAAACCACTAACCAACATGTTGTCTTCCTTTTAGGAAGGGAGAGTAGGAACTAGATGAGGTCTATTCTGAACTCTGCACCATCCTCTTATTAGTTCACTTTTAAAAATACTTATATATTCAGTACAGGGCTTCACTTCTCTGTGAAGCATCATGGTAAATGCAAGGTATAAAGTATATTGATTAATTGGTAATTAAACCGAAGGAAGGTAAAAATTGTATGTGAAAACAAAAAGTGCAGGAATTCATGAAGGGATTCAAGCTCTGGTGGTAGTACGTTTCGTTATACAGCCCTGAGGAAAATGTAGATGTTTGTGGCATGTGTAGCTGTAGATACACATGCTGCACATACTCCTGCCATCTAGTATTGGGCTCGGATGTGTGCAATTTTCTTTGATTAACTCTTCAAGTCATGAGGTATATTGACTCCACTCTTGCTGGTAATGCGCATGGGCGCCATTGATAGATTTTTTTTTTTGTTCTCCATCGGGTTCGGATGTGTTCCACTGACCTCCGGGTCAACACCTCTTAGTCTTTGTGCCTCTTCGGTTCCTCTACACCCTCCAGTAAAACAATCTGGCACATCCACTGCCTTTTCGGTGTTGGTGCGCTACCCATCTGTTTCAACAACCAGGAACTCTTCGACAACCCATTCTGAGGCCTTGCCCCTCTGGGACCTACTCTTTCATGTTCGGTGCAGAAAATGTCCCTTCTGTGATAGAAAGGACTCCATTTCAAAACTGCCCTCAATGCCAAGCCAGATACCCCTGGGCAGACCACCACCAGATGTGTAAGGATATGTCTCTCTCCGGATCATAATGAGGTCTCCTGTTTCACTTGTCTCGAACACATTCCGTTACTGTCAGGCTTGACGCCCGGCTTCGAAAATGCCCTCCAAGCCACCCTCTGCTCCGAAGATTCCTTTGGTACTAAACTACACCTCCGTGCCAGTGCCTCCAAAGCCGCCTTTGGCCTCTATATCCACCTCGGTGCCAGTGGGTTAAAAGCCTTCTTCGGCACCTAAACACATGGCATCCATGGCTCTGTGCTCCACTGCATCCGAGGACTGAGAACAGCCTATCCTGCAACGCTTACAGGAAGAGCTCGATGCCAGGCAGAAACGCGTCATGGCCCACCCACAAACTGGCATTATCCTGACTCAGCCACCTTCAAAGCCTCAAAACAGTGCTTCCTACAAGGAAGTTAGTTTTGAGCATGTCCTTGATTTGACACCTGAGCCATAAGCCAAGATGTAGAAGTTACATGGCAGAGGCACCAGTCCCCTTCCTCCTTGGCCTTGCGCTCCACCACCTACTCCTTGCCCCCCCCACCTTCCTCTCCACCTTCTTCACCTGCTGCCCCTTTATCAGAATTACCACTGGGCTCCCCACATGCCGGCTTGGGGGGTAGTCCAAACTCCATAAGATCTCTACGACATTCCATTCAAACCCCAGCCACAGGATGACCCATGGGATGAATAGGACATAGACCACCCGGTACACTGATCCCGACCTGCATCCAGCAAAGCCATCCCCACCAGGTGACACCACCTTGTATCACGACGTTTTGCAAAGGGCAGCCACCAACCACAATGTGGAAATGCACAAATACAAGCGGATGAAGATTTTCTTGTGAAGACGCTATCCTCCACCCAGCACTCCATGTAAATTCTCCAAATTCCAAATTGGATGTTGAAAACTGCTACTGATACTTGTAAATGCAGTATGCTTACTTCAAAGTTGCTGGCGTTTTTCAGCAAAGTTGGTGTGGGTAGCGCTGTTATCTCTAGACGGGTGTTTCTGGGTTTAGCTCTTCATCAGTAGAGAGCAGAGAAAAGTCATCTGGGGTTGCTGAAATGCTGCCCAAGTCTTCACAGGTCACAGTACCACTCCACAGGCACACAGGTACATCCCAGGTGAGCTTGTCAACTCGTTGGCTCAGGGAGCCTTCTAAACACAAGGGGGGAGCACAATGCCTTTCATCACAGCACAGTTCATACCATTGCATTCTGGTAAATGCAGTACGCTTACTTCAAAGTAGCTCTTGTTTTTCACCAAAGTTGGTGCAGGTAGTGCTGGTATCTCTAGACACGTCTTTCTGGGTTTAGCCTGTGACTCACTCACACTCTTCCCCCACCATGATCACACTACAGTTGTCTGGGAAACTACAGGGGTTTCTTCCACGGTGGGTAGAAATAACCTCAGGTCCTGGGGACCTCACCATCGTAGGCCAGGGTTACTGCCTGGGGCTCACCACCACCCCACCAAACATTTCTCCCGGCAAACACTCCTTTTCCACAGAGCATCAATGCCTCCTTCAGGAGGAAGTAGAGGCACTTATTCACAAGGGGGCCATAAAACCTGTGTCACTCCACCACTGCGGCAAAGGAGTATACTCCTTGTACTTTCTCATCACCAAGAAAGACGGGTCCTTCAGGCCTATACTCTACCTCAGGCGCCTCAGCCAGTACATTCTCATTGAGTACTTCCACATTGTAACACTTCAGGGTATTATCCCTCTAAAGCAGCAAGGTGACTTCATGACTGCCCTCGAACTGCTGGACACCTGCTTTCAAATCCTGATCCACCCTGCACATTGCCAGTACCTCTGGTTTGTGGTATGTGGCCAGCATTACCAATTCAAAGTGCTGCCCTTTGGGGTCACCACTGCCCTCAGAGTGTCCGCAAAGTGTTTTGGCATTGTTCCCGCTCACCTGAGGATGGACGTTATCCATGTCGTCCCTATTTGGGCGACTGGCTGATCAAGAGCACAAAAAAACACTGCTTGGCACATACACAGGCCATCATTGACCTATTACCATCAATATCACAAAGTCCCAACTCCAACCCCTTCAGGTCCAGCCATTCTTACGAGCGGCACTCAATTCCGTCACCGTGAAAGCCTATCCAACTCCGCAGGTTCAAGGTTCAAGCTTTCCAATCATTGCTCACACATTTTCAGTCGGATTGCCAAGTAACGGTCAAGACGGAAATGTGCCTCCTCGGCATGGTGGCGTCCTGTATTGCCATTGTCCCCATGCCCGGTTACACATGCACCCATTGCAGGAGTGCCTAGCTGCACAGTGGTCACAGGCTGATGGTCACTGGGAAGATCTAGTGTTAATCTTGGGCCACACTTATCGCTCTCTGCAGCGGTGGAACAGCAGCAGTCTGTTGGAGGCCAGCCTTTCATCGACCCAGTTCCACAAGTGACCTTCACAACAGACGCCTTCCTTACTGGGAGGGGACAGATCTCCACATCAACTACTTGGAGCTACTAACATACAGCTAGCACTCACTCCGTTCCACTATCACATTCAGGACAAGGTGGTCCTCATTCGAACAAACATGACCGCCATATTCTACCTACAAAAGCAGGGTGGCACTCACTCAACAGTTGTCTGTTAGCGCAGGGCATTTGGTAGTGGGCACTCTATCATAGTCCATCTCCTGGCACAGTACTTACTGGAAGTGGAGAACGACCTTGCAGACCTACTCGGCAGGATGCAGCAACAAGTCCACGAGTGGACACTCCACCCACAAGTTCTACTCCCATTGTTGCCACTGCAGAAAACACAAGATACCCAAGCTTTGCCTCCAGGTACCCACAGTCCATGGGAAATGCACTATGGATAAACTGATCGGGGATATTTGCCTACACTTCTCCGTCTCTCCCACTTCTTCAGTTCGTGGTTCGGAGGCTTTGGCAAACATCCTTCATCCGCATCTTGGTGACTCCCAACTGGGCCAGACAGACCTGGTTCACCACCGTCCTCAACTCCCAGTGCCTCACGAAAAGCCGCCCAACTGTCCGGACCTTCTCATGCAGAGCCATGGTACACTAAGACCCCCGAACCCCAAGCAGCTAAATCTTGCTATTTGGCTCCTGTTGTCTTAGAATTTGGTTCCCTCAACCTACTTCCAGAGTGTATGACCGTCCTTAGGGAGGCCTTTAGGACTACCACCAGAGACTGCTGTGGAGCCAAATGGAAGAGGTTTGTGCGCTACTGTATTCCCAGGCACATCAACTCTCTCCAGGCTGCAGCCCAAGACATTGGGGCCGATTCCGATTTCGGCCGGAAGGGCACCGAACGATGGTCGGAGCCCTTCCAACCGAATCGGAACGTGCCGGCCGGATTCCTTTCCGACCGAGCCATTCCGATGGGCTCGGTCGGAAAGGAATCCGACTGGGATTTCTGGATGGCTTACGACGGGCTCGGAGAGCCCGTCCGCTGTCCGGAAATCCTTCAGTACTCCCCCGGCCGCCTCTTGACGACTGAGGGAGTTCGATGGCAGTATTACACTGCCTTTTCGCGCCGGTCTTTCCGGCACGAAAAGGCAGTCGGTAACTGTCTTTGGGGGCCCCCAGTAGGGCCCCCATGGGTGCGAGGCCGCCGAATGACGGCCTGGGGGCACCTATGGTGCCCCTCTGTTGATCCCTGCACCCGGTGGCAGGCACCTTGAGGTGCAGGCCACAGGGTGCAGGGATGAACTGCACCCCTGCTTTCCACAATGCAAGCATGCATTCCGCTCGGAATGCATGCTCCCATTGTGTAGTATACGAGTGCGACCGAACAGGGTTCGGTCGCATCGTACTTGCAGGGCCGTAACCGACGACAGCAGGTCGGTCGGTTACGGCTCCTGACCGATGTCAGACGGACCTGAGTCCGTCCGACATCGGAATCGGCCCCATTGTCTGTTATCTGCCTCACTTGCAAAAATCAGGCCTCGCTTAATCTTCCATTAGACTTCATTTAGCCGCTGTTGCTGCTTACCTTCAGAATATGGAGCACATTTCCCTCGTCAGAATTCTGGTCATTAAAGCCTATATGGAAGGACTTAACAGAGTAATTCTCCCCAGGGTGCCCCCTGCCCCGTGTGGATTCTCAACATAGTTGCCACCACACTTGGGGCCCTCCTTTCGAACCACTTCACTCATGCCCTTTGCAGTTATTTTCCTGGAAGGTGGCTTTCCTAGTATCGGTCACCTCCCTCAGGTGTGTGAGTGAGCTTCAGGCTTTTTCTCACCCTGGAGAAACCTTTCTTCCAAGTTCACACCAATAGACTAGTCCTAAGGACAAACCTAAAGTGTCTCCCCAAGATGGTCTCTTTTCACCTCAACAAAACTATTGAACTCGGTGTTCTTTCCACATCCAGAGCCATAGCAGAGAGTGCTCTTTACACTAAAAGGGCAGGGCAAAATCTTTCCATAAGACACAGTAGCTCTTTGTCTTTTTCCAAACGACACAAAGCACATGCTCTTTCTAAACCAGAGGTAGCACGCTGGTTGATCAAATGTTTACAGACCTGTTACGCCATAGCCAAAAGACCTTTGCCTGCCCCTCGCAGACCCCACTCTATCTGCAAAAAAAAGGGGCCTCTGGCATTCTTGGGTAATATTCCTATAGCTGCCATCTGCAAAGGAGGTACCTGGTCTGCTCCACACACTTTTATCAAGCATTAATGTATGGATGTCTTAGCAAGCCAGCAAGCTAACGTTGGCCAGGCTGTACTCCGTACACTTTTCCAGTCCTCTGCAACATACTCGGGCTAGCCACCATTTAGGGGAGAACTGCTTTACCGTCTAAGCACAGGATGTGTATCTACAGCTGCACATGCCAGAAATGGAAAATTTTACTTACCCTGTAAGCATCTGTTTTTGGCTCGTAGTGTTGTAAATTCACATGCGCCTACCCGTAAGCCTTTGGTTGTTGCAGATGCCTGCCTTTTTTCATTCTTCGCATGGTAATCTTTTTCTGTATCTCGACACACCATTTCCATCCTCACCTGCCGTTCGGAAAAAAAAACTAATAATGGAGCCGATGCCCATGTGAATTACCATCAATAGGTGGGATCAATATACCTCGGGACTTGGAGACTTCTTCGAAGAAAAACAAGTTGCACACGTCTGCGCCCAACACTAGATGGCAGGAGTATGCACAGTATTTGAATCTATAGCAGCGCATGCCACAGACAGATGCTTACAGTGTAAGTAACATTTTCCTTTCCTATGGTATGAACTTGGCTATTGATATACATTATCTATGCACTGCAATTACAGCAATTGATCGAAAAGGGGTGCAATTATTAACATCAGGATCTTCAAGATGGTATAATTTATAACTAATTGCCTAAAGTTTTTTTCAGTGCTGGTTTGTATTAATTTATTCTACACTGAAATCCAGGTAAAACGTTTAGAATGGGAGTGTTAGAATTTGATTATCATTTAGTTTAACAAAATTATTATGCATTCCTCCAAGTAAAAAGAAGCACATCTATACCCTATAGAGAATGTGAATTAAAATCTTGATGTAAATTCACTAGCACATCCATCTATTTATATTACTTTTTAGAAGATTGACATTGACAAGTTCTTTTAAGAGTTTCTTGGAACTTTGCACTTAAGACTTTTTATGTGCCTTTTCATACTGATGAGGATTTAGTATGCTCTTTCTATGTTGCCCATGAGTGTCTTAAGTTTACATTCTTGTCTATCCGCTCTTGTTGCATGTCTTTCTTAAGAAATTATCTCTGTAGAATGGATTTATAGCTGTATTATTTAAAATTAATCTGTATGAGACTTTATCTTCAGGCGATCAAGAAGAAAAGTACAAACAAGCAGGAGTTGAGCAAATACCTTCGCTACATTGTTTCTCGTATGAAGGAAAGGGTGAGTATTAACAGCAGGGGCTCTTGTTCAAAACGTGTGTTAAAGTGCACCATTAGTTTACCTTTGTTTTAATCTAGATTATTGGATTAATTTAACTAGCCTGGATTGTGATGAAGAACATGTTGCATGGGAAAATGTTACCGTTCCTGAAGCCTAGATTCTCTTGTAGGGGATTTCCGTGTATAGTTATAAGCTTGTGAATAGTCCTGCCCATGTGCGGGGACCCGGAGCACTTCTTTAGATATATCTTCTTAAATTGTCATCTTTCGCCTTTCTTCGGGAAGGCCTGTATAGACACTTAAGAAATAAACAGACAATAATGCAGCCTACCTAACTAGGCTACGCTGGCCATTACTTCATCTTGAAGTGCAAGAAGGATGCCAGCAATGTAAGTATAGTTGAATTTAAGGAGGTTAAATTACATAGAAAAAGCCTCTTCACAAAATCCCTTTTTTCATGATAGAGATGAAAGGATAGGACAGAGAAGCCCCCCATAGGCTGCCATTATACGTCTGAAAATGGATACCGTGCCTTTAAGAGTCTCTATGGACCACCGGTATCCCATGATGCACAGCTAGTGGCAGTTACTTCAGTTCTTTTTTCCGGCTCCTGTTAGCAGGACCCTGGAGCATTGAGCTCTACACTTTTGGTGTTTTTTTCCTCAAAATTCATCAGAATTCTCTTTTTTGTGCTTTACTCGACGTTTTTGGTCTTTCTTTCTCTCTGGCTGTCTTTTTCTGACATAAAATCCTCAGTGTTTTAGTCAAAATGCCTTCCCTTTTTGACAAGGGTCCTGAGTGTGGAAGAAAGAAGGCCAAATCCGACACACACGCAGTGTGTATTCTTTGTCTACCTGCTTCTCATGTACCTGTGGACTGTCTGATATGTAAAACCTTTTCCAGACGCACCCTACGTGACAGGGAGAAGATCCGGCTTCAAAGTATGGAAACAAGGCGAAAACAACAGTCCAAGTCAGTCAGTCAGTCAATTACTTTATTCGATACTTATGGTGTAAGATCATAAAAGTACAGATGAATACAGTTTAAAAACAGCAAAAGACAAATGAATACAATTTAAGAAACATCAATCAATCAGTGCAGAAACAGAATGCTATACATATCAGTGTAAGTAAAAATAGCAAAATAGCAGTAGTAATTAAAAACTATTTAAAATTCATTTAGTGGTATTGTACTGCCGCCTAATCTTCCACGATTGAGTTAAAAAAGACGCTACTGACAAGCAAACCATGGGGTTAGGCAGGGATTGTAAGAAGAACATTGCTGCACGACATTGTTTAAAACTAAATTTGCACATCAGGGGAGAATAAATCTTTTACGGGGGTCCCTATAGAATTTACAGAAGAAAAAAATGTGTAAATTTGATTGTACAGAAGAACTGTCACAGGGACAACAGGGTAAGTCATTTATAGAGTAAATACCTGCAGGATGTGCCAGCATGCACGGAATAAGATTTAATCGGAATCTGATTAAAAGGAATCTATGACGTGCATTTGATACAGTGCATAGGTATGACATTATCCCTTCCTCAGGCTTCGGACCTTCAAGATATAGTTTTACCAACACCTTTGTACAGTTTGTTTGTAATCTGGCATCTGCTCTTTGTTTAAAAAAACGGGCTTTTACCTCCCTGGGGTTAGTAAATAGGCGTTCCAAACCTAAAGCGGAAAAGGTTGATTTAATATATGAAATCCATGGAATTCTATGTGCATTTTCCATGGATAAACAATCTTCAATTAGGTTTTGGGTAGTCTGAATAGACTCCCTTCTCCAGATGGAATGCCACAAAATTATTGGTGCCACAGAGATTGTGTCAGACAGATATGGGACCTCCAATTCTGTATGGGTATTAAAATTGGAGCAGCTTACGGGAAGACCCATTAGCTTTTTCCAAAAAGTGTCCTCTAATACTTATAGGGGAGATGGATTAGTATGACCCCATATACCTGCACCATGAGATGCTACCGACACTGATTTAGCTGCGTAGAACTTTCTTACCATGTCAATAGGCTTCGCCCCCAATTTTTTAATAAAAGAATGGAGAGCAATGATACTTCTCTCTAATGATAACCCCCTAATGGCGCGCATACGGGACCATGATAGCTGCCTATCGAATGTTACACCTAGGTATGAAAAAGTATCGGTGTGGGCTATTTTTTTCCAGGGAATATAAAAACTCGGAACCTTCCTATCCTTCCTTCCAGGGATTAAAATAAAAGATTTTGACTCATTAGTTTTTAGCCCTAGTTTTTGCATATAGGTTACATAGATGTTTAGTAACTTTTATAGGGCCAGACCCGTACGGGCAATTAACACTGCATCGTCAGCATATAGGAGGATTGGGGTGCGAACGTTGTTAATTTTTGGGACGTCTAGTGTAGAATCCGTCAGGGGTGCTTCTACCCCATTAGTGTAGATAGAGAAAAGAAATGGGGCAAGTACGCAACCCTGGCGGACTCCTCTATTAATTGGGAACGCCCTGGTGCACTCTCCTTCTCTCCCGTATCTGACGCAGGCCATAGCTGATGAATATAGCTGCCTGATAAACAATATGATAGCCCCATCTATGCCCATTTCCTCCATTATCCTCCATAGGTGTTCATGTGCCACGCAGTCAAAGGCTGCGGACAAATCCATGAACGCCAGGTATAGTCTACCAGATTTTGCTTGGGTATACTTGGCGATTAGCAGGCTAAGATAAAGGCACTGGTCTTCGGTACCCATACCCTTTTTAAAACCGTATTGGACCGGAATTAAAACATTGCTTTTGGCTGCCCAAACCTCCAAACGATTCAGTAAAACCCTTCCCATGAGTTTGGCCGTGCTATCCAACAATGATATGGGTCTATAACATTTAGGTTCGGATTTGTCCCCCTTCTTATAAATTGGTATCAAAATTGATTTCTTCCATGAATCTGGTGGGCCCACTTTTGCAACTGCATTAAAACCATTTGTCAACACCGGACCCCACAGATCTGGCTGATCAACGAAGAAATCTATGGGAGTACAATCCGGTCCTGGCGCTTTGTTAATGGAGCACTGGGTTAGGGCTTCTCTAACTTCATAATATTCAAAGACCAGTGGTGGATCATTGAAAGGGGTCACGGCTACATTCTGTGTTAACACCCCTTCCATGTTAGGATCGAATATACGGGAAAAATACCAGACCCAGGATTCCTCATCAACATGACAGTCCAATGTAGGAACTGATGGTGATTTGAGGAAGGGGGCGTTAACAATACTCCAAAAATCCTTAGAATTTTTTGTAATAGCCGCTTGGTAAAGTTGTTCCCATGATTCCTCCTTCAAGATTTTAATTCTTTTTTTCCTGGCCTCATTGTATTGGAAGCGGAGTTGCTTCACTAGGGTTTTGTCTCTAGGAGTCACCCCCAGGGCCTGGTGCAAAGCGGTTAGTGATTTAGTACACACACGATCGAACCATCTAGGTCCTGCTGTTATGGTCATCGGTTTCTTCCTAGATAGATGGTGTCTAACCTCAGCTAATATGGCCTCAAATGCCGTGGTCATTTGGGATGGGTTAGAGGCAGGTTCTAAGCATGTTAGAATGTCTCTCTATCTTTTTTTAATTATCTGTGGGACAAGGGATGCTTTATCTGCTAGGGCCCATTTTAGTGTTATCCCATTAGCTTTTGCAATCACGGGCTTAATATGCCTTATCTGTTCTGTATGAATACCTGCCCATTTCAATTTGCCAGTAATCGCAGCGTGATCACTAAAATTTAAATAATCTCGCAGCCAAAGATCAATTCTCTAAGAGGTTCTGCTGCGATTATGTAATCGATTGTACTACCCTGGGAGGGCGTACCAAACGTGTTATGCAACATACCAGAGCAAGTATCAATCGGATTACAAATCTCTAGGTTATTAATCACCAGAAGTCTATTCAGGGATTCTCCTTACTGATTATGGTTAAAATGATATAGGGGATCCCCTTCAACGTCATTAAAACCGCATGCTGCTGAGTTTGATAGCTGACAACAATGTGCATTAAAATCGCCCATCCAAAGTATTTTTGGGGTGATTTTTAAAGTGCTAGTGCAATTGTTAATATCTGTCTCCACCTGGCCTGCAACTTCTTTCATATCACCTGAAAAGTTATTATTATAGAAATTAACTAAAACAATAATGTCTTCATATGGACCACGTAAGAATAATAAATGAAAAAAAGGGGAAACATTATAAAATGAGACAACTTCTACCCTTAGAGTGTTTCGTAACAGGGTTAAGATCCCTCCCCTAGCTCTGCCTGAAGTTGATGGGAGGGCAGGGGTATAGAATGAGCGATAGCCATCCAGGTCCATCTGCTCGACCTCCCAAGTTTCTTGGAGGCAGATCAGGTCATATGTAGTTATAATATTTATCCAATCTGGGTCCTGAATTTTTCTGCCTAGTCCAGCAATATTCCATGACATAAATGCGATTCCTTTAAATTGCTCGGATATTTCGGTTACGGGCAATTGTGTGTCAGAAATCCGTAAAGGTAAGTTTCGAACAGGAGTAGGAGCACTCCTGCTCGGCTTGTGTCAATCGCAGCCCTCTAGGTCTGTAAGTGGGTGGACTCTGTTATATGTAAGAAAAGGGGCAGAGAACGGACCCAGAGGGTATTGGGGTGAAGTAAACGAAGGAATAGCCAAATCCAATACTGGAGATTGTTGGCCTCGTGACCCCAATATGTTGGGTTTATAAAAATATCCCAACGGTAAGGCAAATATTTGAGTAAACGATGTTGTTGCAGTAGGTAATATTTGAGATAGTTGGCATACCAATTGGGACGAATTAAAATTGACCACCACACAATCACCTTCAATATCTTTCTCCAAGTCACCCACCCAACCCACTCTTCTGGCCATTAAAATATATGGCAACATTGCTTTATGGCCCCCTACAAATTGTTTAAACCAATAACTTGCTTTAGACATCAATTGTTCAGTTGTCTACACTTGTGCGTTGTGTAATTTCGGGACATTTGTTAATATTACAACATAAGGGCAAGCTGCCGGGGGAAGTGCCAGTGTTGTGTGATTAACATTGGAGTAACTTTTGGCCAGTCCAGTCCTTTGGTGTGATCTTGTCACAAATCTTTCGGGGGGGTCGGGTGGTATCCTTAAATGTTCTTTGCGGTGAGTTACCAGTGTTATTGGTGGTGGTTACTTTCGGGGCCGTGGAATTAGTCTTTTGAGGAACATGTTGCGGCTGGATGAGGTCTATTAATTTTTTCCCTGGGTTAGTAACACCATGGATCGTATTTCTGTCCGATATCTGTAAATCCCGATTAGCTGGATAGTCCACACGACAATCAATATGGTCTTCATTACGATCTCCCCCTGCAAATGGGCTGGATTCTATTTTTGTCTCAATTCTAGTCAATCTGTCTATCAACGGTTGCAGTAAAACAGTAATTGACTGCTCTATCTTTAAAATTAATGCATCCATAGAAAATGGGTGGGAAACATTTAGTTCTTGTGATGTAGCAATTTTTTCTTTGGTTTGCCTCCCCCCCTCCTTTTTTCTTCTTCGGGGGTGGTTCTGATGTTCCCGGAGGGGAGAGTGAGGCGGTGGTTATGCGGGAGATCATGCGTTTGGGCCGAGTGGTAGGAGCCTGCCCCCCCAATAGATAGCCTCCGTTCAACAGAGGAAATCTCCTTATCAAGTGCATCAGTAGCTCTAATGAGAAAGGAGTCTAAAGTGTTCGTGGGCTCACCTCCGTTACTTGTAGTTGTCGTTTTCCGTTTCCCCATCTCTTGTTCCACGAAACCCTACACGTTACGGAGAGGGCCCAGCCCAGCCTCTTCCAGGCTCAGACGGGCCTGCCCTTGGCCCGGGCTTTGCCCGGGTGTGGCCCGGGCACGCCCGCACGCGTCCCGCGCTGCGGGAGCCCCGATCCACTTTAAGCGCCTCCAGGCGCGAACAAAGTGACGTTGGCGGCGATGGCCGCAGGGGGGGCTTGGACCGATAGTCCTGGTCCTCCTCTTTCCCCCAAGGCTGCAGGCAACGGGCACAGTGGTGAGACGGGCTTCCTGCGCTGCGGGAGCCCGCAATCCGCTTTAAGCGCCTCCAGGCGCGAACAAAGTGACGTAGGCGGCGACGGCCGCAGGGGGGGGCTGGGACCGATAGTCCTGGTCTTCCTCTTTACCCCAAGGCTGTAGGCAACAGGCACAGTGGTGAGACGGGCAGTCCAAGTCGTCAGGTGGGACTTCTGGGCTAGGAGAGAGTAAAACCCTGTCTTCAGCTTCTGGGGGGCTCCCCAAGCGAAGAACGGCCGAAAAACGAGGTCGGTCCCGGTCGATGACGACGACGCCGAGAGCAGGTATGACGGCGATCTGTTCACCGTCGACTCAGGGCTCTGGGTCGAAGCGTCGTCGACGTTCGACGTCAAGGGCCAGAAGGTCGAAGTCTCTGTCGCCGTCGTCGATGTTGACACATCAACGCCAATCGACTTCGACTCACCATCGGAGGTCGCCGTCGAGCAGCCACCGGCGTTCGCCGCCGACACGACGTCGTCGTCGAGGAGGCAGCGGAAGTCGCCGTCAAAGAGTTACCGATGGTCAACGTCAAAGGGCCACCGGCGGTCGACGTCGAAGGGCCTCCGGCGGTCGACGTCAAAGGGCCACCGACGATCGACGTCGAAGGGACACCGCCTATCGACGTCGAAGGGACACCGCCTATCGATGTCGCAAAGTTACCGGCATTCAACGTCAAGGCGACACCATTCAAAGGCTCGTTCTATAGTGAGTCTGTCGACGTCGACTGGGAGTTCAAGATCTGGACGACGTCGAAGATCGCCGTCAACAAGTAGATCGACATCGAGGGGGAGTTTTCATACTAGATCTCTGGCCCCTTCCTCGCGTCAGTCGGCGCACAAACGAAGACGATTGGTATATACTTCAGACTCTGACTATTCCCGAACGTATTCACCCACAAGGTCACCATCTAAGGCGGTCTCTCCTGGACCATCAGAGCATCCTCCTGCACCGCCGCCTCCACCCTCCCCTCCTCCACCACCACCACCACCACCTCCTCCTCCTCCTCCTCCTCCTCCTCCGCCTCCTCCTCCTCCGCCTCCACCACCACCACCACCACCACCACCACCTCCGCCTCCACCCTCACATCGAGACCGGAGGTCTAGGTCCCGAAGGCGGGATCATTCCCACAGCCATCGGCGTTCGTCCACAAGGTCCCATCATCGGCATCGCCTGAGCGATCTCGTTCCAGGCACACCAGGGACACCTCTTCCACAAGTACGATATTCTCCGACCCTTACTGATTCTCCTCCTCAAAGAGTGTCTCCCATTGATGACATTACTACCTTCCAAGAGGTTTTACTGCGAGGAGCGTCCAAACTTAATATTCCGTTGGCCACCCCGACTCCATCTACATCAGTCATTTTTGAGACACTTCAACAGAGGCAAGCGTCTCGACCCTTGCTCCCTCTGGTACCTGGCTTATTGGAACCTGCTATGGATTTGTTTCTGATTCCTATATCCATCAAATCCGCTCCATCTAGGCTGCAGAAAAAATACCGCCCTCCGGAGCAGGACCCAATTTTCCTCCGTACAGATCCTACCCCAGACTCTGTAATTGTGGTGCCGGCTAAGAAGCAACATGCTACGGCTCCAACGTCCACAGTACCTCCCGATAAGGAAAGCCGTAAAATTGATTCCGTTGGGAGGAAGGCGTGCAACACGGCAGCCACTACTATGAAGGCGGCTAGTGCAACAGCATTGTTGGGCAGATATGATCGCTCCCTTTGGGACTCCCTCCAACAATTCGTAGACGCCCTGCCTATGGACAGGAGACAAGATTTTACGGAGATCTTAAATGAAGGTCTTATGGTGTCTAACCAAATAATTAGCGCAGCGGCGGATGCATCATTCCTTTCCGCACATGGGTATTGTCACGGAGTTGCCTTACCTCACTTAAGCCTGAGGCTCAACAGCGGATCATGAATCTCCCTTTTTCCGGCACGACCCTCTTTGGAGCTATTGCAGATGAGGAGATGGCCCGCATGAAGGCGGAGATGGAGACATTAAAGGCGGTAGGTCTTGAGAAACCTAAGGAACAACGGAAGACCTTCAGACCTTTCCAACGGCGCTACACGTCACAACGTTTTCAAAGGTACCAGGGACGGCAGAACACTCCACAGCAATCCTATCAGCGGTCGTTCCAACCGTTCCAGAAACGTCAGCCCAGGGGACGAGGAGGTCAACAACCTCAAGGGAATAAGGCGCCTGTGGGGTCTAAGCCCTGAAGCCTTTCTTCCCCCTCTTCTGTTACCCACTCCGGTAGGGGGAAGCATCCAAAATTTCCTGGCAGAGTGGCAAAAAAATAACTCTGGACAATTGGGTGCTGAATATTGTTCGCAATGGATATGAGCTACGTTTCACCAGCCCTCCTCCATCGATCCCTCCAACACATTCACGTTACCATTGGAGGCCAACATCCTCTTACAAAAAAGGGCAGTAGAACCCGTTCCAGTCGCTCAGCGCGGAACAGGACTGTACTCCAGGTTCTTTCTGGTTCAAAAGAAAGACCAGAACGAATTCAGACCCATTCTAGATCTGCGACAAGCCAACAAGTGGGTGCGGAGAGAGAAATTCCGAATGTTGGCTCTACATCAAATCTACCCTCAAATTCACCAGGGAGATTGGTTATGCGCGATAGATCTACAAGACGCGTATTTCCACATTCCCATAGCAAGGAAACATCGCAAATTCCTGAGATTCACTGTGGGGAACAGTCACTATCAGTACTGTGTTCTTCCATTCGGCCTAAAGTCAGCTCCCAGGACTTTCTCAAAGTGCATGGCAGTGGTCGCGGCCCATCTGCGGAAGCACAAGGTATTAGTCTATCCTTACCTAGACGACTGGCTGATCAAGGCTTCCACGTCTCAGGGAGCTCGACTACACTTCAAGTGGACCTCCGATCTTCTCCTTCGCTTGGGTCTCCACATCAACTGGGCGAAGTCTGTCTCGACCCCTGTCCAGTGTCTTCAGTATCTGGGAGCCTCAATAAATACTCGCATGGCAAACGTGTATCCTTCGGAGGAGAGACGCTTATCAATCCTTCGGGAGGCTCAGGCTCTCAGGACCATCTCCTTTCCTACGGTCAGGAAAGTTTCCTCTCTGCTGGGTTCCATGGCATCTTGTATCTTCCTGACGCCACATGCGCGTCTCCACATGAGACCCTTGCAGGAATGTCGGGAGGATCAATGGAACCAGAAAGTAGGGGATTGGGAAGCATGCCCTTCAGTCCCTCAGATGGTGGTGTTCTCCTCGCAATGTCTTACGAGGGATCCCCTTCCACAAAGAGATACCGAAACAAACTTTGGTAACGGATACTTCTCTCCTCGGCTGGGGCGCACACATGGACCACCTTCAGATACAGGGCAAGTGGTCCGAGAAAGAAGCCACATATCACATCAATCTACTGGAGCTGCGAGCAGTCCACTTGGCTCTGAAAGCCTTTCTACCGTCATTCCACTCCAGTACCCTGCTTGTCCAGACGGACAATACGACCACAATGTTTTACCTCAACAAGCAGGGGGCTCCAGATCACGCCCACTGTCTCAGGAAGCCCAGACCATCTGGAAATGGCTCTTAGCCAGAAATCTGACAATCACAGCCACTCACCTCCCCGGTGTTCAAAATGCTCAGGCCGACGCTCTGAGCAGAATCCTGCAAGAAAACCACGAATGGGTTCTAAACGACGAGGTTCTGCTCGATATCTTCAAAACATGGGGTACTCCAGAGGTCGATTTATTCGCTACAGCAGAAAACAACAAATGCTGAAGCTTCGCCTCCAGGTTTTACCAACCAGGGACTCTGGGGAATGCCCTGTGGATCAACTAGTCAGGCAGATTTCTTTACGCCTTTCCTCGGATACCCCTGATCCCGGCAGTCCTCATCAAACTCTTGCAATCCTGGACCAGAATGATCCTCATTGCTCCAGAATGGCCATGTCAGTGGTGGTTCACGGACCTGCTCCACCGGTCTCTCCTACCACATCTCCGTCTTCCATGTCGGCCGGACCTTCTCACCAAATTCGGCGGTCAGATGGTGCACCCCAACCTCTCCTCCTTGAATTTGGCGGTATGGCTCCTGAGTTAGTGCAGTATGGACACTTGAATTTACCTCAGGACTGCATGGAGATACTTAAAGAAGCCAAGAGACCATCCAAACGCACTTCCTATGCGTATAAATGGAAGAGATTCTGCATTTGGTGCTCTTTGAAGAACGCAGATCCTACTTCCTGTCAGGAAGATGTTATCCTTCCATACTTATTATATTTGGTACAATCGGGCCTTCAATTTCCTTCTATTAAAGTACATCTAGCAGCTCTGACTGCTTATAGGAAAGGCCCTTCACGAAATTCCTTTTTCAAGATCCCAGTCATTAGAGATTTTTTGGAAGGTTTACGGAAGGTGTTCCCTCCCTTTAGACGTCCTTCTCCTCCTTGGGAGCTTAATGTAGTTCTTTCTTGGTTGATGCAGGAGCCTTTTGAGCCTATCCACAGGGCTTCTCTCCAGCATCTATCGTGGAAAGCAGCTTTCCTTGTAGCTATTACATCTGCCCGCAGGGTGAGCGAACTCCAGGCACTATGTTGTCTAGAGCCTTATACAGTTTTTCATTCTTCCAAGGTGGTCATGAGAACACATCCGAGATTCCTTCCTAAAGTGGTTTTGGATTTCCATGTGAATCAGACGATTTCACTACCTACGTTTTTCCAGAATCCCTTGTCTCCTGCTGAGAGGTCTCTGCATTCACTTGATGTTAAAAGGGTCTTAAAGTTTTATTTGGACAAAACTAAAGGCATTAGGCGAGCGGACCAATTGTTCGTAAACTATGGCTCGGTTCGCACAGGTCTAGCTACCTCTAAACAGTCCATTTCCAGATGGATTGTATCATGTATCCAACTGTGTTATCAGAAAGCAAACAAAATGCTTGTGAGTAAGCCTAGGGCTCACTCTACCAGAGGGAAAGCGGCTACTGCGGCTTTACTCCGTAATATTCCCATCGCTGAAATCTGTAAGGCTGCCACCTGGAAGTCAGTCCATACATTCACAAAACACCACTGCCTGGACACTGATGCCAGGGCAGACGCTCAGGTTGGACAGGCTTCCTTTAAGAATCTTTTTGCCTAAAGGAGATGTTACTTAAATTCAACTATACTTACATTGCTGGCGTCCTTCTTTCACTTCAAGATGAAGTAATGGCCAGCGTAGCCTAGTTAGGTAGGCTGCATTATTGTCTGTTTATTTCTTAAGTGTCTATACAGGCCTTCCCGAAGAAGGGCGAAAGATGACAACTTAAGAAGATATATCTAAAGAAGTGCTCCGGGGTCCCCGCACATGGGCGGGACTATTCACAAGCTTATGACTTATCACGGAAATACCCCTACAAGAGAACTGGAGTTACAGGTAAGAAACTATTCCTTCCATTTCAGAGGAAATGTTTCTTGGAGATTGCAATACTCTACATATGTATGGTCTGCAAGTAATGCTGCTCAGTGAATGATCTACTTTGATTATGACAATTGCAAAATGTGGGTGGCTGTGTTTTGGCCTACTGGAGATTTTCTTTCTGACCATTCTCAGTGCTTTATTCTTTAGTCCTCTATTGCTGAACCATTAAAATTAAACGGGGGGAAAAAAATCATCATTTTTAAGCAATGTAGTGGGAGATTTCAATGCAAAAAAAGAAGTACATGAACTGGAAGAAAATAATATAGTCTGAAGAATACTTTTAGCTGCATATTCCTCACCTTTTGAATATTCCAGGCGTGAAATTGGTAACAGAAGTATTTATATAGCTCTCTGTGCCAGTACGGGGCCCTGGCTCAGTCTTGCCACTGGAAATGATGACACTGTGACGTGACTGGAGCTATGAATCATCCCCCACTGTTGTCCTGGCGTCCGTTCCCTTTTTTCGTGCCATCAACATGGTTCTGGAGCTTGCTGTCCTCAAATTCTCTCACATTTTAATTAAAGTTTTGTCCTCCATTTTCTCAGAATTTCTTATTTTTGGTGCAGTGCTGGGATGTCACACCCTAAAAGGTCAAGTTTTAAACCCTGTGGGCATTGTGATGGACTAATATTCATCAAAGACCCTCACAACATCGGTCTTTGGTGCCTAAGGTTCGATTACAGCAGAAACTCATATGAATCATGCGAGTCATGCTAGTGCATACACCCCAAGGGCTTCAAAGAAAGGTCACATTTTTATTACCCAGGCCTGAATCGATTTCTGTGCCAAGAGGAAGGTCTCACCCAAGGTTGAAGTCACCGGAATTACCGTTGACACAACTCCAAGCAGCACCAGGCGTCAAAAGGTAGGTCTTGAGGCACTCCCATGCACCTCAGGATTCCTTGTTGGAGCTAGAACTAGTCCTTCTAAACCAAGAGGAAAGTCTTTCTGAACACTATGTTGACCTTTTACAGGGCAGTGGTCCCCTCTGGAATAACTTTGGCCCCATGGGCTTTCCAGTTGGAGTGCCAAGGGTGGGCTTTACCTTTGCACCCTTCCCCTCATTTTCTACCTCTACATTTGTAAATGTCCAGTATTTGTAAAGCGCACAGCTACCTCAGGAGAGGTGTCCCGGCGCTGGGGGCCGTAGGGAAGATTAAGCAAGCTATTGCCCAGAGTCACATGGTGCTGGGCTGATCTGCCGCCGGCGCCAGGGATCAAACCCTGAGCCCCAGGATCCGGAGTCAGTCGCCCTGGCCGCTGCGCCACACCTCTTCCCCAACCCTCACTCTGGCACTGACACCGGTGATGAGTTTTGCTCTGGCGCCATGGCCAACTCCATCCCACATAGTAATTCAAGGGGGCTCTTCCCCAACTCCCAACGGCTACAGACAATCCGTCATAGGCACCGACCCAAATAACACTGGTGCCGTCTCTGACTCCAGACCCTCTCCCTTTGATGAAGCTATCTGACCCTGTGCATAGGTCCAGAAGGGATGCACAGCAGCTGGTAGGAAAAAATACATTCTTTTTTGAAGGGATTCTGATTCTCTGCAGGACCCACAGCAGAATACAGTCGATGGAGATGGGCATTCTGTAACTATGGTCGCAGATTTCCTCACTGTAAGCCATGCTAGTGATTTAAACTCCTCCCCTGGGTAGGAATTACATTCTCCCACCGGTCTTCCACCTCCAGCGTTCACTTCTTACCAGCAATAATCCTTAAGGCAACATAAGTGTTGGAATTGACATTACCATCTATGGCGGTCAAGTCCGATATCTCGACTGAGGTCTCACACCGCAGATCACAAGCATCAGAACCCCGACTTCCCTTTAATGATGCCATCACAGAACCAGATATGGCAGCTTAGGAGAAACCTGCCCGTGCCGGTAGCTGCATAGTAGCCAGGAGATATAGACCGGCTCCAGTCAAACTGGCCTTTTTGCTGACGCACCCATCTGTGGAGAGCCTGGTGGTGTAGGCGACCTCCTCTTCCATGCTATCCCTGGCATATTTCTGACCACCTGATTGGATTAAACAACTTAAAAAGTCATTTTCATCAGGCTGTATGTCCTTAAAGCCACTCAGTGCTACATGCCTATTGGGCCGCTACTCGCATGCCTTTTGGGACATGGCATGCATTATGATCCTGAGCATCCCAAACATCTACAGGCACACTTCACAGATCTGGTGCGGGATGGAAAAACTGAGCCCAGACAGGTCGTTCATTTGGCCCTGGACATGGTGGACTCTGTAGTGCGCTGTGGGTTTTTCTGTAGTGCTTAGACGTCACACCTTGCTGAAAAATTCTTGATTTTCCACCAACGTTCAGGCTACCCTCATGGACTTCCCTTTGATAGTCCCACTTGTTCTAGTACAACGCAGATTCGGCCATTGAGAGGCTCAAGGAAAGCAAAGCCACTGCTAACTCCCTAGGTCTCCTGCCTCTTCATTGGGATTATAGGTAGTTCTGCATGATTCGGGGGACTACCAGGGTCTTTTCCTTTGGGGTCAGGCAGCAAAGCCAGCAACATCTGTAGTAGCAGCAGAACCTGTTATTTTAACAGTAATTGGGCTGCGAAAAAGGTAGTAGCCAAGCTTTACCTCTCCCTCCTCCTCCTCCTCCTCCTTCCCCAGCCATGGCAGGTAAGCAGCTACTTCCCTCATGACAACAACCATGATGCCTGTTGGGAGACAGTTAACCTCCTGCCACAGGCCTGGAAGGCCATAATGTCAGAACAATGTATCTTGAAGATTGTGTAAAGGGGCTATGCTCTACCCTTCCAACAGGTTTCTCTGCCCATTCCCTCTCTTGTTTCCTCCCTTCAGTAGACTATCTGCGTATTCTTCAGCAGGAGCTAGAGATATTACTCCTGAAACGGTCTGTGGTATTGGTGCCACAGAAGGAATGGGGCCAGGAGTGCTACGCATGAAACTACCTGGTCCCCCAAAAAATAGCGGTCTTATTTCCAATCTTGGATCTCGGGGTCTGTATACTGGTTTCTGGACATAGAAAAGCTCAAGGTGCTGTTCCTGGCTCAGGTGTTGCTAGTGCTAGAAGGAGCAGATTGAATGGTGTCTGTCGATCTGCAGGCCGTGAATAATTCATATGTTGCATAGATGGCGTCACTACGTTTCTTTACAGCATAAAGAAACCCAAATTGATGTTTATCACTAGAGAGTGAAAACTATGAAAGGTATGAATGTAAGCTCAAATATATTGGAACAGGTGAAGGCTTTTCCTTAACTAATTGTTGTGTTTGACTTTCATCTAAAATGGCACAACTGCTAAAAACTAACCAATCTTATATCAATCCATGCAAACGGAGCAGTCAGTAGAATCAGACCAGGCTTCTTATCAATGACTGAATAACTATTAAGTTCTCTTGTAGGGGATTTCCATGTATAGTCATAAGCACTTGAATAGTCCCGCCCACGTGCCGGGACCCCGGAGCACTTCTTTAGCTATATCGTCTTAAGTGGATATTTTTCGCCTTTCTTCAGGAAGGCCTGCAAAGACACTTAAGAGATAGAAAAGATAATAATGCAGCCTAACTTAATAGGCTACAATGGCCACAACTTCATCTTGAAGTGAAAAAGATAGCCAGTATACTATGTTTTGTGCAATTTTTTATGGTGTTTGACACACAGAAAACTCCCCTTCACAAAACTCCTTTTTTCATGATAGAGATGAAAGGATGGGACAGAGTAGCCCCCGTAGGCTGACATTATATGTCTTAAACTAGACGCTATGCCTTTAAGAAAACCCCAGAGACCACCAGTATCCCATGATGCACAGCCAGTGGCAGTTACTTCAGTTCTTTTTTCCGGCTCCTGCTATCAGGACCCTAGAGCATTGAGCTCTACCATATTTGGTTTTTTTCTTCAATAATCTCTTCAGAATTTTACTCCTTAGTGTTTCACTCGACTTCTTTGGCCTTTCTCTACCTTTTTCTGTCTTTTACTGACCGGAATTACCACAGTTTCATTCACAAATGCCATCTCTTTTTGATAAGTGTCCAGGCTGTAGAAGGAAGAAGGCCAGAACTGACCCTCATACAGTGTGCATTATTTGCCTACCTGCTACTCACGTTCCTGTTCCATCTGTAAAACCTTTTCCAGGCGTACCCTGCTTGACAAGGAGAAGATTCGACTTCAAGGAGCAGAAGAACGAAGAAAACAGCAGGTCCAGTCATCAGGTGGGACTTCAGGGCGAGGAGAGGGTCAGTCCTCTACCAGGGCCCTATCTTCAGCCTCTGGGGGAGCTCCCCAGCAGAAGAAGGGCTGAAAAACGGCTTCAGTCACGGTCGACGTCGAAGGCTATGACGTCGAGGGGAGTCACATCGGCGACCTGTTTGCCGTCAACCTAGGGCTCTGAGTCGAAACAACGTCGACGTTCAATGTCTAGGAGAAGATCTTCGACGGCGGTGGCTACGCCAACGGCGAGAACTCCTCGTTCGTTGTCGAGAAGCCCACTGCAGACGGTAACAAGATCACCGTCGAGAACATCGCATCACTCGACGTCGACACATCACCGTCGAGCTGTCATTCGACATCGAGAAAACACTGTCGTTCACGGACTCGGTCGACTTCGAGAAGTCTGCAGTCTACATCGAGAGGAAGTTGTCTTTCGAGACGACGCCGAAGGTCGCCATCAACAAGTAGATCGACGTCGAGGGGGGAAAGATGGGTCTCCTGTGGAATCTGCGGCTCCTTCTTTACTTCAGAAGGGTCGGAAAAAGATCTACTCTTCGGATTCGGAGTATTCCTGAACATACTCTCCATCTAGGACCATATCACCTACTCAGTCTCCTCCTCATCTTCAAGATGATCAACGTAGGCCACCTACATCACTGCCTCCTCCGCCGCCTCTTCAGCCTACTACACCTCCTGCTCCTCCGCCTACTACTCCGCCTCCTACTACACCACGAAGGCCAAGGTCTAAGTCTCACACGATGGATCGTTCTTGCAGCCATAGATGTTCCTCTGCTCGTTCCCACCGCCGACATCACGGTGGAAGATGTCATTCTAGACACAACAGGGACACTTCCTCTACCAGTACAGGAAGATATTCTCCTACTTTATCTGACTCTCCTCCTCAAAGGATTTCACCAATTGATGATATTGCTACCTTTCAAGAAGTTTTGGTGCGAGGGGCTTCCAAATTGAACATTCCAATGTCCACTCCGACGCCATCAACTTCTGTGATATTCGAAACTCTGCAACAGAGACAAGCATCTCGTCCCTTGCTTCCTCTGGTGCCGGGCCTCTTGGAACCGGCAATGGAGCTTTTTCTAACACCCTCTTCCATTAAGCCAGCTCCATCCAGGCTGCAAAAGAAGTATCGTCCTCCTGAACAGGATCCCACATTCCTACGGGCGGATCCGACCCCAGATTCGGTCATTGTGGTGGCAGCTAAAAAGCAACATACTACAGCTCCAACAAAAGAAAGACGTAAGATAAACTCAGTGGGAAGGAAAGTGTGCAACACAGCAGCGACTTCCATGAAAGCTGCTAGTGCCACGGCTCTGTTAGGTAGATATAACCGAGCACTGTGGGAGTCGCTCCAACAATTTGCGGAACATCTGCCTAGAGATAAATGGGAGGCATTTAACGAGATCTTAATGGAAGGACTTATGGTATCTAACCAAGTAATTAGCGCTGCTGCAGACACATCTCTTTTGGATGCACATGGAAATTGTCACAGAGTGGCACTCGGACGTCATTCATGGCTTTGCTTGACTTCTCTGAAGCCAGAAGCTCATAAACGCGTCCCAAATCTTCCGTTTTCAGGCACTACACTTTTCGGCTCCCATGCAGACGAGGAGATGGCCCGAATGAAAGCGGAGATGGAAACATTAAAAGCTGTTGGTCTAGAAAGACCCAAAGATCAACGAAAATCTTACCGTCCTTTCTCACGCCGATACTCAACACAGAGGGTTCAAACCCCTCGGTGGTATCAGGGTCGACAGTCAGGCACACAACACTCTTATCAACGATCCTATCAACCTTATCAAAAACGACAACCAAGAGGAAGGTCAGAGACAACAACCTTCACAAGGAGGCAAGATGCCTACTGGTTCCAAATCCTGTCTTCCCCCTCTTCCGTTACCCACTCCAGTAGGGGTAGCATTCAACATTTCTTGGCAGAGTGGCAAAGAAACACACAAGACAGTTGGGTACTGAATATTGTGCGCAATGGATATTCTCTACGATTCCTCAGCCCTCCACCATCAGTGCCTCCGAAACAGTCAAGATTACACCTATCACAATTACAAGCAGAAGTGAACATTCTCCTACGAAAATAGGCAGTAGAACCTGTTCCTTCATTACAACGAGGCAAAGGGCTGTATTCAAGATTCTTTCTCGTCAAAAAGAAAGACAAGAACGAGTTCAAACCCATTCTCGATCTAAGGAAGGCCAACAAATGGATTTGGAGAGAAAGATTCCGGATGTTAGCATTACACCAGATCTATCCTCAACTACATCGAGAGGATTGGTTATGCGCAATAGATCTTCAAGACGCATACTTCCACATCCCCATCATAAAGAAACATTGCAAGTTCTTGAGGTTTGAGGTGGGAAGCAACCACTACCAATACTGTGTACTTCCTTTCGGCCTGAAGTCAGCAACCAGGACCATCTCCAAGTGCATGGCGGTGGTAGCTGCCCATTTGAGGAAACACAAAGTGTTCGTCTACCCCTATCTAGACGATTGGCTGATCAAGGGATTCATGTGTCAGGAGGCTCAAATACATTTCGATTGGACCTCCGACCTTCTCCTTCGATTGGGACTTCACGTGAATCAAATGAAGTCTACCTCGACGCCTGTACAGTGCCTAAAATATCTGGGAGCATCCATCGATACTTGCACGGCAAACGTGTATCCTTGGGAGGAGAGACGCTTATCGATCCTTCAGAAGGCTCAGGCTCTCATGACAATGTCGCACCAGACTGTGAGGAAGGTGTCCTCTCTTCTGGGCTCCATGGCATCTTGCATATTCCTCACACCGAATGCACGTCTCCACATGAGACCCCTGCAGGAATGTCTGGAAGACCAATGGGACCAGCGAACAGAAAATTGGGTGGACCGGATTCAACTGTCTCAACATGCCCTCCGGTCCATCAAATGGTGGTGTTCCCCCACCAATCTCCTACAAGGGACTCCTTTTCACAAGGATATACCGGCTCAAACTATAGTCACGAATGCCTCTCTCCTGGGATGGGGAGCCCATACAGATCACCTTCAAATTCAGGGCAAATGGTCACGCAAGGAATCCACTTACCACATCAATCTGCTAGAGCTATGAGCAGTTCATTTAGCTCTGAAAGCTTTTCAGCCGTCATTCCGTGCCAGCTCCCTGCTTGTACAGACGGACAATACAACAACAATGTTCTACCTCAGCAAGCAGGGAGGCGCGAGATCCAGACCATTATTTAGGGAAGCCCAGACGATCTGGAAGTGGCTTCTAGCCAGAAACCGGACCATAGTAGCAACTCACCTCCCAGGTGTTCAAAATGCTCAGGCCGACTTTTTGAGGAGGCTCCTTCAGGAAAATCACGAGTGGATCTTAAACGATGACGTGGTACGAGACGTATTCGAAAAATGGGGTACTCCGGAGGTCGATTTGTACGCCACAGCAAATGCCAAAGCTTCGCCTCCAGGTTCTACCAACCGGGAACCCTGGTCAGGCAGATTTCTCTACGCCTTTCCTCCAGTTTCCCTAATCCCGGCAGTTCTCATCAAGCTCTCTTAATCACGGGCCAAGATGATTCTCATAGCCCCGGAAGGGCCACGTCAATGGTGGTTCACAGACCTCCTTCACCGGTCTATCCGTCCACATCCCTGGCTGCCATGTTAAACACACTTACTAACGCAGTTCAGAGGACAGATGGTGCACCCCAACCTCTCCTCTTTGAATTTGGCAGCATGGCTCCTTGTGGCTGTCACCTCGGCTCGCAGGGTTAGCGAAATCCAGGCACTTTGCTGTCAAGAACCATACACTGTTTTCTATACATCTAAAGTGGTTATGAGGACTCATCCGAAATTCCTCCCTAAGGTAATTTCGGATTTCCATGTAAACCAGACTATTTCCTTGCCTACTTTTTTCCAGCATCCATCTTCTCCAGCGGAGAGATCACTCCATTCCCTGGTTGTAAGAAGGGTTTTGAAATTCTATCTGGACAAAACTAAGGCTATAAGGAAGGCGAATCAGTTATTTGTAAACTATGGATATCTCCGTACAGGTCTAGCGACTTCTAAACAATCCATTTCCAGATGGATTGTCTCTTTTATTTTACTTTGTTACCAAAAACAAATCCCTTGCTGGTAAGCCTAGGGCTCACTCTAACAGAGGAAAGGCATCTACTGCGGCCTTGCTTTGTAATATACCCATTTCGGAGATTTGTAAGGCTGCTACCTGGAAGTCAGTCCAGACATTCACAAGACACTACTGCCTGGACTCTGATGCCAAGGCAGATGCTCAAGTAGGTCAGGCTCCCCTTCAGAACCTCTTTGCTTAAACTTCCAGTTTAATTCTCTGTCTCTTCCACCGCGTCTGTTTTATAGGGATGGGCTTGCTAGTCTAGTCAAGTGCTTATGACTGTACATGGAAATCCCCTGCAGGAGAAGGAATAGTTTCTTACCTGTAACTCCAGTTCTCTTGCAGGAGTATTTCCATGATAAGTCATAAGCAACTCTCCCTCCTCCCCGGTGGAATAGACTGACGTATCCATTATATAGAATAGGCATTCACTTCTCATCGCCTTCAAAAAGAACTGAAGTAACTGCCACTGGCTGTGCATCATGGGATACTGGTGGCCTCTGGGGTTTTCTTAAAGGCACAGCGTCTAGTTTAAGACATATAATGGAAGCCCATGGGAGCTACTCTGTCCCATCCTTTCATCTCTATCAGGAAAAAAGGAGTTTTGTGAAGGGGAGTTTTCTGTGTGTTAAACACCATAAAAAATTGCACAAAACATAGTATACTGGCTATCTTTTAAAGATGAAGTTGTGGCCATTGTAGCCTATTTAGTTAGGCTGCATTATTGTCTTTTCTATCTTTTAAGTGTTTTTGCAGGCCTTCCTGAAGAAAGGCGAAAAATATCCACTGAAAAAGGTATATCTAAAGAAGTGCTCTGGGGTCCCGGCACGTGGGCGAGACTATTCAAGTGCTTATGACTTATCATGGAAATACCCCTGCAAGAGAACTGGAGTTACAGGTAAACTATTCCATCATGTGCTTGTTCACTGACCAATCCAGTGCTTAATTTGAGCCAGTGGTTTCTGGTGCTCAGCACCTGCACTTAATTGTCAAAATCAGCACTCATCGCAGCCTGCCACATGGTGGTGCTGTTCGTTTAATTTAGAAATGAGCACAACAACATTTGTTTATTCATTCAATATACGTTACAATATGACTAATACCTTCCTCCCAAACCATTCATGTAGCTTTAGGGCCAGGAATAGTCTGAATTGTCACACCTGTAGGAGTGTGGTGGTTAATAGTGGTGTTCGTACTGTCATTAGCAGCGCTGGCAGGGGCAATGGGTGGTGCAAGCTGCAGTGGCCTCCTGTCGATGGCCCGACACTTATTATTTTACAATGTAAGCACTGGAAAAGTCCCAGATTCTGCACTTTCTTTTGTTCAGAAGCATATTGACCCATATGTCCTGAGGCTGAGATCTTCGTTGGGATAGTTACGTGTACTGACATTTCATAAAACATAATTAGGCAATTGTTACTTCTCTGCTCTAGCACTTGGCACCAAGAGACAATGTTATACTCTTGTGTGGGTAGACAAACTATCTCCTTAGGCTTCCATTTTCAAACCTAAGCTGCAAATTTTGACATGTCTATGGATGTCGTGTATTATCCATTTGTTTTTTATAGAGCACTCCATGACCCTCACTAGGATGGCATGGCATGCAAAATAAGGATTCCTAAACGTGCACAAAAATTCCAAAGCTACCAAACGCCACTAGACTCAAGGAAACATGTTTTCAGCTGCTTTCTGAATTTTAGTAGATCTGATTCAGAGCGAAGGTACAGGGCAGCGTATTCCACCTAGCTTCAGACGCAGTAGAAAAGATTCTGTTGCCCATAGATTTTAGGTGAGATTTTGGGGTCACAAAAAGCTATGCAGATCTTAAGTCACATTACACGATGCTGTAGCAGTGATATATTGGAAAGATCAATCACTTTATGAACCAAACAAAGTGATTTAAAAAGGAGTGCTCCTTCACCGGCAGCAAGTGTAAAGAGGCTAAAACAGGGAAGCCAGTAGAAGGCTGTGAACCCCACCTCCAAGTACCTGTGAGTAGCGCAGGAGGCAATTATCTTAGTTATTTCGCATTGATCAATGAAATGGTGGTATCTGGATTGGTTCCATTTGCCACTGCAGCCAAACAGGAGGCGTCTGTGCGGTCAGGGCCTGCTCACCATGACTTTGAGCAAGATCTTCCACCCCCCTCTGCAATTGATGAGCTTGGACTCCTGAGTGTCTGCAGTATGAGTTTCGTGACTGAATCCAAATAACCTTCAACTCTCATCATATTTCTTCTTGTAGAAGAAGTTCTGCATCTTTTGTTTCAAGAAACTGGTGGACCCAAGAAGTTGCTAGGATGTAACATATCCTCCCTTATCTTCATTTGGATTAATCTGGACTTCATGTTTCTTCAATTAAAGTACATCCGGCTGCCTTTACAGTTTATAGGAAAAGTCCACCTTTGCATTCTTTTTTTCACCATTCTGGTGGAAAAAAAACCTTCACACTCTTAAAGTCTTTCTGCTCACTAAAGACCCTCTTCTCCCTGGTGACTAAACAGTGTCCTTTTGAAAATTATGGGCCTTCCATTTGACTCTATTCACAAATACGAGGCACAAAATCTGTCATAGAACATAGCTGTTCTTTGGCTATTATCCTAGCTCTAAAGATGAATGAGCTTCAGGCTCTCCACAAGGATGAACCTTGTATGGTATTCCATGACAGTAAAGAATTCTTACAAACTCATCCTTCTTTTCTACCCTATCAAAGCAGCGGCTACAGACCATTTTTCTCCAACTAGTTAACCTTTCCCAATCTTTGTTTTACCCCCAGATGTATTGAGCATTTACTCCATTATGCCCTCTCCCACACATTTTAATGTACACTACCCTAATATCTCATAATCTTGGTAAGCTATAAAATCTTTCAAATATATAAGATTAGTAAAATTCTGAAATTCAAACAAACCATTTCCCTTACAACTTTTATCTCGGACACTTCCTTTCTTGGAAAATGATCTCTCCTACATTAGATGTTAAAAGGGCCTAAGATGCTTCTTGGACAAGACAGATAATCTCGGGGAATCTGAACAACTGTTTGTCAACCATAGAGCAGTTCACACTGGCACAGCATCCTCAAAGCCAACCATAGCTGGGTGTATAGTATCTAGTGTATACTTGTTATAAGAAGCAAGCAGGCCTCTTCTGAGGATGTCTAAGGCCCTCTCCACAAGAGTGAAAGAGGGCACTGCTGCTGTCATTAGAAATGTTTCTGTACCAGATCTTTGCTAAGCGCCTAATTGCAAATATTTGCATACATTTGATAAGCACTATTGTGTTGATTAGGCTGTCTCAGAGAATCCAAGTACAGAGAAATAAAACTTACTTGTAAGCTTAGTTCTCTGTCATTAGTATTCCCTCTAAATCCTCCCTCCTGCTTCACAGGATTCCAAAAGCATATACTTGGATAATTTAAAAGGTGTTACCTTCAAATTTTATCGGCCATCCTGACCCAGTATTTGCATTATATGAAGGCTGACAGTCTTCTAGAACTAGTAAAGCTGCAGTGTCAAATTAGCATTATGTGCATTGGAATATAAAATGCCTACCTAGATGCTACCTTAAAAATAGTGGTGATTTCAGCCATATCACCTGTTTGAGAATTTTACTTGTGGATATAATTTTCAATGTCCGAAAGTAGAGGTTAGAAAATGTTGCCTCCAGTAGGTACATTTTCTTTCATTTTTTATTGATTTCATATTAGAAATATACTGCTAAATAGTGCTCCATTATTTACATGCAAAGAGGTATTCCTCCTTTTTTGAATTCAAAGAGCTTACCAATGACTGATGAGTAGGATTATAGGTAAGTAACTTTTCTTCGTTCCTCTTCAAGAAAGTATTTTAAAGCACTGCTATAAGACCCTAGTCTGTATTCCTTTAGTATTACCATATATCGACAGTCGCTTTTTAGCATGCTTGCCTCATTCTCCACCTTTCAGAATAGGGTAATTAAGGCAATGGACAACAGGAAGCCAGATTTGCAATGGACTGCAAATTTGTGGTACTTGCCCTGCGTATAACAAATGTACACCATCTGTGAGGCAGGTTCTACCAAGTTGCAGTAGTACCACCAAGTTGAAAACAGCTAGTCAGATAGGGCAATCGTCACAAAGGCAACTTTTTGTCCTGGGTTCAGCATTGTCCAGCAAATTTAAATAAATAACTTTACATTCAATATAATGAACTGGTATTGTTAATATTGTTTGTCTAATCATTTCAGGCCATTGATATTAAAAAAGGGAAAGACAGCAAGCACCCAATGTTCAAAAGGCTGATTCACACACAGATGGATGTGTCTACCATTCATGAGGTAATTTCCATTCCTTCTGTTAATAATTGTAGTGCATAATGTGACAGTTTCTTCATACATCTGTTCCATGTAGTAGTGCCAAGGAACTCTTTGACTGATGATCTTTGTGGACGTGTGTATGTCTGATAATTGACACCTGCCGCTGAATCGTTCATTACTTCTTTATTAATTTTCCTCCTCAAAGTCCTTTCACAGCTTTGAGGTGATCTAATGAGACAAGCACCTTGTTACCCAAATTAAGCAAACTGAGCTTCACATGCTGTTCTAACCTACCCCACCTCTAGAGGTGGGCCATGAAAAGTCACCTTCCTCAACAAGCTTTCTGTTTGTCTAGCTTGTGCTGACAGCTGTCCACATGATGCTCGGGAGGGAGATAAATGACTTCACCCATTCTTCTCTGGATCAAAGATCCTCCTTTGAAATAAGGAGTAGAGACTCTACCCATAACACCGCTGAGCTGCAGTATGAAGAGTCGGCTGTTGTTTGTAATTAACGCCCACTGTTACCAAAGGTGTCTGGTGATCAGTAAGACAGAATCAGCAGGCTGGGGCAGGATGGGGAGATGCTTTTGGCTTGGTCCCCCTCTGATATGGAGGGACATGGATATGTGAGCGTTGTGGAACATTCACATTTTCTGTGAACGCTGTATGTATTTGTGTTTGGTATTGTTTAGTAATGACTCCTATTGGATGGTGGTGGGTACCTTGGGTATAACTGACTAATATATTATTCAAGACATAGGTACTCGCAAACATTTTCCCAGTCTCCAAAAAGTTTGGTGTGTGTTTTGACAAAGGGCCGCATTAATACCAGCAGGGTGGCGGTCAGGGGTGTGGGGCGGGGAGGGGTGTACGAGGGGTTAGCGGTAAGGTGGGTGTAGGGAAAGCAAAAAATATACATCTAGTGGCTACATTGCACAATGTGAAACAAGAAAACCTGGGATTAATCCCAGCTTCCCCATTTAACCGAATTGTGTGATCGTAGCCAATTATTTTATTTCACATTCCCTCTTTTTTTCTTCATTATCACATATAAGAGGACCTTGAAATATATGATTTCAGGATATGTGTTGTAAAATCCTTCTCCTGTGTTTTATTTAATAAGCTCAGTTTTTTTATGTATATTAGGAATGCAGACCACCCAAAGAGTGCACATAGCAACTGACTTGCCTCTTAGTTCATTTTTAGCATTGTTGTCAGTGGAGGGGGGAGGGGGGACAATGAATGTTTCTAAATCCTTGTTTGAAAACTATTACTTAAAAAATACTTCTCTATGCTCTGAAAATCTTATGTACTAAGTTGAAATGGTTCTGCATGGTAATGAAATACACTTTTTGAATTCTGAAGATACGTTATTGTATTTTTACACTTTTTCTGCAAGAGGTCTTTAAAAATCAAGGTGCTCCTAAGATTAAGCTGTGCAGGACATCCTAGTTACTTCCTTTCTTTAACATCAATTAACCTTTAAACATATGCTTGCCTGTTTATTTAGCATCTTTTTGATGTTAGTGCAGAGTCCAGTAAACAGCCCAGTGCTAGTGTTGACCAGGCGGCTGTATGTAAAGGGTCAGGAGGACGCATGTGGCCCCCGGGCCATACTTTGAGTATCACTGGTTCAAGTAATGGTTCTTATTGGATATTTGCTCACTAGATCATGCCCAGGATCTATGATTTATTTAGTCTGTCTGCTTTGGACTTTGTTGGTCTTCTTAGATTGGCTCGCTTCAAAGTTCAAGAAGGACGGGGAATAGGAAGATCCAGTCGGTAAAATGAGATTACCATACATAATTGAAGAATTTAAAACCGCATTGTTATGGTTAATTAAAATATTAACAGCTTAAGCTATTAGTTGTGTACAGATTAACTTGGTGGATCTTATTCTTTTACTTTAGTGCCAAAAACCTGGAGCTTGAGCATCACCTTCCTGTTGTGTGGCATCCGTTGATACTTAAATGTGTGTACTGTTGTGAGTGGCTTGAGTTAATTTTTTTTTTCCACACCAGTCTCTTGTTACTCCAATTGGATCTTGATTTCCCGGTCCATATGAAGTCTGTTAGCTTAAACCTTTGTTAGTCTGTGGTTTGGCTAACTACAGGGCGTGTGCGTGGCAGAAGGTTTATTTTATAGTTATCTGAAGCACAGTCGGTTCATTTGTGCACCAGGGTGTCTCGTTAGATTGACTCACCTCAGGGCTAAGGAAGAGATTGAGAGGGGAAAATCCAATTGGACTAATAAGATGCCCAGTAATATAATGTTAATAGGAATTATTTTGTAGCACATTCAGTTAAGAGTCCACAGATTAACTTGTTAAATTGTATTTCCTTACCATATATCAGAAAAAAGCAAATATTACTGTTACCTACCTGTTGGATATCTTTGGTTCTCTTCCAGGGGATACTCATCAATAGTCCTAAGCACTGAATAGTCCCGCCCACGTGCGGGGACCCCGGAGCAATAGCCAATAATATGCATATACCTACATATATATCCATATACACATATAAGTAAATATATATATATATATATATATATATAGGTGATATGCATAAAACAAACACATATGCAGCCTGACCATATATACTAGGCTCAGAAAAACTGCCTCAATTGCAATGTAAAACCTTTTAAATTTGAACAATAAATAAACATACCCCATGATATAATCATGATTAAAAACAAGTAAACCACTTTAGTTTGCTTTGAAACAACAGAACCTTTATTTTCAAAGGTAAAAGGGGTAAGACCATAGAGGCAGTTCAGCCTAGAGAGGCTGCATATAGAACAGTTAGGAAAAACTGGCGCCGTGCCTTTAAGACCTCTTGGAACCCTCAGGCTCCCATCATGCACTACAGGTGACAGTTAGGTCAGTTCTTTTTTCCGGCTCCTTCTTTGAGGACCCTGGAGTTTGAGCTCCCCAGTTAGTGGTTTTTTTTATCACTAATTCTGGTTTTGGGTGGAATATTTTTGTTTCACTCGACGTCTTTACTGACTAGCTGTTAGATTCAGCTGTTTTTTTCCTAATTTTTCACTTTTTTCCCTCTCAAAATGCCGGCCTTATTTATTAAGTGCCCGGCCTGTGGAAAGAAGATGTCCAAATCGGACCCACACTCGGTCTGTATTGCTTGTCTCCCTTCATCACACAAGCCAGACCAGTGTTACCATTGCAGCAAGTTTTCCAGAAGAACCCTTAAGGAAAGGGAGAAGATTAAGCTGCACTCTATGCTGGAGAGAGGAAGTAAGGCAAGTGCTAAAGGAGAACTGTCTGCAAGAAAGCCCTCCTCTCAATCAAGAGAACGCAAAGAAAAAGGTGACAAAAGAAGACATCGGTCGCCGTCGAGGGACAGATCGTCCAAGGTACCGTTGTGCTCTGAGTCAGCGTCGAAGTCGACGTCGAAACGTCCTTCGCCGTCGAGGGCTCCAAGTCATCAGGTAACGCATAGGCGGTCCACATCTGGCTCACCTACAGCGAGAGGCGGTGAGATATCGACGTTGGCACATCAACGTCGAAGCCCGCCGGCGAGAGCACCTCTAACAACGTCGAAGACACCACCGACGTCGAAGGTGCTGCAAGCTTCGTCGTCAAGCAGAGCGGCTTTGGTGTCGACGCCGGCAAGGCCGCCGTCGAGACATTCGACGTCGAAACAGGCGTCACCCAGGGGTTCGATGTCGAGAAGGCCGCGTTCGGCGTCGAAGGCCGACCTCGAGAATGTCGCCGTCGAGATCGCCGTCTAGGACTTCGGCGTCGAGGAGGTCGACGTCGAGAGCGAGATCGCCGTCTAGGACTTCGGCGTCGAGGAGGTCGACGTCGAGGAGGTCGACGTCGAGATCTAGGTCCCGCAGATCGAGGTCCAGATCGCCGTCGAGGAAGTCGACGTCGAGGAGGTCGGAGTCCGCGCCGGAGAACATCCAAATGGCCTCCAGGAGTGCCTCTTCCTCCCCGGGGCTTCAGATCATACAGATCTCGCCAGAACGTTCTCCAGCTCCGCCTGCACACCCTGTAACGAACATCTCTCCTAGATGGCTGGGAGATATAAGGGAGTGAAAGATACGGAAGGTTACCAGGGTGGTCCATTCACGTAGCAGATCCAGGTCTCCCTTGATTCAGTCGGTGCACTCCTCAGAGCGGCATGATCGACGTGCCCGGTCACGCAGATCTCCATCGGTGAGAAGGCATACACCCCGCTCTCCCAGAAGTAGAGCTTCTAGACCTAGTCATCGCTCTCACAGGAGTAAGAGCCATAGGTCGTCTTCATGGTCTTCATCATCTAGACCATCTAAAGCGGACTACTCACCCACTCTTTCCTCAACACCTCCGAGTAGGGTATCCCCGATTGACGATCTCAACACCTTCAATGAGGTTTTGTGTAGGGGAGCGGCTAAACTTCAAATTGAGATGCCTGTTCATGTTCCAACAACCTCAGTCATCTTTGAAACGCTGCATCAGAGGGCGTCATCCAGACCTCTACTTCCCTTGGTGCCTGGTCTACTGGAGCCTGCGTTGCAAAAGTTCTTGACTCCAGCTTCAGTGGGTGCTGCTCCCTCAAGAATCCTAAAGAAATATAAAGCTCCTGACACAGACCCTCTGTTTCTGAGATCCGATCCACCTCCGGATTCAGTCATTGTTTCGGCCGCGCGGAAGAACCAGACAGGGGCAGCGTCTTCGACGGTACCCCCTGACAAAGTCAGTAAGGCCATGGATTCAATAGGCAAGAGGATGTGCAACACCTCCGCATCCTACATGAAGGTAGCCAGCGCTTCGGCCTTGCTGGGTCGTTATGACCGCTCTCTTTGGGACTCCCTGTCACGTTTCACGGACAAACTCCCTAAGGAGGACAAGCAGGACTTCCTGGAGGTCCTTCAGGAAGGGGTCTGGTGTCCAACCAGATCATCAGCGCGGCAGCGGATGCCTCAGACCTAGCATCACATGGGTACTCTCATGGAATCTGTGCCCGTCGCTCTTCCTGGCTAAGGTTGACGGGGTTGAAGCCGGAGGCCCAGCATCGGATTCTGAACCTGCCGTTCAATGGATCCTCGCTCTTCGGATCTCATGCCGATGATGAGATGTCACGCATGAAGACAGAACTGGACACGGTCAAGGCAGTGGGGCTCGAAAAGAGGAAAGACTTTAGGCGGCGCTACCGCCCCTACGATCGGCGCAACTACCAGCAGAGGGTTCAAACCCCTCACTGGTCAACACAGCAGCACCAAGGGAGATCCCAGTCCAATCAGCGACGTCCAGGCAGAGGACGAGGAGGTTCCTCCAGGCAGTCTGCACCAGCTACCAAGCAGCAGCAACAGCAGAAACAGTGAGTGCTTGCTTCCCCTGACCCCGTTACCCACTCCGGTGGGGGGAAGCATTCGTATGTTTCTAGAAGAGTGGACCAAAATTACACTAGACAAGTGGGTTCTAAACATCGTAAGGAACGGATACTCCATCCGGTTCAAGTCTCCTCCACCTTCTATTCCTCCCCGGAAGACCGCCTCCCATCGTGTAAGTCTTCTACAAGAAGAGGTGTCTGCCCTACTTTTAAAGGAGGCCATCGAAAAGGTTCCATGGCAGCAACGTCATCAAGGACTTTACTCTCGTTATTTCCTAGTCCCAAAGAAAGGTCTCAGCAAAGAGTTCAGGCCCATTCTAGACCTCAGGCGACTGAACAAATTTATTCTGAAGGAAAGGTTCAGAATGCTGGCGTTGCATCAGATAATTCCACACTTGCACCCACAAGACTGGATGTGTTCCATAGATCTTCAGGATGCCTATTTCCACATTCCCATCTCTCGGAAGCATCGGAAGTTTCTAAGGTTTCGCATTCAGTCCGACCATTACCAATTCACAGTCCTACCGTTCGGTCTCAAGTCAGCCCCTCGCACTTTCTCAAAGTGCATGGCAGTAGTAGCGGCGTTCTTGAGGAGGAAACAAATATTCGTCTACCCCTATCTAGACGATTGGCTTCTCAAAAGTGCTTCTCCAGCACTTCTGCAACTACAACTCGCTTACTGCGTTCGACATCTGCATCGATTGGGTCTGCATGTCAATTTCAAAAAATCCATCCTCAACCCAACGCAGAGAATTCATTACTTGGGGGCAACTCTGGACACGGTAAACGCAAGAGCGTATCCTTCGGAGGAGAGACTATCATCCATCCTCCTCAAGTGTCAGACCATTTTGCGGAACCCTTACCCAACGGCCAGACAAGTCTCGTCTCTTCTGGGTTCTATGGCATCCTGCATCTTTCTAGTCCCGAATGCCAGGCTACACATGAGACCTCTTCAACAGGCTCTGGAAGATCAGTGGTCCCAGATCTCCAATCGCTGGGAGGACACGATAACGATACCTCTGTCTGTCAAACTCTCCATCGGCTGGTGGATGCGGAGGTGTCACCTTTTCGTGGGCAGCCCTTTTCACGAGGAACCTCCAAAGCTGACTCTTGTAACAGATGCGTCCCTTCAAGGATGGGGCGCCCACATGGGGTCCCTGCAGGTACAAGGCCTGTGGTCGGAAAGAGAACAGCTCTATCACATAAACATGCTGGAGCTCAGGGCGGTTCATCTGGCCCTCAAGGCGTTCTTTCCGTCCATCAGCTCCAATACCCTCCTTGTTCAGACGGACAACACCACAACAATGTTTTACCTGAACAAGCAGGGGGGCACCAGGTCCAGGCCTCTGTCACTGGAAGCACAGACGATCTGGAGGTGGCTTCTGGCTCGGGGCATGAAGATCTCAGCAGTCCACCTTCCGGGCGTTCTAAATGTTCAGGCAGATGGCCTAAGCAGGCATTTTGCAGAAGCGCACGACTGGGTGCTAAAGCAAGAAGTAGCACAGGACATTTTTCAAGCCTGGGGGAACCAGACATAGACCTGTTCGCAGATGCAGACAACGCAAAATGCCACATCTTCGCCTCCAGGTTCCCACAACAAGGCTCCAAGGGGAATGCTCTATGGATAGACTGGTCAGAGACATTACTCTACGCCTTTCCACCAGTTCCCCTCATTCCTCTAGTGATCAGGAAGCTGTACAGATCCAAAACGAGGATGATCTTGGTTGCGCCAGACTGGCCTCGCCAGTGGTGGTACCCGGACCTTCTTCGTCTTTCGGCAGTACCGCACAGGAGGCTACCCTGTCATCCAGATCTGCTGACCAGGGCGGGCGGCAAAGTGTTCCATCCCAATCTGCCGTCACTGAAGCTAGCAGCATGGCTCCTGAATTCATCCAATATGGGCATTTAGGTCTCTCTCAGGACTGCATGCAGATCTTGAAAGAGGCTCGACGGCCTTCCACAAGGAGAACATATGCTTTCAAATGGAGGCGATTCTACATGTGGTGTACTGCAGAGGGTCATGATCCTATTCATGATCAGGAACAGGTACTGTTACCATATTTACTGTCTTTGGCAAGAGCAGGATTACAGTACTCATCTATTAAGGTTCACTTGGCCGCGATAACAGCTTAAAGGAAGTCTCCCAATCAGGTTTCCTTTTTTAGAATGCCAGTGGTTAAGGACTTCTTAGAGGGCTTAAAGAAAGTCTATCCTCCAGTGAGGGCTCCATCTCCCTCTTGGGAACTCAATATCGTTCTCTCCAAGTTAATGGGTCCGCCTTTTGAACCTATACACAAGGCCTCCCTGCAACATCTTTCTTGGAAGACTGCATTCCTTGTGGCAATCACGTCTGCTCGCAGGGTGAGCGAGATACAGGCTTTGTGCTCGTCGGAGCCTTATCTCGTTTTTCATGCAAACAGAGTGGTACTAAGAACTCACCCGAAGTTCCTTCCGAAAGTGGTCTCGGAGTTCCACATCAACCAGTCGATCACTCTTCCCACTTTCTTTGTGAACCCTGTCACACCTGCTGAGAAGGCATTACATTCACTAGATCTCAAAAGGGTGTTGAAGTTTTACCTGGATAAGTCTAAGAGTGTACGCAACACGGACAGATTATTTGTTAATTACGGTCCATTGAACACTGGTTCTCCGGCCTCTAAAAGGTCCATTGCTAGATGGATTGTGTCATGCATTATGCTATCTTATCAGCTAGCGCACAAACAGCTCCCAGGGAGGCCGAGAGCGCATTCTACAAGAGGAAAAGCAGCTACAATAGCTATGCTGAGTAATGTACCTATTCAAGACATATGTAAAGCGGCCACATGGCGTTCGGTGCACACTTTTGCACGCCATTATTGTCTTGATTCTGACACTCAAGCTGATGCTAGGGTTGGCCAGGCATCCTTGAGGAACTTATTTGGGTAATATAAGTTGAATTTGTTGGCATGATATGATGGTATTCGTCCGCAGAGTATGGGGATGGCTTGCTACTCTATTCAGTGCTTATGACTATTGATGAGTATCCCCTGGAAGAGAAGGATAAGTTACTTACCTGTAATCCTAGTTCTCTTCCAGGGGTATACTCATCAAGGTCATAAGCAACCCTCCCTCCTTCCCGGGCGAATACCATGTTCATGTGAGATGTAACTGTTACCCATACTGTGACCACACTGTTTACGCCGTCCAAAAGAACTGACCTAACTGTCACCTGTAGTGCATGATGGGAGCCTGAGGGTTCCAAGAGGTCTTAAAGGCACGGCGCCAGTTTTTCCTAACTGTTCTATATGCAGCCTCTCTAGGCTGAACTGCCTCTATGGTCTTACCCCTTTTACCTTTGAAAATAAAGCAAACTAAAGTGGTTTACTTGTTTTTAATCATGATTATATCATGGGGTATGTTTATTTATTGTTCATATTTAAAAGGTTTTACATTGCAATTGAGGCAGTTTTTCTGAGCCTAGTATATATGGTCAGGCTGCATATGTTTGTTTTATGCATATCACATATATATATATATATATATCGAAAAAAATCCTTCCTAACGAAAAGACCAGAGGACTCAGCGGGGATACCAGGTAACCATTTAATTCATCATGGCTTGAGCATAATGCATTTCGGCAATTCCATTTGCCTTCCTCAGATGCTTTTCTTGCCTCGGGTTACCCTCAGTCCTTCCTTTTGTCCATGGTGCTCCAAATAGTTGGAGTATAGCAAGCTCCGCCTTGATTGATTGCAGCTGTGGTCCGATATCAGGACTCAACATCCCAGCATGCATTTCAAAGGAAGTCCAGAATGCGGAGCAATATGACGCTTCAATGCGTGCTATTGTACCTTGCAAGAAGAGGGAAAGGCTGGTTTGAGCCAAGAGAGTCCCGATCATCAAGATGTTAATGGCCACCTCGGGTCCCCGACGTCTCAACCCCACGAGCAGTTCCAAACCGTGCCACTTGTCCGTAATATATATATTTACTTATATGTGTATATGGATATATATGTAGGTATGTGCATATTATTGGCTATTGCTTCGGGGTCCCCGCACGTGGGCGGGACTATTCAGTGCTTATGACTTTGATGAGTATACCCCTGGAAGAGAACTAGGATTACAGGTAAGTAACTTATCCTTACCAGACATTCTCTGGCATGCCTAAGGGTGATTGACTCATTAAAAACACAGGGCTGTAAAGAAATCCATACCATCCTCTTTGTAATTACTAGGATTAGCACCAGCAACAAAGAAAATGCTGTTCTGTTGTGTAATAGAAAATATTTTGGTAATGGCAATTCCTCGTACTGTAGATACATTCTGGAAATGTGTATTAAGTAGTATACCAGTAGTGTTCTATAGAGTGGAATGTTTAAAAAGTCTACTAGTTTTCAATCAATGTTCGAAACTCTTGATTCTATTTTGCGAGATGTGTATCGTAGTTGTCCTTTAAGGACTCCATTGACTGAAGGACTGCAGCAAATTTAACATGATTAACTGACGAACTCCACTGTTATTGGTAGTACTATTGTTAATCATGATGAGCACTTTGTCATTTGTAGCAAATTTTCTACTGCAAAATCTTAGTTTTTTTTCTACAGAATTAGGCCTGTGGCTGCCATGAGACTTGTACAAAACCATGGTCATCAATTGCGGTCTTTGATCTACTTCTAATAATTCTTGACGGTGATTCTTCTATTCTTCATTTACCAATAGCTTGCATCTTTAAAGCAGTATCAGCGACCGATATTACTCCTCCCTCAATTCATTGTTACTACTTTTATCAACCTTAGAAGAATGATTGAAAGGGATTCAAACTTGCATCCTTCATACAAATTCAACTGTGGGCACGTAGTTCACATAGAAGACACACAAGCTGGTAGAGTGATAACGAGGCCTCAAGGGCATCTATTTGTCTCTGGCTTTCATGGTTTTCTGAACAGTTTGCAAAACACCTTGCAGGAGTTTTATTGAAGGCTCGAACAGCCACAGCATGATCAAGGAGGATTGGATGAATGCAACCCATTCCTGCTCATGTGATTCTGACACCATAATCTGCACCCACTTTTGTCTAATTTTGATATAATTTGCCTTCAGGAACATGGTCTCTTGATCCTCTGCAGAAACATGGATACTCACGTTTTTCATACCTACACCCATTTTTGCAAAAGGCTGGTCTTTTTGGTGTCTATTATGATGGGTCGCAGTGCAAATAAGAAGTGGAATGCCAAATGTCCTCATGAAACTGAAGACATCTGTACCATAGAAATCAGTGTTTCTGAAATTGAGGTCTGTTTATACAATACTTACAATCAATGCTGCAAAGGAAAGGGACAGAATCTTTTAGACTTAATGTTGCTTTCTCTTTCCTTACTAAGACAATAATTCAAGTCAATGCAGTATGCCATTTGTGATTATGATCAGGGACTTTTATTTACCATTCAGAGGTTCTATAGAAACCTAATTTGAGTTCAGCTTTTGTAATAAGACATACAGCATTGAGTTCATGCCTGCCACTTCTTTCTTTTTACAAGGACACAGAGAGAATTGAGCTACGATGTTTTCGTTCGTATGGAATGCAAACAGCCTTTTCCTTTAGGCTACCCAGTTAAACCAACATTTAAGGACTTTAACCAGAGAGAGTCTATAATTGACTATGTACTGGTAAATGTTGAACGCAATACTCCTTTGATAAATTATGGAATGAGAACGTGTTGAAATTTAGCACCATCCCTCATTCCATAGCTCATTGCTCCTTTGAAATTGTACAGTGTCAGTTCCAACAGTTCGATTGAGGAGGACTCCCCACCCCCCTTCAGTGGGACCTGTGTCTTCAGTAAAACCAATTCTTTGCAGACTTGAAGGAGAATGCTTCTTTTGATGCTAAGCTGTTGAAATGGTTGCAATAGTGGGAGGTCGCAGAGCATCTCTAGGCAGGGTTGGCTGTTTGTTTCTTTTATCCTCTCTAGACAGAAGTGATTCTAGTGATGAATGCATCCCGTCAGAGTTGGAGCACTCACCTTCAAGGCCTAACTGTTCAATGTGTTGTGGTCAAAAGGAAAAATCCACATAAGTGTTTTGGAGTTGAGAGCAATTATATTTGGGCCGACAAGCAGGGGATGTTGGTTCTCGTGTTCTGAAGCCCTAAACCTCTATCAGTGGGCCTTAGGCAAATTAAGATATTAGCAGTTCATCTACCCGGATGGTAGAAAAAGGCAGCAGAGTTTCTGAGTTGGATGATTTCAGCGAATTGCGAGTGGCATCCTTATCCTAAGGATGGCATTGGAGATAATCAAGATCTTGGGGATTCAGGGCATCTATCCTTTCTTCCCCAATGACAATGTACTGTGTCACCGGTTGTGCTTAAGAGAGTTTCTGTGATGAAAGCTGTTTCTCCAGTATTGGATCTTTCATAGATTCACATGCGTGTATCATCCCCATCGTCATAGTGGGAGTCCCACGGTATACTTATAAAAGCAGTAGTTAATATTACCATAGACTACAATGCAATGAACAGTCACTACAATAGCCTATCTACTTTCTTTTGTAAAAAAAAGAACCAAACTTAAGTAGCAGCAAATCGGGCGACAGCACCCTGTAGAACACTCCCAAGAGAGGCTTGGTTCCTCAGAGTTTCTACCGCACGTCGTGTGACAGGGAGTCTCCCTGAGCTCTGCTCAGTTTTTCTTCAAATTTACCAGACCTCTTCTTGAAAATGTTGGATTCTTCAAAGAAAGGTCTCCAGGTCATGTGGATCATGCGGTAAGAAGAGACTGCATGCTGAAGATCCCCATAAGAACTGTATCTACTGTCTCTACCCCCAGCATAAAGTAAAGGACTGCAAGATTTGTAGAACTTTCTCAACCAAAAGCCTTAAAGACCGAGAGGGTAGGTTGTTGATCTGCTGCAGAGACTGAAAAATAAGTCTGATGTTGTCTCTGATGATGAGGAGAGCTCAACCTCACAGGCCTCTCTGGAAACCTCAAAAAGGAGAGACAGATCCCATGAATTTCCTGAGGTTTCTAGAAAAAAGGCTTCCAAAAAGTAACGTCATGAAGCTGCAGGTCCCTCACAAAAAGGAAAACATTCATTTCCTACTGAGGAGAAAAGCCATCTGACCTCTAAGCATGAAAAAACCTCTTCAGAGCCCTCTTTAAAGATTATTTAAAAACCTATATCGTCGACCATCCTCTGGGTCCCCGTCAATGCAGAAATCGCCACGGAACATGTTTCCCCTACATCGTCGTCGAAGATCTCGTTGTCGAAAATTCCATCGTCGACGAAGGATTCTGTTGCGCCGTCGACGGTGGCTCCACCAACGACACTTTCAGCGACGGCTAAGATACCATCTCCGCCGACGACTTCCTCGTCGACGATGTCTTCACGGATGACGACGTCAACTTGCTCGTCAACATCCTTGACGACGTTTGTTCCTTCGACGACCACCTCTTCGTCGTCTACGACCGCGACGATGACGACTGTTCCAGCATCATCGGCGATAATGACGACGACTTTGTCTTCTGTTCCTATTATGTCCTCATCAACGACACAGACACCGCTGCCGTCGACAAAGCTGACGGCGCTGTATTCTACTCCTAGACATAAGCGACCGTTGACATTACAACGAACGCCTTTACACATGTCAACGATGTTCTCGTCAACTAGGCGTTTTCTCCAAAATCCTTCAGTGGTTTCACCTTTGCCACTTTCAACATTTCTGGAGGAATCTGATGATGGAATGTTTGGCCCGCTCACAGTCCCTCTCAGCTTCACGTCAAATATCAGGACGATGATGAGGACGACTATGAGGGTTATTATCAACAGGACTTTCACACTCCACATGCAAAAATGCAATACATGGAGCCTGTTCGTGAGCCCATGGTCCACCTTCCTGTGGTATTAGTCCAAGAATTGCAAGACATGCTGCAGGACTATCGTACTTGTTTTCCTTCATCGAGTGCCCCTCCACTTCCGCCTCCGACATCTCCTCCACGTATGTCTGTGCCTTATCCTAGAACTTCACCTGTGACGGATAGTGTTTTACCTTCACAGCAACATGATACCTTTGATGATGGGGAGATTGAGGAGGGTGAACCTCAAGGTCGAAGACCAACAGGTAATGAGTGGGAAGACTACGTTATCTCAACACCCGTTTCTCCATCTCCTCAAACAGCGGATTCTCCGCCGGAGGACATTGGCAGCTTCCACGCACTGATGGAAAGAGCAGCTTCTCTCTTTCAATCGTCAATGACTGTCAAGCAGTCTGACTGCTTTCTTTATGGCTTTAAAGATTTATCTCGAAAGACTGTGAGAGCAATACCCAGTATAGTCCATATTTGGGAGGAAGGTGTAAAGGTTATGAAAACACCTGCTACAGTTATTCCAGTCTTGCCTAGAATAGATAAAAAATATAAGGCTCCTGATGATGCGCCAGCTTGTCTGGTAGGGAATCCAAAACCAGATTCTGTTATTTCACAAGCTGCACAACGGAGGTCAAGAAATCCTTCAGCGCCTATCACTGCACCACCTGACAAGGAAGAAGGTGGGGTGATAATATTGGCAAGAGGTTTACCACCACCACAGGCACTACTGTGCGCGCGGCTAACACGCTTGCGATAATGGGAAGATACGACCGCCAAATGTGGTCCGATATCGCTCCGTACGTGGACCTCCTTCCTGAGGACAAAAGACTAGAGGCAAGGAAAATTCTTCTTGAAGGTGAGAGATCTGCATCAGAGATCATCGATGCTTCTATGGATGTGGCTTCTCTTGCCTTTCGTCAGCTTGCTGGAGGGGCTGTCCTTAGGTGACAAGGGTGGTTGAGAGCAACAACATTTCGCCCTGAGGTGCAAAGTAAAATACTTGATATGCCTTTTGATGGCGATGTGCTTTTTGGTAAGCATATTGATGACACCTTGCAGACCATTAAGGTGGACACCAAAACAGCTAAGGCTTTGGGTACGGTCCAATACAGGAAGACCCCCTTTTGTGGAGCATGTGGTAGAGGAACTTATTCATTTCGTGGAGGTTACCAAAAATACCAACCTCAGACTTGCACCTCATTTCGTCCTTCCTCCCAGCATCAACAAACATATCGTGCACCACCACAGGCTGCTTACTTCAGACAACCCAGACGGAAACAACAAGCACCATCCAGGGATACTGTTGGAAACAGTGACGAGGTCTTGGAGCCTGCTGCTCTCCCCACTATCACCTCAACCAGAGGAACTCGCATTTCACGCTATTTCAGTCAATAGCAAAAAATTACCACAGACAGATGGGTCTTAGTTATAATAAAATATTGCCTTACCCTGGAGTTTGTCACAATACCACCTCCTCAATCACCTCAAAAATCTCTACCATCCCATCTTCAATTACTAAAGAAAGAAGCATTGGTCATGCTGCAAAAAAGAGCAATAGAATCTGTTCCACCCTCTCAAAGGGGAAGGGGCTTCTACTCCCACTTTTTTCTTGTAAAGATGAAATCGGGAGAATGGCGTCCCATTCTGGACCTCAGAAAGCTCAACAAATACCTGCAGAAAAAATCCTTTCGCATGGTAACTATATACCTATCCATCCCAAACATCGAAGATTCCTCCGTTTCACTGTGGCAGGCATGCATTATCAGTTCAAAGTAATTCCCTTCAGCTTCCGCTCAGCTCCTCTAGTTTTTACCAAGTGTCTCGCTCCCGTGGCAACATACCTACGATTAAGAGGCCTGTAGATCTTCCCAGATCTTGATGATTGGCTAGTGAAATCTCCTTATCTTCATTAAGCCTCGGAGGCCATTTCCTTCTGCCTACAGCTGTTCCGCTCGCTAGGGCTTGCAGTCAGTTACCAAAAATCCATCCTCACCCCTTCCCCACGGATAACGTTTCTCGGAGAAACATTGGATACCCTCCAAAACAAGGCATTCTTATCCACAGAAAGACAGAACACCATACTATCTCTGGCTCACAGTCTGTCCAAGAGAGAGTTCACTTATGTCTGTCTCCTCAAATCCTTTCTCAGCATGATGTCCTCTGCCATCCTCATGGTGCCTCACGCACGTCTAAGGCTGAGACCTTTTCAAGAGCAGTTGGACAGGCAATGGCTTCAGATAACAGGATCATTCGAGGATATTATTAAGGTCACCCCGGTCATGAAAAAAGCACTCCTTGGTGGCAGTCCACCAGCAATCTCTATGGGACTAACATTCCTCTCTCTTCTTCCAGAGATCGTTCTGACCACGGATGCCTCATTGGAAGGCTGGGGGGGCCCATCTTCAGGACCTTCAAGTAAGTGGCAAATGCAGTCTCTCTCCAAGATGCACATCAATTTCCTGGAACTGAGGGCAATTTTCCTGGCCCTTCAGTCGTTTCTCCCAAGAATACGAGCATCCTCAGTCCTCATTCGAACAGACAATACCACCTGCATGCACTATCTCAACAAGCAGGGAGGAACAAGCTCTCCAATTCTATCTTTGGAAGCTCAAAGGATCTGGGAGTGGGCATTACGGCATCACATAACCATCAAGGCAGAACATCTCCCAAGTGTAAGGAACAACCTGGCAGACACTTTGAGCAGAATAGGTCAAACATGTCACGAGTGGGAACTCGATCAGTTAATTCTCGACTCCATCTTCCGGAAATGGGGAACACCCAACTTAGACCAATTTGCATCTCAAGAGAACCAGAAATGCTGGTTCCTTGCCAGCAGGGAACCTCAGAGGGGGTCATGGGGGAATGCTTTTCGATAAGATGGTCATGAATCTTTGCTTTTTCCCCCATGCCCTCTCATCTCCAGAGTTCAAATGAAAAGGGAACCGTGCTGGCTAATTCTCAGTGCTCCACGTTGGCCCCGCCAGCATTGGTTCACGGAGCTACTCCTACTATCGGAGTCCAAGCCTTATCGCCTGCCAGTAATAACGACTCTGCTGACCATGAGCAAAGGACAAATCCTGCACCCGCACACAGCTTCTCTTCAGTTGCATGCTTGGCACATGAATTCAATGAGTTCAAAGACTTAGTCATTCCCCAGGACTGTAGGGATATATTGTCCAAGGCTAGAATTGAGTCGGCCACTAAAATGTACAGATTAAAATGGAAGCGTTTTTGCTCTTGTTGCCTTTGGAACGACATTCACCCTCTTCTCCCATCTCTGGAACAACTCTTGCCTTATCTAGTCTCTTTGGGAAAGTCAGGACTGGCGTATGCATTAGTGAGGGTCCACCTCGCAGCCATCTCCCAATACACACGCACATCCGATGCTTCTTCCCTTTGTTCCTCTCGCATCATCAAATAGTTCATGAAAGGATTATTCAGGACTTTTCCTCCCATTCGGCCTCCTATGCCAGAATGGCGTCTCAATGTGGTCGTATCTCAACTAATAAAACCACTGTTTCTCTTCACTCCTTGGATGTTAAACTGTGCCTTAAGTTCTATTTGCAAAAGACTAAGCAGTTACGCAAACTGATCAACTGCTGGTCTCCTATGGGCCTCAAAGACTGGGTGCTGCTGTCACAAAGAGGACTATTGCAAGATGGAATGCTGCTCCTATTCACCTCTGTCATACTAAGGCGGGTAAACCGCTTACGATCAAGGCCAAGCACATTCTACAAGAGCAGTTTCCTCTTCTGCTGCTCTTTTTGCTGGCGTCCGGTTGGACAAGATTTGCCATGCCGCTACATGGAAGAGTGCACATACTTTCACGCGGCATTATTTTCTGGATATGGCAACTTACATCGAAGCAGCTGTAGGACAGGCAGTTTTACGTCATCTGTTTCAATAAGGTAAGCCTCTACTCTTAGAGGTGTTTTTTCCTTCTGCATTATGTTTTTTTACCATTTTAAAGTCATGGTATGCTATTTTGGTTTCGCATGTTACTTTGTTTATATCCTGGTGATAAACAGCTACATTGTATTTTATGTATGTTACAGTGTATGCATGTATATTGTTACCCACCATCCTCTAAGGGTGTGTGAGTATGTGTGTGCATATATATATATATATATATATATATTTGTGTATATATATATATACATATATGTATGTATGTTGTTTCTATGCACATTTGTCTATGCAACTGCTAGCTACTCTGATTTAAGCATGTGAATCTATGGAAGATCCAATACTGGAGAAGAAAATGAGTTACTTACCTGTAACTACAGTTCTCCAGTATTGGTATCTTTCATAGATTCACATGCGACTCACCCTCCTCCCCTGAGAGGCTTCCCTTATTTCCTCAGAGTATAAAGTTTCACACTTGTGCTTGAAAATCTGAGGAACCTAGCCTCTCTTGGGAGTGTTCTATAGGGTGCTGTCGCCTGATTCGCTGCTATTTAAGCTTGTTTTCTTTTTACAAAAGAATGTAGATAGGCTATTGCAGTGACTGTTCATTGCATTGTTGCCTATGGTAATATTAACTACTGCTTTTATAAGTATACTGTGGGACTCCTACTACGACGATGGGGATGATTCAAGCTTTGGGGAGAGAATGTGGCCTAACGGATACGGCGGTCGACCTCGGAGCTGGGGAACCGGGTTCGAGTCTCGGCAGGGACGCTCAACATTTTGTGATTCTGGGCAAATCACTTAATCTCCCCGTGCCTAACAAAAATGAATGCGTCTGTATGTAACCTAACTGGTGCTCATGAAAAGCGCTCTGATACCTCCGGGTCTAGTTAGCACTATATAAAAGTCCACAAAAAAAAAAAAAAAGCATGTGAATCCATGAAAGATACCAATACTGGAGATCCGTAGTTACAGGTAAGTAACTCATTTTCTTAGAGATGCTTTCTCCCTGGAGTGGACATTTGATCTACATTATGGGTTTCCTCACCTTCAGCTGACTGAGCGGTCATTCACAAGATCTGTCTTCACACAGTAATTTTAGTTGATCCGTATTGGGCTCACCGCCTGTCACACTCTGATCTCTATCAGGTGACCATTTTCCTATTTTGAATTCAGTTGGTCTCCGAGTTATGGATTGTAGAGCTAACCATAACTTGCAAATTGCAAAGGTTCTCATCCAGGGGATCCTCATCAATAGTCATAAGCACTGAATAATCCTGTCCACGTGCAGCGACCCTGGAGCACTTATAAAATACATGTATAGATACATACATACATACATCTAAAAAACTGCAACCTATAAATAGGTTAAGAAGTCCAAATTTTATTTTCCTTTTGAAAAAGAAAACATTTGCTTTCATATAAGCCACCTTCGAGAATAGATGAACATAGCAAACCTTTCACAAACTTTCTTTAAATGGAAAAAGAAATGAAGGACAGAATTAGCCAGTAGGCTGCAAGTAATACATTCAGCTAATGCAATTGATACTGTGCCTTTAAGGACCTCACAATACCCTCAGTATCCATCGTGCACCACGGGTGACAGCTAGGTTAGGTCATTTTTATGGCACAATAGAGGAAACTGGGTCAAAAGTTTGAGAACTAGTATTTCTTGTCTGTCGAAGAGGGAGGGTTGTCTTATGGTTTTGATGAGGATACCACTGGGAGAAAACTAGATTTACAGATAAGTGCCTTTTCCTTCTGTTCCAGGGAACCCTCATCAATAGTCATAAGTACTTGATAGAATTGCAGATACATCCCTCAGAGAGCGGACAAGAAATAGGGACAGTCCCAGTAATTACCTAGAATGATTCCTCGATGACGCCTGCCCTACTTGAATATCTTCCCTAGGGTTTGAATGTAGACAATAATGCAGTTGAAAGTATGGATAGATCTCCAGGTCGCAGCTTTGAAAATATCTGCAGTGGTGATATTTCTAAGAAGGGCTGTGGCAGCTGCTTTATTTTGAGTAGGATGAGCATCTGAAAGAGACAATTAGTTATAGATTCCTTACCTTTAGAATTACCCCCAGGCATCAGACTGGATCCGGAGAATTTTTTCGTCAGCAGTACCCCTGCGCGTTGAAAGGTGGCGTCGGTCGGCTCCGCGTTAGTCATTGGCGTTGTAGTCGCCGGGATGACATCGCGGTAGCTACTTAGACATCGCCCTCGTGCGCTGACGTCAGTTCTTTCTTTTTCTGCGCCAGCCAGCGCAGATCCGGAGAGAGCGGTACCTCCAGTCTCTTTTTGACTGATCTTTTGCGACTTTTGTCGACACCGTTTTTTGAGTCTTCGACTCCTGGTGTACTTGGGGATGCCCGGTTTGAAGGCTTGCGGGTCCTGCCAAAAGCTGATGTCGGTGACGGATCCGCATCGCGTGCGCCTGTGGTGCCTCGAGCGCGACCTTGACCCCAAGTTGTGTTCCGACTGCCGGACCATGAATCCGAAGTCTTTGCGGGAGCGGTCCCGAAAGCTTCTCGAGGCCCGGCAGTCCGCTCCGTTCTAGGTCACGGTCGCGCGGGAGGTCGAGGGACTGGTCGTGGAGTCACCACCACTCGTCCTCGAAGTCTTCGCACTCCTCGGGTAAGTCGAAGAAGAAGTCGAAGAAGCATCGTCGCTCTCTGACTTCTCCCCATCCGTCGGCCGACTCAACGAGGGATGCGGATGGTGCCCATCCCGCGGCTCCGTGTGCGGAGCCCGATGGGTCGGCTCCGAGTTTCCCTCCCTTTCCGAGACCCGGAGCGACCCCTGCCCAGCTTCGAAGCTTTTACGAAGCGATGCATGCCATCTTTGGGCAGCCAGACTCCGCTGGTGGGCCCTCGGCTGGGGCCCTGGGCCTTCAACGCCGGCGGCTTCGGCCTCCGCACCGCAGGGTCCCCTTGGATCCAGGCCTGGACCCGGATCAGCGCCGGTTGACCTGATAACACCTCTCCGGCGCCGCTTCCACCAGCACCACATCCGCAGCCAACACCGGTTGTGACCCCAACCGGCGTCGACCCCGGCCTCCACCCTGACTTGAACACAGAGCCGGACCGATGTCGACCGATGCCGGATCCGGCGCCGATAGGTACTTTTGTACCCCTGTTCTACCCTGGTGTTCCTCTCAGGCCAGATTGGCAACCAGAGGAGGGTGAGGAGGACTGGGAGGGGTCTGGAGACCCTTTAACTGACCAGTTGGAAGAACCGGACTGGAGAGAGGAGTTGGGGGAAGCCAGTGGTCTGGATACCTCCCCAGACCTTGGTATGTTGTCTCCTCCTATCGTGGCTACGGAGGAGGGAGCTTCTTACGCAGTGCTGTTGCGTAGGGCGGCCGAGGCTCTCAACCTCGAACTACCTACGATGGCAGTCAGGACTAACCTCCTGATGGAGGTGCTTCAACCGGCAGTGAGCTCTTCGGAGCCCCTGCTGCCGTTCAATGAAGCCCTAACTGACATCCTTTTGGGCACCTGGTCCAGGCCCAACACAGGGGTTCCTGTGGATAGGATGATTGCCCGACGCCACCGCCCGGCTCCGGGCGACCCCACTTTCCTCTCCTAACACCCACCCCTGAGAGCTTGGTGGTCCAAGCCTCGACGTCCAAAGGCGCATTCCCTAACGCTCCACCTGATAGGGAATCCAAATAGCTGGACCATCTTGGGAAGAAGATGTTTTCTTGCTCCAGCTTGGGACTGCGCTCGGTAAACACCGCATGTCTGTTGGGCCGTAACACCCACTCCGTGTGGGATACGGTAGCGCAGGTGCTGCCCCAGTGCCCGGAGGAGGCCCAGGCCGTGCTCTCCCGTGCAGTCGCCGAGGGCAGAGACGCAGCCAAGTTTACCATACGATGTGGACTGGACACCGCTGACTCGCTGGGCAGAGCGATTTCAACGTCGGTAGCCCTTCGACACTACTCCTGGCTGAGGTCGACTGGCTTTTCTGGGGATGTCCAGGCTACCCTGATGGATATGCCCTTTGATGGCCGTCGCCTGTTCGGCGACAAAGCAGACAACGCGCTAGAGCGTTTCAAGTTCTCTCGGGCTACGGCCAAGTCCTTGGGCCTCTCCACCACCCGCCCTGCGCAGTCTGCTTTTCGCCCCTTTTGTGGCTACGGAAGGGGTGCCCCGCCACGTTCCACCCAGAGCCACAGGCCGGCAAAAGCTGCTCAGCCCCTGTGCGGCCGGGGACCCACCGTCGTGGGTCTGGGGGCCAGCGAGCGGGTCAGTCCACCAGTGCCCCCTCTGCAGCAGCCTCCAAACCCTCCTAGTCTGACCTTTCAAGGCCACCGATCGCCAGTGGGCGGCAGGATTTGCCTTCACCTCCCCCACTGGCGCACCATCACGTCGGACAGGTGGGTTTTGCAGATAGTCCGAAGGGAATACTCCCTCCCCTTCGAGACTACCCCCCCAGCCATGCCACCTCAGTACCATCGCATGTCGGAGGATCATCTGGCCCTTATCCAACAGGAAGTTACGGCTCTCTTGGCCAAGGGAGCCATCGAGCGAGTTCCTGCCCCAGAAGTATATCGTGGTTGCTATTCCCACTACTTTCTGGTGCCCAAGAAGGACAAAGGCCTGCGTCCTATTTTGGATCTCAGGAATGACAATCGCTTCCTCCGGAAGGAGAAGTTCAAAATGTTGACGCTAGCTCAGGTCCTGTCTGCCCTCGACCCTGGAGACTGGATTGTAGCGTTGGACTTGCGGGATGCTTACTTGCACATTCCCGTCCTGCTGGCCCACCGGCGTTACCTGCGGTTCACGGTAGGCCACAAGCACTTTCAGTTTACCATGCTCCCCTTTGGCCTTACCAGCGCGCCTCGGGTGTTCACAAAAGTGATGGCGGTGGTCGCAGCTCATCTGCGCAGAACAGGGGTTCCAGTCTTCCCCGATCTCGACGACTGGCTGTTGAAGGCAGGATCGCCCCAGGCAGTCGTCTCCCACCTCCAGACTACGGCGGACCTCCTGCATTCGCTGGGGTTCACTATCAACGTGCCGAAGTCACACCTGACTCCCTCTCAGAAGCTCCTTTTCATCAGAGCTGTTCTGGACACGACGCAGTTTCGGGCTTATCCTCCCGAGCAGCGAGTCCGGGATATTCGGGCTATGATTCCGATCTTTCAGCCTCTATCCCGGGTTTCGGTCAGAATGACCCTGAGGCTGCTGGGCCTCATGGCCTCCTGCATCCTGCTGGTGGATCATGCCAGGTGGCATATGCATGTTCTGTTACAGTGGGCACAACATCAGGGGAATCTGTCTGATTGTGTTCAGATCTCGGAGGGCACTGCACGTCAGTTGCAGTGCTGGCTAACGAACCAGGATTGGGTCAACGGCAGATCCCTCTCCCTTCCCCAACCGGAGTTCACAGTGGTGACGGATGCATCACTTCTGGGGTGGGGCGGCCACATGGGAAAGGCGGAGATCCGAGGCCTCTGGTCTCCGGCGGAGTCCGGGCTTCACATCAACCCTCTGGAGTTCCGGTCGATCCGTCTTGCGCTGAAAGCATTCCTTCTGTCCGGGGAAGAGTAGTGCAGGTGTTCACGGACAACACCACCGCCATGTGGTACTGCAACAAACAGGGCGGGGTGGGGTCGTGGACCCTATGTCAAGAGCCTCTCCGTGTCTGGACATGGCTGGAACATCAGGGCATATCCCTGGTGGTTCAACACCTGGCAGGTTCACTGAACGCCAGGGCGGACGAACTCAGCCGCAGATGCATGATGGATCACGAATGGCGTCTTCACTCTGAGGTGGTGCAAGGTCTCTTTCGGCAGTGGGGAGAGCCTTGGTTAGATCTATTCGCCACGAAGAGAACGCGCAATGTCAGCAATTCTGCGCGTTGGAATTTCCAAGGCGGCACTCGCTAGGCGACGCTTTTCGTCGCGAGTGGAGTTGTGGTCTTCTATACGCCTTTCCGCTTATACCACTTCTGCCCAGAGTGCTGAAGAAGATCAAGCGCGACCGGGCCCAAGTCATTCTTGTGGCTCCGGATTGGGCACGAAGAGTCTGGTATCCCGAGCTGTTACACATGGCCATCGATCCTCCGATCAGACTGCCTCTTCGGGAGGATCTTCTGTCGCAGCAGCAGGGGACGGTCATCCACTCGAACCTGTCAAGTCTCCACCTCCTTGCGTGGAGAGTGAGCGGCGAGAGTTGACAGCCTTCGACCTTCCTCCCGAAGTCTGTGATGTTATCTTGGCAGCCAGGCGTCCCTCCACTAAGACGGTATACGCCTGCAGATGGAACCAATTTGTGGCATGGTGTGCAGCAAAGGCTGTGGATCCCCTTTCTGCTCCTCTTTCTGAGGTTCTCTTGTTCCTCCTTTCTTTGGACTAGCAGGGCTCTGCTCTAGGCACTCTTAAGGGCTATCTCTCAGCCATTTCAGCTATTCTTAGGCTTCCTGATCAGCCTTCTCTTTTCAAGTCCCCTGTTGTAAATCGCTTTCTTAAGGGCATTACTCATCTTTTTCCTCCTGTTCCCTTCGTAATGCCCCAGTGGGACTTGAACTTGGTTCTTACTTATCTTATGTGCGCTCCCTTTGAGCCGCTACATAACCGTCATCTCAGACTTCTCACTTTAAAGACTGCCTTTCTGGTTGCCATCACTTCTGCTCGCAGAGTGAGTGAGCTCCAGGCTCTTTCTTCGAAACCTCCGTTTCTGGCGGTTCATCCGGACAAGGTTGTCCTTTGAACTCGACCCTCTTTTCTTCCTAGGGTGGTTACTTATTTCCACATTGGTCAAACCATCACTTTGCCCACCTTCTTTCTGCCTCTGCATCGTTCTAAGGAGGAAGAGAGGCTCCACCGTCTGGATCCAAAACGTGCGCTTTCCTTTTATTTGGATCGCACCAAGCAATTCCGGGTGGATGACCAGCTCTCTGTTGGCTACGTTGGCGCCAAAAAAGGTCGGGCCGTGCACAAACGGACCATCTCTAGGTGGGTCGTTTTGTGCATTAAAGCTTGCTACTCTTTGGCAAAGAAGGAGCCTCCAGTGGGATTGCGCGCCCATTCCACGAGGGCGATGGCAGCTACCACTGCTTTGGGACGGGGAGTCCCCCTCAATGACATCTGTCAGGCAGCTTGTGGGCGTCTCTGCACAAGCTCGCAAAACACTACTGCCTGGACAACCAAGTCCGGAGAGTCGGCTTCTTTGGCCGTTCTGTTCTCCAGGACTTTCTGGTGTGAATTTGGTTCGCAGACCCACCTCCGGTGTTGGTATTGCTGGGGTATCTATTCTAAAGGTAAGGAATCTATAACTAATTGTCTCTTTCAGATGAACAAGTTACTTACCTTCAGTAACGATATATCTGTAAGAGACCTAGATTAGTTATAGATTCCTTACCGCACCACCCAGCCTCCCCGTTCTGCAAACTGACTTCTAGGGTCAGGGAATCCCTTTCAGGGCCCTAGTTTTGTGCACCAGTGGTCAGTGTCTTGCATGGCTCTGCGCTTCTGGCGTGGAATGTCGTGTAAAAGAACTGACGTCAGCGCGCAAGGGCGGCGTCTAAGTAGTTACCGCGACGTCATCCCGGCAACTACGACGCCAACGACTAACGTGGAGCCGACAAACGCCACCTTACAACACGTAGGGGTATTGCTGATGAAAAAATTCTCTGGATCTAGTCTGACGCCTGGGGGTAATTCTAAAGGTAAGGAATCTATAACTAATCTATGTCTCTTACAGATATATCGTTACCGAAGGTAAGTAACTTGTTCTTTTGGCCTTTGCTAAGGCCCTGTGCCCAACCCACCACGGGTGCCCAACTGCTGCAGCAAACTGCTGTGAATAGCAGGGGTTGGCCAACCCATTGCTGATGGCCAACCCACCACAGGCAACCAGCAACTATTGTGCTTGACATTTGAGGCCTCACATGGGCATGCAGGTTAGGGTAACCTTATCCTTTCCCCCTTATGCCCTTGATGAATGTAAGTATTGGGATTTACAATGCCGCAAACCTAGCTGCAAAGCAATGAAGCAATGTACATTAGATGAGGAGTTGGGAGATGATTGTAGATTGTGTACATCAAAGTGGAAATTACACGAATACATTTTTTTACTCATTCCGTCATCGGGAGATTAAGTGATTTGACCAGGATCACATGATGTTGAATCTAGCTCGAAGTCCAAGATTCCAACCTCAGTCCCCAGGTTTCAAAAGCAGTAGCTCAAGCCGCTCGGCCACATCTCCTCTCAATCAGTCAAGAGTGTCACTAATAATGAAATTGCACCTCATTTTACAGGTAAAACCTAGATAAAGCTCATGTGTTCAAAAATTCTATGTCAGGACCGGTGGCTTCGGATTATGCTATTCTCTCTTTGCTTTATTTTCAATAGCCATTTTAAAACTTCAAACTGAAACCACATTTCCCAAACACCCTCGGGAAAGTGGTTGACAAAAAAAGAAAGAAGGGACAACATATCCCTCAGTCCAAACAACCAATCCAAGCGCTGGGCTTTGATATGGTCCTTCCTCAACCCCTTGCTCTTTCTCTTTCTTTGCTGCTACGCAGCCAAGAGATAAGTGTTTTTCCTCTTTCCCGCATGGGTTTTTCTGTCAGCTGTTATATTGATTACCCTAGCAGTCGCGGGACCGCGTTCTGCCTCCCGCCACTGCTATTGCGCTAATTCTAGGTTATTGCCAACATTTTAACGGTTATTGCAGTGTTTATTGGTAAGCGGTTTTTTTGCAGTTTTTATTCCCCTCAAGTTAGGGCATCGTCACATCGCCTTCGGCGGTAGTTTTTCCGGCTTGCAGCCCGAGCTGGCGCGTTAGATATTTCTTTCTTTTCTCTCACCTTGTTTGGGGTACTGCGCTAGCGTTCGTCGCCGTGGGTCCGCCCGGGCCTACGCGGAACCGTCTGGATTCCCTGCAGCGGGGCGCGGTCTCCACCTCCAGCCGCCAGGGGCGCGGCGGCGCTTTCCACAGCGCGTCGGCGTCTCTATGGGCAGCGGCGAGCGGAATTCGAACACAGTGGGAGAGCGCGCGCATTCCGCTCGCCGTTGCCTGTAGCCTCGCATTCCCTGGAGACGTACGCCCTCAGACGAGTGTCTGTAGAGCATAGCTCTTGCCCCAATTGATGCTCGGAACGTGTTCTGAGTAGGTTTTAAGTGTGATTTATTGACGCCCGTGAAGGGTGTATTTTTCATAGCGTTTGCTTGGCAGTTTGGCATAGCAGGCTGAATAAGGGCCTGCAGGGACACTGTCCCAGTGAGTTTCTACATATATATATAAAAATCCTACAGTAAGCCTGTTAATTTCTCTCAGCAGGGTGGTGTCCCTGAGGTGTTCACTTGCACCTCTTGTTTTTCTGAGTGCGGATGTGCCGTTTTGATCTGCTGGTCCCCAGCGCTATATCAGGCAGCATACTGCTGTGGAGGTGTCACTGGCACACTAGTTTGACAAGTCCAGTGCAATAGTCTGATTACTCGTGATAATGTCTCAACAGGCGGACATGCAGTGGGAGGAGGATCCCCTAGCCCAGCTACCCTGGGATGATGAGTTTTACGACGCGGTCGATGCGTCTATAGGGCAGTAGAGGAGGCCATGGCCCCTATGGAAGACCGTTTGACACAGAAGCTAGAGCAGCTTTGCGCTAGGTGGGCCCCACAAGCACCTAATGTTCCCATCACGCCCGCTGTTCCCAGCATGCCTGAAGGGGCAAATGATACTGACCCAGTGCCGGCGAAACGACCCAAAGTGGACGGGGTCGATCAGGACGCGTTCAAGCGTTTACGGGCCACCTTTTTGGCTACGAACCTGCCCCAGCCACCCCCTGTAGACCCGTCCCCTTCACCTATTCCTGCTAGTCCTCCCAGTCCATTCAAGGGGTTTGGGGATGATACCCAGGCAGACATGGATGACGAGCCCGGGCCATTGAGGCCATGGCGACCGGCAGCATCAGCAGGCTCCACGGAGCCTCAAGGGCCGAGTACCGGATCCGACATGCTGGATCCTGAGTTGTTGATTCACCCCCGGTCCTCTGAGTGGACCCCTTCGGCGAAGGTGGCCGGCTACGTGACCGATAGGATCCGCACCCCCATGGGCAAGGAAGCCCATAGCCGTCTGCGCTCCAAGTGCCCACGCCCCTCTCTTGATCGTAAGGTTGCGCAGACCCCAGAGCTGGATCCCAGAATGGCAACCTTTCTTGCGAAATTTATTAAAGACCCTAAAAAGGGGATAGATCGTTCCTGGAGGGCATGCCAAGGATAAGCTGTTGGATGCCCTCGGCCCCCTCATCATGATTTTAGACATGGCGGAAGACGCCAAGAGTTCAGGGGCCCTGATTTCTCCGGAAGCCCTCTCAGGTTGGGCTCAGCGCGCGGTGGTGTTCCTTGGAAACGCCAATTGAGCGTTATCCACTGAACGCAGGCGGTCCTTTTTAATCAAAGTGGACCCCAAGTTGGGAGATTTGGCGGACTCCGAACCGGGGGCAGTGGCCCAGGGAGGTTTGTTTGGGGAACCATTTATTAAAGAACTGGGCAAGTTCGTGAACACGTTCACGTCGCTTGATAAAGCCCAGACTTCGATCAAAAAGGTTTTCTCCTCCCGGGTTTTCCGTGGGGCCGGTCGAGGAAGGGGCCGCTCGACCAGCCAGACTCCCCAGAACTCCAGGGGGCAAGGCTCCAGGCAAGGGCAGTTCCAGACCCAATCACGCTACAACAATTTCTACCCTTCACGAGGGAGGCGTTCCAGAGGTCGTGGTTTCCGTGGAGGAGAAAATTCCTCTAACACCGGTAAGTGTTTCAACCGACTCTCTGGTGCGAGTGGGTGGCCGGTTGGCCGAGTTTCTGCATGTGTGGAAGACAGTCACGTCAGATGCTTGGGTGTTGCAAACGGTCCAAGGTTTTCAGATCGAGTTTTGCAGCGAGCCCAAGCAGACGTTCCCGCCCCGTCCCATTAGTTTTTCAAGTCAGGAAGAGGAGTTAGCAGACGCAGAGGTCTCCGCGCTCTAAAACAAAGGGGCTATATGTCACACCATCTTGCATCCGCAAGGTTTCCTCAGCAACATGTTCGTGGTGGACAAGACAGATGGGGGGCAACGTCCGGTCCTAAACCTCCACGATTTCAACGAATGGCTGGTATACCGCCATTTCAAGATGGAGGGTATACACCTCTTAAGGGACGCACTGCGTCCAGCAGACTGGATGGTCTGGTTGGTTTTAAAGGATGCCTACTTGGCCATTCCTATTTTTCCAACTCACAGGAAGTTTCTTCAGTTTCTGTGGCGACATCAGGTGTATCAGTTCACCACACTTCCTTTCGGGCTCTCCTCCGCTCCTTGGTGTTTCACGAAGGTGCTCAAACCGGTAGTGGAATTCCTGCGGGCGCGAGGGACCAGGTTAATTGTGTATTTAGACGACATGCTTTTGTTGGCTCAAGACCCACGGGTGCTTCGAGACCAGTTGCAGCAGGCAGTCAGTCTTTTGGAAGGCTTGAGGTTTGTCATAAACACCAAAAAATCACTGTTGGTTCCGGCCCAAAAGGTCACATTTTTGGGATTTGTGATCAATTCGACAGAGGCGACTCTCAGCCTACCGGCGCGGAAGCTGGCAAAGATACGTGACGAACTGCGGCGCACCTTGACAAAGGGAACGGTTACCCTTCGACAAATCGCCCGAATAGTGGGTTTGCTCTCAGCTTCCATCCAGGCGATTTTTCCGGGTCCGTTACATTACCGGGCTTTGCAACGCCTCAAGGCGAAACATCTTTGCAGAGGACTCCCTTATTCCCATCCAGTGGCCCTGTCAGAGGAGGCACAACACAAGGTTCAGTGGTGGCTCTCTCCTGGAATGGGAGAGCAATTTTTGGCTCCGCTCCAGACCTGGTGATCGAATCAGACGCCAGCAGGTCGGGTTGGGGCGCCAGGTGTGGAGATTTTTCCACAGGAGGTTCATGGTCCCCGCAAGAGCAAGCCTTGCACATCAATTGTCTAGAGCTCCTGGCGGGCTCATTCGCCGTGCGTTGCTGGACCAAGGAACGGATCCAGTCCTGTGTCCTGCTAAAAATGGACAATATATCGGCGGTCCGATACATCAACCACCTAGGCGGCACTCGCTCCAGGGTGCTTTCGGATCTGGCAACAGACCTTTGGCAGTTTTGCTTCAAGCGCCAAATTTCGCTTTCAGCGGAATATCTTCCCGGTCGGGAGAATCTGGTGGCGGATTGGCAGTCGCGTCATTTCAGAGATTCCAGTCTCTGGAAATTATGTCCGGACGTTTTTTCTCTGGTGCAGGACCTTTGGGGTCCTTTCTCCGTGGATCTTTTTGCCTCCAGACTAGATTATCAACTTCCTCGGTTTTTCATCTGGAGGCCAGACCCATTGGCTGTAGCCACGGATGCCTTCCTGCAGGATTGGACACAGGAGCATCCCTATGCGTTCCCGCCCTTCGCGATGATCATCCAAGTAACAGCTCACATCAGGCGGCAGCAAGCGAGTGTGGTTCTCATCACTCCCATTTGGAGGTCCCAAGTTTGGTTTCCTGTTCTTCTGGAACTTTCTTGGGATTTTCCAATCCGACTGCCCCACTTTCCAGAGCTTCTTCTCAGTCCGGACCACCTTCCTCATCAGATGGTGCTCAACGGGTCCCTGCGCCTCATGGCATGGAGGATTACAGGGGCAGATGGTCGCTCCCAGGCCTTTCGGAGTACGCTGAGAACCTTTTGTCCAAGGCCTGGGCGGGTAGTACCATTAAGCGGTATCGATCGGCCTGGGGACGATGGTGTGGTTGGTGTATGCGACAGGGTTGTGATCCCGTGGGCTCAGACATAGTTCACGTTCTGAATTTTTTGGCAAGTTTGACCCAACAAGGCTTAGCCTACCGGTCCGCGGTTTCAGAGGGGCATGCCCCGGTCCAAGGCAAACCAGTGGGAGAACACCCTTTTGTTTGCCGGCTCCTGAGAGGTCTCCGCTTGTCACTTCCTCCGGAACCGCGGTACTCGGAGTTGTGGGATGTGAATAGGGTGCTCAAACTGTTTTTGTCCTGGCAAGCTGAGTACTTGTCAAGAAAGGAGCTGTCAGCAAAACTGGCAATGCTCCTTTGTCTGGTATCATGCAGAAGGGTTTCTGATGTGCGTGTCCTGGACATTACGGGCAGAGTTTTTTCTACTTCGGGAGTGTCTTTCACCATCAGACGTAGGACTAAGAGTCACACTCGAGTGATCGAGTACCCAGCATTTCCGGACTCACCTAAGCTTTGTGTGGTGCGCTGCTTGAAGGCTTATGAGGACATGTCTGCAGAGCTCAGACCTCCAGGGGAGAGGCAACTTTTACTTGCTCTCCGTAAACCACACAAGGCGGTTTCCTCCCCGACGATAGCACGTTGGGTGCCTTGGGTGATGCAAGAAGCAGGCATTAGCTTTCGCCAGTTTGGTGCTCATTCGGCTCGGGGAGCAATTGCTTCCAAGGCGTTCGCACTCGGAGCTCGTTTAGAGAACATTAAGAATGCAGCGGATTGGTCCTCCGACTCCACCTTTGAAAGGTTTTATTTCAAGCCGATTATTGATATGGCACATTTGGTGGTAAGTAAGCTTTGAACTAGCATAATCCGAAGCCTCCGGCCCTGACATAGAATGAAAAATTTCCTAGCTATCGTAACGGAAAGTTTCAGTTCTATTAAGGACTCGGAGGCGAGGATTATCCCACCCATGGATCTCTACGAGACATCCCGCCCGTTGAGAGTAAGTACAGACCTTTTTTGGTTGTCATCAATTGTTTATGTTGCTAAATCATGCGTTATTCTATGATTTGGAGAATCCTTAAGACGCTTTTTCTTTTGATACAGCATGTTTTTCGTGTCTGGTGACCTGTTAATTTCCATACCCTTGCTTGCAGGTTTTGCCTTGATTTGGTTTTCTAGTCCTGATATTGTCCTTTTGTTCCAGGATCGGATGCCGGGAAACAGGACGGCTAGAGACAATCTAATGGTGTACTCGCGCAAAGAAAGAGGAAGAGCAAGGGGTTGAGGAAGGACTAAATCGAAGACCCAGCGCTTGGATTGGTTTTTTGGACTGAGGGATATGTTGTCCCTTCTTTCTTTTTTTGTCAACCACTTTCCCGAGGGTGTTTGGGAAATGTGGTTTTAGTTTGAAGTTTTAAAATGGCTGCTATTGAAAATAAAGCAAAGAGAGAATAGCATAATCCTCGCCTCCGAGTCCTTAATAGAATTGAAACTTTCCGTTACGATAGCTAGAAAATTTTTCATTCATCATGTATAGAAACACACACACACACGCACACACTTTTGGTCAGCCATCAACTAGTCTGTTCAGGTGTTATTTGCAATTTTGCTTTATATGTTTATTTTTCCTAACAGTGTTTGCTGCACCGTTCTGGAAAATGGTAGATGCTACATAATTTTTTCTGTGACAGCTAGCCAGTCAGACTATGATGAATTTTTGAATCCGCAGCCGGATTCGAAAATCCACAATAGAGAATAGGAGAAAAAGCTACCTCGCCCAATGGTTTTCCTTTTTTTTTTTAACTGAATTTCTGAAACTTTCATGCTTCAGTTATTTCTAAAATGTTACCGCTTCATGCACAGACCAAAACATTTTATAACTGTAATTTCCCTAAAACTTCTGAACGGATGTACACCAAACCAAGTAAAGGGACATTATTGGGTTGCACGCCAATTTCGTTCAGCTACTTTTTCTGTGTAAAGGAGCAAAGAAACCTATTTTTAGACCCCACTTAACGAAATCTGCTCAGAGAATGCCACGAAGAACCTAAAGTGGATGTACTTTTGTGTGGTAACATTTTGTGCCGATTTATCAGACTGCACCAATTTCATAAGAAAATAAAAAATGCCTTTTCAGTGGAAACTCTGGTTTAACAAATAACTACGAAGGTGCTATTGTAACCTCTGTAGTACATGTTTATGTGTATTTTATATATATATGTATCACTTAAAAATACAATTAAATAGTGAATTATGTTGGCGGCTCAAACACCTAAAGCCACTGAAATCTGCATGTTATGTTTAGGGACACACACAACATAACTCTGTCTTCCGCCTTTCTCCTTAATTTATATATCAATTCCCTAGAGAAGGCCTTTTGGACACAAAACCTGACTGCCCCCAGGTAGGCAAGCGTAGCCTGCCAGTCCTCCTGTATGCGGACGATGCTGTTCTCATGGCGAGGACAGCCAGGGGTCTACAACTCCTATTGAACTATTTTGTTCATTTTAAGGAGATTTTGGACCTGACAGTTAATCATTCCAAATCGTTTGTCATGCAGGTGGAATCCCGTAAAGCTAAGCCGTCTACTTTTAAGTTGGGAACCTCGTCAATACCCAAGACCAACGTCTTCTCCTATTAAGGAGTAGTGTTTGATGACACTTGGAGTTGATGCCCCTTGCTTTCTCGTAAGAGAGGGGACCTAGTCAAAGCTACTGTAGCTGTCTTTAACTTTGCCACTAGAATGAGAGGGAAACCAATAGGGGCTCTTTTGAAGATCTATAAAGCGAAATGTATCTCAAAGGCCAGTTACGGGAGCGAGATATGGGGTCATATTGGCGTAGAGGCCCTTCAAATCGCTGAAAATTCCTTCTTGCGACGGGTCCTTTCAGTACCGCAAAGCATCCCGTCCTATGTTGTGCACGAAGAGCTGGGGATGCATTTCCTTTCAGACGAACTGGCTTTCCGTCCACTAGCATTGTGGATAAAGATTTGGGCTAAGCAAGAAAGTGCACTTAGTAAAGACATCTTAATGGCCACGCGCATCTGATGGCTCCAGTATATAAGAGTAGGCCTCTCGAGGCTAGGTAGGGTAGAACTATTTGATAACCCCGAGCTTATATGCAAGAGGGACTTTGCCTGGGCCAAATAGTTTTTCCTAAGTAAACACTGCAGTGAAAGAGAGGAAACCGGGCTGAGCAAGCCCAGCGTGCGTAGGTACACTTTGTTAAAAACTGTACCAACCACTGAACCATATCTTTTGGGGCTTAAAAGCATTCATGATCGCTTCTTATTGACGAGGTTTCGGCTTGACCTTTTCCACTATCTCCTGGCACAACCACGTGGCGCTCACAGAGGTCAGTGCCTCATGCCCTGTGGCTGCGACGGTCAGTCTACTCAGGACATGACGCACTTTTTAATGTTTTGTAGATTTTACCCGGCTCCCAGAAAGTTATTTATTATCCCTATTCTTAAAAAGGCCTGTTTTTATGGGGCGTGGCTAGCCGACACCCAAGATGGCCGAAATGGTGTGAAGCTCCGAGCTTCTAAAATTTAACTTTCCCCCTACCTCCGTTAAAATATCCGACTGGCTCGTATAACTCCACGACCTGGGTACCCGTTGAACCAAGGAGTCACCCGGTCTACAGATTGCTGCGATCCGCCAGCTCTGCCCCTCACAATTGGACTCGCGACTCCGGACCGGGGCCGCCGGGAGGGCGTCCGGAGCCGCTCCACTAAACCTCCGCTGCTGCTGTCGCGGCCTGCTGGCGCAGGGCGGCGCTCTCCTTTCGGCGCGGCTGGTGAGCGGAGGAGGAGGACGGACCGGGGCTCTGGTGGTGTCCTCTGCTTACTGTTTGCCGGCGGAGCTGCTGGGTGGCTGTGGCGCTGTGCCGGGTGGGCTCCGGTACGCGCATAATTGAAGGTGAGCTGCGGGGGCGGGAGTCTGGATTTCCGTGGGCCCTGCGGAGGTCGGGGGCATCGTTATAAGCCTCCCCCCCCATCACATCCTTGACTACAGGGCTATAAGCGACCTGGGGGTCTTGAGAACTGATCAGCGTTGGGGCCGCCATTGTTTTGCAGCGCGGTGCCCCTCCCCCATCAGCATCGAGTGCTTCACTGTACATCAGCTCTGAGGGCACTTGAACTTTTGTGGTGGCGGCTTGGTGGCTCCATGGATTCCGGCTCTTGAGCCTTGCTGGCTCCATGTGGTGGCTTGAATTGGACGTGCTCTGACCTGTCTGTGCTTCTATGTGTTTTGGGGGCACAGGAGCTTTGTGCAGTAGCCATTTTTGAAGGATGTTTGTTTCCCACATCATCCACGGCGCAGACCAGTTTCACTGGAGCTTTTTGAGAGTGCGGAACAAGTTGAACCTTTACATTTATTGCAGGCACGAACCCCCCCCCCTTGGTATTTGGGTCCCACCACCCCCTTCACTTGCAGTCTGCATTTGGGGTTGGTTCCAAAGCAATGGCTACTAATAAAGGCACCAGGCAGTCCAGCTTGGTGAAACTATCCAAATTTGCCCACTCTAAAGTCGACACGGCGGAGGAGAAGCAAACAGAGAGCGAAATGAAACAGCCAGCTGTCACAGAGGGTCCATCTCTCGTCGACGCCATGGAGGCTATTCAAGGGGTTCGCACGGCGTTGGAGCACAAGATTGACACGGTAACAACGGAAGTCACCCTCATACGCGCTGATCTTCGCAAAATGGGCGAAAGAGTCAAGGAAACCGAAGACTTAGTCAAAACACTTCAAACCTCAACAAAGTCCCTTGAGTCCGCGGTTAAGCGACTACAGGCCCAAGCCTTAGACTTTGAGGCAAAATTGGAGGATTATGAAGGGCGCGCACGAAGAAACAACGTTCGTATTTTGGGAGTTACCGAAAAGTCAGAAGGGCAGGCCCCGGATTTGTTGGACGAGGAGCTAATGCAGAAGCATCTACAATATTTTTCGGTGGAGCGGGCGCATCGGGTGCCGGGTGGCCCACCAAGGCCGGGCGCCCCTCCGCGGCCTTTACTCGCGAGGATATTCAAATTTCGGGACCGGGACATCATCCTTCAAGCAGCCAGGGCTGGCCCGCCACTTAAATTTGAGAATTCTACTATTACCTTTTTTCCAGACTTTACCTATAAGGTACAACAGAGACGTAGATCCTTCCTCGAAGTAAAGCGGGCACTTCGTGGCCACAACCTTAAATATTCCATGCTCTTTCCGGCCCAATTGAGAGTAATTGCAGAGGGGAAATCTTGGTTTTTCAAACTCCAGAGGAGACCTGGGACTGGCTTGAAGGCTGGCGCTCCTCCAGCGCTCGCCGGCGATCATCTCTGAGTCAAGAGCAAAGGCTGGACAGTCAGCAAGAAAGAACCAACAGAAGTGGGAGTGAATGACTGTTGGCTCCATTCTCACTTAGAGCGGACCCGTGTTGCCTGCCAGATATGGGACGGGCTCTGGCCCCACTGCAGTTACGATGAGTATTGACTGATTCTATGTGGGCGAGGGTCCATTTGTATAGCGAGATATGGAATTGGGGGTGGTGGTTCCCTTTATTGGGAGAGGTGTCATGAACTAACAGACTGCTTGGTGGTGGAATTGACGCACTGCGTCATACTATGGGTGGGGGGCAGGGTGGCGGATGGAACATAAAGTTAAAGTACTGTGCGGGTTGGCTCCTGACTCCGGATGTGCTATGTTTAAGAGCTCATATATTAGTTTTTCGGGGGATTGGTAATGCAACCTTTTGGGTAGTCCGGCGGTTTAACGTGTCCCTCCTTAGATTAGACTTGTTTGGGGATTACAGGCGCTCTGCAAAATTAGGGGGTGGGCAGTTTTGAGTCCACGTTGCAGGGTGGGGGTGGGTTCCAGGGTTGTTAATGGGTGTTGTTGCAGTCTTTGTATGTGTGCTCAGTACAATTTTATATGCAATGTTTTCTTCATGGCGAACTGGGTCGTTCCTAATGTTGTTTCCAGGATGCACAAATCAAGTATTTACTATTCCTTGTGCTGCTGCGGATGGGGGTGTGGGCACTACCCCGCAGTTATCCTACACACATCAGGGCATTCACCGGTTGTTTAAATGAGTACTGATCAAGCTTCAACCCCGCAACTGGGACGCTTGAAACTACTTTCTTGGAATCTGAACGGCCTGGGGGATCGTATTAAACGGGTAATTGTTCTACAATATTTGAAACGGCAGGCCCCTGATCTGGCTCTGCTCCAGGAAACTCACATTCATGGTACCTCCTACTGTGCTCTTAATAGATGGGGATAGAAGTTAGTGGCTCATGCGGGTTATGCGAGAGGATCCAGAGGGGTGGGCATTCTGGTACGAAGGTCCCTCCCTTTTCAAATACAGAAGATTACCCGAGATCCACTGGGCAGTTTTGTGACGGTTTCGGGACAGTGGGAGGGGAGGCCCCTTAATGTAATTTCTCTCTATGTGCCCCCCAAACTCCATTCCATCACACTGGCTGACTTAGGACCTCATATGTTGAACTTGCCGGACGGTGATGTCTTAGTGGGGGGAGATTGTAACGGTGCTCTCAACGGGGAACTGGACCGTCTGCCGCCCAGGAGGGGAGAGCCATCTGGTAAATTAGTGGCAGACTTTCTTGAGGCGCTGGGCTTGATAGACGTGTGGAGGACATGTAATCCCACCTCCTCCCAATATACATTTCATTTTGGGGTACATGGGAGCCTGTCCCGTATTGATTATCTTTTCTGTAAGGCCTCTCAGCTCCCCATGTTTGATGGGACCTCCTTCCTTCCCAGAGGTATTTCTGACCATTCCCCGATTGTGATGTATTATGGAGGTGTTCCTCCCCCTACCCGACACGAAATGGTTCTTAACCCTTGGTATCTTAAAGAGCCAGAGATCAGAGAACAGCTGATGAGAGCTACCCAAAATTATTTCGCAGAAAATGAAGGTTCGGTGTCGCCTGATGTAACGTTATGGGAGGCCTACAAGGTGGTGATCCGAGGTAGTGGAGTGGCGGCGGTAGAGGGTCATAGAAAAGAGAAGCGTAAACAGTTGGACGATCTTGAAAAAGAGGTGACCGCTTTAGAGGGCGAGCTGGTGGCCTCACATGCGCCCGCTACCGCGCATAAATTATCCATAAAACAAAAGGAATATAGGGATATTGCAGAAGAAGCGGCTAAGACCCAGTACCTGGCCACCCAACATCGTATATATGATATAGGTGATAAAGCTAGCAAGTTACTAGCGTGCTTGGACAAAAGAGAGTTGGCCAATAGATGGGTGGCTCAGATCGTGGGAGGGAGGGGAGAGGCAATACAGGACAGGATTAAGATTGCGGGGGAGTTTGCCAGTCATTTTGAGCAGTTATATACTTCCACGCAGTCGTCTACCCAGGCGGACGCGGCGGAACTGCTGGCTACTTTGCCTGTCTTAGATGCCCAAGACGTTGAGGATTTAGATTCAGCTTTGACAGCAGATGAGGTATCTATGGCAATTAGCTTGCTGCAGTCCGGTAAAGCCATGGGCCCGAGTGGCCTTCCAATTGAATTGTAGAAGTCAAATGTTACGACTCTTGCCTCATTCCTAGTGCTAATGTATGAGGCGAGTGTGAGTCAGGGTACTTCGCCTGCAACGCAAAGATTAGCAAATATAGTGGTCATTCATAAAGCAGGTAAACTCCCCGAGCAATGCAGCTCCTATCGCCCTATTTCCTTACTTGACCCGGAGGTTAAAATCCTAGCTAAGATTCTAGCACGACGTCTCTCCTTGTACCTCCTCAAATTAGTACATCCGGACCAATCAGGCTTTATGCCTACCAGGAATACAGCATTGAATCTCCGCCGTCTATACGGCGTCCTGGGCAGGGCCACTACTATACAGGAGGATTCCATTATAATGTCTCTTGATGCCAAAATGGCATTTGACATGATTGAATGGTCATTTCTTTTTGCTGTTCTTGAAAGATATGGATTCGGTGGTCGGTTCCTGTCCTGGGTGCGTCTTCTTTACTCTGACCCCCTTGCTAGGATTTCAGTAAATGGTGCTCGTTCAGCACCCTTTGTATTTGGTAGGGGCACGAGACAGGGCTGCCCGCTCTCGCCCCTGCTCTTTGCCTTGGCCCTTGAGCCGCTGGCGATCTGGATAAGGGGAGACCCCCTTGTCAGGGGCCTTAATTGGTCGCGGGATTGGGCGGACAAGATTTCCCTCTACGCCGATGATGTCTTGCTGTATCTGGCTCGTCCTCCCTTTTCGATCCGAGTGCTGCATATCTTTGAGCTATTTCAAAAATATTCCGGATACACTATTAATTGGGATAAATCCTTGATTTATGTTTTGAGCGGGGATCCTCCGGTTTTGCCGGTGGACTGTGAGGCCCAAATAGTAACAGATGGCTTTAGATACTTAGGAATATATATTACGTCGGATTCCTCCGCGTTTTACGAACATAATTTAAAGCCTCCCTTGCTCCGCCTTCGAGCAGACATAAACCATTGGAAAACACTACCCCTCACGCTTTTAGGTAGAGCGGCACTTTACAAAATGATGGCACTCCCGCGCTTTCTATATGCCCTGCAAAATATGCCATATTTAGTTTCACCGCGGTATTTTCAGTCAATCGATTCGGAGGTCCGTGCTCTCCTTTGGAACCAAGGTTCTCCCCGGATTGCTCTCACAAAATTAACAAAAAGCTGGTACGATGGTGGCATTGCTCTGCCTGATAATAGATCTTATTATTGGGCTTCACAGCTAGTTGTTTTAAATCATTGGGCCCATCGACCTGTATCGGAAACTGCCTATAGAATGGACAGACATAACATGTCTTCTGGCACTTATTTAAGGGCCCTTTACAGGGGGACACGGTGCGCACCCAGATTTACACCAACGTCTTCGACGGTAGACATATGGCACAAAGCAACACGTGCTCTGGGGTGGAAAGACAAGATCACGCAAGTTACCCCATTACTGGAAACGGACCGCCTAGGTATGTTGTCGAAGCAGTCAGGGTTTGATAAATGGGATTTGACAGGTCTCTCGAAAGTTGGAGACGTGGGCCAAGGGGAGAGTAATTCCATTTAGTGATTTGCAAAGAGACTACCAGTTGCATGATAGAGAAACTTTTCGCTACCTCCAGGCCAGAAACGCTTTGTACAAAGCTATTCCAAAGGACTCGGATTTGCCGATTTCCTCGCCTCTGGAGGTTAGATTGTTGGATGAATATCTTCCGGAGAGAGCCATCTCATTGACCTACCGTAAGATCCTCAATCATACTCCACAGACGCTCAGGAGAAAGTACATGCAAAATGGGTGGAAGACATAGGGGACTTGGACGATGACGATTGGTGGGAGGCATTGGCCTCACCTCGAGATGTAGCGATCAGATCAAGATTTAAACTTATACAACTCAAATTGTTGCATCGGACTTATTATACCAGCACGGTACTGGTCAAAATGAGGGTATTGGATTCCCCATGTTGTCCCCGTGGGTGTGGAGACCGTGGTACCTATGTTCATCAATGGTGTCAGTGCCCGGTCCTCCAGAGGTATTGGGAAAGGGTTCTCGCAAGTATGTCCCACATTTGTAATTTATCTATAGAAGTTTAACCCCCCCCCCCTGGCTCTGTCTGTTAAATATCTGGGAGGCCACGGATCTGTCACGTGCTGAGCAGAGGTGGGTTGCATTGGGCTGTATGGTGGCAAAGTGCAATATAGCTAGAACTTGAAGAGGAGTCGTCCAGTTAAAATACACAGATTGGGAGTCTGATATGGACTGGTGCATGCAAGCGGAAAGGGTTGTTTATGAAAGCAGGGGTTGTCCCCATAAATGGACAAAAATCTGTGGCCCATGGAATGAGAGTAGGGGTTTGCTTTGCACTCCAGTTTGCCTCCCCCTTCCCTTGTGGCGGACGAGGAAGACATTTAAGTGATTTAACTGTGGAACAATGCTGTGTGCCTTTTGTACGATAACCCGTTGCCTGAACTTGAATTTGTACTGTATGTCGTAATTAATGGAAGTCTAAATTGATGCAATGTACTGCCTTTTTTGTTGTATTGTGTGTTTTATGTTATTCTTGAATAAAAAAGATTTTTTTTATTTTTTTTTATTTTTTAAAAGGCCTGTTTTAGGAGGGTGTGACCAGCTTTTATATTTTTTCAACTCCTCTCCAATGAGACTGTTTTGCACACGCTCAACTTTTTACGGGTTGCTGTTAGACTCTGGTCAAGTTGTGATTAATCTTGGCATTTTGATCCATGCATCTTTATCCTGTAATTAGTCTACCCTGGTTGTACTGTTTTGTGAATTTGTAATCTGGTGATGTTTTATCGATGTTTGTACAACTTTTATGGTTTTATTTGTAAAACCGAATAAAATTTTGATGATGATGATGTTGGCGGCTCAAACACCTGAAACCACTGAAATCTGCATTTTATGTTTAGGGACGCACACAACATAACTCACAGTCTTCCGCCATGTTGTTCTAGAGTTAATTGTTATTTTTCTTGTATTTTTGCTAGTGCAAAACATGTATTTTGTACATGACGATCAACCGTCAGTATGTTGTGAGCGTGCCTAAACATAACTGGTGAAATTTTAGTGGTTTTGTGCCTTCAAGCCAAATCGTAACTCACTTTTTAACAGTATTTTTTCCAGGCAATTTCATATGTTTTTCTTTGAATTATTATTTTTTATTCCACGCAGTGCATGGGCTTCAGTAATGCGCAACAGAAATTGGACTCTGGCTGCCAACCCCCTCTGCACACAGCCTTCCACTGCACCAGCCTGCATAGACTGCTGCTCACTGGGGTTTGGAAAAAAGGCCTTACCTGCATTCTATCTCTTCCCTTCAAAGCAAAGCCATAATCTTATTTTAGTGCTTTGCTTTGTTTGTGCGTTTTTAAAAAAAAAATTGTGACCGTGCCTAAAACTCAGAAGAAACTTGTGAGTCAGGCAAAAAATGCTTGCGAATACAGAATACTTCAATGGCCGCTTACGGATTGACTCTGCTCATGTGCTGAAAAAGGTTCATTTTTCAGGATTGAGGTGGTTATTCCATGCCTCTGGGTACCCAAGACCACTTCACTGGGTCACCTACCTTTGGAGTTTGCAGCCCATGGCTGTCTAATTTTTTTTTCACACCACGAAACCGAGTTTTAAATTTCTGAGGTATACTAAAGTATTAAACTGTTAAAGCCCCTTGGCACCTTTTCAAATGCTAAAATCTAAAAAATTACTAAACAGATTTACAACAAACCAAAATAAGCACTCATTCTGAGTAATGTTCTACTTTCATGCCAAGTTTGATGTAAATCTGTTTAACCGTTCAACCTGTGAAGGAGAGCAAAATTTCCTATGGGGGCTTAAATGTGAAATCGCACAATTTTTCAACACCCAATACCCTCACCCCCAGCCGCTTCCACGTTGCCCATTACCTTTATTTTTCACATGGATGTATCTTCCTGAGTCTTGGCATGGTTGAAAATTAGCTGAGTTAGTAGACAGCCAAGTTTCATACCAGTCCACAGGGTCAAAAGTTATAGGCAAATCCAAAAATGCCTTTTCAATGGAATGTCTAACTCAAACATAACTACACAATGGCTATTCTCACTGTGTAATATAAATTTTGAGAGAGAAAGAAGTGAAAAGTCAGATCAGATGAAGTTGCCTCTTATGTTTCTTTCATGTTCCAAATAGTTTTCAATCTAAATGAAATGGTGTAATGCAAGCCATGCCTGGAAAAATAATTGATGTCCCACAAAACATGTTTTTTGAGCAAGTGTAGACTCTCTTTAGGGCACCAACCTGGATCCTGAAAATTGAAATGGCACTTATGCGCCAATTGGTGCCCCATGGCTGTGACACTGCCCAGAGCTACACTGGCTAGGACACCAGGGAACCGTATAAGGAACTACTCTGCTACACTGACATCCATTTCCTTGTTTGTGCAACCTTCAACACTGTTTCAGAGTTATGCTTCTCTTAAATTTCCTCGCAAATTGTTTTTCTTTTGCAGTGTTTGTGACAGTCTGCCTCTCCCAAAAATCCCAATGTTCAGATCATGCTGCTCCTGTTATAAGCTGTGTCTCTCTGACTCTCATAACATTTATATCTGGTGGATGGGGCTCAAACACGACTCCAGATAGTGTGAGAAATGTGGCCTTATGCACGCCAAGGCGATCAAGGAACAGGAAGCAAAGCTCTTCCTTGTGCAGGCTTGAAATAAACTCCAGGCTCGCTGTTGCTATAGATCAAGTTCCCACTGCGGCTTGCCTTAGACAAGCAGGCCGTTTTAAATGAAAAGTTCTCGAAGAAGCAGCACAAGAAACATTGCAAGGGGATACTTGGTCTTCTTGACGTATCTCCCGCTGAAAGAGTATGTCTACCGGCTGGTGAAAGAGTATTTCTACCAGTTGGTGGTGATGTTGCAGTCTCAACATCATTTTCAGAGCCTGTTTTCGTAAAGATGCGCCTTGTGCTAGAGTTGGCACCAGCACTGACTCCAGATCTGGAGTCCCTTGATCCATTCCTAGAGTTTCTAGCCCATGATGGAGATGCTGCCTGTTTGTGGTTTTCACCTAGGCTATGCAGGTAACCATCTGCTCACCTGTGACTCTCTACGGTGCACCAGCGATCCCCAAGAAGCCTTTGGTGCCTCGGCTGGCACCTCCATCACTTGCGTCAGTCGGCCCTGTTAATCCTCTCTCCCTGTCACCATTTCAGCATTTGCTGAAGCTCTTCTTACACTGAAGGCTTTGTGTTTTTGAGTCAACAGTTGATGAAGATCAAATCCCCTTATAAGACCTTTCTTCATGGTGAGTATTTTGACAGACTTTGATGGGCTTTTTGACTCCGATTCAGACCCTATTCAGAAAACAGATAATCTCCTTTGCCTTCGAGGTCATGGAAATAAGGATTGAAAACAGACTTCTGTGGCTGATGTGTCACCTTATACAGCTCCAAGATGTTGTTTCTAGGCTAGATCTTGGTTCCTGGGGCTGAGTCATGACTATGCAGGAGGGGAGTTATTTCAACTTTCCAGATCCATTCTGCGATATGGAGGGAATTCAAGAGGTGAGTAATCTCCAGAAAGTGTATTCACCAGAAAGGTCATTACCGAAGTAAGTTCTTTGTTACTGTAATGCAATGGGCTTATCCCATGTTTTTATATTTTTACCATAGTAGACACAAAATGATAGGTTTGCTCTAGACTCCTTCAGTCTGCATACATAACCAATGAGATCATGCTCTGGTGTGCTTGAATGACTGTCTTTATAAGTTGTACTAATGAATGAACAGAATGGCATAAACCATGTATGTTGATGCACAGAGTGGAATATGCTTTTTATTACCAAAATTGAGGAACTGAAGGGGCGACATGACCCACTCACAGATTCTCCTATTGCGACTCATGGCCTCTCCCAACACTAAACAAGCTCAATAAATAGCATATTGCAGTGCGCATCTGTGTGTATGGATGGAATGTCGACTTTAAAAAAACGCAGTTATAGTGTAGTTAAGGTTACAAATTTAAATTGAAAAAACACTGACATTTGCAAGCTATGGTTTAGAGAACAATCCAACAGCCATGCAAACCAATATCAAATATCAAATGCAATGCTCATGGCCTTGCGCTTAATGAAATTATCTAACAGATGAAATAATGTATCACATTACCCATACCATTGTGAAAGAAACAACTATGAATGTAACATTATTAATTGGTATTAAGTGTTATATAGTGACATTTCACTTTTAGGTGTTATTTATTGGCAAAACTAGTGTGAGGTCATTACCTATTTCATTTGTGTAGATTGTTCTAACTATTTCTTGCAACTTTCAGTGGTTTGACAGTTTTAAATCGTAACCACAGCTGCACTTTAAATGTGGTTGTCAGGAAAAATTCCTGGGGTTGTTTGGTACATAAGTTGAGGTGTTATAACCAATGCTATCCTCCACTTCAATTTAACCTTTTTTCCAGAGAATGTTTGAGGGTATTTGATTATATACCACATGTAAGAGTTCCTTGCGCCAAGTTTTCTGCAGCGGGCTTACCCCTGCTGCCCATGGCCTACGTTGCAGTCAGTACCTGGCCTCCGTTCTTGCGATGCGCCCATCCTTCTGCAGTTGGCCAATCCATGCTGCCCATACTTCAGCCATGTGCAGCAGTGGGTTGACTGCAGGGACTGAACTGCGTCCTGACCCTGCTACCTCCTGGCCTCATACGGCCAACCTCCATGTGTGACTGATGGCCAAGTATAGCAGTAGAACGCTATTGTTTTTACAGCATTTGCTTATCCTATGCTGGATTTGTGAAGGCCCAGGATGATCTGTGGGTCCCAGCAAGGGTCCAGGATTAGTGAATCAACCATAGGATTCACTTCAAATTTCGATAATTCCGTAACACCATTTTTCTGTATCGAGGAGTAAAGAATCCTGTGTAAAACAAAGTGAGATATGGTAGTTTTGTGAGCTCACCCCCTCTTTTTTTTTTTTTATTTCTTGGCCCAGCTTGACTTATTGACATGTCAGCAAGAAACTTTTTTTTTTTTTTTTAATGTTTAAACACACTTTTTTTTTCAAGTAGAGAACAACATACAGTTATCCAGATAAGAGCATTGGTACAGCATGGACAGAGCAGAAAGATCCATCTTACAAGTCTTGATATTACAAAATACAATATTACAGACATACACAGTCATGGCAGTTATTGAAGGTACGGCATGCAGCCGCAGCCGCCGAGGCAATCTTATAAATCATTCCGGGCATCACATGTCAGTTATTGATAGTAGATAAGACGTGAGTGGCCCCCAGATATTTCGGGGCTTGGACTTTGCGGGCAATTCTTCCGCATAACAAATGAGCTGATCCCGACAGTAGGCCAGATCCTGCAACCATAGTTTGGTGGTAGGGACCGGCCTGCCTCCCCAGCATATGGAGACCCTGCGTTTCGCCAGTAACAGTGCTATAGACACAGACTTCCTATTAGATGCCTTAATCTTAGAGACGATGCCCAACAGGCATACTTGTGGGCTACATTCCACCGGTTCCTCTACCATCAGGCATAGAATGCGTGTGATTGAACTCCAATACTCATGCACTTTGGGGCAATCCCAAGCTAGATGACAGAAGTTAGCACCCGGTGCACCACAGCGCTTACAATTGTCAGCGTCCCGCAATCCATATTTATGAAGTTGAGCGGGAGTGTAGTACAGCTGATGCAAATATTTAAAGTGCACCAGCCGTAAATTACCGTTCGCCGTCAGCTGACCCGTTAAGTGGCAACTAGCGAGCCAATCAGCTTCAGATAGCGGTGTGGGTAGCATGGCATTCCACTTTAACGCAGATGTAGCCCCAGCAGTGACCTCCCTCTGTGATGCCTGGTAGAGTCTAGTGACCAGCTTGGCTCTGGATGTGGTGGTGTATATAAGCTGTAGTGCTTCCAGTGTCGGTGGCTCTGTAGGAAATTGTGGATAATGTGCACGCATAGCGGAGCGCAGCCTAGTGTAGACAAAAAGGTGCATGGCGGTGACAGTACCCTGGGCGTTTATATTATCTGAAGTTATAAATTTACCGCCAGGGACTACATTCTCCATTGTGGACAGTTCCATATCTTTGAGGGTCTTTAATGTGCCAGCTTCCCCAGTGACAGAGAGGTCTGAGTGATGCAGCAGCGGCATGTTGGGTGCGTACAATGGTAGCTTCTGCGCTCGCTTGCCCAGTTCATGCCAGGCCCTAGATGTGGTTTGTACAGTGTCGGACTCCCCTTTTTCGAAGACCGTGTGCCTGTTGACAATCATGGCTTGAAGCGGTATTGGGTGCACCGCACCCGCCTCCACCGCCACATGTGGGATGTATGCTGGGTCCCGCTGCCAATAGTAAGCATAGTGCGCCTGCGCGCAGAGATAGTAAAGACGAAAGTCAGGCGCAGCGAACCCCCCTTGTTCATAAGGAAGGGTGAGAATCTCCCACTTAAGCCGAGATTTTTTACCTCCCCAGGCTAGGGTGACCAGAAGGGAACGCAGTCGGTCAAAAAAGTGTTGCGTTAGACATACAGGAACGTTTAAAAAAAGATACAAAAAGCGCGGAAGGACCACCATCTTCATCAGCGCTATTCGGTCCGCAAATGACAGTGGCAGCTTGATCCAACGACTGACATGCCCCTCAAGTCGCGTGATGGCAGTACCACAGTTGGAACGTATGACAGCCTGCGGATCCCTGTGAAGCCATATTCCCAAGTATTTTACAGTGTCTGCACACCAGGATAAGGGGTAGTCCATGTTGAATTGTTGGGTACAGTCCATGAGGGGCAACACAATCGATTTAGACCAGTTGATGCCCAGTCCTGAGAATCGCTCAAACCGGATATACTCCCGTATGAGCTACGCAAGATAGCGTGCAGGTTCGCGAACGTACAGCACCATGTCATCCGCATACATGGAGACTGCAAGAGGACGCTGTAAAAATCGCAATGCTGTTTGAGCATGACGCTGCCGGAGAATGCAAGCTAATGGTTCAAGGATGAGAGCGAATAGCAAAGGCGACAACGGGGACCCCTGTCGTGTGCCACGCTGTATATGGATTTCCTCCGATAGGTGCCCGTTAATTCTGACCCGCGCTACAGGGTTAGTATATAGCAATTTTATCCAATTAGTGAAGATAAAGGGGGGACACCCTTGCGATGGAGAATGGTAAACATATAGGCCCAGGAGATCGAGTCGAAAGCCTTGGCAGCGTCGAGGAGCACCACCACCGCCGGCAAAGTGGGCTCTAATACATGCATCACAGCAAACAGCGTTCGCAAATTGTGTGATGTAGATCGGGTGGGGACGAATCCCGATTGGTCTGGAAGCACCATAACAGGGAGAAGTAATTGCAGCCTGGTTGCCAAGACCTTCGCTAATATTTTTATGTCTGTATTGATTAGGGATAAAGGTCTATAAGACTCGCATCTGTCCGGCGGTTTCTCAGGTTTCAAAAGAGTGACGACTAGAGCCTCGCGTAAGGTTGGCGGCAAACATTGAGTCTCGTATGCCTCCTCATATAGTTGAAGGAGGCATGGGGCCAGTTGATCGATATATTCTTTGTAAAACTCAGCTGGCAACCCATCAGTGCCCGCAGCCTTCCCGTTAGGCAAAGCCATAATGGCATCCCGCACTTCGCCCAATGTGAGCGGATGCATCAAAAACTCTTGCTGCCCTTTCGATAGCCATACCAAAGCGATATCGTCCAGATATTGTTCAAGCTCCGCCACATCTGCAGTCGGCCGTTGAGCATACATCTCGGTGTAATAGTCCGCAAATGTTTGCAGAATGGTGGGCGTGTCATAATGTGTACCATCGTCTGCGACGATCGCCTGAACCACATATGCTTTAGAGTGAGGTTCCAGTATGCGGTTAGCTAAGGTTCTCCCCGGTCGGCCACCCTCCCCATAATAGCGCGCTGTGCATCGGCGTGATAGATGGTTGATCTCTTGATCAGCCGTTTCGTTATATTCTATAATTTTCCCTTTGATAAGCGCTAGCGTAGCAGGATCTGCCTGATCGTCATAGCTGCGTTCCAAGTCCTGCAGTTCGCGCTCAAGGGCCACCATGGTGCGACGCAGAGATTTTAGAACCCCGGCTTGAAGACCAATACATGCCCCCCTAATCGTGACTTTAAAGGCCTCCCATAGCACTTCCATAGTTTGGACAGACCCAGTATTAAGTGAAAAGTAGTCAGATATGGCCTCACAAATTCCCTCCCGAAAGACCTGATCTAACAACGAGGACGACTGCAGGCGCCATTGGAAGGGAGGTGGGGTGTGAGATGGTAGCAGCATGTTAAGAACCACTGGGGAATGATCCGACAATGTTCTTGGCAAATGTTTGATCTGTGTAGCCCATGTGCAGACTTCCTGCGAGCCCAGCCAGTAGTCAATGCGCGGCCAGGACTGCCGCGCGTATGAGTGACATGTACCCTCTCTAATGTTTGGGTGTCTCAATCTCCAAATATCTGTGAGGCCCAAGGACCACATGCCATTGCGCACCGATACAGCAGCTCTCCGGGGTGGGGGGTCTCCCGCAGTCACCCGATCCACTGTAGGATCCAAAACCACATTAAAATCACCCCCACATATAATAGCTGAGGAGGACAACTTACAGAGCTTGCTCCATAGCGTATCAAAAAAGGTAGGATCATCAACATTAGGTCCATACAGGTTCACAATGGTCAGCCGCGCGTTATAAAGTGTACCCTGCACTATTATGTATCTCCCTTCCTCATCTTCGTCTACATGTGTCGGCATAAAGGGGATACCTTTCTTTACCAGAATCATAACTCCCCGTGCATATGAGGAGTATGAGGCAGCCAACCGTACCCCGGCCCATTTAATGGCCACATGCGAGACTGTCCGCTTAGTAAGATGTGTCTCCTGCAACAAGGCAATGTGGATATGGTGCCGATCGAGATAAGATAACACCTGTCGTACTTTTTTAGCATTATTAAGCCCTCTCACATTCCAACTCATCGAGGAGATTGTGGAGCGTTTGGAGTCAGCCATGACTGTAAAGTCTGTTATGAAAAGTCTGCATCATTGTCTAGAGAATAAATGCAATACAGCGCAAATCCTGCCAACATGCCAGAAACAATGCTATCATAGGAAAAAAGTGTTCCCCAACAGATCCCCCCCACCTACTGCAGCATTGAAAATATGCTGTGAGTAAACCCCCCATGAAACAGAACAGAAAATGACCATTAGCATCCATGAATCGTGTTGCATGAAAAAGAAGAAAGAAAACAGTAAACCTGCAGGGGCTCCAGAATGGGCCCTACCAAAAAACGGAACCTTTTGGGGAATTCCCTTACTGTGGGTCGCTAGCAGCCCCCGGCCCCCCGTGTAAAAAGGGTGAGTCGGGATAAGTATATATAGGCTAACCCACCCACGACCCAACGTCAAATTAGCAAGGTTACATAACAAAGAGTCCACATTGAGATAACATCAATAATGAAGTGTCCCACCAAACCAGGAACACCAGGTGCAAACAGTTACTATGCAGAAAAACGTTCATAATAACTGAGAAGTCCTGCATATGTCCATCATATTTCAGGAGCCCCCCCAATTTCAAAGAGAAGTCCAACATAATAAATGCAATATCCCCACTGAGCAGGAACGACATACTAACAAAAAACAATGCACAGCATAAGTCTCACGTGCTCAGCCCTCAGAGTCGGACTCCACACCCCTCTCCCGCAGCGTCTCCTGTCGCTCGATCCGACGGGCATTTTGAAGCGCTTCTTTAGGTGTCAGGAAGATACGCGTCTTCCCGGCATGTTGAATCCGTAGTCGGGCGGGGTAAAGCATTGCGTATTGGATGTGAAGCTCCTGCAGTTTCTTCTTGACCGCATGGAATTCTCGGCGAGCCTGTTGCACGGCGACGGTGAAGTCAGGAAAGAGTTCCACCTTCATGCCCTGGTAGTCGAGTTTGCCTTTTTCCCTAGCCAGACTGAGTGCTGTGTCCCGGTCCCGGTAGTTCAAAAGTCTGGCAATTATGGGGCGAGGCGGGGCACCAGGAACTGGCCGAGCAGCTAATGAACGGTGAGCTCTTTCAACAATGAGCACCTTTGAGAAATGTCCGGCCCCCAGCAAGGTAGTAAGCAGCGTTTCAACATACAATTCCATGGGCCCGGTGTTGGTGGACTCCGAAATGCCAGTTATACGGAGGTTATTTCTGCGAGAGCGGGCTTCAATATCCTCATTCTTTGCTCTTATTACCTCCAATAGTTTCTACATATTAGTACATGAGGCGCTGACGACCTCCACGCGATCCTCCGTGGTTGAAATGTGCTGCTCCGCCTCCGCGATCTGCGACCCATGCTTGTCAATCTTAGTCGCCATAGCATCCATACGTAAGTTGAGGTGATCGATTTTGGCGTCAATGGATTGCAAGCTCTGTTGCATGGTTAGCATCATACGCTCCAGCTTCGAATTAGACCCGGGTTCAGGATCAGGGTCAGTGTCTGAAGCGTTCGGGGTCCGAGATTTAGTATGCTTCTTGGCTTCAAAGGGCAGTTTACTCTGCTGCTTGTCTGTCCGCCCCATAGTTGGCCACTAGCGCTCTTCAATATAGTGGGCTGAGGGTGTAGGAAGCAGAGCACAGGAGACAGGACCGTCTCAACGCGGATTGAAAGTAGTGCGTGCCGCTTCAGCCCAGCGCCCCAACTACCCCAGGTGCCAGTAAGGGAGTGAGATGTGGGCCGTAAGAGCTGGAAGCGTGGTTAATGTGGCTGCGTCAGTGGTGGGTGTATAGTAGAGGCACTAGAGATTGGCACTGCAGGTGGGACAAGCTGTAGTTCACTCACGATGTGTGATAAACACCACCCACCGCCGCTGTCAATGCGATGCAGGTCGCAACTCCCTCAGCAGCAAAGGACCATCTAATAATGCCCTCCAACCCTCAACAGGTACAGCGTGGACACACAAGAAGCAGTGAGGCCCGCAGCGGACGGCAGGCGCCGCGCCGATATTCCAGCCGGAGCAGTTGTCAACAATGGTGTCGGGCTGATAGGATTGTGCGAGCCGCCGCCGCTCCCTATGCAGATAAGGATCCGCTTGGAGACAGATCCGCGGACGCTCCCCGGGGATGCCGCACCGCCGATGCAGGGCGCGGGAGCTGTCTACTTCGATGCTGCGATGCGGGGGCAGCTCGGTAGTTGCGGGTCGCGCAGAGAGGCGTCTCAGGGCCCCGGAAGGCTGTAGATTCCGTCAGTGCACCGGGGTGTGTCGCTCACAGGGCAGCCGCTTCCAGAGCCGCCAACACGGACCACAGCCCCTCAGCCCCGGCAGCAGGTAGGTGTCGCGTAACAAGCGTCTCACCGTACTAGTCGGAGTCACGAGATGGCAGCTGCTCAGTGTGTCACAGGGTCGCCGGAGAGCAGCGCAGGGCCCCCCCCACAACGGGCCGCAGGGCCGGCGGCCACCAAGCAGGTCAATATCGCCGGGTGGGCTCCGTGCAAGCAGATCACCTGCCGAGGAGAGAGTGTCAGTAAGCAGCGTTCTTCGATGCCGCCATCTTGACTCCAGCGGGGCCTGACGGAGTTTGAACTGTTAGAGGCGTCCGATAGTCTGCCGAAGGACCCCAGAGTATTCCTCTTTGTATCAGGAGTGACAATTGAGCGTTTTCAGCCGTGGATGGCGCCAAATTTAACGGATGTTAGTCGGATTGCAATCCCGACCAGCGGAGCAGCACTAAAGTGCGGCCATCTTTCTCCGGCCTCTCTAGCGCCCCCCGTCAGCAAGAAACTTGCCATGAAAAACCAAAAGTAGAGGTACTTACGTTTTTTGGAAAGTTTCGTATAGATTCATCGAATTGTGCAAAAGTTATTAAGAAAACCGAAATGCCTTTTTTCTTGCAGCACTCAACTGTTGTGCAGGGGTCTTTACTGTTTCAGAATTGAAAAAACAAATCTGGTGGAGAATTATATTTATAACTAAGACATTGCCTATAAATACAGATGTTACAGACCTTTGTTCAGATACATAGTATCTAGTAGTTCAAAAACAGAAACATCAAGCTGGGATCCCAATAAAATTGATTTTTGTCAAATATGTCATTAGGTTTAGCTGTACATTCACAAATTATTGCTTTTTCTTAAATATGTATTTTGTAAATTCACAGATGATTAATTTCAACAACATTACTTTTTGAGAGGGGCCAAAAATCTAAAGCACAGAGCATTTTTAGCAAAAAAATAACACTATTGCGTTTAGCTTGCACAATAAATAAGCCAGGTCAAGAGTTGACCGGAAAATAAATCTTTGAATTTAAACTGATTTAGAGGGCCCAAGCTAAGTGTTTGCCAATTTGATGAAGTTCCTGAAAAAAGACATAAAAAAGTTGCCGTAATTTGTAATTAAAATGACCCTGTCAGTGATGAATACTCTAGCAGGAGAAAGATGTGGTTAAAATGTTGCTGGCAACCAATAAAAACAAAATATATGTAGAGGAAAACATTTAGCACAATTATTTCTTATTGTTAAGGGCACAGCATATGTTTCCCCGATAAGTCTTATAAAGCACTGTATCCGATATTGACAGTGTTCATTGTAATTAGAACTAATGTGGATTTATTCTTTTTAGGATTTAAATATCCCCTGATCAGATTCATAAGTATTTGTTGTCATCAAATAGGACATTGCATGGAAAAGAAAATTCTCCTGGACTTCATCGATTTACATCTAAGTTATTAGTTTACATTCATTCTATTTTAAGTGCTTGTTATTGTTTTCATAAGTAAACTAGATTAGTTGAATGAAACCTAACATATGATTTTCTGTGTTGTGCAGAAAGTAAATGAATCGAAGTACAGGAATTATGAAGAATTCAAAGCAGATGCCAAACTGCTGCTGCACAACACTATTATTTTTTATGGAGGTAAAGTAGTTCATATTCCTTTTTTCTGATTTATTGGTAGCACAATTTACAAAGGCATTTTGAACCATACTTGTAGGTTTAAGGACAAACATGTTTTAAGTTGGAGCTGCCAGGCCCTCACTGAAGGATTACATCATTGTACTACTGTGTAATTCTCCTCCATGAGAGCACAGAATTACATGTTGGTACAACCCATTCCAGTAAAAACAAGGCTTGGTTTACCTTGTAAGTTTATGAATGGCCACAAACTTGTGAGTTTGTGCTCATTCACAAACTCTGATACATATAGCCCTCTCCTACCCGGAAAAAAATACTTTTGCTCTAGCAAATGGCTGGAGTAATTCCCATTTGGGGTTCATTTTCTCAGTGTGTAATTTTACACTGTGTACATTTACACCTTGGTGAAATGGGAGCCTGGGAACATATCACATGGCAAACACAATATTATGCATGAATACCTTGGCCTGACACAGATTTCCCAGCTTGTTACTGGGACTATTTGTGAATTTACCAAAGTAGTGAACGTGCACCAATTTATAATATTAGTGCTACTGGTGCAAATTTGTTACTTTTTTTTTAAATTTAGCACATTGTGCTTAGAATCTCTAGTATTCTTTGTCTCTGATAAAATAACTTAATGTTTCAGGTACCTAAATATTACCACCATTTGTTTTAGTAAAGCTTAAGATCCTAGTAAAAGAAAAAACATTGTTTTGGAAGCTTCCATTGATACTGCAGGAATGTTATGAGGAAAAAGTTGCATATGAATGCATAATGATGGATATTAGAATTGTTATTTGTTATCTTACCAGTAGAGCATGGAATGGCTCCATACATCTCGCCTACCAGACAGTGTAAGCTGTCTGTTTGTGAAAAGACCTTTGATCAGCTTGCAGTGGGCTTAGAGCCCACCCATTGCTTACCATTAGTTGGCTTTATTGTCACTCTTGTTAGTGTGCTTTTTATTCATAAGCTTGTGTGACCCTTACTTCCTCTTCTTGTGTTTGTTCCTTCCCTCGAGCATGGGCATGTTTCTTTTGCCCTCACACTTGTCACTTTTAAAGCACTACTTTTTAAATTTTGATTAAGCACTTCTCTAGAATGCATGTGTTTTCCAACTGTTTCCCTCATGTACTGCTCTTTCCACTCTCTCACGCTCCATATTGCTTTCTCTCGCCTGTGTGTTTCTCCTCAGCCCCCTCTGTGTTGTGCTTATCCTTGTGTGCTTCTTCCCCTGTTTTGCTTTCTCACCCCGGTGCCCCCCCCCCCCAAACCAGCTCCAGGGTCATTTCTCTAGCCCATGTGCTTTTCTTCCCAGCGCTATGTGCTCCACGTTGTCTCTCTTGCCACTGTTACTTCCCCCACGTGTGCCTTCTGTGTTGGTTCTGCCACTTGTGTTTCTTCTCTTTTCTGCCCCATGTTTCTTCTGCCCTTCATGTTTCTTCACCATCCCATATTACTTCCTTCACCACCTGTACCTTCTGTGTTACTTCCCAGCACCTTAAAAAAAGTTACAACTCTTTAGTGCTACTTTTTATATTTTTTCTTTACTTATGCAGCTCGGATGAGAAATAAAAAGTTAAAAAATACATGCATCATATCGCCTTTTTTTGTTTACTCTTTAGCCATGCAGCACAGCATCGGGATGCTGTACAGCATTGCTAAAAATCATTGCCACAGCCAGTAAGTCCCAAAGGCGAGACCTATTTCCTTTGCCAGTGCTTATTTTTTATTTGCGCTGTAGGCCTATCCCCTTATCAGATTGACAAACCTCTAAGGCTGTAATCTATTTAGCGTTGTAAGATACAGTATAGCTTAATTAAAGAAGAGTACTAAAGAAATGTGTATTTTGCATTCTTTTGAAAAGCTTTCCACTACTGTGTCTCCTTTCAATTGCAGTTGACAGTGAACAAGCTGACGTGGCCAAGGTCTTATATACAGATACATGTCATGAGGTAAATGTAACACTGTTTTGTCATGCTAAATGCAATATTCAACCTGCAAAGAAAAGTAAATGGAACGAAACATTCAAAAAATAAAATTTGCGGATGGGTTGATAAACATCTGAACAATAGAGAACTTGCTTAACGGCAGCCCCTCTGCCATTCTTGAGTTCTCCTCTGACGTGGAAATCTTCACCAAAAGTGCTACCTCCAACACAATAGAAACTCATTCGCCAAGTTGTGGACATTTACTATGCTTGGCTATTGTGATTTTTAAGTGTGCCACACCAATAGGGGAGTGTTTCCACCAAAGAAATGCGTAACTTAAGTAACAAACATTGTTCTTGAACTCCCCACTTAGGATACTATAGAAGAAACAGTGGTTACTTATTTCCCTTTGAGGAGATTGTCAATCACTTTGAAATGTTGCTAGCACAAAGCCCACATATTGTTAATGTTTATAAATAGCCTGCAAGCACTAATTCTGATTGGCACACAACTTGTTTTTGTTTTATTGTCTTTTGAGGTTTCCGCCTAAAGGGCTCTCAGCTGAAGTGTTTCAGCCTCTTGTGCTTATTGAGGAATTGGGAGGTTGTAGCTGGGGAAGTGTTGGAAGTACTTGCCGCAAAGCTTAATTAGAATAATGTTGTATTTTTATGTAACACATTTTATTAGATTTCGTTGTATATATCACAAACATGGAAAAAACACATATGAAAGTATCTTTCAGAATCCTGACCCTTTTTCCTGGTTTCCCCCATGTGAAAAAGGTGAGTAGGTTTACCTTGGTCTCAGTCTCCCTGGAGTTTTGTCAGTGCCTCTATATATAATTGTATCCGGCCTTCCCTTGAATTTCATGTCTAGGCTTTCCATTCCATCTTCCCACTTACTTGTCCATCCTTGCAGGGTTCTACATCACGGTTGCTGGAACCAAGTTGAATCTGGGAAAACTACTCCATGACAACTTCTTGAATTTGTGTGTACATCTTATAGCTGTGAAGAGTACTATTTCCACCTCAACACACCAGTCCATATTGCTGTCCTAATCTTTTCTTGTTGGTGCCTCCGAGGAGCCACATTTCTGAGTATTGACCCTTTTTGCTACAAGTGGGCTGATGCTAATAAACAATCTTGAGTCATTTGGGATCTCCCGGTTGCCCTGTATTATTAACAGTATCATGGACTCCCCCATTGTGAATGGCATGCATTAACATTTTTTTAACTTGTTTACAGAATACTTGCACATTGGGGCATTCTCATAGGTTCTCGGGCATCTTCATTAAAATTATACACCCTGAATAATCCCACCCGTGCGCAGGGACCACGGAGCAATTCTTTCAAAGTCACATCTACTTTGCCTTACTTCTGAAAGGCCTGGACACGTGTTGCAGCGCAAGAGTGGTAACATTTTTATCATACTCTTACTTTCCTTACTACTATAACCGTACTGGGCCCTTTACGTTTAGACAATCTGCAGCATTTCCATTTACCACAGAGGCAAACATCCTCTGATGAATCTTTCTCCTCCAAAGGGGAGAGGTGGAAATTAGGGTGGCCAAAACATCATGTTAGCTGTGCAATGAGGACCATTAATTGACAGCCAACTCACAAATTTGAGATCACATTTAGGTACACCACTCTCAAGACCATGCTGTAGAAATAATGATTAGCACTGGGAAGACCCAACCTCCTGAAGAAGTTAAGTTGGGCTAGAATTATGCAGACCAAAAGCTCTGCAAAAGCAACACAGAACAAAAGAAGTAATACCTGATGTTCTGACAGAGCTCGCTGATTCTCCCTACAATGCATTCAAAATATCAGTAAATTAGCACAGTTTAAATGGAAGAACCAACAAGACTCAATAATAGACAAGATAGGTATTAGATTAATTTGGTTATTGTATTAAAGATCCAAAATTCATAGTCATAAGCAGTCTTTTGAGAATTTCAGTTAAGAATATCACAGCTTGCATTAAAGCACTAAACATTTAGACAAGACTTTATCGAATTGGTTATTATCAGAATCAGTTTACAAAGTTACAGAATCCCACTACCATTAAGGCAGAAGGATAAATCATTTGTCTAACAGCTCAAATCCTACAAGGAAGGAGAAAGGGTTCAGATTTAAAGTCCACTAAGGGTGACTCCAATAGCATAAAACAAAAGAAATAAAGGAAATGAGGTAAAAAAAAATGAAAAAAGGTTCAGGAAAGGTTTCAGTCCATCAGCTACCAACTGTAGCATTAGCAAAGTAGTCCAAAAATAAGAGAAAAGTTCTTAGTAATCAAGAAAAAGTTGATCAGCATAACATCCTTTCCCAGGGGCAAAAGATAAAGTATTGCATTGTACCTCCTTTGTGGTTTCTTCTTCTTCTGTAAAGCATCTAGCAAATTCCAGTGATATAGCACCACACCACCATCGAACGACTGTCATATGCTCCAATTCACATAGTGTCACGTAGGACACTCACAACAGTGAGATGCTTTCCCGTGCTGGTCATGAGAAACGAAAGATTTGAAAGTCCACATAGGCCTAACATCGTTGGAAAAGAAATACAAAGTAGCCATCCATAGCAACAGCTGATATCCTGTTCCCACAGGAATAGTTCACTGTTAACATTAAAGAAACATTTAGGGTTGTCTAGATTTATACACGTACAGAACAAATAAAGCAACATTTCACTAGTTGTAAATGATCCATTGTATTAGGTCAGGGGAAAGGTCAGCATTAGAGAAAAATCATATTCGAAAAGGCCTTTAAATTAGCATCACACATTTTAAAACAAAATAGACAATGAATCTATATCAAATATAATTCAATAAATCATTTCAGTTAGGGAATATGTAGAACTTTCACCAGAGATTACATGGAAATAGCTAAAGTTAGAAATATCCTACTACCACAATTTTTCTCAACATTCATATAAGTATATAATTTTCTAAGTTCATACCACAAAATTCATTTTTCACTTTTCATAAACTATAGAATCTCTAGCATTATTATGCAAAATGTCAAGCTTGTACCTAGTTTCCACACATTTTTACACTGACTTTTCTAAATGGTGCACTCTAACAAAAAGCATTAGAAACACTAGGCCACGTTATTAACAGCAAACTTTCATCAGTAAATGTTATTAACAACATGTTGATTTGATTTTGGGTTTTGTATAGCGCTCGAATGCCCGGCGGCGTCTTGGCGCTGCTGCTGTCTTGAGCAATGCTGAAGGGGACCTTATTGCTACCGAAATAACTAGCGTGAGAACATCCAGGTTTTTATTATTTTCTGAAGGACAGGAAGTCAGAACATCTCCCTATGTCTAGCAGTAGACCATTCCAAAGTGTAGCTACCTTCAGCATATTTTGGTCTTGGAGGGGATTATTAGCATTGCGTCTGAGGATCTGAGCTTTCTGCCTGGGGAATACCAGGCCAATTTTGCACGAAAGTAGCTAGGACCTGAATTATGCAATGCTTTAAAGGTTATGCATAAGGTCTTAAACTCTATGCGTTTAGCTATAGGTAACCAGTGCAGATTAACCAATGCTTGCACCACTGACTTATGTTTGGGAATTCCGGAGAAAAGTTGCGCTGCCGCATTTTGCAGTGTTTGAAGTTTTTGTAACAACTTTTTCCAGATGCTGATAAAGGGAGCGTTTCCATAGTCCAACTTGGCCAAGATCATTGATGTAACAACTGTTTTTTGTAGATCATTCGGGATGTATGGACAGATCTTTTTGATTAATTTTAGTGTATAAAAAACAGACGAAGAGAGTGATTTTACTTGATGGTCAAAGTGGAGTTTATCATCAAAAATAGCTCCCAAGTTCCTTCCTTTCTGTACTGGAGTTGGTAATGGTCCTATATTCTGAGGCCACCAGATTGGCGACCAAAGAGATCTATTATTTCCGAGCAATAGGACCTCTGTTTTGCCAGAATTTAATTGTAGGCAATTGGTTTTCATCCAGTGATCTATTTGGAGCATGCAGGAACTGAATTTATGACCCACTTCTTCCTGATCTTTGGAGATTGACACCACAATTTGTGTGTCATCGGCATATGACACTACTGAAAAACCTAGGGATTTTATCAGTTTTATCAGGGGGGCGACATACAGGTTGAAAAGGGTAGGGCTCAATGAAGAGCCCTGCGGAACCCAGCATGGCAAGCTGAATTGTTTTGATGTGAAATTGCCCAGGGTTATATGATTTGTTCGATCAGTTAGAAAATCTTTGAGTAGAATCAGAGCTACGCCTCTTATTCCCAACTCTATTAGTCGGTTGGTCAAAATGGTGTGGTTGACCGTATCAAAGGCCGCCGAGAGATCGAGCAGGATCAAGACGGCTTGACCACCACTGTCCGTGATCCACCTAAGCTCTTCTGAGGCGGTAAGCAAGGCTGTTTCTGTACTGTGAGCCTTTCTAAAACCGTATTGGGAGGGGTCCAGCAAATTATTGTTGTCAATACAGGCCATTAATTCGTTATTCAGAGCTTTTTCCAGTAGTTTGGCCGGGAAAAGGAGTCTTGAGATGGGCCTATAACTACTTGGTTCCTTGGGGTTAAGATTGCTTTTTTTCAGTAGAGGCAGGATAGATGCCGCCTTCCATTCGGAAGAAATATATCCTGTGCTGATCACTTTGTTCAGGATTTTTGTGAGTTGTTCTTCAAAAACCTGGGGGGCTAGGTGTACAATTTTTGGGGGGCAAGGGTCTAAAGGGGACCCTGATTTGCATGTCATAAGTTTCAGAACCTGTTCTTTGTTAAGGGACGCAAACGTATCCAAAATTGTAAGGGAGTTACGTGTTGGGGGCATGGATTCTTCGCAGTGGTTTAATATGAAGGAATCGAAGACCTCAGTGACTTTGTTTTTGAAAGAAACTAGCGAGGATATCACAAAAAGCTTTATCTGTTGTACCATCAGTTTTTGTTTTTTTTAAACTCTTTTTATAATGCAAGTCATTGGCACAGCGTATCGCAATACAGACGTGAGAAAACATCAAATAATGACCGTTAAATGTTTACATGCACTGGACATCCATGTTCTTACTCCCTCCCCCCCCCCCCCTCCTCGACAACAGAACTTGTGAAATGCGCTAACCATGGAGGCCCATTCCCTTGTACTGAGGGGGAGGCGCAGATGTTACCTCTATATGTATTCCATTGTCTTGTGGTTTGTGGCCTCCTGGCCTGCCTGGATACGTTGGCATAGGCCTGGCTGCCATGATGACTTTTGCGCACGTTACTCTTAGCCGTTGTTCTGTCGCCCTCTGCTCCTGCCAAGTTATTGTACATCTGTCTGCATTTTCTGTTTCTCACCTTTTCTCCTGTTCCCTTTGGGCTCAGTCTGAACAACAGTTACAAGGTCGAACAACACGTCCCTGGTTCTTGCTGATTTGGCCTGTCCCTCGCACCTAGACATAACACCATGTACAGCTGCCATGGAGAAATTGGTGTGCTTTTAATATTGCGGTTCGCACGCGCTAGACACAGTTGGAGAAAACCTTTCCAGGGAGAAGAGCTGTGATCGTCTGCTGATGTAGTTTTGCATCTAGAGACGGAGGTATGGGGGTTCGCTAGTCAAAGCCCAGAGGTCTTCTATTTGCATAATAAACTAGCTTCCAGCACGGGGAGGGTGGTAATGTTAGATAGACATATATCCACTGCTTTATGAGATGCTTTCCCCGTTCGTATTCTATGGAGTTGTAACTATGCTGATTATATTATTCATAAGTAGTATGCTAGTAGTACTGACACGTGTACTGTATCTTAGAGCACGTAAGTTGCAATAAACATTTTGAACTATACAGTGTCTCTTATTACGCACGTTGTGGACAGGTATGAGTGTGACGAAAGAGTGTTCTTGCCTCTGCGAGTCCTGAGAGAGAGAGATACCGTGTTCTGGGTTGTCTAATCATTGGTACATTAGTGCTAATGGGACGCTAAGGCTAGTTGGGTTGGGGTTTTGGGTGCTAAGGTCTATGGTTGGCTCACCACTATATTCCGAGGTCCTATTATCCTGTGCATAGCTCTGTATGTGCAGAAACCTTATGACATGGCGCGACCAACGAGTGGGGCAGCTTATCTGCGGGACGCTTGAGTAGTACTTGTGCTTGTCCACAACCCCCTCACGTACGCTTCCGGAAGCGTGTGTGATGGTGATACCTCCTATATTGAAGTTTTTGTAGGTTCTTTCAAGCTTGAAGTTATTAAAAAAGGTTTCTTAAACATAACCCTTTTTTGTGCTGCCTCTTGTTAGGTTGTCGAATAATCCCGTTAGTAATGGCGGGTATAGACATAGCGGCGCATAGCCGCACGGCACTCCGGGATCACTTACGGGTGTATGGAGTGCCAGACACGGGAGTCGAACTAGTCTTTGTGGTTCAAGCCGATCCGGCTTTCCACTTTGAGGTGTTCTACTCTTGGATCACTTTTCCAGCGGTGGACGCGAACGATAACCTGTTCCATGAATATGAACCCACTGCTGTTCCTGCTGTCTATCGACCGTATACTACTCTTGAAGTACCGCTCACGGCTTGGCAACACCGTGTTTGGTTTAATGGCGCCCTCCCTCAACCGACTACCACAGTTCGTTTAGGCCCCTTATCAATTGAGGGGGCCACTTGGCATGTTTTGGCCGGGTACACCCCACATCCGCGTAATATGACTATACCAGTCGCGGAACTACGCACTATGTATGCGGCCTTGGTGCAGGTGCATCGAGCTTTAGTGCGATATGTTACAGGCAGCATCCATGGGGCCGCTCCTGGAGTTGCCGGCCAACCAGCTGCTGCAGGCGGAGTGACCATAAGTCCTGTCATGGTGAATTCGGTGATGGGCAAACGTCCACAAAATAAGGATGATTTTCCTTATTGGCTTGCAGAAAAATTTGATCAGTTGGAGGCAGTTTTTCCACATACAACCCCAGTGGATAAACATCGTATTTTAACGATTAGTTTGCCAAAAGACTTAATTCCCGAGTTGACAGCATGTGACAACTGGGGTAAGGTATTCGCAGCAGTATATTCTAAATGTTTTGGTACTCCTTCCATGACGGTTCTCCCCTCTGTAATTAAAAAGTACAGGATGAACATGGCCCTGAAGCGGCTGTGGAATTAGGGATGAGACTGGTGGGAGTGTTTGAAGTAGTAGCTGAGCTGATCCTTGCGAATGTCAACGGCGATGCAGTGAACTTTCAAGTAGCTAACGCTTTGGCACTGGTCCCAGAACTGGACAGGCCTCGCGAATTACCGAAAATTATTACCCAGGCTTACAAAACTATTGGTAGAAATAGCCTGGGTAACAAGCCTTTTGCAAAACAGCAAACACAATCGCAACCACAACAGCAACAAACCAAATCTCAATCTGAGAAAGATGAGAAACCAGTCTTCACTAAAAAGAGCTGGAGGCTGAAAAAACAGGGTAAGCAACAAAAGAAGCCGGGGTCGAGAGGCGCATCCCCGGTTTCAGTTTCTTCTGAGCGCACTTATGATTTACGCGATAGAGCGAGAATTAAGTCACCGGATAGGTTTCAGATCCCTGATGCGCGTTCTCCTCGTTCTTCACAGGCACAGACTTCGTCACAGGCCGGTGGAGGAGACCGCCAGGATAGAGGAAGGGACCGAGAGTCTCCCCAGGGACGAGACCAACCTCGACAACAAGTCAGAGGAAAAGCGGAAGACTCAACGTTTTCGACCACAATTTCAGAAGAAGAAAGTTGCCGCTGTAAAAGCGAAATATGTCACAGACGGTGAGAGCAAGGCTCCTGAATTGGACGTGGGCAGTAACCCTCCTAGACAGCGCCGCGGAAGTTACCATAGTGCGGGAGGCGCTACGTCCTCATGGAGGCGACAGCAACTGAAACATTCATTACTGTTGAAACAGCAGACACCAGAGTGGCACCCCCTGACAGACTATTTAATATTGTCATCCAAATTGAAGGTGATATACAGCGTGTAATTAAAGGGATTTTTTGGGAAAATCTGACCTCTTCATATGACATTTTGTTAGCAGAGGCGGATTGGCCACCCCCATTCGTACTTGCTGCGCGTAAAGTTGAGGAGGTAATCCTTCCGAGCTTTTCTCGACATGTGCCAAAGGACAAAGCGGAGGCTCTTGCAGCAGAGTGGGCTGTGTCCCTGGCTCCTGCGTTATACCGCAACCACGTGGGTTGGGACGAAGAATCTCCCCCCCCATGAAATACCTTTGCGGTCACTACCTCAGCCACAACCCCAATATCCCATAAAACGTGAAGCCAAAGGCCCCGTTTCCGAAATTCTGACTCAGTTGGAATATCAGGGAGTAATTGAACCCTGTGTATCACCTATGAACAATCCCCTTTTCGCGGTTTCTAAACCCGATGGATCGTACCGCTTAGTTTTGGATTACCGGCATTTGAACTCTCATTGTCGGACCTTTGCGGTGCAAAACACCCATAGTTCTGCGCTTGTAGACAGTCTTATTCGTAAAAAATACAAAACGACCCTTGACCTTTCAAATGGATTCTACACGCACAACTTAGCCCCGGAGAGTGGCCAATGGTGCGCTTTTACTTCCGGTGGTAAAATGTTCAAATTCAGGCGTCTTCCTATGGGCTACAAAAATAGTCCAGGCGTATTCGCCGCTCGTGTTGTCTCTTTGTTAGACGGCATCGATCCAGACGCCTGTTCGTACGTAGATGACATTTATCTGACAGACGACGAATTGTTTCCGCATCTAACCCGAGTAGACCGCATTATTCTTGAATTTGCGGTTCAAGGTTACAAATTTAACTTTGCCAAATCTCATATTGCTGAATTTACCGTTTTGTTCTTGGGCTACGAGCTCAACAATGAAGGTAAGGGCTTAGCCCCCCATTTCCTAGAGAAATGTGCACTTCTGTGCCCTCCTACTAATCTGAAGAAGCTTCAGTCCTTGCTGGGTTTTTTGAACTTCGGACGTACATACATTCCCGAATACGCCCAGCGTATCAAGCCACTGTATGCCTTGATACAACCTACTTTTTCAAGTCTTGTTGGCTTCCGGAGCATACCTCCATTCTACAGTCTTTACAGACTGACCTTCTTGAGTCTAAATATCTTTTGACGCGTGATAACCACACAAACCTGGTGATTAGAATCATACCAGGGGCAGTGGGTTTCACGTACTTAACCTTTAACGAAGGTGATACAGTACCCATCGCATACAAGTCACATCTGTACACTTCCGCGGAAATGCGGTTTTCTCTGTAGAAAAAGTTCTAACGGCAGTGCAAATGGCGATTCTAAAGGAGCGCGCACTGGCACAGGGAAAACGCATTCTGGTGGTAACACCCTATCCTGCCCTAGAGGCGGTGACAAAAGCAAGTGTACCGAACTCTAAAGCGTTGCACCCCCGTTGGATTCAATGGGCAACATCTTTGACGTCTCCGGATGTCACTTTCATTTTCGACTCTTCTCTTCAGACTCAGGAGTTTTTACAGTATGAATTCGTTCATCCTCCTCCTCTGTCTTTACTGCCGCTTGAGGATTACGACTGTGTGATCTACACCGATGGTTCGGCACAACCAGCCACAGGGTCCAAGCATGCTTATTCAGCCGCATGTGCTATTGTTGCAGGTACTTTTGAGAACGGAAGGTTCAAATCCACTGTAGTGCACACTCAGGCACTCGGGGACAGTACCGCACAATTGGCCGAGTTGCGCGCATTGGTGCTTGCGCTTGAGTTCGTCAATCCTGATGTGACCACTTTAATTGTGTGTGATTCTTACTACTGTGTTCAATCATACAATGACAATCTGTTCTTTTGGTCGCAAAATGACTATAGAGACGCTAAAGGCAACACAATCAAGCATAAAACGCTTTGGGTTCGAGTGGCAGAATTACAACGACGTCTGCCACTCACGCAGGTGGTTCACACCCTAGGCCATCAGCGGGTGGGCGCACACGCTGTTGGTAACAGTCTGGCAGATGAAGCTGCCAGATCAGCTGTAGTCACGTGTTCAGTAGCAGTAGTTACTAGATCCATGTCTAAAATAGACACTGATATCTTAGCAGCTATTGCTGCAACAAAGGAAGGAACGAATTACCCTAGGGGATTCCCTTCCAAATATTTTTACCAGTTAGGTCCCGATCAGGCTCCTTATGTAACAATACCTGACGTTGGTGATCGGTTGATCCCCAACGCGGACCGCAGACTTTCCTTGATAACGGCAGCACACGAAGGCATGGCTTCGGCTCATGCTGGTGTGTCTGCGACAATTTCCATTTTGCAGCAGCGTTACTGGTGGCGTGGTTTATATAAAGATACCCGTACTTATGTGCTTTCCTGTGACGTTTGTCAACAGATCTAGCCTTCCACGGTTACACGACCACCTCAGACCTCGCTCGGAATTTCAAACAGACCCTTTGGGTGTGTTTACTTGGATCACTGCGGTCCATTTTCTTCGGACACTGCCTATAAATATATCTTAGTGGCAGTGGACTCGTGCACACGGTTCATCTGGGTCTGGCCACAACGGAGTGCTGACGCTCGAAATGTCATCAGGGATTTGCGTGTCTTTGTGGGAATTTTTGCATGCGGCACCTTCCATTCTGACCAAGGTCCGGCGTTTGCCTCTAAGGCTTACAAGGACGCAATGGGTTCTTTGGGGGTGCGGGTGAAATTTTCGTCTCCGTATAGGCCTGAGGGCAACTCTATCGTTGAACGAATGAACCGTGACTTAAAGCAATCCTTGACAGCTAGAGTTATAGGTACTGGCAGGAACTGGCTGGCCCACTTGTATACCGTTCAGCGTGCACTTAATAATCTCCCTAGAAGACCTCTGGGTGGGCGGACCCCTTACGAAATGCTATTTGGCATACGAATGTTTGTGCCTGACCTTGATGGTCTAGACATGGCGGCGCAATCCGCCAAGTTTGATGTAGATAACCATTCTACCATGTTACAGGACTTACAAGAAGCCCGAGACAAACTTGCAATTGCACATTTGCCTTCAGCCACAGACCCTGCTCTGCAGATTCCGGTTGCCGGCTGGCTACCGAAGATTGGCGACCTGGTTCGAGAGAAGGTGGAGAACAAAAAAGAATTCGGCCCCTCTTTTCGTGCACCGGTTCCAGTCCTTGGCTTGAAGGGAACACGTACAGTCATCTTACCACCGCTTCCCGGTCGCAAGGAAAACAGATACATCTCAGTGGAAAATGTCAAGCTACAACATCTGGCCGATCCTGAATAGTGTCACACCAGCGGTCTCTTGTCCTGCCATTTATCGGACATGTGTTCGAGGCACACCTGCACGAACGGTCACTGATGTTAACATGGAGATGGTTGATTTGCCTGAAAATATATTCGAACCCCCTGTCTCCCCCTGCATCGACGAGGACGAGTATACCTATTCCGCCACAGAGTCAGTGGCACACCAACCAACAACGCCACTGAGCCCGACACGTTATTCTTTTGACTCGGATTCCAACTCATCAACGGTCCCGTCCAAGTTCAGTCTTTTTGTATCCTGGTTTAGAGATAATTTTTTGATTCCACCTTGGACATACATCTGGATGGTGCTTTTCTTGATTTTCCTGTTTATGTCCATTGGCTTTGTCACAGTGTTTTTTCTACTCATCAATGGTCACTATTTACCTGAACGCTCTGCTGTGAACAGTGTTGCTGGAACCTTGGCTCCACATTCCTCTTCACACATCATGAAGCGTGACCACACATTTGTGAACATTTCAGCGTTTCCAGTTGCTGATGGCATCGTATGGGATGCGGTAAACTTTCAAATCCATGGCCCGACAGAAATTATTAATGTACCAAATGTCCTTCGAGTTTCGATGGGTGATGTAGTAAAAAGTAATATTCATTCTGATGATTGGGCTGTGCATGCCGTTGAAGCATTGTTTGCTGATTTAAAATATTATGCTTCCTTTAATGCTGAGGATTTGTATATGAATTCTGCGAATTATGCCGATTTGTATTGCTACCAGCATTGGGGCAACCATTTTCTCCACAAACCGAGTGCACTACGCAGCCCTGTTACCTACACCCAATGGGAACATTGCCCAAACCCCATACCAGGTAGCTCCCAGACTCTTCGAAATAAATTCACCTATTTCACTGATTTTAATCGATCGAACCCTGGGTCCTATTATTTTAAATTGAAAACCCCATTGACTCAAAAAATAATGTTAACCCACACCAAATTACTTTATTCGGGTTCCTTTTTGAGCGCCTTGGCGGTGGGTGGTTATGAGTATTGGAAAGACACAGTGGATTTAAAATCAATCTGGGGTTCGAAGCCATGGCAGGTACAAGGGACCGAGGCTTTGCACCGCGCTTGTCTTATACCGGCCCAAATTGTGTTTCTGAATGCTTCCATTTATCAAACCACGTGTTGGGGGTTGGCTACCACTAAACAATTAAATGCGCCAGCCATCCCATCCTTGTCTAGTACTCCCAATGATAGCTTGCGTTTTAATATGTCCCTTGTGGCGTTGCAAGCTCAGTTTCAAAACAACTCTTTTAACGTTTCTGCACTGGTACAGTCACCCTGGTTGGCATGGCCCATATCATCGAATGCATGCCAACTGCGTTTCCATGGCACAGTTCCGGGCTTTAGACAGGACAAGCCTGATCCGAGATTTGCTGAAACACGTACTGTTACCACGTATTCCGTTGGTAAATTATGTAAACAATGGCTACACCATTCGTCCCTAGACTCTGTTAAACAACATTTGTCCCTCCTATCAGGCACTATTGATCTGTCCGACTTTATCTTGGGACCTCGTGGTCCCCGACCGAAGAGATTCATTTATGAAGCGTATAATGAACTCTGGAAGCTGTCACAAATGGAAGCTGCTTCCCGTCTTCGGGAAATAGACCAAGCAAATTTGGAAAAAGTGCTTGCTGTTGTTGACAATAGTATAAATACCCTGTCTTCCCGCATTTACACATTAGAGAATATTGTGTCCTCTGTTGTTGATATAGTACAAGATGATGTTTCTATTTTGAGTCATGGTCAGAATCAATTGCGTTCAGTAATGCAGTTTGCATGGACTTTGCACACCCTTAAGTTAGGAAAGTTCCTTGGAATTTCTTGAACACCACTGCCCTTTTTCTGCCTTTCAATTTGACTGAAAAACAGCAGTTCATGTCCATGAAAGATGCATCTTACACTTTGTTACATATCGAGAAAGTGGATCCTTTACCATTCTCTGTAGCGGAACTAGATTCTGCGGTGTGGCTAGTTCATGAGGTTATCGCTTTACCTTTTTCCCTGTTTGAATTTGGCTCGTGCATGAAACATTATCCTGTGGGCCGTTTCCAGCCTTTGGGTAGTGCTTTCCTGCATGAACTCTGGTCCTTGCCTTTCATGTATAAATGCCTTAGAGACGGCAAGGAAGTGTTTCTCACGGGGGAGTCTTGTGATTCAACTGTGGGTCATTCGCTTATTTGTAAACATATTAAATTGCACGGGGCTTGTAGCGTTTCAGTTCCGAATCTTGCATGTGTGCTAAAGGGTATTCCTGCTCCTGCTATTTCTCCTACTTTTACTTTGCTTACTAACGGTAGCTATTTGCTTTTAAATAACGAAGACTGTTGTGGCCTACAGGCCGGCATTCCGTATATTGTTACGGTTTCGCACAGAGTTGTCTGCTGCAAGAATGTGCTTTTTCCTCCCCCTCACGACATCGTTGATAACTCTATTTGGCCTTCCATTCCTACCATGGAGGCAGATTTCAATAAGTTGAGCAGAATAAAGGCCCTATTATTGAACGAGGAGGTTACGCTCACGTCCGCCCGGGAGACATTTGTTCTCCAGGTGGCGAGTACCCACAGTGAAATACAGGCCCTTTTGAACACCAACCTCCCCCAACATTTCGGGGAGTTAATTCATCGTATTTTTAACGCATCAAACACTGAGGGTCTAGTGCATTTTTTTAAGATTGTGGGGTCTGGCCTGGTGTCCACCTTCCAAACTATTTTCGGTGTGATACCGGCGTTCATACATTCTATTTTTTCTAGCGTCTTTGGTGGTTTCCCATTAATCCTCGCTTTGGCGGCTGGTGTCTTGCTGTTGGTCTGTTTTCTGCGCAATGGCTGCTCACCACTGGGCCCTACTCGATCCCGAACGCCTCCAGCTGCTCCGTGAGCGACTTCTGGTTGGCTTCGATGTCCTGCCTTTGGCGACTATCAGTGTGTCCTACACCCTTTCCTTTCGCTTTGCGTATTTCACTTGCGTGCAACCTGTGATGTCTTGCATCCGCTGTCCTTTCACGTGGACCATTGGTTATTGCCTCTCCAATTCGTCATTGTCTGTTCCGGATTTTGTTCAGTTGGTGGGTCCCTTAGAGGCCCATGAACGGGACTGTTCCGTTGCTGGCTTTATGATGCGTGCGGCTGCACTGGGGATTTTGGCACAATGGGATATCTGGGCGGCTGCTCAGAATCTCCTACAACAAAGCTATATTGAATATCACGCAAGATGTCCCGCATTGCTTTTGGATGCTCCGTCCTCTGAGGAACATTCCTGCAGCTTTGACCTGTTGGACTGGAAGGCGTCTACGTTTTTTGACGATTCCAATGATGTCCTCTTGGACGGTATAGCATTTTTCTGCACTTCCACGTTTTTGGATTGATTTGCTTTTCACTGTCCGTGGACTGCTTCGCTGACTGTCTTTTTGCTACCTTACAGCGTTCCACTCCTTCCCCTGTGGACGCCTCTGTTCTGCTCAGGTGTTTAGAACTCTGTCTTCATCTTTGGTCTTGGCCGATGGACTGTCCAGGGGAGGGTGTCTTGTGGTTTGTGGCCTCCTGGCCTGCCTGGATACGTTGGCATAGGCCTGGCTGCCATGATGACTTTTGCGCACGTTACTCTTAGCCGTTGTTCTGTCGCCCTCTGCTCCTGCCAAGTTATTGTACATCTGTCTGCATTTTCTGTTTCTCACCTTTTCTCCTGTTCCCTTTGGGCTCAGTCTGAACAACAGTTACAAGGTCGAACAACACGTCCCTGGTTCTTGCTGATTTGGCCTGTCCCTCGCACCTAGACATAACACCATGTACAGCTGCCATGGAGAAATTGGTGTGCTTTTAATATTGCGGTTCGCACGCGCTAGACACAGTTGGAGAAAACCTTTCCAGGGAGAAGAGCTGTGATTGTCTGCTGATGTAGTTTTGCATCTAGAGACGGAGGTATGGGGGTTCGCTAGTCAAAGCCCAGAGGTCTTCTATTTGCATAATAAACTAGCTTCCAGCACAGGGAGGGTGGTAATGTTAGATAGACATATATCCACTGCTTTATGAGATGCTTTCCCGTTCGTATTCTATGGAGTTGTAACTATGCTGATTATATTATTCATAAGTATTATGCTAGTAGTACTGACACGTGTGCTGTATCTTAGAGCACGTAAGTTGCAATAAACATTTTGAACTATACAGTGTCTCTTATTACGCACGTTGTGGACAGGTACGAGTGTGACGAAAGAGTGTTCTTGCCTCTGCGAGTCCTGAGAGAGAGAGATACCGTGTTCTGGGTTGTCTAATCATTGGTACATTAGTGCTAATGGGACGCTAAGGCTAGTTGGGTTGGGGTTTTGGGTGCTAAGGTCTATGGTTGGCTCACCACTATATTCCGAGGTCCTATTATCCTGTGCATAGCTCTGTATGTGCAGAAACCTTATGACACCATTTCCCCCATACTGTGTCCCATTTTTTGGGGCATCCTCTGTTTGTGTAGACCGCCCGTTCAGCTAACATGCACCAATCAACGTCTCGCTCCCATTCTTCTAGGGTAGGCGACACAGAAGCCCCCCATTTACGGGCGATATTACGCTTTGTAATTATAAAGCTAGTGGCAGCCCCTAGTTGATCCATGTGATTCAAGTCTGTAGCATCCCAAATATTTAGCAAACATACCTTGGGGGACAGAGTAAGGGCCACCCCACACACCTCGCCAACCACCTCGTTGACAGCATTCCAGTATGCTTGGACATTCCCCAGAGTGTATGGTAAAATGTGCCTATCCCCCCGCATTTCCGTCTACATTCTTCATTACTACTGCGACCCATCTTGACCAATGTTGTGCATGGTATGTATGTACGATGTAAAACTTTCAGCTGGACTAACCGCAGTCGGAATGGTATGGCCACTTCTCGCGGGAAGGATAGCGCATCACGCCAGTCCTCGTCCTCTAGTTCCACCAGATCCGTCCGCCAGCATTCATATAGGTGCTTCAACGGGTCAGGGGAATTGTTTATTATCTTCCTGTAGGTGAGTGAAATTGTCTTGCGATCTATAGGGTCCGCGAGCAGTATACCTTCAAGCGGGGCGGCCTCCGGGATTTCATCCACCTACCTGGTCGCCGCCTGCAAGGCATGTCATATTTGCAAATACCTAAAGGTTTCGCCTACGGACAGCTCATATTCTTGCTGAGGTTCTGCAAACGTAAGTATTTTCCCTTTCCTAACCAGGTCACCCACTTGCGATATTCCTATGATGTCCCACTTATTGAATCCTTTGCATCTACTTAAGTTGCCCAATATTTCTGCATGCCACAGGGGCGTCTTTTGTGTCAATTTATTGTGCCAGCCTAGTTTTGTAGTGGTAGTGTGCCATATTGCAACCGTGAGGGCTGTAGGGCCGGTAAGTTGCTGTCCATGGGGTTTTGTGTACAGTGCCTCTCTATATCCCCCACTGCTCATTAGCCACTTGTCGATCCGACACGCTTGGCAGTTCGGGCTGGACTGTTCGCATGAGGCACAGGGTCAGACTGATTTGCATATGGCCATGTCTGAACTGGGGTGGTGGAGTGAGCTAAAGAATGATGATGGATTAAACCCAGATCAGTTGACTGGGGGTGAGTGTTTGATTGGCTCAAGCGTTCCGTCCATCATCCCCTTTTGAATCTTGCTGTGCGGCATATAACCATTTATTTATGATCGAGAGGTGCGCTGCCCCGTAGTAGTTTCGGATATCTGGCAGGGCAATTCCCCCGTCATACCATCCCCGGTGGCTTCCCATCCCAAAGTAGGATTCTAACTTCCCCCTCTATTGCTTTAAAGTACGTTTCAGGAACGCTATATGGGGTGTTCTGGAGTGCGTACAAGAACTGGGGCAGAGCCATAATTTTGTATAATGCTGCGCGTCTCAGCAATGATGGAGGCAGCGCCCACCAATGGCGGACATTGCACTGCAGTCGGGTCAGAGGGCCCAGAAGGTTTCGTTCATAGGAGAGCGATGGCTCGGCCATTACAAATATCCCAAGATAACGAAACCCATCCGTAACTGTAGTGGCTTCGCAATCAGTCGGCAAGATCGGCGCGGGCCCATGGTGCAAGTATATTATTATTATTAATTAACAATTCTTAAGCGCATAGCTACCCTGAGGCATCCCAGCGCTGGCGGCAAAAACAGGCGAAGGAAGGTGGCTCACCAGTTAGTGTTCTGGATCAGCCAGGTTTTGAGACACTTCCTGAAGGTGAGATGGTGGATCTCTGAGCACAGATGCAGGGGAAGGGTGTTCCAAAGCTTAGCTGTGTTGTAAGAGAAGGAACGACCCCCACTTCGCGTCCTTTGGATTTTAGGGATGACGGTTATAAGGGACCTGTTAATGAAAGGGCCTTTTCCCGTAAGGGTCTTGTGGGCTATGCAGAGGGATTTAAATTTAATCCTCTCCATGATGGGCAGCCAGTGTAGGGTCTTCAAACCAGGCTTGGCTGAATGCGTTCTAGGTATGCCCAGCAGTAATCGAGCGGCACAGTTCTGGACAACTTGAAGTTTCCTTGTGGTGGATTTAGGCGCTCCCAGGTACAGAGAGTTGCCATAGTCCAGGTGCGAAAGAACCAAGGCCTGGACCACAGTTCTCCTAGCCCCCATAGGGAGAAGGGGGAGAACTTTCCGCAGCATTCTCAGGGTACCATAACAGGCACCTGTCACTTCCACTGCTTGTTGGTCGAATTTAAGTGACTTGTCAAGCCAGACGCCCAAGCTTTTAATCTTGGGCTTTGGAGTCGGGGTGGGTCCCAGACAAGTTGGCCATGGCAGTTTAAGATCTGCATTGGGTATATTGCCTAGATACATTATTCCGGGTTTGTCTCCATTAAGTCTGAGGCATGAGTGTTGCATCCAGGTTGCCACCTTTTCCAGGCAGGATTCCAGGTCGGATGGAGCATTGTGCGGGTGGTTTAGAGATACTACCAGCTGAGTATCATCCGCATATGTGACAATTTTTATCCCATATGGCAGGATATCAGCCAGCGGCCTCATGTACACATTGAATAACGTAGGACTCAGAGATGAACCCTGAGGTACTGCATAACTGAGAGGTAGAGACCTAGAGGTAGATTCCCCTGCAAAGACCTGAAATGTTCTGCCATTCAGGAAGGATTTAATCCAGGAGATGGCTCCCCCTGACACCCCGGTCCTCCTAAGCCTATTAACCCCTTCGATGCTCATGACGTAAGACCCCCTCGGTAGGGCAGAAAAGCTATGGAAGAACACTGCATGAGGGACGAGAGGAGCATGGACAAAGAGAAGATGGCCGGCAACTCAAAACTGAAACTGAAACCTGGAGCACAATAGCCGCCATCACCCGTCTCTGAGGGTCTGCTTACGGCAAGACCATTGACCGGGAGGCACCGGACAGGCACAGCGCACACAGTACAGCATTTTCGGAGCGGAGAGGGTGAGCTTCAAAGACGCTCTTTCACCGAGTTAAAAACACGACTGGATCCTCACGCGCCCGCACTGGCAGTCCAAAAACGATTATTTTTCCATCAGAAGAAGGGGGGAAAGCGAAAGGAGGTGTAAACCACGTTCTGATCTCAGAATACCACATGTAAAATGATATCCGAACAAGCAAGTCATGGCTCATTAATAACACTTTGGATGACGACCCAGCTCGGAACTGCAATGTTTCATGCGGCTCATTATATGGTAACTCGAGCGCTGAGGCCTGCTGCTGAGGGAGGCTGCTGAGTGAGTGATTCAGGAGAGGGCCGGGCCGGTCATGTGGGGTCTGGTTCTAATGAGGACACGCAGCTTCCCCGACTTGCGACACAGTCTGAATCAGCCTGGCCTGTGCCCATGCAAGGATCGCGCAGATGCTGTGTGTCCACTTGACACACTCGTGACACAAACATTTCTCCTGTGAGCGCCGCCTACAAATCAACCCGGATGCCTGACCTTAAGATGGCGGCCCCGTGCAGCTTCTCCCTCCTCCGACTTCCAAACACAGAAATGTGAGTTATATGCTGTACCTCAAAGACTCTCTAATACGTGCCTCTGGAGCGCCCAGTGAGTTCCTCAAAGGCCACGCGCCCCTAACTTGCAGACCAGGGAAACGCTGAGACGAAGGCCAGAGATCTGGAAGGAGTGGATCTGTCTGAGGAGTGGTTCTGTCTGAGCAGGATCATCTGGGGGTTGTTGCACCCACGCTGGCATACGCCTCCCTCTGCCTGACCCGATCATGGTGGCCTGATCCCATCACAGACTGTTACTCTCCAGTCCACGAGTCGACGTGCTGCAGCCCCTCTGCCTCCGCCTGTCCTGACCCCTTCACAGTCTGTTACTCTCATGACCACGAGTCGACGTGCTGCAGCCCCTCTGCCTCCGTAGGTTGCGGTGCTGTGCCCGCAGAGGCAAGTGAGGCCCCAAAGTCACGGTGAGTACCAGGCCTTACCACTTCACAGCTGCCCAGCAAGTAGTGGGCAGCTGCACCGGCTAGGCTAATGTTGAGTTGGGGGTCATACCTTGGCAGTTAGGAGTGAGATGCCCTCCTTCAGCCCTGACCTTCACAGCTGCGCAGCACTTAGTGCCAGCTGCAACGTTTAGACCTGGGTTGGGGGACATACCTTGGCAGCTAGGAGTGAGATGCCCTCCTTTAGCCCTGACCTTCACAGCTGCGCAGTACCCAGTGCCAGCTGCAACGTTTAGACCTGGGTTGGGGGACATACCTTGGCAGTCAGGAGTGAGATGCCCTCCTTTAGCCCTGACCTTCACAGCTGCGCAGCACTTAGTGCCAGCTGCAACGTTTAGACCTGGGTTGGGGGACATACCTTGGCAGTTAGGAGTGAGATGCCCTCCCTTAGCCCGGACCTTCACAGCTGCGCAGCACTTAGTGCCAGCTGCAACGTTTAGTCCTGCGCAGATTGCGCACCCTTGACTTTCGCTGCTTAGGCAGCTGCAACGTTTAGACCTGGGTTGGGGGACATACCTTGGCAGTCAGGAGTGAGATGCCCTCCTTTAGCCCTGACCTTCACAGCTGCGCAGCACTTAGTGCCAGCTGCAACGTTTAGACCTGGGTTGGGGACATACCTTGGCAGTCAGGAGTGAGATGCCCTCCTTTAGCCCTGACCTTCACAGCTGCGCAGCACTTAGTGCCAGCTGCAACATTTAGACCTGGGTTGGGGGACATACCTTGGCAGTCAGGAGTGAGATGCCCTCCCTTAGCCCGGACCTTCACAGCTGCGCAGCACTTAGTGCCAGCTGCAACGTTTAGTCCTGCGCAGATTGCGCACCCTTGACTTTCGCTACTTAGGCAGCGCGCCAGGAACTTTTGCATTTGAGCCCCTCTTTGAGATGGCCAGTTGGCCCGGGGGACTGTTAGGATTGCAGGGCGCCAGGCCCGATTGCCGGCCTAATATACCCACGCGTTGCTGGCTGGTATCGTCAACCACCGTAGTGTGTACTGCGACTCTGAGTGGTACTTGTTGGTCCAAGGAGCCATCTGGTTCCTAGTAGTCCTGCTGCGGTGAAACTATCCTGTCTATCCCTTCGTTTTGCAAGTAACAAGCACGGGATCACGGTCACTTGGGTTTAATGACTCTCACATTTTGCTGACATTTTTCTAACTGGTGTCCCTGACTGGGTGTGGTGTTTCCTATTGGGCTGTCCTGGCTCGATCGGTGGCCCATGGGATGAGTAATTCACATAATTGGCGCCCACTTTGCTCTCCTCTAATTGTGCTCTTAACTGAGGTATGGTGTCCATTTGGGCCTCCTCCCTGGGGAGCCGAAGAATGTCCTTCCCCATCACTGCGATCCTATAGGCAACTCCCATTTCCATGCGTGTTTCCACACTGGGAGGTCCCAATCCCGGGTGGTAGGGTTTGCCCCGGTATGATCCCACACCCTCTCCACTGCTGGAGGCAAGCCAGCCTTCTATCCCACCGGTATGATGTTTTATTAGGGAGTTAGACCAGAGTCCCTGGACCTGCATGTCTAGTAGCCTCCTGACAGCTATCTCATTGGATTATCCGCACTCGTCCTCCGGCTTATGTGCCCTCCTCTTCATATTATTCTTTTTGCTCTATCGCTACCCTAGTGACCCTCTTCTCCCTATCATGGCTTCCATTCGAATTAAGTCGGGAGATAACTGCTTCAAAGTCATCTATCCCCCAATCTGTCCAAAGCAGCAGCAAAACGGTTCAAGCACAACACCATTGAACACTTCCCTGATTCCCTCTTTGTTGATCAATTCCATAATGGGCACCTAGGGAAGCTAAAAAATGACTTAATTTTTTTCACCCATGACATCCCTTCCTGGTCCACCAGCTTCTTCAATTTCTTCAACGTCTCCTCCTCCTCATCTATCCCGCATGGACAGCGGCTAAAAATTTCCCCTCCTCGAGCTTTAAGGGCTCGCTCACCATAACACTCTACAATAATGGCACCGTCATGATTCAAGCGACAGACTCCTGTCTCTCCCTCTTTGACCATCTCTTCCACTCCCTTCGTCCAACCCACACAACTATGATTTCCCCCAACTCCTCTTTGAACTCCTCTCCTTTCTCTCCCCCAGACCCCCGATACTCCAGCAGGCCGCTATCCCGGGAGGCACAGGCCTACCCTTGGTTCCCCCAGCCACTGCTCCCTCATCTCCCTCTCTTCCCCCTTCCCAAAATGCCCCTCCCCTATCTTGTCTTTCCGGCCTCTGGCCTCCACCCCCCTCCCCACCCTGCACCTGCTCGATTCTCCAACATTTTCGCCGCCCCCTAATCCCACTAAATCTTCCCTCCACCCCCTCTTAACTCACCTCTCGTACAACCTGGTCTTCCGATCAACTGTCCTTACCTTCCCCCTTCCCTCCCCCTCTCGCCTCATCCCTTTCCGCTCTTCCCCGTCCCCGTACCCTAAATTCTTCTCTTCCACCTCCCATCTATCCTCAACCCCACCTTCCTCTTCCCTTGCTTCCCAACCTTGTCTCCCTCCCTGACAATTCCTTCCTCGTCTCTCCCTCTGACTTTGCAGTCCCTTTCTCCTCTCTGTTTCCTCTAGTCAATTCCCCCACTCCAACTGTTACCTGTCCCCCACATTCGCCTTGCATAGCCTACAGTACCTATCTTGCACCATCCTCTCCTTTCTCCCCATTCCTCTGGCCCTCCTCGGACACCCCGCCCTCCCCCCTTTACAGCCCCCTTTTCTTTCGGCTCCACGCACATTCGGACCTTATCTGTCCCCCGCCCACCCCGCCCGGGTCAGTCTCGTCTCCCTCGTCTCCCCTTACCTCCGGCCTTCTTTTGTCCCCCTCCCTACCCCTCAACTTCCTCCTCTGACGTATGCCCTCTTCTCTTCCCCTCTGTTCAACTCCAGTAAAAATATTTCTCTTCCCACCACTGTTTCACCATCCACTCCCTCTGTCCACCATCGTTCCTCACCTCCTTCCCTTGCTCCCCAACTCCCCACCCGTTCCCCCACCCCTCCCCTCCCTCCCTCACCCTCTGCACTCCCTCCCTTATCCCATTCCACCACCCCGCCCCGTCCTCCCTCACCCTCTGCACTCCCTCTCATATCCTGCTCCTCCAGCCCGCCCTGTCCTCCCTTACCTTCTGCACCACCGCCCTCAACTCGTTCCCCCACCCCTCCCTGTCCTCCCTCACCCTCTGCACTCCCTCCTTTATCCATCGAGCCACCAATCACTCCGTGCTCAGCTCTCCTCTCTCTGGAAAATAAACTTGATTCTCTCATCTATTCCATCTCCCAGCTTGTAGCGTCCATCTCACGTTTAAGCGCCAAGTTGTCCCCTGTCCCTAACACCCTCCCGAGGAGTTCCTTGCTCCCGCGCCCCAATAAAACCAACCACAGTCTGCCCTCTGCAGACATCACCAATTTACGGGCCAGTCTCAAGACCACCAACGTCACTCCCCTCCGCCTTCCTCTCCTAAGAATTTTACGCAGTTTCCTATTCAGATCATCTCCTCTGTCAGACCTCACCAACCTCCCTCTTGCCGGGCTCCCTCATTCAAGAATCTTATCCCTATCTCCCTGAACAACCCTAACACCCCCATCACCAAAACATCTGCGTCAGAGCTGCACTGCTTGCTCCACAACTGCAGATCTGCAATCAAACACAAAGTGGAAATCTCTGACACTATCACACACCAAAATCTTGACATGTTCTTCCTCACTGAGACCTGGTTTAATGACTCCTCTCATACTCTGTTTGATCTGTTGGTACCCACTGACTATTCTATCCTCAAAAATGACAGGGCAGACAAAATTGGAGGAGGTGTCGCTATCATCTTCAGAAACTCCCTTCAAATTAAAGCGGTTCCAACCACCCTCTTCCGTACATTCGAATGCCTTTCCCTAGAACTTCAAATACAGCACGGCTCACCCTTTAGATTCCATGCCATCTACCACCCGCCTGGTTACTGCTCTTCCTTTGTGGAGGAACTGACTGACTTCAACAGTGACCAATTCTCTCAAAGTGACAGACAGATCTTCCTGGGTGACTTTAATCTCCACTGGGGCTCCTTGGAAGACTCGGCTGCCAACAAGCTTGCCTCCTTTCTCTCAGCCAATGATCTCCTCCAACATTGCTCGGAAACCACACATTCTAAGGGCTCTATTCTGGACCTTGTCATATCCAAAGCAGACCTGCTGACCACTGCTCCCCCGATCCATGTAGACTGGTCTGACCACCTCCTCATTCCCTTCCGTCTTCACCTATCGCACGTTATAACTCTCGGCCAACCTAAAAGAGCTACTACCTGGTTCCGTAACGCTAAGAACATTGATCTTGACACTTTTTGTGATTCCGCTATGCGGGCACTTCCTAGACTAGACCCTAGCGTGGATGTCAACGTTCTCACCTCTGTGCCTCTCAGGACTAGCAGTCGAAATCGACATTGTTGCTCCTCTCCAAAGCAAAAGGAAAAGACCCACCCCTCAGCACCTTGGTTCAATAAAGCGCTCTACAATGAAAGGAAAAACCTTAGATTCCTGGAGAAGCATTGAGAAAATCTCCTTCCACCTCCAATCTCTCTCTTTACGTTCAGCAAGATCCAAATATCACAACCACATCTTCCTTGAAAAAGCATCACATTTCAGATCCCTCCTTGACTCAGCCAAAAACAGACCCAAAAAGCTTTTTGACCTCTTCAAAAACCCAACCTGTTCTCCCCCAACCATTAAGCCTGAGGATTCCTCAAAGAAAGCAGCAGATTTCGCTATATTCTTCGATGAAAAGGTCAAAGCACTGGTGGATCAGGTCGCCCAACCCCCCATGGAGGAGCGGAAATCCTTAGTCACCTGGCAGAACTTTGACATCATCTCGGAAGATGACCTCCTCAAATGCATCCGCGAAACTAAACCCTCCAACCATTCCTCCGACCCCATCCCTAGCGACATCTCCATCGATTTCTACACCTATACTCTCTCTTACTGGACCAAGCTAGTCAATCTCTTCCTCAGTCAAGGCTCCCTCCCGGTTGCCCTCAAATCAGGTCAAGTCACCCCTCTTCTAAAAAACCCGCCGCCGACGCGAACGACCTCAACAACTTCCGCCCTATCACCAACCTCCCTTTTCTTTCGAAAATCACCGAAAAATGTGTTGCGAAACAACTTTCCTCACATATTTTGGACAATAACCTCCTCGACGTCTTCCAGTCGGGCTTCATCCAAAATTGCAGCACTGAAACAGCCCTGCTGCAAGTGATTGACGATGCGCTGCATATTCTCGACTCTGGGGAATCATGTCTTCTGATTCTTCTAGACCTCTCTGCAGCCTTTGACACGGTTAATCATAGCACCCTCCTCAACACTCTTCAACAGAGAATGGGACTGGATGGCACAGTGCTCAAATGGTTTGCCTCTTTCCTCTCAGACAGATCCCAAAGGATCAAGATAGGGAACAGTCTTTCATCTCCTGTGGCCGTAGGTCAAGGCGTCCCTCAAGGTTCTATCCTGGCACCCACCTTGTTTAATCTCTACCTGGAACCTTTAGGGAACCTCCTAAGCAAATCTGGGATCCTTTACCATCTGTATGCGGACGACACGCAAATCTACCTTAAGGTGTCCTCCGCACACGATCTCTCCCTACTCAATTCTACCCTCAACTCTATTCACAACTGGATGTCAGCCCACCAACTCATTCTGAATCCCGCCAAAACTGAATTCCTCCTCCTCTCTACCTCTCTCTCACCTCCTCCTGTTCAATCTTGGATGGATCAACTGAACCTATTCAACAACAAACCCATCATTGTCGACAGCGCTAAATCCCTAGGTGTCATTCTTGACAAAAGACTCAACCTAATCTCCCACATCAACTCTATTGCTAAGAACGCACGGTACCAGCTGCGCCTTCTGTGGGGGATCCGTCGGTTCTTACCGGAGAATGACTTAAAAACCTTGGTACAATCTCTGGTTCTCTCAAGACTTGATTATTGCAATTCTCTTCTGACTGGCCTACCCAAATCCCACCTCTCCCTCTCAAATCCATCCTCCATTCAGCAGCTCGCTTCATTTCAGGGTCTAAACGAAGCGACCACATCACTCCTATCCTGTCCTCTCTTCGATGGCTTCCGATCGAGGCAAGATCTATTTATAAAACTGCCTGCATCACACACAAAGCCTTACACACGTCCTCCCCTCGTTACCTGGCGAATAAATTGAAATTGTCCGGTGGCTCTCGCCCTTCTCGCAATGCGGAAAAGCTTCTGCTTGAGCCCCCGTCTTCAAAAGGGAAAGATCGATGGCTCAATCCTTCTCGGGCAATGCAGTGAGAATCTGGAACTCGCTTCCCCACTGCTCCGTGCCACCTCTTCTACCCGGATCTTCAAAGCTGACCTCAAGTCTCTTCTCTTCCAAAGACACTTCCAGAACTAATACTTTCGTTCTCAGACCCCTCTAGGAAGTTCGCTCGTCAGTGTAAAATTGTACTTTTGTCTGTTCATTCCTTATTTTGTGTGTTGTGTTGGTTTTTTATGTGCGTGTTCCCCTCATTACAAGTCCCCTGTGAAGTCACGCCCTCTCTACTACCTCAAGGAAGCTTTTCCACTATAGGAAATTCTGTATTCCAAGCCTATAGAAGTGCCTTCCCAGTGTGTTTTGAGTTACTGCCACTTATTACAGTATTATGCCTTTAGTTGTATTTTGTACCCCATGTATCATATATTTTGTACCCCATGTACCCCCTGCTGTATTCACGCCCTCTCTACTACCTCAAGGAAGTTCTTCCACTATAGGAAATTCTGTACTCCAAGGCTATAGAAGTGCCTTCCCAGTGTGTTATGAGTGACTGCCACTTATTGCAGTATTATACCTCTATTTGTATTTTGTACCCCATGTTTCATGCACACCTGTCACTTTGTCCTCTTGGAACTTATTCCTCTTTTTGTATTTGGTTTGTTTGTTTTTTGCACAATTGTCACTTTTCCTCATGCAATGTAACGCTTGCCTTTGTATTATGCTCATTTGTATCCTCCTCCTTATGTAATGTTGCTGTTCCTGTTGTGAAGCGCTCTGACACCCTCGGGTAAAGTCCGCGCTATATAAAAACGCATAAATAAATAAATAAATTCCGTCATGAGGCCAGGGGCACGAAATCCCTCTGCTGCAGACAGCAGAGGGATTTCTCTTTCACCCCTGTGACCTTGGCAGCTGGGGAATTGCTTCCCCAGCTCCCGAGGCCCCCTCCCTGGTTTCTGTGCCATGAGGATCAGCGCGCACGTCGCGCTGTCCTCATTGCACAGAAAACGAAACTGAAATGAGCCTTTAGGCTCATTTCAGTTTCACTTTCTATGTGCTCAGGGGCTATCTCAGCCCCCCGGGCACGTAGAAAGACGGGAGAGGTATCATTGGAAAGGGGAGAATCTCCCCTTTCCAATGGTATCCCTCACCAGTGGATCCCTGCTTGGGGATCGCCCAGGAGGGCGATCCCAAGCAGGGATCCACCCACTAGACACCAGGGAGGGGGGAGCGGCCCCTTGGGCAAGGGCTTTTGCTCCCCCCAATTTGTTTTTGAGGCGATTTAGACTTTCTGCCCCCCCTGGGGGGCAGCTGGGGGCATTAGTCCCAAATCTGCCCCCCCGGGGGGGCAAAAAGCCCAGTAGACACCAGGATTTTTATGGGCAAATTTTAATTAGATTGGGGGCATTGGCATGCCCATTTTGGGCAGCCCCACCCTAATTAAAATTTGCCCAAAACTCCTGGCGTCTAGTGGACTTTCTGCCCCCCTGGGGGGCAGATGGGGCATTAGCCCCCAATCTGCCCCGCCGGGGGGCAAAAGCCCACTAGACGCCAGGGATTTTTGGGGCAAATTTGAATTCGGGTGGGGGCTCCCAAAACGGGCATGCCCATGCCCCCACCCCTTCCCCGCAAAAATTACAGCCTTCCTGCCCCCCCTGGGGGGCAGATGGGGCAGAAGCCCTCAATCTGCCCCCCCGGGGGGGCAAAAAGCACACTAGACACCAGGGATTTTTTGGGGCAAATTTTAATTAGATTGGGGGCATTGGCATGCCCGTTTTGGTCAGCCCCCACTCTAATTAAAATTTGCCCCAAAAACTCCCTGGCACCTAGTGGGCTTTTTGCCCCCCCCTGGGGGGCAGATGGGGGCATTAGCTCCCATCTGCCCCGCCGGGTGGGGGTAAAAAGCCCCCTAGACGCCAGTGAGTTTTTTGGGGCAAATTTGAATTAGGGTGGGGGCTGCCCAAAATAGGCATGTCCATGCCCCCACCCCCTCCCCGCAAATATTACAGCCTTCCTGCCCCCCCTGGGGGGCAGATGGGGCAGAAGCCCTCAATCTGCCCCCCCCGGGGGGGCAAAAAGCACACTAGACACCAGGGATTTTTTGGGGCAAATTTTTATTAGGGTGGGGGCTGCCCAAAACAATGCCCCCACCCGCAACAATTACAGCCTTTCTGCCCCCCCCAGGGGGCAAAAGCCCACTAGACGCCAACGATTACACTGGCTTTTTTATGTGTGGGGGTGGGGGCTGCTCAGAATGGGCATACCAATGCCCCTACCCCCAAAAAATAGCCACAGAGTTTCTGCCCCCTTGGGGGCATATCGGGAAACCCCACCCCCGATATCCCCCCAGAGGCGGCAGAAAGCCGACTAGGAACAGATTTGTTTTTAGCAATATGCCTACCTGTGGATTTTGGGCCCTAGCGCAGCCGGCACATAGGGAAACCTAGCAAACCTGTACATTTTTGAAAATTAGACACCCAGGGGAATCCAGGATGGGGTGACTTGACTGGCTCTCACCAGATTCTGTTACCCAGAATTCCTTGCAAACCTCAAAATGTGTATAAAAAACACATTTTCCTCACATTTCTGTGGTGGAAAGTTCTGGAATCTGTGTGGATCCACAAAATTCCACTCACTCCGCATTCCCCAAAGTCTTCCGAGAAAAATGGTACCTCACTTGTGTGGGTGGGTCAAGTACCCGCGACAGGCAAGGGCCCAAAACCTAGTGAGGCGACATCAAAATTACCTATCACAAACCAACCTGGTTTTGTACGGGGGTTACCTGGGTTTTTGGCCCCGGGGTCGGCGGCCAGCTAGGGAAACCTACAAAACCCACACATTTCTGAAAACTAGACACCCGGGGATTCCAGGGAGGTATGGCTTGTGTGGATCCCCCAACGTTTTCTTACCCAGAATCCCTGCAAACCTCAAATTTAGCTGAAAAAATCACTTTTTCACACATTTGTGTGTGGGAAAGTTGTGGCATCACCGGGCTGACACAAATTTCCTACCAGCCAGCGTTCCCCTGGTCTCCCGATAAAAATGGTGCCTCACTCTGGTGGGAGGCCCAAGTACCCGCGACAGGCAAGGGCCCAAAACGTATTGAGGCGACATCAAAATTGCCTATCACAAAACCACCTGGTTTTGCAAGGGGGTCCCATGACTTTTGGCCCGGGGCTCGGCGGCCACCTAGAGAAACCTACCAAACCCACACATTTCTGAAAACTAGACACCCGGGGGATTCCATGGAGGTATGACTTGCGTGGATCCCCCAACGTTTTCTTACCCAGAATCCCCTGCAAACCACAAATTTTGCCGAAAAATGCACTTTTTTCTCACATTTCTGTGGTGGAAAGTTCTGGAATCTGCGTGGATCCACAAATTTCCTCCCACCCAGCGTTCCCCCAGATAAAAATGGTACCTCACTTGCGTGGGTGGGTCAAGGACCCGCGACAGGCAAGGGCCCAAAGCTATTGAGGCGACATCAAGATTCCTATCACAAACCAACCTGGTTTTGCATGGGAGTCCCATGAGTTTTGGCCCTGGGCTCGGAAGCCATCTAGGGAAACCTACCTAACCCAAACATTTCTGGAAACTAGACACTCGGGGAGTCCAGCGAGGTATGGCTTGCGTGGGTCCCCCATCATTATCCTACCCAGAATCCCAGCAAACCTCAAATTTCGCTGAAAAATTCACTTTTTTCTCACATTTCTGTGGTGGAAAGTTCTGGAATCTGCGTGGATCCACAAATTTCCTCCCACCCAGCGTTCCTCAGGTCTCCCGATAAAAATGGTACCTCACTTGTGTGGGTAGGCACAGTGGCTGCAACAGGAAATGGCCCAAATCGTACTCTGGAGACTTCAAAATTACCTATAGCAAAACTACCTGGTTTTGGGGGGAGCACCTGAGATTTTGGCCCGGGCTCGACGGCCATCTTGGGAAAGTACCAAACCCAAACATTTCTGAAAACTAGACACTCGGGAGTCCAATGAGGTATGGCTTGCGTGGATCCCCAACGTTTTCCTACCCAGAATGCCATGCAAACCTCAAATTTAGCTGAAAAAACCACATTTTCCACATAGTTTGTGTGGAATCATCGTGCCGGCACAAATGTCCTACCACCTAGCGTTCCCCTTGTTCTCCCGAGTAAAATGATACCTCACTTGTGTGGGTGGGCCAAAGGCCTGTGGCTAGGAAGAGCCCAAAACATAGGGATTTATAGTATAGCACCGAGAATTCTAAGCGCTACATTTTTAAAAAAATACGTTTTAGCCAATTCTGCTTTGGACACCCACACAAGTGAGGTATCATTTTACTCAGGAGAACAAGGGGAACGCTGGGTGGTAGGACATTTGTGCCGGCACGGTGATTCCACGCAAAATATGTGGAAAATGTGGTTTTTTCAGCTAAATTTAAGGTTTGCATTGCATTCTGGGTAGGAAAACGTTGGGGGATCCAGGCAAGCCATACCTCATTGGACTCCCCCGGGTGTCTAGTTTTCAGAAATGTTTGGGTTTGGTACTTTCCCAAGATGGCCACCGAGCCCGGGGCCAAAATCTCTGGTGCCCCCCCCCCCAAAACCAGGTAGTTTTGCTATAGGTAATTTTGAAGTCTCCAGAGTACGATTTGGGCCATTTCCTGTTACAGCCACTGTGCCTACCCACACAAGTGAGGTACCATTTTTATCGGGAGACCTGGGGAACGCTGAGTGGGAGGAAATTTGTGGATCCACGCAGATTTCAGAACTTTCCATCACAGAAATGTGAGAAAAAAGTGAATTTTCGAGCGAAATTCGAGGTTTGCAGGGGATTCTGGGTAGGAGAATGATGGGGACCCACGCAAGCTATACCTTGCTGGACTCTCCCGGGTGTCTAGTTTCCAGAAATGTGTGGGTTAGGTAGGTTTCCCTAGATGGCTGCCGAGCCCGGGCCAAAAACTCATGGGACTCCCCATGCAAAACCAGGTTGGTTTGTGATAGGTAATTTTGATGTCGCCTCAATAGCTTTTGGGCCCTTACCTGTCGCGGGTCCTTGACCCACCCATGCAAGTGAGGTACCATTGTTATCGGGAGACCCGGGGGAACGCTGGGTGGGAGGAAATTTGTGGATTGACGCAGATTCCAGAACTTTTCACCACAGAAATGTGAGAAAAAAGTGAATTGTTCGAGCGAAATTTGAGGTTTGCAGGGGATTCTGCGTAGGAGAATGATGGGGGACCCACGCAAGCCATACCTCGCTGGACTCCCCGGGTGTCTAGTTTCCAGAAATGTGTGGGTTTGGTAGGTTTCCTAGATGGCTGCCGAGCCCGGGCCAAAACTCATGGGACCCCCATGCAAAACCAGGTTGGTTTGTGATAGGTAATTTTGATGTCGCCTCAATAGCTTTTGGGCCCCTGCCTGTAGCGGATCCTTGACCCACCCACACAAGTGAGGTACCATTTTTCTCGAAAGACTTTGGGGAACGTGGGGTGGGTGGAAATTTGTGGATCCACGCAGATTCCAGAACTTTCCACCACAGAAATGTGGGGAAAATGTGGTTTTTTTGACAATTTTTAGGTTTGCAAGGGATTCTGGGTAACAGAACCTGGTGGGAGGCAGTCAAGTCACCCCATCCTGGATTCCCTGAGTGTCTAGTTTTCAAAAATGTATAGGTTTGCTAGGTTTCCTAGGTGCCGGCAGAGCTATGGTTCAAAAACTACAGCTAGGCACTATGCCAAAAAAGGGTAATTTTTCACTGCGAAATTGAGTAGTGTCCACGTTGCGTTTTGCGCCATTTCCTGTCGCGGGCACTAGGCCGACCCACACAAGTGAGGTACCATTTTTCTCGAAAGACTTTGGGGAACGTGGGGTGGGTGGAAATTTGTGGATCCACGCAGATTCCAGAACTTTCCACCACAGAAATGTGGGGAAAATGTGGGTTTTTTGACAATTTTTTAGGTTTGCAAGGGATTCTGGGTAACAGAACCTGGTGGGAAGCAGTCAAGTCACCCCATCCTGGATTCCCCTGGGTGTCTAGTTTTCAAAAATGTATAGGTTTGCAAGGTTTCCCTAGGTGCCGGCAGAGCTATGGTTCAAAAACTACAGCTAGGCACTTTGCCAAAAAAGGGTCATTTTTCACTGCGAAATTGAGGTGTGTCCATGTTGTGTTTTGTGCCGTTTCCTGTTGCGGGCACTAGGCCGACCCACACAAGTGAGGTACCATTTTTCTCGGAAGACTTTGGGGAACGTGGGGTGGGTGGAAATTTGTGGATCCACGCAGATTCCAGAACTTTCCACCACAGAAATGTGAGGAAAATGTGTTTTTTTAATCAATCTTTTAGGTTTGCAAGGGATTCTGGGTAACAGAACCTGGTGGGAGCCAGTCAAGTCACCCCATCCTGGATTCCCCTGGGTGTCTAGTTTTCAAAAATGTATAGGTTTGCTAGGTTTCCATGGGTGCTGGCAGAGCTAGGGTTCAAAAACTACAGCTAGGCACTTTGTCAAAAAAGGGTCATTTTTCACTGTGAAATTGGGGTGTGTCCACGTTGCGTTATGCGCCGTTTCCTGTCGCGGGCACTAGGCCTACCCACACAAGTGAGGTACCATTTTTCTCGGAAGACTTTGGGGAACGTGGGGTGGGTGGAAATTTGTGGATCCACGCAGATTCCAGAACTTTCCACCACAGAAATGTGAGGAAAATTTGTTTTTTATCAATCTTTTAGGTTTGCAAGGGATTCTGGGTAACAGAACCTGGTGGGAGCCAGTCAAGTCACCCCATCCTGGATTCCCCTGGGTGTCTAGTTTTCAAAAATGTATAGGTTTGCTAGGTTTCCCTAGGTGCCGGCAGAGCTAGGGTTCAAAAACTACAGCTAGGCCCTTTGCAAAAAAGGGTAATTTTTCATTGTGAAAATGTGGTGTGTTCACGTTGGGTTTTGAGCCATTTCCTGTCGTGGGCACTATGCCTACCCACACAAGTGAGGTACCATTTTTATCGGGAGACTTAGGGTAATTGAGATTTGTAAAGCAACTGTTATTACCTATTGACTTTCGATGCATTCTGCCTTCCAAATGAAAGACATTGTGTAAAAAGAAGTAATTTTAAAAAATGACCGATAATTCTCATGCTAGTATGAGTATTCCCAATTTCGGAAATGTGCAAATATCTACTGTTTCTAAACTCTATATTTTGTTCCCATTTCAGAAATACATAGGTGTCTTTCATACCGATTTTTCCATGTATACATTTTCCCACAATAATTGCTATATACCCGGTACATAATAAAAAACCATTGCAAGACGCTGCTCAGTTGTTGGCTCTGGGTTCTGTCGGGTTCTTGGTGAACCTACAAGTCCTATATATCCCCACAACCAGTAAGGTCCAGCGGATGTAACGGTATATTGCTTTCAAAGAGCTGTCATAATTAGAAGAAGTTACAGGTGAAAACGTTGACACAAAAGGCTGTTTTTTTCAACTAATTTTCAATTTTTCCTATATTTAACTGTTAGTTTCTATAAAGAAACCTTGATGGATCTACACAAATGACCCCTTGCTGAATTCAGAATTTTGTCTACTTTTCTAAAATGTATAGCTGTCTAGGATCCATTATTGCTTTCATACCCATTTCTACCATTAACTGGAAGGAGGTTGAAAACACAAAAAATAGCAAAAATAGGCTATGTCCCAGAAAAATGCCAAAACTGTGTAAAAAATGTTGGTTTTCTGACAAAAGTCTGACATTCCCTAAAAGCTGGGAAAATGGTGATTTCAGCCCCACAAACCCTTTTTGATACCATTTGCAGGGAAAAACCCAGACGCTTTCATTTGCAGCCCTTTTTTCGCATTTTTCCCTAAAACCCCAAAATTTAGCTGTATTTTGGCTAATTTCTGGGACCCCTCCAGGGGAATCCACAAACCCTGGGTACCTTTACAATGCCCATGATGTTGGAAAAAAAGGACGCAAATTTGGCGTGGATACCTTATGTGGTCAAAAAGTTACAGGGGCCTAAGCGCGCACTACCCCAAATAGCCAAAAAAAGGCTTAGCACAGGGGGGGAAAAGGCCTAGCTGCGAAGGGGTTAAGGAGGATATCAAAATTAACTGTGTCAAAAGCGGCGCTAAGGTCAGGGAGGATAATAGCTACTGCTCCTCCCTGATCGATTATCTTTTTCGCTTCTTCGACTACAGCAATAAGTGCGGGTTCAGTTCCAAGATGTGGACGAAAGCCGGTCTGAGAATGGTGTAAAAGCTCATGAGTTTCTAAGAAATTAGAAAGAGTGGAATTAATATGCTTTTCCAGGACCTTACAGATCATGGGCAGCAGAGATATGGGACGATAGTTACTCAAGACGTCGGGGTTTAAGCTTGGCTTTTTCAATAGAACTTTCACCATGGCGTGTTTCCAGGAAGGTGGTACATGGCTATTGATGATAGAAAGATTTATTACATCCAGTATGACCGGTAGCACCACCTCTTTGACCTTACACAGAAGGTGAGGGGGGCCAAGTCACGAGGGGAACCCGACATTATTTGCCCAAAAATGTCTGATAGGGTATCCAGGTCCAGGAGTGGAAAGTGTGTGCTTAATGTGATCCGGAGGCCTGTTTATATTAAGAAGGTCACTGGTCACCGGGATATGGAGGTCACTGGGACATGGGGAATCTGGGAACATGTTATATATATATTCTCAATTTTTCCCTGAAAGTATTCTGTAAGTTCATTGCAGCGATCGGAGGATATTACCGTGAAAGTATCTGGGGGGTTGAGGTAGCTCTAAGAGGGTCTTCGCAATACGGAAGATTTCTCTGGGAGCATTAGCTGCTGAGTTAATCTTTTCTTCAAAATAAAGTGCCTGAGCTTTTTTAATTTCAGCTTGGTAGCATTTTATGGACTCTCGATATTTCATTTTACTGGTCTCGCTATAGTCCCTCCTCCATTTCCTCTCCAACCAGGCCTGTTTAAGCAGCCTAAGCTTGGGCGAGTACCATGGAGAGATTTTCTCTCTCATCCTACGGTGGCTAGCTTTAACATGAATAACTGAGTCCAGTGAGGACTCTATCCAGTGTGTAAATTTCTCAGACGATAGGACGGACTGGAGTCTAGAGTAGATTTTGAGTTATTGAGCACAGTAGACCAGGACTCTATGGAGAGTTTGGACCAAGGGTGGACTTTCCTGGTGCTAGGTTCCGTAGGATTACGTTGGGTAGGAGATTTTAAGGAAATAGGGATCAGTGAGTGATCCGACCAAGGCAGGGGAATGGGTGCCTCTACCGACAGCTCCATGTTATTTGTAAACACAGGGTCTAAAGTATGGCCTTTAATGTGTGTGGGGCCTATGACTTTTTGTATTAATTGAATTGCTGATAGATCTTGGATGAGCTCCAAGACATCTGTTTTACTTGGGTCATGAAATTGTAAATTAAAATCCCCTAGAAACGTGATGTTTGTGGATGAGCTTGCCAAAGAGGCCGCTACTTCCGGAAGAGAATTGAAGAATTGTCCACCCACCCCCGGAGGTCGATATGTAAGGATTCCTGAGAAGGTAAGTGTTGCAGGGAATGAAATGGAGAAAAATAAGCTTTCACAGTCGGACACAGGATTGAGCTCAACCCGGCATTTAAAGGAGTCTTTAAAGATGATTGCAATGCCACCCCCTTTCTTCCTCTTGCGATCTTTGCGCAGGATATTATACCCAGGAGGAAGAGTTTGAACCACATCAGGTGCAGAGTCCCTGTGCAGCCAGGTTTCTGTTAAAAATAATACATCTGGTTGGGCATCTGCTAAAAATATGTTTAGTTCCCCAGAGTGTTTAGACAGAGACCTACTGTTCAGAGAGAAAATGTTATACATGTAAAAGGCGTGTACCTCTGGCTGTGTTTCCACAGCCTTGCAAAATCTGAATGAGCAGCGGGCGCATGAAGAGTCACCATTAGTTAGGTGCATAGAATGGAGGCAATTGTTTTTACCCAAGTCCCTTAGCCCTATAATTTGGGAGGGTGTATACACGATTTTACCTGACGATAGGGGGGCAGCGGTTCTGGCCCCTGACCCCAGTCGGGCGCGGATGGGCGCAGACGGGCTTGCCTCTGGCACGCCTTCCGCGCGCGTCCGCGCTGCCATGCGGCTCTAATAGTGAGTGCCCGGAAGTAGGTCCTGCAAGCCCCGCCTCCTTTCCCACGGTCCCTCCACGCAAACGAAAACCACGGTGGAACGGGAACCGTAGGGAGCGGACCAAAGTGCAAGTAAGTGCGGTGGAGTTAAAAATAAATTAAAATACAAGTCACCGGTTAAAAAACACTTTTTTAAACCCTCTAATACCTCGTTCAGCCTGATTTAGCCGCTGCGCGTCCGCGCTGCCATGCGGCTCTAATAGTGAGTGCCCGGAAGTAGGTCCTGCAAGCCCCGCCTCCTTTCTCACGGTCCCTCCACGCAAACGAAAACCGCGGTGGAACGGGGACCGTAGAGAGCGGACCAAAGTGCAAGTAAGTGCGGTAGAGTTAAAAATAAATTAAAATACAAGTTGCCGGTTAAAAACACTTTTTTAAACCCTTAATACCTCGTTCAGCCTGATATTACCGACTTAGACGAGTTGATAGTATACCCTGAGTATCTACCATAGTTCGAACAGATCTGGAGTATTCTGCTGATTGAGGCACGAGGGGAGGCAGCGTACAATAGGATATCATCCGCATAAAGCGAAATTCTATCCCCTCATTCGTTTGCCCGTTCAGCCCCCGTACCAAGGGGTCTCCATGTATCCAGCACGCCAGAGGCTCGAGAATAAGGGCGAATATGAGTGGCGATAGAGGGCAACCCTGTCGTGTTCCACGGCGCAGAGTAAATGGCGTAGATATATGCCAATTTACCACCACCTGCGTGAGTGGTTCAGCATATAAAAGTCGGATCCACTCAACATTTGCCGTCCCTAAACCCATACGCTCCAGGACCGCAAACATATATGGCCCTCGACAGTGTCGAAAGCCATACGGGCATCTAAGGACAGTATGGCCGCATTTTCTCTGATGGTATTTTTCCTAACAAGCACTCCGTTTAGCCGGCGTATGTTCAGTGCGGTGTTGCGGCCCGGCATAAATCCAGACTGGTCCGGATGGACCAGCTTTGTGACTACGGGGAGCAGTCTCGTCGCCAATACTTTAGCCAGCATTTTAGCTTCGACTTTGAGTAGGGATATTGGGCGGTACGAGGTAAATTCCTCCTCTGGCTTCCCTGTTTTGCGGATTACTACTATGGAGGCCACTCTTTGGTCCCTGGGCAACACACCTACTATTTTACTCTCGAGGTACATATTGAGGAAGGTGGGGTGCCACCTTAGAGGCCGTCATTTTAAGGAGCTCGATTGGGAGACCATTTGGCCCCATTGCTTTCCTTGATTGTATGCTAAGTGTGGCCGCGATGATTTCCTCTGTATGTACCATCAGTGTTTGTGACCATTTTTGATAGTGTTATCGTACTAAACAGTTCTTTAGCTGAGTTTTCTGCTAGGTGGATTTTTTCAGTGAAGTATTTGGTTTTCTCTTTTTGTATATATATTTTTAGGTCAAGCCTGGGCAGCGCATGCGCTGCTCTGCAAGGAATGCTGTATTCGAGTATGCACTTGAAGCTCCACCCACTCTCAGCCCATATTTTTCATTGGCTTGTGTCTTTGTCCTTTGTAAATGCTGCTTCTGATTCGGTAATCGGCTTGTTAGTCACTCCATAGTACCGCCTTGTCTTCATTTGTAACCTCCCATGAGGACTGGCCCTTTTACTTCTGTTGGTACACCGTCTGTGTTTTTTAGTCTGTAAGCACTATTTTCTTTAGGGAGTTTTGTCTTACTGCAGGCAAGACGTGCTTTGCAGCATCATTCAGAGTGCCATGCGCGCTTTCACTTTCCAAGCAGCCCGGACAATGGCGGCTGCTTCTTTGCAATGCCATAGGTCTCGCATTTAGGAGAGTATGAGCTATTGGCATTGTAAATGACAATAGCTTAAACTCTCGCAAATGCAAGACCTATTGCTCTGCAATTTTTTTTTTGGGTTGTCTCCAAGCGCCCCATGCCGGGCTTGCACTTAATAGAGACCACGCCCCTTTCTTTAGACACCGCTTGTCTAAAAAATAGGGCGTGGCCTCTATTAAGTGCAAGCGCAGCATGGGTCACTTGGAAATTAACATTATTTTCAATTCAACAGGTCTTGCATTTTCGAGAATTTAAGCTATTGACATTTACAGTGCCAATAGCTCAAAGTCTCGTAAATGTGAGACCTATTGCATTGCAAATGCTTGTTTATATTTGGCAATGGCTCTTGCTAGTCTATTCACTGCCTATGATTATCAATGTAGACCCCCTGAGAGAGAAGAAATGGTTTCTTACCTGTATTCCTAGTCCTCTCTCAGGGTAATCTCTATTGAAATCATAAGCAACCCTTCCTCCTCCCCAACGGAAGAGATAATATATGTGTACCACTATACTGCTGATTCGCTCGTAAAAAAGAACTGAGTAAACTGAACCAGGGCACCTACAGAGATGTGGCCGGGCTCCGGGGTAGCGGCTCCCCACGGCCAAAATCGGCTGGGGTAGGGGGACAGTGTGGCCCCCTCCCCCATTGAATTGTGACCGGCCCTGGGGGATGGTGTCGGAGGGGTAGCAGGGCGACCCGTTCCCCCGCTTTGCTTAGTAGTATGCAGAGTTCTTCCCTCCTTTTCCCACGTTGATGGACATGTTAACAAAAGGCCCCCAAGCGTGTTTCCAGCCGATTTTGGTGACATGTTATTGATGCAGAGGAGTACGAGGACATCTCCACCAAATAAAGAAGCACTTCATTTATTCAAGAGAAAGTACCCCTGTTTGGTGGAGATTCACCTCTTTGTAGTTTCGTCACGTCATTTTGTCTTGATGATGATTCTCGTTATCACAGATTTATGGATGAAGAACCTCGAGGAGCAATCACATTATCAAATTACATGCACTCAAGGTCACTGGAGACATTACCCTGTGGTCCTTTATGCAGCTGTAGTACAGATTATTCACAAGACATGTACCCAACGAGGTAGCACTTACTAATTAACCAGATGAAAGTACTCCAGTTGGGTAGGCATTTTTGTCAAAACTGGGGACTCTTCTGGGGGAAAAAAATGAGGTTCCAGTCTGACCCAGATGATCATTTCACAGAAATTAAACCTCAACGGGAAGCACTTATAAATCTAAACATAGCAGGTGCCCCAGTTGAAGCTCCACTTCAATAAAGCACAAACGTTCATAACTTCTTGGGCTTGATGAAGGCAAATCAAATGTGCTTCCTCTCGTATTCCACATGGAAAAACAATCTTAAATCCTTAATGGAGGTGAATGCATCATTTTTCTAATGGAGCACAATCTGATCTGTAGTGACTGTGACGAGTGGTTTCTTTCTTGTCATCTCCTGGTGAGAGGGGAGTCCATGGTTCTCTCTTTTAAATACCCCGTATGCAAATGCCCAAAATCCATAGCATCACTCACAGACACACACAGGCAGTCACACACCCAATAACCGACCCATAGCACCACTAACACACCCACTCACAGGCACTCACTCACACTCCCACTCTCAGATCCAGTCACAGACCCACACAGGTGCTCACACAGCCGCTCACACACCCACACGGTCACTCACATACCCACTCACAGAACCATAGTGCCTCTCACAAACCCTGTCACAGACCCAGCCAGGCAAACACACACCCACTAACAGACCCACGGTACCACTCACACACCCACCCGCAGGACTCACACACCCACCCGCAGGACTCACACACCCACCCGCAGGACTCACACACCCACCCGCAGGCACTCACACACCCTCCCGCAGGCACTCACACACCCTCCCGCAGGCACTCACACACCCTCCCGCAGGCACTCACACACCCTCCCACAGGGGCACACACACCCTCCCGCAGACCCACACAGCCACTCACAGACCTATATCGCCACTCACAGACTCAGTCACACACCCACACAGGCACTCAGACAGACACACAGGGACTCACAGACCCACACATGCACTCACCCACTAACAGACAGATAGCACCACTCACACCCCCACTCACAAACACACACAGGCACTCACACACCCACTCGCAGACCCACACAGCCACTTACACATCCACCTACAGACCCACACAGCCACTCACACACCCACTCACAGACCCATAGCACCACTTGCAGACCCAGTCACATAACCACAGAGGCACTCACACACCCAATCACAGGCCCATACAGCCACTCACACATCTACTCACACATCTATTCACAGACCCATACAGCCACTCACAAAACCAATCTGGGAGTTTACAGCTGACAGTTGGGAAATACATTTTTAAAAAATTGAAATTCCCTGGAAAAAAACAAAGGTTAGAGAGAAGTTATAATTAGGAAATAGAATTTAAAAAAAAAAAAAACTTAAAAATTCTACTAAAAAAAACAATGGTTACAGGGACGTTATAGTTGGGCTTTGATTTCACTCTTACAAAACCATAGAAATTCAGCAGTTCTAGTTACCTGAGCTAACTATAACTTATGCCCCCGCAATGCACTGCTTATGACCTCACATATTACATCACTCATGACATGTCAGTAACATCATTGATGACCTCCTAAATGACATCACTGATGACATCATCCACAGAACCACTCACACACGCACTCACACCCCATAGAACATCTCACACACCCACTCCCACACAACCACTCACATACCCATTCACAGACCTATACAAGCACTCACACACCCACTCACTGATCCACAGCCACTCACACATCCACTCACTCATACAGCCAATCACACAATCATTAACCCACACATACTGCCACTCATGCACCCTCTCACTCACCCATACAGCCACTCACACATACAGCCACTCACACACTGAGTCAGTCACCCATACAGCTACTAACACACCCACTCAACCAAACACCCAATCCCTCACCCATACAGTTACTCACACACCCACTCACACATATATTAACACATGTACTCACTCACCTACATAGTCACTCACACACCCACCCACGCAACACTTATGCATCCGCCCCATCACTCACCCATACAGCCTCTCACATACCCAGTTACTCACCCGTACACCACTGACACACTCACTCACCCATACAGCCACACACATTCACTCACTCACCCATTCAGCCACTCACACACCCTTAGTGCACTCAGACACCTACTCACAGATGGATACACACAGTCACACAGATAATGTAGTACACAAAGTTTACTAATTTAACATTGTAGTATCTTACTATATATCTTTAACACTTTCATCAGTGATGTCATCAGTGATGTCACTGACCATGTCATGAGTGATGTAGTATGTGAGGTCATAAGCATTGCATTGCGGGGGCATAAGTAATAGTTAGCTCGGGTAACTATAACCTCTGAATTTCACTGGTTTTGTACGAGAGATATCTGAGCCTAACTATAACGTTCCTGTAATCTTTGGGTTTTTTTTTTTTAAGTGAACTACTAAGGTTTTTTTATGCTATTTCCTACTATAACGTTCCTGTAACCTTTGTGTTTTTTCAAGGTGTATATATATATATATATATATATATCCATCCTCGCAAGGGGTCCTCCTCTCGAACCACCAACACAGCGGCACAGAATCCTTGGAGCTAGGTATTTTCATGTCAATTTCCAGTTTATTCATGTGAACACCAATTTAAAAAAGATATAGGCACAAAACTAACAAAAATGTATGACCGACTCTTTTCGGCTGACGCCTTCAACTGGGTCTCACAGACACTGGTGGTGCACTGCATTTCATCGTTAGTCCCTTCTTGATCTTAATGACCCTTGTACACTAGAGCGAAAATTCCAAACACCTCATGTTGGCAATTCGCATCTTCTGTGTTTTCCTGTTGTTGGTTCAATTTGGAATACAGACAATTTCTTTCCATACCTTAGGTTCAGTTCCTATGATTCAAAATTTGCAATCACAAAAGAAACTTTTTATTATGCAATCAATACAAATTTTTCAACCCCATAAATATTTTTAGCCACCACGATAAGCTCTGTATCATAAAGTGCATTGTGCTTTTTAAGATGCATGATCTCCAAACAAACAACATACTCCCGAACGTAATTACACCTGTTTTGGTTAAAAATACATTCATAAATGGTTCTCAATGTCCCACTATAAAGTGCATTATATACTCCAAGTGCGTAACAAATCATTACGATTCCTATTTCTATGCAGAATGTTTCTCCTAAGATACAAATTTGCACTGAAGGTGTTTATCACATAAAGTTCATTCAAAGTGCCTAGTGCATAATCCTAAAGAGATTTAATGTAGTGCAATCCTATCACACATAAAGTGCATAGTGCGTATAAAGTGCACAGCGCATAATTGTAAACGAACTATTACAGTACATAATTTCTCCCAAAGTGCAATTGTCTTCCTAGGTGGCTTGTAGCCATTAAAATTTCACAATATATTTTTTATATTTACGCACCACGTTTTTCATATATTTTCCTACATAAATAATGTAATTCCATATTCATATACTTAATGACACAATTTATTCCTTAAAAGTATTAACAATTATTTTTCATAATGCATAATTATTAACAGTTGTATCATGAAACATGAATATAAAAACATATATGATCTTTTCTAAAGATGGCAATATTCTTATCATAAAGCAATGCATCAATTCTATGTGGGAATATTGAGATTTAAACCGGCAATATTCTTTTCGAGGAGCAACACATCAATTATTTATAAAATATTGTGATGTCAATAATACCAGGGGCAGGTCAATTTTCCTTTTCAAATTCAAGCATGGAGCTGGAGGAGAGAGAGATAGAGAAGGAGAAGAAAGTAGGAAAGAAGACAAGAAGAGCAAGATACGTGTGAGAGATAACAGAACGTGCCAAGTGCTTTGTGTAACAGTTTCAATTATCAATATCATTTCACAAGGTTTTCTGAACACGGACCAAGAGTCAAAAGTTCTTTTCAATGTCTAATCCCAGGTGAACAAACAGCTCAGCATCAGTATTATGGCCCCAAGGCATCTCTGGCCCCAAAGATATTAATCGTGATTTTTGTTTTCTCAGTTCCTTTTCTCGATCTCCACCCCTCGGGTGGGGTCCAGATATACTTGATTCCATATTAACTGAATGTTGCCAGAGACCGATCATAGTATTGTTCAAAATGGCAAGCCATGGGGTAATTTTTATCACCATTCGAGATTGCTCTTATATGCTGTAAAATCCTTAATTTTAATTTATTGAAAGGGCTCCCCACATACAGTTTATTACATCCACATCTCAGGACATGGACAACGTGATCCGTGTTAGAGGTGATCCTATTACTGATTGTGATCTCACGGTCCCCAAAGGTTTGGTAACTCTTGCAGATTAGCTCATATTTACATGCCTTACAAGAGCTGCATTTTGTGAAGCCTCATGTTCATAGAAAGCCAATTCTTTTGTTCCATTTTTGGATCATAATGACTAGATATTAATATGTCCCCCAACAATCTAGCTTTCTTAGAGGTTATCTGTGGACCAATCAGTACAACATCTTTGAGATGTTCATCTTTTTTCAGAACATGGAAGTTTTTTTGTAAAATCCTTTTGATGTTTAGCTGTGTCATATTAAATTCCAAAAACAATCTTTTCACCTTGTGATCCTTTGCATTCAAGTTATTACCTTGTGAGTACAATAGTTGATCTCTTGTTTTTTCGCCGGCTCTTCTTTTAGCATCTTCTAGCACATTGTCAGGATATCCCCGGTCACGGAAATGCTTAACCATGCTACATATTTCTTTATCGTATAGTTCCTCTGTGGAGCACATTCTTTTGACCCTTAACATTTGACTAAATGGAATTGCCATTTTAGAGCATTTGGATGCCCACTATTGGCATGCATTAGGGAGTTGGTTGCTGTTGACTTTGTGTATCCTCGTTGTCAATGAATCACCAACTACCTCCAGCTCCACATCCAAAAAATTACAGTGTGAGTGACTTTGTACATTCGAAAACTGTTAGTTGAGGTTGTTACAATTAAGTTTTTCTAAAAAGATGTCTAGTTCAACTTCATTTCCTTCCCACCAGATGAATAAATAATCTATGAACTGAGTCCATGGTGCAATCTTCTGGGAGAATTCCTCGTTTTCATTAGCCCAGGCCACCTCCTTCTCCCACCACCCCATGAATACATTTGCGTAGGTGAGGGCGAATGAGGTGCCCATTGCCGCACCGTGCTGTTGTAAATAATAATTACCACTGAAGATAAAAACATTGTGGGAAAGGCAATGCCTTAACATATCCAGTAAACATCTGGGTATGATCAAGCCATTCTATTGGACGATCTCTTAAGAAATATTCACATGCCTGAACTGCTTTGTTATGGTCAATAGAAGTATACAATTATACTACGTCTAGCGTTACCATTATATATATTTTCTTTCTATGGGATATCATTTTTTTTTTTTTTTTTTTAATCTATGCAGTCTTTTAAATATGATGGTAAATTGACAACATATACCTGTAAAGATAAGTCTAAGTAACTGGTGCTATTTTCCAGTAAGGATCTGACTGAGCTTATAATAGGTCTCCCTGGTGGATTTTGGGTACTTTGATGTATCTTAAGGAGGAGATAAATGGTGGCAATCATAGTGTTTTATACTTTAAGATACTGATATTCCTCCCATTCCACAAGATTTGGCTAATACCATAATTTAAATTTTAATGGTACTCTTTTTCTAATTCCTTCATTGGATTCCTATTAAGGCACGTATAATGTGCGGTGTTGTTCCGTTGTCTCTTGACTTCTAATAAGTATGTTTTTTGATCCATCAGGACGATGTTACCTCCCTTATCTGAAGGCTTTATGATCAGCGATGGATTATTTTTCAAATCATTGATATCCTTCCAGTCCTTTATGGAAAAATTATTCTTTTTGGGATTATTCTGCCACCTTTTCCGGAGTTCATTCAGGTCTGGTATGACCAACTCTTGGAACAGATCAGTCCGATTCCCCAAGGGCAATTTGGGCCAAAACTTGTTTTGTGGTTTTAGACCACTTTCTGCTTGATGGTCTGTTTCAAACCCCATATTTCTCACAGTGTTCCCATACATTGCTTCTCCCAATCCTTGTGCTTCTGGTCCATCATTCAAGTGTGTAGGCGTTCCTTGCATGTTGGCGGAAGCAACTCCTACCTCTTCCATTGCTAATTCATGAATGGTGACAAGATTAAGAATATCTGAAATTTTAAACATGAATGGTACTGGGACCTTGGTGATGGTATTTCTAGATTTCCTTTGATTATATTTATGGAGCTTCATTTTTCTCATATATTTATATAATTCAATTCTTGAATATGTAATATCGGGGCGTGCTGTTGGGCAGAATGTTAAGCCCAAATTGATTAGTCTTTCCTGGTTACGATTCAGTGTGGTTGATGATATATTTACTACAAGAGGCATCTCATCCATTTGTGTTGGAGCTATTTGCCTCAACTGTTCTTTGATTGTCCCCTTCCGCTTGCCCCTCCTTGTCCTACAGTTTCTTTTCTGTAGTTTTGCGATGGTCTGTCTCTTTCACCCTGTTGCCTAGTCATTCTCGGTAATCTAAGTTCCTTGTGAATATCCACCTTTTCTATGGATGCTTCATCCACACTAGAGCCCATGTCCGAGCTCACGTCATTCTCGCTCTGAGCATTCTTTGTTTGCATATCTGATTTTTCTTTGGCCCTCCGATTATCACATTTCTTTGCAAAAGTGTAGACACAGCCATTCTGATTATCCAATCAATCCCTTGTAAACTTCCTTGCTTTGCGCTCGATAATTTCTTCATCATATTCTTGCAATGATTTCTCCATCTTCGCTATCTGATCTTTTATCATCACATCGTCTTTATATTTTTCCAGTTACTTAATAATCATTTCAACCTTCGCTGTTTGCAATTTCATTTTCCTTTTAGTATGTTTTGTCAGTTATCATTAATCTCACTGAACATTCTTCTGTATTTTCTTACCATTCTTTAATTAAATCCTCATCCATGTCTCCATATGTTGGTAACAACATTATCCTTATCCCTCTTGGTATTCTTTTATGTACCAAATACTTGGTAAGGGAAATCATCTCCTATCATTGTTTGGCTTCTATTCTTCTTGCTTTTTCCAAATCCCTAATAACGGAGTTGGTGTCTTATTAACAGTATTGGAGGAGTTCTCATTCCCCAGGATATTCATTAAATGTCAGTTCAGCAGCTAATTTCCATTTTGCCTGTCTATCCTCCATTATATCTGGATTTTTTATATCATATCCTTCCCTCTTCCTCTCTTCTTTATATATAATGCTCTTAGTTTTTATTCAATTCTATTCTACTTTAGGACATATTTACAGCAATTGTTCACCGCATTCAATATGGTCTCTTTCATTTGCGTTTTGCACCAATCACTTGTTTTCATGTGTAAAGTTAAATCAATTACACGTCTTAGGCTGTTTACAATCCAATTTTGTCTTTCCCAAACAACCTATGGTTACCACCGGTTGCGGATTAAGGTGCTTCCTTTTTCTTTATCGGCACACGCGCATTCTCCCAGTTCATTCAGAAGCCTCGTTAGGTGTAGGACTACTCTTCTATAATTCCTCTGGATCCAATCTTCCCTGGAAGTTCAGAGCCGGCATGGTAGGTCGATAGCAACCATGTGCGCACCCTCCGGCATACGCACTAGTTACCCCCTTACCTCTGTACGGCCAGATCACTCCCGGTGGATATTTTGTCCTACTTTCGATATAAGTGGAGGACAACGGTGTTTCTCAAAACTTCTCCAGCAACCATCCTCGCACCGCCGTGCACCTCACGTCCCTGTGCTTTGCCTTTTCGTGCTCGGGGATTAGCGCATTACATATACCCTCTCACAGGTTCCTCCTCTCGAACCACCAACACAGTGGCACAGCACAGAATCCTTGCAGCCAGGTATTTTTGGGTAAATTTCCAGTTTATTCATATGAACACCAATTAAAAAAGATATAGGTACAAAACAACTGATTCTAACACCTTCAACCGGGTATAACAGAAGCTAGCGATGCACTGCATTTTATTGTTAGTCCCTTTTCGACCTTAATGACCCTTGTACACTAGAGCGACAATTCCAAACACCTCATCTTGGCAATTTACGTCCTCCATGTTTAACAAGTTATTTTCCTTACCTTAGGTTCATTTCCTTTTATTCACAATTTGCAATCACAAAAGAAACTTTTCGTTATGCAATCAATACAAATTTTTCAATCCCATATATATTTTTAACAACCACGATAAGCTCTATATGATAAAGTGCATTGTGATTTTTAAGATGCATATTCATATTCCTGCACACATGGTTGCTAAATTGTTGAATATAAGTTTGCCTTGCTATCTGGTCTTTAGTTAAACCAAAATAAGTCAATCCTCTTCCTGATTGACATCCTGAAGAACACCCAAGCTTAGCCCTGCCTGTTCTGCCTTCAAAATGGCAGTGTCTTTCTGCCACCTGGTAATTATGATCGCAAATACAATATATCGGGTATATATGCTTAACCTGGACAGGGTCGTGGCTAATCTGCAAAAGTTCATTGATTTCTGCAAAGCTATACTCCGGTTGCCGAATAACCATAGCCAAGATTGTTCAGTTCCCTAGGGTGTTTCTTCCACTTTTAATGATGTACTGAGACACTTGGTTTGATGTGGATAGAGAAATTGGTTTAAGCTACACTCAAAAGGAGTGAGGAATTGAAATGCAATCACAGACATGGTGGTCTGCTTAATCCCACAGGCTGCCATCTCAGTGATGGCATCTATCATAGTGGTTCGCAGTTTGCAACGTAACTCATTATTATTCATTCACTATCACTTGGATTTTTAAGAGCAGACCTATTAGTGCATATGTCATTTCTTAAAAATCTTTATTGGTTACAAAAATAGTGGTGGCAGTTGACAACCAGTATTTTGCAACTTGATAGTCTTACATCTGGCTCCATGTTCTCTTTTTTTCCCCTCAGTTTTTCTTTGCATAAGGAAAACCCTCTTTTCTAATAGGAATTTTACACAGGAGAGTCAGTGGAAAATGTTATTTGAACCTTTCCCTCTGCTGATTTTTACTGCATTTAAAGTTTTTTTTCCCTCTATTGGTGTAGTCTTCAGCCTTTTCTGGTTTGAGCTACTGTTCTTGGTAGCCTGATCTCTGTACTTTTTTGGAGTTTTCACAGCAAATTGAAAATGGAGGGGTGAAGCCCCTTTTAATGCCTTGTTTCTGATACCGTCCGAGATCCTTCGCGGGATCCTGTCATGTTATTAAGTATTGCGACGTGGAGGTAGGTACTTGATAAAGCAAACACAAGGAGATGATGGACAGAGCGCTGAAACTTTTCAGACACTCGCCCCAGTCACAGATCTGGGTTGAATCCATCATCGTTCTTTAGCTCACTTCGCCACCTCAGTTCAGACCCAGCTATATGCAAATCAGTCTTGACCCTGTGCCTCATGGGAACAGTCCAGCCCGAACTGCCAAGCCAGGTCTTCCCTGAACCGGAAAAAAGCATCCTGGGACCGGTTCCAGGGTAACACCCCTCATCAGCCAGGCTAGCTTGAATCCAGTGGGAAAGTGAGCAAGGGACCCACGTCTGGGCATACCCTGCCAACTTAGGGCGAACAAAGCAAACACAAGGAAATGATGGACGGAGCGCTGAAACATTTTGGACACTCACCCCCTTAGTAAGTACTTGATGTCATGACACACAGATAACCAATACATTGCTGATTCTGAGGTATTTTTGGGCAAGGTTTATGCCATCTACTACTAGGCACTGGTGTGAAACTGGAGTTTTTATATCACTACATTTTGTGCTATAAATCACCCAAACATGTAATATATATAACATTGTATATATTCCCTCAAAATAACAGTAACAGAGAAGTTATAGTTCTGATATAAAACCAGAAGCATCCTTGAAAGTGTCAGTTTTTATTAAGTAGGTCAAGGTCACGTTTATTTAGACCATTGGTCTTTAACCTCTTCGACGCGGCGCAAATTCCGCCGCGGTGCGGCGGAATTTGACGCATGCGCAGTTCGGACGGCCCCCGGCCGTCCGACGCACACGAGCACCGTGACGTGATGGAAGAGGTTAAACAACATAAAACATGTCATAAAAACTTTCTTAATTCATCACAAGTTTTGCTACAAAATATCCAAGTTCCATGCACTTTCTTCCAATATTGCATCATATTCAATGTATAGGTCACAAACACGCCAGTATGTAGACATAAATAATTTAAAAACAATAAATATTCCTATTGTACAAAATATTCCTAAAAAAATATATCAAGTAAAACTTCTAAAAACTATTACCATCATAGCTTCCATCCTCACTTTCAACCATCCATTTCCTTTTCCGTAAAAACCTTTTTACTGCCTTCATATATTTCGCAATAGCTATGGCAATTTCAAGGTTTGGCATATCTGTAAGAAGTTTGATAGCTTGAGTCCGCAAGAGGGTACCATATTTTAAAAAGATAAAGCGTAAGAACTGTTTTCGCAGAGCTAGCGTTTTTTGGCAGTCCACTAAGATGTGTAAACTATCGCATTTTGTACCCAGCCTACATGTACATTTACCATCGGGTTGCATCATTTCTATTTTTATTCTCCTGTTGATCATACCGGGGTTTACACCAATTCTCAGTCTTAGTACTTCTGATCTAAGCCATAGATTAGGTAGAGTATCTAAATAGGGGTACCAGATTTCTTTCACCCAACTATTTAACATAAATTTTACTGACTCTTGCTTTCTCAGATACTCCATGTCTTCCATCCTAGACAATTCCTTTTCTAGAGTTCTGAGTTCACTCTTCGTAACTTCTATTTGTAACGTCTGCTGCTCAATTTCCACATTTAATATCCCGCAGACAATATACAATTTCTTTCTGGCCTCTTTGGCCCATTTTAGGTCACTATGCTGAATCTCATTCTTACACCGTTGTGACACTTTTATGGCCTCTCCTGTACCCAACCTTTTCCAGAAACTTAATAAGGCCACTTACGCCTGAACATTTCATGATGTCATACCCAGCTCTAATCTAATAGCCTGGATCGTAGATGAGCCTGGTAAGGACATTAGGGATTTTATACATTTTCCTTCCTTTATTAAGTACACTCACCATAACTTGCAAACAAATTAAAAACAATCTGCTCATGACCTCACAGATAATGTGATAAGTTTCATTGTTATTTGTGACTTTAAACAGTTATGTACAATATGTAACTAAATGTCTTGGAATGCTGCATACATATTTTATTCTTCTTTTCAGCTGGATGAGTTACATCTGTGCAAGACGTGTTTCTATTTATCCAACGCGCGTCCTGATAATTGGTTTTGCTACCCATGCGTAAGTATTTGAAAGACGGCATTTTGTTAATGTCTGCAGTGACAAAGGCAGTTTTGCTGTAATTGTTTTGTTTAATTAAAACAGGCAGGCAGTCAAGTCTGGGCTAATATCTTAGAGCTTCTTACTTTGAAAAGCAAAAGGTTTCTGGGCCAGTAATTACTAATGGATGACATTAATTCAGGCATTCCACCCACCAACTTAATTTTTTTGTTTTTCTGAGCGAGAAAGCCTTGGTGCTATGGGTATGCCCATACTGTGCCAGTGGACTACAGTTACATCTTGCTGATGAGGCCTAAAAAACCAAAACTGGTCTGCGTTTTTTTCTGTGTTGGGCCTGGCCCAACAATTTGAGCTTGATTGGAGCAGAATCAACAAAAGTTTGAATTTGCATTGGCTGGCCTCTGTCTGGAGTGGCATAATTGGCAGATAGGAACAAGGACAAATTCAGCAGAGTGTTTACCAGTGGATGAGATTAAGTTAAGCATTCCACCCATCACTTTTTTATTCTGCTAATGAAGAGTTCTGTGTTTTATGCAAAGTGTAATGTTTTACTGCAGACAGCCAGTGCAGGTTATTCACATCCTAAGATAGAAGCTCTACATTGAAAGAGAAGCTGAGCTGTTGAGTTTTTGTATTAGCTGTAGCTAGTTGATCATATAGATAATAAGGCCTACATACAATCCAAAACAACACAGCGGGCAAAAATAAAGTATATTTTAGCAACCTTAAATAGAAAAAATTTGGTACAGGAAGCCTTGCTGATCAAAGGGCACAGTCTCACCTTGTGGGTGAATAAATATACCAGGTTGTAGAATGTGATGATCAGACACTGTAAAGAAAAAAGATTGTTCAGCCATTGTTAGATGACCAGATTGACAAGGGGCCGCCTACAGTCAATACTTTGGTCTTTTGTGAATTGATTTTTAACTAATTCCTATTTATCCATTGCACAACTGCAGACAGTTTGGTTTGTGTGGATATCCATTTGATATCCAGTCTCAAAAATGATTTGAGTATCTACATATGACATGAAGAGATCAGTGAACCTTAATAATGAAGCAAGAGGATAAATAAAGAATGAAAAGAGTAGGGCCAAGTCAAGAACTTTTGAGAACACCATAAATTAGAGACAACAGCAAGTTGAATATGAGGAAAGAAGATGTACAAGCCTCCATCAAAACAAAAAGTAGCCATAAGAGCTTTGGACCTGATACTACTTTATGCAGCTGAGAAAATTAGGACTTTGAGATACACTATCAAATGCTGCTGAGACCAAGAAAATAAGAATGATCACTCTGCCCTAATCAATAAGGGCTCTGAGTTACTCCGGTATGGACTCAAGGGGCTCTTGAGTTTCATGCACAGCCCTGTTAATGAAGATCAGGAGTTGGTGATTAACTTCTTTCTCTTCCAGGGGATACTCATCAATAGTCATAAGCACTGAATTATCCCCGCCCATCTGCGGGATCCCGGAGCATATAGAAATATACATATATATATATGAGTATATTGGGGGATCACAAGTGCATAGCACTTCCGCGACATACATATATACATGTATATAAATACATAAATATGCAGCCTAACAAATTCCAATAAGGCAAAATGCCAAAATTACAAAGGTTTTCCCTGTACAGACAATCTCCTATATACACTCTGTAATAGAGAACATACACTGTAATAGTGTTATGCAAGAAAAACCTTTATTTTCAGAGAAGAAAACATGTAATAGCAGGCAGTTGGCCCATAGGCTGCATAGCTGAATAAATATCACCGTACAGTAAAACACTGGCACCTTGCCTTTAAGGCTTCCAAGAACTTGGACACTTTGCCTTTAAGGCCTCCAGGAGACCCTCTGCTCCCATCATGCACCACAGGTGACAGTTAGGTCAGTTCTTTTTCCGGCTCCTTCTATGAGGATCCTGGAGCTTGAGCTCGACAGTTTGTCTGACTTTTCTGTCAGGAATTGTTTTCTTTTTGGTTTTTTGCGATTTTACTGTGCTGGCAGTGTTTTATTATCATTCTCTGACAAAATTTCAAACTTTTTCTGTCAGAATGCCAGCTCTTTTTCGCAAATGTCCATCCTGTGGAAAGAAGATGGCCATCTCTGATCCACACTCTGTGTGTATCGCCTGTCTTCCTTCCAGTCACAAGCCTGACACTTGTTACCATTGTAGTAAGTTTTCTACGAGGACTCTTCGCGACAGGGAGAGGATTCGCCTTCAGGCTGTGATCGAGAGAGGAAAAACCCGGCTGGGAAGTGGCCTTGCGTGTCAAGAGCCCTCCTCTCTTCAAGAACATCGACGCCAGCATCATTCTGCCTCTTCAACATCGAGGAAACGGCAGATTCCGGACTGTTCGCCGTCGACGTCGTTGCCGCCGTCGAAGAAGCGACCGACACAATCTCCGACGTCGAGACGGCGTGAGTCTCCGTCGTCGAGAAAGGAATTGACGTCGAAGCATGCTACCTCGGGCTCGAGGTATAGTCATGGCAAAGACCGATCGACGTCAAAACATCCATCGACGTCGAGACATCCGTCGACGTCAAGGCATTCTCCGTCACCTCCCCGTAGGTCGACGTCGAGAAGTTTGCTGACGGCAAGGGTGCCGCGAGACCAGTCGGCGTCGAAGACGTCGAGGCTATTGACGTCGAGGAGGCGAGTGCGTTCGACGTCGAAGTCCCTGAGTAGACGGTCGACGTCGAGGACACCTTTGAGGGAGGTGAGGTCACCGTCGAGGGCAGCGAAGTCCTTAACTCCTCCTAGCCATCATCCCACGTCAAGGGAGAAGTCGACGTCGAGGGAAAAACAAAGGTCGACGTCGAGGCGCTCGACGTCGAGAGCTAAAGAGCCTGCTGTTGCCTCGGATGAGGTTAGAGCTGCATCTCTATCGTCAAGATCTTCTCCAGGACTGCATATTGTCCAGATCTCCCCGGAAGGCTCTCCGGTGGTTGGTGAAGATGCACGGTGCAGGAAGCCTAGGGCCCTCAGTAGCCCGGGGTCTGATTTTTCCCGTACCTATTCTCCTTCACGCTTGTCCAGGGATTCTCCATCCCCTAAAACGCCTAGAAGATCAAGATCACCGACTGTGGTTTCTTCCAGAAGGAGGACTCCAAGCAGATCACGATCTTCACATGCTCTCCATGCTAGATCAAGGGACAGATCTCGCTCTTATCATTCTTCTCCGAAGAGAAGGCGGCATAGGTCTCCCACCCGGTCTTCTTCCACCAGGTCCTCTATCAGAGACTATTCTCCAACTTTGACAGCTACACCTCCGTCAAGAGTTTCTCCAATCGATGACCTCAACACTTTTAGTGAAGTTCTCTGTAGAGGAGCGAATAAGCTGAACATTTCTATGTATGTCCCGACTGTTACCTCCTCAGTGATTTTTGAGACTCTTCATCATCGCTCCTCGACTCGGCCTTTGCTTCCTCTTGTCCCAGGCCTTCTCGAACCTGCTATGCAAACTTTTTTGACACCGGCAACGGTGGGAGCTGTTCCTTCCCGAATAGCCAAAAAGTACAAGGCTCCGGACCAAGATCCGTTGTTCCTTAGATCGGATCCTCCTCCGGATTCCATCATTGTGGCGGCGGCTAGAAAGACGCACTCAGCTATGTCTTCCTCCTCAGCGCCTCCGGATAAGGATAGTAAACTGATGGATTCTTTAGGTAGAAGGATGTGCAACACTTCAGCTTCTATCATGAAGGTCTCCAGTTCCTCCGCTCTGCTGGGGAGGTATGATAGATCCTTGTGGGATTCACTGGGACGTTTTGCAGACAAACTCCCAAAAGAGGACCAGCAAGACTTTAGAGAAATTCTACAAGAGGGAGGTCTAGTGGCTAATCAGGTGATTAGTGCTTCCGCTGACTCATCTGATCTGGCTGCCCACGGATACTCCCATGGTATCTGTTCGAGGCGTTCTGCTTGGTTACGCTTGACTGGCCTCAAACCCGACGTCCAGCGGAAGATAACCAACCTGCCTTTCAACGGTTCTTCTCTCTTCGGGCCGCATGCGGACGAAGAAATGGCGAAGATGAAAGCAGAGCTGGACACGGTGAAAGCTGTGGGTCTCGAAAAAGGAAGGAATTCCGTAGGCGCTCCCGTCCCTATGATAAACGCCCGTTCCAGCAGAGGGTTCAAACCCCTCAATGGTCGGCTCAGGGTCAGCAGCAGCAGAGGTCTCACTTCCACCAACGGAGACCAGGAAGAGGAAGAGGGACCAATAGACAGCAGGCCTCTACCTCAAAGCAACCATCAAAACAATGAGGGAGTGCTTCCTCTAAACACGTGTGCCACTCCGGTAGGAGGAAGTATCGCATTACATCTGGAGGAGTGGAGAAACATAACCATCGACAAATGGGTGTTGAACATTGTTCAAGATGGATACTTGCTACGGTTCAAGATCCCACCTCCTTCGGTTCCTCCAGAAGGACGAGTCCGCTTGTGTCATCACATTTTACACGAGGAGGTAAACGGTCTTCTACAGAAAAAAGCCATAGAATACGTCCCTGTTCATCAGAGGCGCCAGGGAATATACTCTCGATATTTCCTGGTCAGAAAAAAAGGTCCGACAGTAGAATTCAGACCAATTCTGGACTTGCGCATCTTGAACAAATACATCCGCAAAGAGAAATTTCGAATGCTTGCCCTTCACCAGATCTTTCCCCATCTACATCAAGGAGACTGGATGTGCTCCATAGATCTGCAGGACGCTTATTTCCACATTCCAGTGTCCAGAAAACATCGAAAATTTCTCCGTTTTCAGGTTGCTCTACGTCACTTCCAGTTCCGAGTCCTACCTTTCGGACTGAAGTCAGCCCCACGGACTTTTTCAAAGTGCATGGCAGTGGTGGCAGCTTTTCTCCGCAGACACAAAATATTTGTTTACCCGTATCTGGACGACTGGCTTCTGAAGAGTGCAACTCCTTCCCTGCTTCAGTCTCATCTCTCCTACAGTCTCCAGTTAATGAACAAGTTGGGTCTACGAGTCAATTTCAAAAAATCAATTCTCAATCCGACCCAAAACATTCACTACCTAGGGTCGTCGCTGGACACCGCGGAAGCAAGCGTGTGTCCTTCGGCGGAGAGGTTTTCATCAATCAGGATCAAATGCAGAGAACTCCTGCGGATTCGCCACCCAACAGTCCGACAAGTGTCCTCTCTCCTGGGTTCGATGGCTTCCTGCATCTTCATAGTTCCCAATGCCAGATTGCACATGCGTCCCCTGCAGCAAGCTCTGGAGGACCAGTGGGTGCAAGCATCGGGCAGCTGGGAGGATCGGATCACTCTGCCCCAGTCTGCCAGGGACTCCATCGTGTGGTGGACAAGGCGATCACATCTAATGAAAGGTGTTCCCTTCCATCAAGAGACTCCGACTCAAACTATAGTGACAGACGCCTCCCTGCAAGGTTGGGGCTCTCATATGAATCACCTTCAAGTGCAAGGGCTATGGTCGGACAAAGAAAAGGGATACCATATCAATTTTCTGGAGTTGAGGGCTGTCCAACTAGCCCTAAAATCCTTCTTTCCTTCTCTTCAGTCCAACTCCCTCTTGATTCAGACAGACAACACCACGACGATGTTTTATCTGAACAAGCAGGGAGGCACCAGGTCCAGAATTCTGTCTCAGGAGGCACAAGCCATTTGGAAGTGGCTTCTGGCACGGCATCTCACCATCACGGCTGTCCATGTGCCGGGCGTCCTAAATGTACAGGCGGACTTCCTAAGCAGAGAGTTCGTAGAAGCGCACGACTGGGTGCTAAACACCGAAGTGGCTCAGGATATCTTTCAAAGATGGGGTGTGCCGGACATAGACTTGTTCGCAGATGCAACAAACGCCAAATGCCCCGTCTACGCGTCCAGGTATCACCAACCAGGTTCAAGCGGGAATGCTCTGTTGATAAAATGGTCTCAGAGCTTACTCTACGCTTTTCCTCCACTGCCTCTCATTCCAGCAGTGATCACGAAGTTCTACAAGTCCAACTCCAGGATGATTCTGATCGCTCCGGAGTGGCCACGCCAGTGGTGGTATCCGGATCTTCTACAACTTTCCGAAGTTCCGCAACAGAGATTGCCTTGTCGTCCGGACCTACTATCCAAGAGCCAGGGGAGAGTGTTTCACCCCAACCTTCCTTCCCTCAGGCTGACAGCATGGCTCCTGAAGTCTTGCAGTATGGTCACTTAGACTTGCCAGCGGACTGTATGAACATACTTAAGGAAGCGAAAAGACCTTCTACCAGGGTTTCCTACGCTTTCAAGTGGAAACGTTTTTACTTATGGTGTTTGAATAATGGTCATGACCCAGTTAGAGGGCAGGAACAGGTCATTTTGCCGTATCTCTTACACCTGGCTAAGTCGGGCCTGCAGTTTACATCTATCAAGGTACACTTAGCAGCAATAACGGCATATAGAAAATCACCTTCACAGGTTTCTTTTTCAAAATGCCAGTGGTGAAAGATTTTCTTGAAGGGTTAAAAAAGGTATACCCACCAGTACGAGCCCCTTCTCCTCCTTGGGAGCTCAATGTGGTCCTTACCAAACTGATGGGCGCACCTTTTGAACCAATACACAAGTCCTCCTTGCAGCACTTGTCTTGGAAAGTGGCTTTTTGGTTGCTATCACGTCGGCTCGTAGAGTCAGCGAGATACAAGCATTATGTTGTAAGGAACCCTACACTGTTTTTCACTCAAATAGGGTAGTTCTCAGAACTCATCCAAGTTTTCTGCCAAAAGTGGTTTCAGATTTCCACATTAATCAGGTTATCACTTTGCCTACCTTCTTCTCTAATCCTTCTACACCTCCTGAAAGGGCCTTACACTCGTTAGACCTTAAGAAGGTGTTGAAGTTTTATCTGGATAAGACCAAGGTAATAAGAAAGACGGACCGCTTGTTTGTCAACTACGGCCCCATTAATACAGGATTGGCATCCTCTAAAAGGTCTATTTCAAGATGGATAGTCTCCTGCATATCTCTAGCCTATCAATTAGCTAATAAGTCTCTTCAGGGAAGGCCTAAAGCGCATTCAACCAGAGGAAAGGCCTCTACTACGGCCCTCCTCAGGAACGTCCCTATAGCAGAAATCTGCAAAGCAGCTACATGGCGGTCTGTTCATACTTTCTCTCGCCATTACTGTTTAGATTCAGATGCTCAGGAGGATGCCCATGTGGGACAAGCCTCACTGAGGAATTTATTTGCTTAATGTCATGTTAAGATGATCTGTTTTTTAATACTATTTGCTCGTCCGCGAGGTAGTGGGTATGGGCTTGCTACTCTATTCAGTGCTTATGACTATTGATGAGTATCCCCTGGAAGAGAAGGATTAGTTACTTACCTGTAATCCTAGTTCTCTTCCAGGGGTATACTCATCAAAGTCATAAGCAACCCTCCCGCCTCCCCGGACGAGCATTTTTAGTAATTGTTACAAGTTAGTACACCGTGCAAAAAGAACTGACCTAACTGTCACCTGTGGTGCATGATGGGAGCAGAGGGTCTCCTGGAGGCCTTAAAGGCAAAGTGTCCAAGTTCTTGGAAGCCTTAAAGGCAAGGTGCCAGTGTTTTACTGTACGGTGATATTTATTCAGCTATGCAGCCTATGGACCAACTGCCTGCTATTACATGTTTTCTTCTCTGAAAATAAAGGTTTTTCTTGCATAACACTATTACAGTGTATGTTCTCTATTACAGAGTGTATATAGGAGATTGTCTGTACAGGGAAAACCTTTGTAATTTTGGCATTTTGCCTTATTGGAATTTGTTAGGCTGCATATTTATGTATTTATATACATGTATATATGTATGTCGCGGAAGTGCTATGCACTTGTGATCCCCCAACATACTCATATATATATATATATATATGTATATTTCTATATGCTCCGGGATCCAGCAGATGGGCGGGGATAATTCAGTGCTTATGACTTTGATGAGTATACCCCTGGAAGAGAACTAGGATTACAGGTAAGTAACTAATCCTTCTCTGCCACCTTTGCTACAAAAGAAAGTAGTGGAAAGTTACTAAGAATTCCAGGACAAGTGCTACTATGATATTCCCACACTATACTCAAAGTTCAAAAACTCCATAGGTTGCTTGAAATGGTAAAGCTAAGAACTAACAACATAAAATGCATGTTGATGTCCCCAGCCAATCTACCAGTACTACAGGATGGCTAGATGCACATAGTTATAAGCTGAAAATGTGTTGGAGCGGCTGGATATTTGGTACTAAAGGAAGCTGTGGAACTGACAAATCGATCCCCTAGGAACTCGTTGTGGGGTGAATGGCAGTGACAAAACAACCAAAGGTGCTACTAGAGCGCTCCGAATTAGCCAGAAACGTGCAGAAAATTGTGGTCCAAGGCAATGGAACACTAGGAGAAGAAAACACGCAAGAGACTGTCAGTGTACCTGCAGCATGATAGTATCACTGGGGAAGACAGGTGGCGCAGCTGAAGGCTCCAGCAACAGGTTACAGTAAGGGAGAAACTGTCAGCCACAATAGCCTGTAAGTAAAACTGATAATAATGCTGGTGAGTGGTGCCTATGTGACAGGCAATTGAGATTTAAACTTGGTGGTAAGAGTGTGAGGCTAAGAAGCCTGGCTGGGAAGTGAAGAAAACTATACACAATATAGTATCACTAGCAATGGTTAAATGGACCTGATAGACTGAGCTGGAGGGTGTTAGCAATAGGAAGCATAAAGATTACAGCCCAGCTTGGGGGACAGTACCTGGGAACTTGAGTGGTTGGGCTGCACATCGGCAGCCCTTGCTATGCAGGCCCAAAAGTGAAACCCTCTGCTTATAGTTTATTTCTTTGTAAAATGATTCTATCACAAATGTTTATTTTATTTTTTTTATTTTTTTATTGAGAGTTCAGCTCAAGATACAGTATGAAAATACAGCGTAAAGTGCATAGTGCAAGGTGCAAAGTGTAAAGTGCATAGGTGCTCGAAATATCTTCCAATTTACAACGTTTGATCATAGATACATATGTCAATTTAAAGACATCCAGTTGTCATGATTCTCAGTGGCATAGAGAGTCCATAAAAATTGATAAATTGCACAATTACAAGAAACACAAAAAACAACAGACGAAATACAGTGCATATGTGTTCAATACATCATAGAATTAGCCACATATTGTAGCTTAAAATTACATAGTGAGGTCTTTACAGAATATAACTATTATGTTTATATTGGACAGTCTACCAACAGTCATTGCACTAAAAACCCGAACTAATTTCCTATGGAGCTCCGTTTCCCAAACTTTCTGGATGATCCTGATCTTAATGCATATCTTCTCTCAAATTCTTTAACTTTAATACGTTTTGCTCTCCATTCTTGAAAGGAAGGTATCTTATTGCTACGTCAGTTTTGAAGGATTAAAGATCTTGCTACTAAGGCAGATATAAATAAGCATTCTTCTTGCATTTTGTTTAATATCATGTTTGGGGAGCATCCCAGGACTGCAATATATTTATCAATAGTAGTAGAGTGATCTATAGTAATTCTAAGATACTTTTCAATTTCTTCCCAACGATTCCCAATTTTGGGGTAGTCCCAAACAATATGTGACCAAGTGCCTCCTCCCTCTTGAGCACAGCGAAAGCACCTATCCTCAATTTGTGGATAAATATTGTGCAAAAAGAATGGTGTCCTATAGATTAACCATTTTGTATAAAATTGCATACGTTTAAAATTAGCGCCTCTTATTACTGTCGCATTTAGTTTGTTAATTCTATTCCAAGTTATTCTTGGAAGCAGCAGGTCTTCTTTTTTCCTCCATCTGTCTCGTATTTTTTCGTAGATGGGGAGAGATTTATTGTCATTAAAAATTTTCACCCATGCGCTAACTGACCGCTTTATACCGGGGCTTCCAAAGCTTCACTTATGCCTGAACTTGTTGTTATACTTCTAGCATCGATATTTTTTAGAAAGTGAATTATGTTAATAAATGACCATTTAAGCACATCTTCTGAGTGAAGGAGCCTAATTTCTATCTCGGGCCATTTTTTCCAGGAGTTGGAATTAACAAAGTCTCTAACTTGCGTATATCCATTCTCCTCCCACTTTCTTAAAATGCCAGTTTCTAACAATATCTTTTCCCCAGTGTAGAGATGAGACAGCCTCGTTGATCCATTTATCCTGGGGATGCTATAAAATGCTAACAGTTGGGTTTTTTGTTTAAAAATCCATTGGAGAGCCGTATACCGTACCGTCTTAGGATACTTAACTATTCTCGTTGGATCTGAAATTTTATACTCCATTAAAATTTTATTCATAAAAAAATTATCTGTCTCCGGGTGGTCCGGCTGTGAAAAAAATCTGTGACTGTTGTGTGCCAAATGTGCCTAATAATACTCTCTTATATTTGGGAGGGACAACCCTCCCTCTTCAATAGAGTAATTTAAAGTGCTGAGTGCCAGTCTAGGTGTTTTGTTTGCCCATAAAAAAGATGAGAGCAAACTGTCTATCTCCTTAAAAAAAGACGATTGTAATGCGCACGGAGCAGCTGCAAATAAAAAGTTGAATAGAGGCAGGATAGACATGCGTATGAGTGCCACACGTCCTAGTATTAACAGTGGAAGTTGGTTCCATCGCGTTAAAAGACGTTTAACTTTTTGTATCAACGGGGTATAATTCAATTGGAATAAATCCTCTATTCTCTCCGTCACATAAATCCCTAGATATCTCTTCAGACGAGAATTATACACTGACCAAAAATTTGGCAATAGCGTATCAACCAAGCAATTGCAAAGCAAAATTTCAGTCTTGGCCTTATTTATTTTATATCCCCCTACTGCCTGGAATTCCGAGAAAATCCCTAGTATTTTCTCCTGAGCATACTCTTTGGGGTTTAAAAAAGGACGACATCATCTGCATATAGTTTTATATTGGTCATCCCTTGTAGAGGGGCAGTACGTGCCATTTTTTGTCTAATCGCTATTGCCAGGGGTTCTATAAATAAAGCGAATAGAATAGGGGATAGAGGACAGCCTTGTCTAGTACCCCTATTTATTCGACAAGTGCCCACGTTCATAGAGTTAATTAATATTTGCGCCTGTGAGTCCTTGTATAAGTTTTTTATTAAATGTATGAACCCTTCTGGGAAGCCAAACTTTCCCAGAATTAAAAATAGGCACTCACATGATACCAGGTCAAATGCTTTCTCGGCATCTAAAAACCACACCCGAGCCTCTATCCCCTTTTTATTAAAATAATCTAGTGCTTCTATTAAAAATTTCGTGTTTGTAGAAAGCTGTCTCCTAGCTACAAATCCGCATTGATCCACATGTATAAGTGAGCCAACAATTCTATTAAGTCTGTTTGTAAGCAGCTTTGTTAAAATGTTATAGTCCACATTAAGCAGACTTATAGGCCTATAGGAGTTGACATTTTCCCTATTCTTATCCTTCTTCAGGACGCTAACCACAACCGCTGTATGAAAAGATGCCGGAGGTTCACCTCCTTTAAGTAAGTGGTTAGCCAATTTTAAAATTTGTACGTTGAGAGTTAAAGCGAATCTTTTATCAAATTCGGCTGGCAGACCATCTTCTCCGGTCGCTTTACAGTTTGCCATTGAACCAATCACCAATTCAAGTTCTTCATTTCTGAATTCATCTAATAATTCTTCCCTGAATTCCCTATTTAGGTGAGGGATTAGCAAAGTATCGAGGAAGCCTAAAATATGGTCAGAAGGCAAGTGATCGTGTGACTGATATATTTCTTTGTAATGTTTAAAAAAGGCATCTCCAATATCCTCGGTTCTGGTTAGACGAATTTTAGCTACCTCGTCCCAGATACTTTCAATTCTATTTTGAACCAGTTTCTCTTTTGCCTGCCATGCTAAAATCTTCCCTGTATATTCACTCTCTTCGTACACTGTCTGAAGGTAGGTCATACTTGCTGCGTCTCCTAGTTGATAATAATACTCCTGCATTTGTATTTTTGCCTGGAGTAACTCTTGTCTTGTATTTAAATTTCTGTCCTTGATACACTCAAGGTTCGCCCGTGCGAGTCTTACCTCAATCTTTAATCTTTCCTCTTTTTTTGCCCTTTGTTGCGGGATTTCTTTCGAAGTAATTTTGCCTCTTAGTGTAGCCTTAAATGCATCCCAAACTATATTAGTTGGAGCCGAGTCTTTATTGATGGAAAAAAAGACGCTAATCTCATTGGCTATCTCTGTACACCAGGACTCGTTTTCCAGATTGTTTATTAAAATACCACCCTCTAGGCACTTTTCCCTCCAGATCTCCAAAAACAATTTCTATTTTAATTAAAGCATGGTCAGAAAAGGCGTTTGGAATATGATCGTACTTGTTGAGAGTAAGATCATGTGAGATCAAAAAGAAATCTATTCTGAATAGTCACGCTTTCCGGGGTTTTGAAGGCGCCATCTTTCTACAATGTCTAAATCATTTTTGCAACTAGACCGAGCAATAGACACCTGTGGTTTATTTTGTTTTCGAGCCTTCTTGGAGGAGTCTACTGAGGGGTCCTGAAGAAAATTAAAATCACCCCCCCATATAATAGGTCCAGGTACGCAGGATAAGGCCTGCTTAAGCTGTAGCAATGGGAGCGGGTTATCAAGAACAGGAGCATAGATTGTAGCCAGAGTAAGATTTGACTGATTTAATTTTCCATAGACATACGCCCATCTTCCCACTGGGTCTGTCTGCATTTATTTTACTTGAAATTGCACGTGTTTACCAACATATATGCCTACCCCCCTCTGTGCACACCCTGCATTAGATGAACAATAAAAGCCTGTCCAATTCTTAAGTATTTTGCTTGCGTCTGACAAACTACGAAAATGGGTCTCTTGTATGAAAATAGCGTCAGGATTATACCCTCTGTGCCAACTTTCAATTGCTTGGGTCTTGCATTTGTTATTAAGACCGTTAGCATTAAAAGAAAGAATCGTAAGGTTTTTCCTACTCATAATTAAGCTATAAAAAAATACCTAACGACCTTGCGAACTGCCCCTACAGATGCACCCCATTAACCTACACTTCTCGTGCCCCTGATGGACACATCAGGACCCAAGAAATAATCTAAAATATATATATCTTGGTATACAGAATGGGCATCTAAAGTGCGAAGAAACAGAAGAATAGCTTTAGCAGTAGCTGGGATAATTAAAGTGACTTGTGCCAAGACCTTAAGCATAAAAATAGAGGTTGTCAGATTGGATACATAGCAGCTAAGGATAAAAATGCTTACAAGATGAATACAGTACTTATGATAACAAAAGTGACTAGTGCAAGCATGTATTCTGACTACATCAAAAAAAGTGTCCAGTGCTTGATCGACTTTGATCGTTAAGAGCCTCCAAGAATAATCCCTGAAAGACCCTAGTCTATGGTGCAAATTTAGCAAAAATAAGAACAGAAAAGCTAGCAGCGTACTTGAATGCATAGTAGCTGGAATCTAAAGTGCATAAGAGTGCATGAAGGGTATAAACAGTACTTATAATAACAAAAATGGTAAAAAAAAAAAGTACCCCATCCAAAAGGCGCCTTTAAAGAGCTGTGGACTCAAATGCATATATGCCATAAACAACAAAACCAGGCAAACAATTATAGTTGACATTTCAAAATAGCACCTATGTACACCGTAAAATTTTGAATCTCTACAAAAGAACTCTTTTTTTCTGAATGCTTCACCCCCTCCACCTTCCCCCCCCCCCCTAACCCCCCACCCCTGAAGGACGGAATTACCCACTATTTCCCCTTCCACCCCTCTTTACTGGATGCCATCTTGCTGCATCCCAATGCGCCCTCCGGTTCACCCTGCGCCCATCCTTAATCTAACAGATTTTACATTGATACAGCTTTTTATCTATCGCTGCCTCAGCCTTTTCTGTGCCTCAGACAGGTCCTATTTTCAGGCAACAGACAACTCTTTCAGAAGTGATTGAGCCTCGTGGGTGTCTGAAAAAATATAAAAATTTTCCTTTGGCCAGTACTTTAAGCTTTGATTGTTGAACAATTGTTGCTTGGGCACCCTTCCCTTTGAAAGAGTCAATCATCTTAACGAAATCCTTCCGCCTGCGTGCTGAAGCTATCACAAATGTTGCTGTACTCGTTAGTTGAGGTTAACCCAATACATGGGGTCAGTTTGGCACAGGAAAAGGGTGAACAAAGAACTAGCTGCAATGCATAGCTTGGCCCAATGTAGGGGGATGGAGTTATGATCCCAAGTTACAGTGTTTGGGATGAAAGCCTGCTGGAGTGTTTGGACATAGCAGATGTGGGGTTCCACAGACTATGCAGCGTTATTGAAAGAAGTAGTGGAAGGATCAAAGGGCCTGGAGGGAAATAAGAGATTCTGGGGTAATTAAGGAGTCATGGAGGCCCCCTATTGAGGAGCACACAGTTGTCAAGCATAAACACAACACAGGGATTGGCACAAAAATACTCCTAGGGGATGTGAAAGGGCTTAATAGCTAACACAAAAGAGTGCTGTGTTATAATAGAAGAATCAGAATAGGTATTGCACTATTACAAGAGAAACATATAAATGATGCAGTGGTGGAAAAGCTTCGGAAGAGGTGGTGGGGCTAAATGGCCTCAGCATTATATTGAACATATTCTAGAGGGGTCATAGTCTAGATTGCACCTGGAGTGTGGCTTCAACAACGGTATACAAAGGCAGAGGTGGTCTGTTCTAATGTGACAATTGCTAGATGAGATATAGATAGATAAATAGATTGATAGATTGATAGATATAGATAGATTGATAGATATAGATAGATTGATAGATATAGATAGATTGATGGATATAGATAGATAGATGGATAGATATAGATGGATAGATTGATAGATGGATATAGATAGATTGATAGATATAGATAGATTGATAGATATATAGATTGATGGATATAGATAGATAGATTGATAGATATAGATAGATTGATAGATATAGATAGATGTAGATATTTATGTATATATATAGGTATATATATATATATATAATGAATTTATACTCTGAATATAGATGACAGAAGCTTTTATGGAAAGTTGTGAAGATGACTACGCCATTTCTTGATGTGTCCGTGTTGTGAGCAGTAGCTGTGAATTGGGTACTGGAAGAGTTAACAGATTTGCTCCCCCCTCCACCAATACTGGGCTTTACCCCAGGAATAACAACAACAGCTCATAGACAGATAGGGCCTGTTAGGTATCTGGAGAGCATTACACCCCATGACCCGAGAATACTCTTGCTGTTTGGCCACCCACAATAGACATAGTAGGCTAGATCTCATCATGGTGACACAGAAAAACCAATACAGATGTTAATGTCCAATATTTGTAATGATAGATAGGAGAAGGTTGTGTATGGTGAAATTGGAGTGGTTCCTTTCGGGTCACTCACCCCTTCGGCTGACACATACAGTGGTTTACTACTGCCCTGTGATCACCAACATGGAAACTACAACCAGAAACTGTACAATACGTTGCATTTAGAGGTGTCGGTAGAGACACAATCCTGCATTATTTTGAGTGCATCTGAGGAATGCCATGCAGTCAGACAGTGTAAAGGGAAGCGATGAAGGTGATGCTCAGTGCAAAATGAATGTTAAAAATGTATGGCACCAGACACCAATTGTATGTTAAAAACATATGGCACCAAACACCAAGTGTAGCAAATTCTAATCAGACAGCTGTTTGACTCCTTTGGTATAGCATCTGAAGTGTGGGAAGACTAATCTATTCCCGTTCGGGGCTGAAAAGAAAAATGTGGGTGATGTACCTCGAGCTGGGACTAAACAGAATACACACATAATATGGGGTAAGTCCTAACAGGCTTAAAGATGTCAGCAACATTTTGGAATGTGCTGCCACTCTCCGCTATGGGACTGGTTGTGCTTGCCAGGATAGTTTTCCTGCCATAATGCAAAACTTGATGTATCTGCTTCCGTTACAATGTCCAGAAAGATTGGCAGGTTATTGGTAGTGTTGGTCTAGAGAGGTAGGTGCAGTAGAGTAAAACTGGAGTCCCTGAAGCTAAGGGAGTGTGGGCTACCACATTTGGAGGTCTACTATATGGCGATAGAGCTGAAACTTATTGCTCATTGGGGGAGGGGAGGAAACACCGAAAAGGTCCCCCTACATAATCCAACAAATATGAAGAAAGTAATGAGAAAAATATGACAACCTCCATTTGTATCAGACACCAACATATGTTGCTTGCAACTGTTTAACTAATAGGCCAGGACGTAACTGTAGCATGGTGGAGAAAGGGTGGATATGACAGAATGACACATTTATTACCTTTACAGAGATGCAGTAAAGATTCAGGGTTATGACATGGGCAGTTCATACAATATGCCAAGTTAGTGCAGACTGCTAGGTAAATACGATCTGGGTTCCTTGAGGCCACAACCATCAAAGATGCTGGTATCTGTGCTGAATTTGGCCAGCAGTGAGTCTAAATTATGCTTGGCCTTAAAAGCAGAGTCTCCTGAAGGTTAGAACATAATGAGAGGAGGATAGCCAGAGCCGATCATGGACAAAGTTTCGGAAACTGCCTGCTTCCAAGTCAAAACAATGTCGGGTTCAAATTGGTGAAACATTTCTGCATAGAACCTACTGTACCCTTTGAAAGCCAGGCAGAACATACCCAGGAGGATCTGTAGCATATCTGAGTTGCAGGAAGGCGGAAGACAACCTTTTGCACTTGACATGGTCATGCCATGATGTTGAGAAATTCTGTATTGAAGTGTTGGATAAATTACACCCCATAACTGGTTGAACCCCTCAATTTGCAATCAAACAATGTCTATTTGGAGTTCCATAAAGAACAACAAAAACAGAGAATGAGGGTTAGGGTTGTTGCGCTTGGTGCAGGCCTTATGAGGAAACACATAGCCATTCATTGGTTGAGACCCCATTGTCCTATGGCGCAAGTGTGGGTGTAATAGAATTGGTGGGATGGTGGAAGAGCTGATGAAAAATTAACAAAGGATTTGACGGATTGGTCAGTGATGATAAAACAACTTTCTAAACCCCATTGCAAGAGTGTCATGAGAGACAGAAAAGTGATGTTGAGCCTCTAAAAAGTGTATTGGGTAAAGTGGAGGAGAACTATGTAGTGTTAACAGGATAGGAGTGGACTAGATAACATGAAAGGTATGCAAACATGAAATGTTTATCCTTATGTAAGGATAATTAATAAGGAAGCATTAAAAGTCAATCACTGAATGGTAGGAAATTTAGAAGTCCAACAAGATGAATTGTGTATACATGCATGACATAGTAAGTGGCTTGTTTTGTGGTAGCGGGATTAGGAGGATTGCAGATGAAAATTGCCATTATGTATTGATGGAAATCTCTGCATTTGTTGTTTTTCATTTTTTTTTTTTTTTTTTTTAATATAAAGATGTCATGTTTATTTTTTACAATAAAACGTAATATGTTTTATTAAAAAAAAAATCCACAATCAGTCAATTATTTAAATTTTAAAAAAAAGAGTGGACCACACATGCTTTCTTTTAAGATGCGGAGATTGTTGCACAGTGTTATTTGCCCGTGGGTATTATGGTTGGATGAAAGGACAGGTGGGTGGCGAAGGGAGGGGTCCGAAGAGACTGATTCTGGATGAATCATGTTGATGGCACTATATGTTTGAAGTACCATTCTGTATCTGAGGGGCTAAAAGATCATGAAGGTTTGGGGTGGCCGGAGTAGGCCACTCTTGGCGAGTCCTCTGGACTGTTTGGTTCTGTGTTTGGTGGGGGGCGTGGTCTCCAGCATACACTTAACTTATTGCATTGTATAATGGCAGGAAGTGGCAATCTGTAATCAGGGATGTGGAATTCCTATAGCCTGAAGCCCAGGACATATTGTTTGGGGTCAAGGGCAACAAGTTTTCTTGTGTATTTTATCCCTTTTTTTTTTTTTTTTTTTTTATCTGTTTTTTGTGCAGCTTGTATAGTACACAGCGGGTCCTCATGCAAGAGGCCAAAACATGAATACAAAATTAGTATGGTACAAGCGCTTGTTTGTTTCATAGAACAAAAAGAACAACCCACAAAACTCCCACCTCCCTCAACCCATTGTTTCCCGTGGCGCTAGAAGAAGGTATTTTGACCCCAGCGGAGCATCTCATCACAATTTGCAGTATTATAACACATGGTAGTCCCAAGAAGAAACACAACTAGAACATCAGATTGCAGCATCTATTGTACATCAGAGTTTGTAAGTAAATACACAGAGAGTGGAGCCCAAAAGTCCTTAGGGCGGGAGGTTTCAGGCAGTTCCTCGGCATACGTCTCAAGTTGTTCTTTGCAATACAGTAAGTCTCGGACCCACTTATTTAGAGTTGGGGTGAGTCTAGAGCCCCAGCACTGCGCCACAGCTCTCTTAGCTAATAAGGTCAAGACATCCACCAGTCTACGATTGCAGGGCTTTAGATACTTTACCCAGCCTAATAGACAAACCTCGGGGGTACATTGCACAGGCTCAGCCACAACCTTCGTTAGCAGATCAGTAACTTTACCCCAAAATCTATATATACCGTTACAGGACCATGCAAGAAGCCCGCATCCCCCTGCCCACATCGCACACAGCAGGAGCTTTCCCGCAGACCAAACTGCATCAATTGCATCAGAGTATAGTATAGCTGGTGCAGATATTTAAAGTGGATGATGCGGAGGTTACAATTTGCAGTGAGTCAGCCAGTTAGGACGCAGCAGAACTTCCACATCTCCGGCGACAGCGAGGCCCCCAGCAGCGCCACCCATTTGTTATATGAATGAAGCAACATTTGTAAAGCGTGTGGTTACCCAGAGGCATCCCAGCGCTAGCGGGTACAGAGCTAAAGCAGCAACAGGATCATTTGGGGAAGAGCCAGGTTTTCAGCCCCTTACGGAAGACAGAATAGCTGGATTCCATTCGTAGCTGAAGCAGGAGGGCATTCCAAAGTTTAGCCGCATTATATGAAAAAAGTCGGCCACCACTTCTGGCCCTCTTGATTCTGGGAACGGAGGCTAGATGGAGATCATCGGAGCGTAAGCGCCTGTTTGCTCGGTAGGGCTGGACCAGAGAAGAGATAATAGCTGGTCCTTTCCCTCCCAACACCCTGTGAGTGATGCACAAGGCTTTGAAGTGGACCCTTTCCCTGATCGGAAGCCAATGGAGAGAATTCAGGGCAGGCCTTGCCGATTGGCGACCTGGGATCCCCAAAAGGATCCTGGCGGCACAGTTCTGTACGATTTGAAGTTTCGCCAGAACCGAGCTAGGGGCACCCAGGTATAAGGCTTTTCCGTAGTCCAGGCGTGATATTATAAGTGCCTGGGCCATCAATTTTCTAGCTTTGAAAGGAAGCAGAGGAAGCACGTTCCGAAGCATTCTTAACATGCCAAAGCAAGAGGTGACGACTGTTCTAGCTTGGGTTTTAAAACTGAGATCCATGTCCAGCCAGAAGCCCAAGCTCTTTATTTCTGGTTTTGGGGTGGGCACAGGGCCCATACACGCTGGCCAGATGGAATCGGTATTAAGGGAAAAATTACTGCCGAGGAGCATGAGCTCAGTTTTGTCACCATTCAGTTTTAGGTGGGACTTTTCCATCCATCTGGTTACCTCTTCGAGGCAAGGACTGAGGTGGGTAGAGGCTCTGTCTGCGTGGTTCAGTGCGACCACTAATTGAGTGTCGTCAGCATAAGTGACGATTTGCACTCCAAAAGAGAGGACAATACGAAGGGGGATTGAGCTGTTCCCTTTCCCTAAGAGACATCGTATACAATTTTGTGATCAGGCCCGTGCGATCCGCGCCTGCCAACACCGCCTGCAGTGCTAACAACGGCTTGGGTTCTGCGGGGTAATCGGGGTAGATAGCATGTATCGCTTGTCTCACCCACACATAAGTGAACCAGAGCATGAACCCTGTATGTCAGAGAGCGATCTGAACTGGCCTTGTTTATAGAGGTCACCTAATTGGGTTATTCCTCCTGCGCCTATCGCTTTAAGGGCTGCTGGTTCTTTTGCAGCGGAGATATCTGGATGCAGAGCAAGTGGGAGCCTTGGGGCGTAGAGATACTGCAATTGTGCGCGTGCCGCAAGCATCTTCCACGCCCATGCCGTGCAAAGTGCAGGGTTGATTTCAGTTCTTGGTCCGCCACTCCCTCCAGACAAGGCAGTCGCAGCCAGGGCCATCAGAAGAACTGCATCAGCTTCAATAGCAACATGCGGCTGGAAATGCTGTGGGAAGAACCAATAATGCGCAAACTGGGCCTGTGCACATAGATAATATAAGCGCATGTCGGGGGCTTCAAAGCCTCCATGCTCGAACGGCAGTACCAGTACCTCCCAGCTACACCGAGGCTTCTTGCCGCCCCATACGAAGGAGAGCAGAGCTGACTGAAGAGAATTAAACAACGCAAGAATGAGGCAGATAGGGACATTAATGAACAAGTAAAGAAGTTTGGGCAGTATTGTCATTTTGACTACTGCGATGCGATCCGCTAAGGAGAGAGGGAGTTTGGCCCAACGCGTAGTTCGTTCAGTAATTTGGACTAGGGCCCGACCATAATTCTCCGAAACAACTACCTCTGGGTCTCTGTGAAGCCACACACCTAGATACTTTACGGGGTCGGTTGACCATGCTAGAGGGAAATCCAGCTCTATATGCCGCGTGCCAGCCGTAAGAGGAAGCACCGTTGATTTTGCCCAGTTTATACCGAGCCCTGAGAATTGTTCGAATTTTATATATTCCCAAAGTAACTCTGGGAGAAATGTTTCAGGTTCCCGGACATACAGAAGCATATCATCGGCGTACATCGAGACTACCAATGGACGCTGTCTAAATCGCAGTGCTGCTTGTGCGTGACTCTGGCGGAGCTTACAAGCCAGCGGCTCCAGAGCCAGTGCAAAAAGCATCGGTGACAGGGGGCAACCCTGCCGAGTGCCCCGCTGAATGGAGAACATAGTAGATACCCATCCATTGACCCGGACCGCGCCGCCGGCGCCTCATATAAAAGGTGAATCCACTTCAGGAAAAAGGGGGGTAGCCCCATTCTGAATAATACAGTAAACATAAACTCCCATTGCAAGGAATCAAATGCTTTTGCTGCGTCAAGCAGCACAGCAACAGCTTGAAAATCGGTCTCAAAGTAATGCAGGGTGGAGAAAATCGTACGCAAATTGTGGGCCGTAGAGCGGGCGGGGACAAAACCCGACTGATCCGGGAGGACCAGATTGGGGATAAGGGGCTGAAGCCTGCTGGCAATCATTTTTGCCAAGATTTTGGCATCAATATTTATGATGGAGAGTGGGCGATAGGAGTCGCACCTGTTAGCCCGCTTGTCAGGCTTGAGAAGCATAACTAAGAGGGCCTCTTTTAGCGTGTGGGGTAGAGTACCACTGTCATACGCCTCCGCAAAGACGTCCAGGAGTCTGGGCGCCAGTTCATCAGCGTAAGCCTTGTAAAACTCACTGGGGAGTCCACCGAGGCCACCAGCTTTGCTGGTGAGCAAGGACATAATGGCCAATTTTACATCGTCCACATCAAAGTGTTGGGTGAGGTATTCGCGTTGGTTAAGAGACAGCCAGCCTAGTGCAATGTCATCGAGATAAGCATTTATATCAGTGGCTGACACATGCCCCCTTTGTCCATAAAGGTTGGAGTAGAAGTCCAGCACCACCTCACTGATTTCCGGAGTTGTATAGTGCGGCACTCCCCCAGAGTCCAGCATTTCCGTAATGTAGGCCTGAGTCCGAGGTGCAGCCAGTTTCTGGGCAAGCGAACGACTCGGACGGCCCCCCTCCCCATAATATCGTGCAGTAAAGCGCTGTGACCTATGTGCTAGCTCCTAATCCGCTGTGTCATTATATTCCGTTACCAACTCCCGTATGGTAGCAAGTTTATGTGAGGCAGGATTGTGGGCGTATTCGTGCTCTAAAGCAGAGATCTCATCAGCCAGTTTATGCATCCGACGTCGTAGGTCTTTTAGAACCCCCACCTGTGCACCCATGCAGATACGCCTGATAGTTACTTTAAATGCCTCCCACAGGGTCCCAGGGCTGTCTACCGATCCAGCGTTTTCTTTAAAAAAGTCACTGATGGCTGCGCCTATGGTGCATCTGAACACCTGGTCTGAAAGTGAGGAGGGCTGCAATCGCCATTGAAACGGGGGACGCTCACAGGTGGGAGCAGACATCTCTAAGAGCACGGGGGAGTGATCCAACAATGTTTTGGCCAAGTGGCGTACATCTACAACCCAAGTACATGCTATCTCAGAAAGGAGCCAGTAGTCCAAGCGGGACCATGAGCCATGCACCGTAGAGACAAATGTGCTTTCTTGAATTCCCGGGTGCCGCATGCGCCAAATATCCTGTATAGCCCCTGCATCTAGAAACCCCAGTAATGCCTCAGTCGCCTGGCTGAGTCGCATCGCGCCGCTTCCCTGTTTGTCTAGTTGTCCGTCCAAGCAGGCATTAAAATCGCCACCCCAGAGCAACGCAGCCGAAGAAAACTTAGAGATGCGGCGCCAAACATCTGTGAAAAAGGAGGGGTCGTCAACATTTGGGCTGTAGACATTTACCAAAAGGACCTCCATACCCCCAAGATGACCATGGACCACCGCAACCCTGCCTTGCGTATCCGTTTTGGTGTGCAGCACGGAGAAGGGGACCCCTCTCGTCGCCAATATCATCACCCCCCGAGCGTAAGAGGAGGCAACCCTCAGCCCAGCCCAACGGGTGCCAATATTCTTTTCCGATTGCTGTGTAAGATGGTTTCCTGCAAGAATACCACCTGGACGTCCAGTCTATCTAGTTGCGCTATCACGGACCTTATCTTCTTGGGACTATTCAAGCCGCGCACATTCCAGGTAAGGAATTTTACGTTATTTCCCATGGACTTTTAAAGTCGGATGTACTGAGTAGTGTGAGAGATAGAATGGGAACGAAACCGAAGGGGTGCAATATAGTTACAATAAGAAAGTGCCTAGTAACCCACCGAACCCACCCCCTACATCCCCCCACCCACTTCAGCGACCCAAACTTGCCAACGCCATCCCGTCCCGACAGAAACAATCCCCAACGTGGGGAACAAAATATGCAGAACCTTGTTTGGGGAGCGCCCATGGGGGGAAACCAGAGTGCTACGAACCGCCCACATGGCGGGAGGAGGCTGATCAGGTATAGGAGATGTGCGAGGATTTGCAAGCAAACATCAATAAACATTGCATCAAACCTATTCATGCCATAATGTGGTGCCATCTATACAAGGCAGCCGGCCTAGATGATCGAGGACAGTAATCTATGCAAGTAACATAAGTATCCATGTGGAATGAACAAGTGAGCATTGCATAGCAGAGTCCCACAAGTGGCCAACCCCGGAGTCGAGGGACAGGCGAGGTGTGGCACAACCCAACAGCAGTGTGATCAAAGGGTTACAGCAGAAACATTTTAAGCATGTCAGCGTCACCAAACTGTGGCCAGAAACATAGAGCACCCCAGACACCTAATCACTGTTCCTCGTCGTCCGGATCTACGGCTGACGCAGTTCGTTTCCGCTTCTTGACATGATCCATTGCTGCCTTGGGAGATGTGAAGATTTTGCTATCCCCATCTTGGCCTATCCGTAAACGGGCAGGGTATAGCATGGCATAGGGAATACCTTCAGTCTGCAAACATTTTTAACTGCGCCGAATTCTCGTCGTGCCGCCTGGACGGCCACTGTGAAATCCGGAAAGAAAGACAGCGCATTCCCCTGATGGTGGACTGTGCCCGTCTCCCTCGCAAGTCTCAGAATGGCGTCCCGGTCCCGATAGTTCAATAGGCGGGCTATGATAGGGCGAGGGGGGGCACCCGGTACTGGTCTCGCCGCCAGCGAGCGGTGGGCCCGCTCTACTATAAACATAGGGGAGATATTTTCAGGGCCAAAGATATCTTTGAGCAGGGACTCGATGAAGGTCTCCATCTTGCCGGTATTGGTGGATTCTGGCAGACCCGTGACGCGAATATTATTGCGGCGTGACCGGGCTTCCAAATCCTCATTCTTCGCTTCAATAAGTGCTAGAACCTTCTCCATATGTAGAGCCTTGTCCGCCACCTCACTAAGCCCATCTTCATTCGTTGAAACGCGCTGCTCTATCTCCCCCATCCTCGCATTCTGTTTCTCAAGTTGGGACGCCATGTGGTCAAGCCTATGATTTATCGCCGCCATGTTCCCTTCGATAGCTTGGAGACTCTTCTGCATAGCAAGCAGGGTTGCTTCCAGCACGGATGAGCCCTCGCCCGGGGCATCCGCCTCGGAGTCCGAGGCGGCCCTCTGCTGCGGCTTGGTAGTCTTTCGCGCCTCAAACGTGAGGGGAGGCTGCGACTTGTCAGTTCTCCCCATGACCGCCGTTAACAAGATAGGGAGGGCTTCACTCCCCCAAAGTCGGGTCCCAGAGACGTAAGCACAACAGGTGGTGGATGCAGGCCTATTGCGCGACAATCACAGCGCCAATACTCAATCACCCATGTATCAAGGCTTATACATTAGCGAAGCAGAGGCAGGCCAGCCCGAGCAGGACTCCAAAGGCGCAATATGCCAAGCCGAGGGGCCCCAGGAGTCCCAATGCCACAAAGAGTACTGCAGAGATGCGGGCCAGGCCCAATCCACACTAGCGCTCTCAAAGGTTCGGGGTGCCCCAGAATCAAATCCCGCAGTTCCCAGCCACGGGCTGCCGGGTTAGCAGTTACGCAGTTCAAGGCCTGAGTTGGGGGACTGCTCCCGGGCAGTCAAGTATGCCGGAGTCTGCGGAGCAATGGCCGGTCCACAGGCACTTCTCCCTGTCAGGAGCCAACAGTTGTTTCACAGGGCCCAGGTCCGCCACAGCACGCCGCGCGCCTTGCACGCAGGCCGCAACTCGCAGGCCGCGGCTGTGTACAGGCCCACCCCCGCCGCAATAGGCCAAAACACAGCCGCATCCCACTCACCACAGCCCGCTGCAGGCAGCTCCTGTCTCCGGCGGTAAGCGCGGGACTCCACGGGGCTCTCGTCGGCAGCTTGCAGTCGTATTTGCACCGCAGCTCAGCCACATCACCTCCAGGCAGCTATGCACGGACCCAAAGAGCAGCCAGGGTGAGTTAATCGGTGCTCTAGCCGGGGGCCGCCAGCCGCCGCGGGCACCTCCGCCTCCCCTCAGCAGCCAGCCGCGGTCCCCGGGAGTAGTCGGCTTCTCTCAGCGGGTCTCCGCACTCCGCTCCAGGCCCAGCAGCAGCTCAGCAACGGCACAGCGGGGAGTGCACACCCGCCGCCAGAATCGGGTGTGCAGCTGGAAGATAGAGGGGGGGGTCTAGTTGAGAATGTCACGGCACTCGCAGGGGGCACAGCGCGCCGGTATCACTCTCCTGAACGGCGTCTCGGTCTGCAAGCCTCACCGCAGGTCAGTGCTCTCTTTTTTTTATTTTTTATTTTTTTTATTTCTCAAAAGTCTTACAAAGCAAACAAGAAGCAAAAAAGCGACATCATAATCACTGTGAGACCCACATGTACAAGATTTTAGAGACTATCAGCGTTTAAACAACCAGTTCCATGACCTTCCAGCACCTTATTGCGTAGACAAACCATTGTTCATGCAAACGATCCCTCACCACCACTGTCGGCTACGTCTATACAAGCCCCTGTAGGCCACCTCGCAGGGACAGCCTCAGCTTTGCAATCGGTGATCACATTTGAAGAATGATACAGGTGGGGGGGAGGGGGGAGGGGGGGGGACTCAGGCCTCTGGCACATCGTGAGCATGGGGAATTTGGCCGCTAGCACTTTCAGACTGATCTGGTCCCTTAGTTGCAATATACGTCACATATAGTCCCCCAAAATTTTTGGGACGGCTCCTGGGGGGCTAATAACTCACTGAAATTCTCTGTTTGTGTGCAGCAGTAAAGCATGTCGCGCGACCACTGTATCATAGTGGGGGTAGGACCACGAAGCCAATGTATCGCTACTCTACGCTTCGCCAGTAGTAAGGCCATATCAACCAATTTGCGCTGCGCTCGCGGAATTGTTTTAGAGTAGCCCAGTAGGGCCATGGCAGGTTCCGGGGAAAGCTCCGAGTCCGTGATGGTCGCCAACTCTTTGAAAACCAGTTCCCAGAATTTGTATATCCCTGGGCAACTCCAGGCCAAATGCATAAAGTCGGCCCTCGTTTCCGTGCATCTTTCACAGGCAGAGGTGTCCCTCAGCCCGTACCTGTGGAGTCTCTCCTGGGTGTAATACACCCTTTGGAGGTACTTAAAATGGACTAATCTGTGCCTACCGTTTAGCGATATTCGCTGCGTAATGTTACAGCAATATGTCCACATGGCATCATTGATCGGTTGCTGTAGATCACGTTGCCACTCCAGCCGAGCCCTCGTGTACTGGTTAGCCCTATGAGACATAGCCATCCTATACACATTGGAGACTATCTTGCGTGGCGTCTGAGCTTTAATAACATATGTTAATTCCGCTACCTCTGGGGGTTCAAGTAGATCGCCACCCAGCAGGTCTCGCAGTGCATGTCTGATTCTATGAAACTGAAAGCGTTGCAGCAGAGTAGGAGGAGGTTCCTGCTGTCCCAAATCTTCCCACCGCCTAACTGCGCCATTGTGAAACAGGTCCCCAGCCGTCCGCAAATTCATGGAATTAAGTGCTTGTACTACCCCTTGGTCTCTGCAGGGGCTTAACCAGCGAGCCCAGTCTAGTGGCATAACCGGGGAATATAATAGGGCGCCCGCCTGTAGCTGCAGCATAAACCGCCAGGCATGCCGTGTAGCATTTATAGAATCCAGTATGCCTGTCCTGCGGTCAGCTTCCTCACAAAGCAGGGCTGGAAGAGGCAACGGCTCCACCACAACGCCTCTAGGCGGAGGTGGGGGGCATCCGGTGGGCCATGAATCCAGTAATAAGCGTGGGCGCACTGCGCAGCTCTGTAATACAGATTTAAATCTGGGGCTCCCAAGCCCCCCATATGATACGGCAAGGTTAACGTTTGCCACTTTATTCGGGCTTGTTTGCCCGCCCAGGCTAATTTAATCAATAATGTCGTGACCCGGCTAAAAAAAGAAGTGGGCAACACCATGGGGATATTCAGAAACAAAAACAAAAACCGCGGCAGTACCACCAATTTCATAATGGAGATCCTACCTAAGAGGGACAGTGGCAGCTTGATCCAGTTTTCCACGTCATCCTCCAGCCTGCTAACCGCTACCCCATAGTTTTCCCTGAATACTACCTCCGAATCAGGGTGTACTTGGATACCCAGGTATCTGATCGAGTCCGTGGACCACTGCAAGGGATATTCCAGGTCATATTGCTTAGTAGCAGGTGTGAGCGGGACAACAACTGACTTAGGCCAGTTGACCCGCAGACCTGAGAGCGCGCCAAAGTGCAACACCTCCTGCAAGACCGAGGAGGGATTATTTTCAGGATCGCGGACATACAGTAAGGTATCATCCGCATATGTGGAGACTATGAGCTTAAGCCTTGACAATCGTAGGCCCTTGTGACTATGGTATTCACGCAGTGCACACGCCAGTGGCTCCGCCACCAGGGCGTAGAGCAACGGAGACAGCGGGCATCCCTGCCGTGTCCCACGGGAAATGTTGAAAGGTGCCGTCACCAGGTTACCAATGCGGACTCTGGCCAAGGGGCGGTGATACAGCACATCGATCAGTTGTAGAAAAACCGGACCCAGACCCATCCTAGTCAGGACATGCCGTAGGAATGGCCACTCGACAGAGTCGAAGGCTTTTTCCATATCCCTGGTCTAGTATGCTGCATAGCCCCAAATACCGTGCGCAAATTATAAGTAAGATTCCGCTCTGGAATGAACCCGGCTTGCTCGGGGGCAAGTAGGATCTGCGGGAAGGGGGCCAACCTATTGGCAAGAATTTTGGCAAAGATTTTGGTGTCAACATTCAACAGGGAGAGCGGACGATATGACCCGCACTCCTCAGGCCGTTTTCCCGGTTTGGGTATAGCCACAATCACTGCCTCTCTCATGGTAGGTGGCATTGTGCCTGTTTGGCACATATCATCAAAGAGTACGGACAGATGAGGCAAGAGGAGGTCGAGAAAAGTTCTATAAAAGGGCACAGTGAGGCCATCCATCCCGGGTGCACTTCCGGATCTCATCCCCTTCAGCGCCAGAATAATCTCATCCTTTTCTACAGGTCGCATCAAATATTCGCGGTATGCGTTCGTGAGGGAGGGCATTTTAATATAGGAGAGATAATCCATAATTTCCTCCTCATTCCCAGAAAAGCGCGCTGAATACAAGTCAGCATAATAGCTCCTAAAACGCTCTGCAATGTCTACCTCCTCTGTTAGAACCTCACCGTCCGCTGATTTAAGTTCCGCTACTTGAACCCTACTGCAACGCCTCCGCAGTAACTGCGCTAGAACCGCTCCCGGTCGTTCCCCCTCCCCATACGCTCGCGCCGTGGCGTATTTACCCAAGTGTTTCAGTTCAGCATCCGCTGCGTCCTGATATTCCACCAATAGAGTCTTAAGATCAGAAGCCACAGCGTCGTCCACTTGCAGCAACAGGCGCCGTTCCAGCACACCCAACCTCTTTTCAAGATCTGCCAGGCGGCGGCGTATGTCCCGGAGGACACCCGAATGCTTGGACATAGCAATGCCCAGTATATACACCTTAAACGTTTCCCAGAGTACTTGAAGACTGTCCACAGACCCCGTGTTTGTCTCAAAGAATGTCTCAATCGCCTCCGCGAGTTCAGCCTGAAAAACAGTGTCCAACAACGAGTATGGAGGGAAACGCCATGTGAACGGTGGGATGCCTCCCCTGGGGGTGTTGATCACTATCAGCAAGGGTGAGTGGTCGGACAGTGTGCGAGGGAGGACCCTACACTCCCGGACCTCTGCGTAGAGAGGAGAGAATGCCAACCAGTAATCAATCCTAGTGTGTAGATTATAGTAAGCGGAGTAGTGGGTGTACCCGCCCTGAAGAGGAAATCTAGTGCGCCATACATCCTGTAAGTCCAGGCGCAACATAGCGCTTTCCAGTGCCCCCGCAGCTTCTGTGGGGCGTCTCTCTGGGCCCCCCGATCTGTCCTAACCTGGGTTTCTGACCACATTAAAATCCCCACCCCAGAGGAACCAGCAGTCCGAATATTTGGCGACTACCGTCACCAGCTTGTCAAAGAATTCTGGGCTGTCGTAGTTTGGACCATAGACATTCACAAGGACCAAATCATGGCCTTTCCCCTGGCATCTTGATACAACGTACCTGCCATCCCTGTCAGTATCTAACAGTGTTATAGTATATGAGGATTTAGGGTTGACCCATGTAATCACCCCTCTAGGCAGGTCAGTGCTCGGCAGTGGCGGCCGTCATTTTAGCATCTCGCCGGACAGAGCTCCTCATTGTAGATTTCACCACGTTTCCAGCGCCCCCAGCAGTTGGCGAGGCTCCCACCTGGTACGGGGGTGTCCCGCAGTACAGCACCACCGATTTTACAACGGAGATGCAGTGTTTGTAAGGCGGATGTTGGACGGATTGGCGATCAGCCTGGCCGAGCAACACTAACGTGGGGCCATCTTGCCTGGCGCACTCTAGCGCCCCCCTGATGTTGTGTATTTTATCCTTGGGACAAGTAGATCCACCCCTCATATCACAAACCCTTTGGCTGACAGTTTACAGTACCACATTATGGATCAGGGAAGGGCATTATCTGCAGTTAAGATAATATTTGTGTCCATGTGTTAATGCTGTTCAAACTTGTATTTATGGTTCATTAATGCAAAGCCTTTATTATTAGGGTGAGAACTCAAAGTAAATGTTATAAGCTCGGACTGCACTACTAACAGTGGTTTCAGTATAAAAATGTGTAACATGTTTTCAAAGTTTAGCAATATGAGGCTATGTATAATGCTCCCAGAATGCTCTCTGATTAGATGTAAATATTTTCAGAAGCTTGAAAGCAAGATTGATGATTCTTTGCTTTCAAAATAAAATGTTCACAAAAAATGCAAGGCGGAAAAAAACATTTTGCTAAACTACTGTAGAATTGTAGGTACCATTTCTTTGCAGCATCATTTAGTAAAATGTGTTAATGTTTGCTACTATTTTCCAAAACTATTCATAATGGAAAATCAGTGTAACCATTTTCAATAAGATTATGGGAAACAAAAATAAACAAGCATTGGCAAACCAGTAGGTCTGAAATTGGTGGTCAGCCTTTTGGTTTTGTCAATGCGTGACTTGTTTTGGCATGGTTTTTGTAAAACCTTATTGGTGTGGGAGCTGCCGGGCCCTCACCATTATAACCAACATTGGAAAAAGCAAAACATGTTTTTGGTCTCAAAAAGCACACATTGCCACCGTAGTTCCTGGCACTGAACAAAACTACTTTGTGTGTCGATATGCTCCATGTGAAAGAGCACTCACAGTGAAGCCAGCCGATAAACAAAGAGAGAAAGACATAATTTAAATAAAGACAAAAGGTCATGGTTAACACCAGACCTAATTAGAGGCCCAATTATTAAAGCAAGTCTCAGAAGTGCACCCATGGCATATGTCCTTGCATTAAGTGCAGATATACAGCTTTCGTGAATTCACAAGAATTATCAGAAGTAGGCCAAGAAATAGTACTCCTAGAAAATATTTGTGAACTGCATTTTAGCATGAGCAAATATGCAGGTGTAGATTTGCTCTATTGCTTACCAGTATCTTCAGTCCCAGTATGTAGATCTGCGGAAATGTGGCAACATATGGGAACTGCTAGTATTCAAACCCTACTATAGCATAATCAGAGAGGCTATATCAGAGGTCTTATATTAGAGATTGCTGCCATAATTAGTCGCTGCATTACATGGCATAAAAGGGACAAGTGGATGTTGTTACAGGACAAGTAGGTTTATGAAGCAACCTGCCCCATGGACAAGTAGATATTTTATTAAATTCCACACCCCTGTGTAATTATTGTTTGTGATTGGTTGGGTACTGTGCTGAATAATTGATTCAGACAGAATTGATGGGCTGGCACAGTATTGCAGACGTAAAATGTGTTTACTCTGGATGAGTCAGTTGGGTTTGTTTACAGTTTGCTGTGGCATGTTTTTTCGCCGGCAGTTCTTTGTCACATCACTCTTCCTTATACAAGATATGTACCTCTCTTACTCTCTGGGCCTCTCTTGTTATTTGAAAACTCATCCTGTGGGAATCATTGTCCCATAAAGGTAATCGGTAGGTGCTGTTATAAGGCATCATTATAATGTGATTACTTTTTTTGTTTGTTTTTTTATAGCGCGAACTAGACCTGAAGGTATCGGAGCGTTTTACATGAGAATCAGGTCGTTACAGACGGACACATTCTTTTTTTTTTTTTTTGGTTAGGTATGGGGTGATTAAGTGATTTGCCCAGAATCCCAAGATGTTGGCCGTCCCTTCTGAGACTTGAACCCAGTTCCCCAGCTTCGAGGTCGACCACTCTAGCCATTAGGCCACATCCTTTCCCGAATGTCTGTGGCCTGGGTGGGTTCAAAAAATGTCATAGGGTCTTGTCCTTTCTCAGACGCCATAAGATGGACATAGTCTGTATTCAAGAAGCACAGCTCACAGATATGGAAGCTGCCAAGTCTCTGGGGAAAAAAATTAGGAGGTCAGCTCTACTCTGCTGCCTTCTCTACATTTGCCAAGGGAGTATCTGTGTGTGTGAGTGTTGCCCGAGGGGTCCCTTTTTGTCTTAATTATTCAGAAGCGGATGTGGGAGCATATATATACTGCTGCATGGTGCTCTAGATTGGAAGGATTATACATTCTTAATACATACGCACTCAACACTAATGACAAAACATTTTTTTTTATAAGATACAGGACCTATTATCTGATTGCATGGATGTCCCTATGATATGGGCCGAAGATTTTATTTGTGTATTGGATGGTATGTCCAATTGATTCCCACAAAACCAACACACATGAATATGGCCTTAGTTAAGGTAATATCTAATGCCGGTTTTGTAGGGGTTTGGAGGACTTTACACCCAACAATCAAAGAATGTTTCTGCCATTCCCTAATGGAGAACACTTAGTTGTTTGGACCTCATATTACTGGCTGGGTTGGCTCGCTCTCGGTTGTCTTCTGTGAGAAACCTGAGCAGAATCTTACTTGACCGTTCCCCATTACTAATGGAATGCAGGTGGGGGGGGGGGGGCGGCATAGTGAGATCGGAGTACTCTTGGAGAACGCCACCGGAGGTTTTATCCATTGTAAATGTGTCTGAATGCTTTTAGTACTGCGCTCAATAGGGACAGTCTGGATCTACAAATACTAGATCTAATGAATGGGAGGCATTTAAGGCTGTGATGAGGTGGAGTGCCTGGGCAAGGTATATGGAGTGAACAACAGTTGTAAAGGCATTTAAAGATGAATGAGATCAAACCTGCAGAGATGCAACACTGTGAAATGGAATCCCTGGAGATGCAATTGGAGATAGTGGGGGTCTGGCGAGCCTTGGGAGGTATTTGGGCTAGATTAGATGGCCTAACCCAGAAGAAATACCGACATAGGCAAGGGGATATATCTAGTAGGTTGTTAGCTTGAATATTGACGAGAGAGATTGATGTCCCCCCATTACTCCACTTAAAACACCCTGACGGCATAATTCCTATGACCAAAATGCAATAAATTGCATATTTCGAGTACACTTGCAGGACATATATCAAAGCATAGACTTGAATCAGCTAAATCGATACATGCATTTCTGGATAATGTAGAGGTCCCCGAAGATATGATGGAGGATCTCAGGGTCAAGATCGCTCTGGAGAAGTTGAAGTAGGCACTACAATAATGCGTAGGGGAAAGACACCTGGAAGCAACTGCTTCCAATGGAGTTTTATTCAGCCTTTGTCCCCCCGCTGACTGAGAAGTTATTAAAAGTGTTCAGGGAAGCCAGGCAAGTGGGTGTTCGCCCTCCCACTATGCAAGAGGGCATAATCTGCATGATGCTTGAACTGGGAGGACACCTGGTGGATCCTTAGTCGTATAGGACATTGACCATGATCAACTCGGACTCTATCGTTCTTGTAAAATTCTGGTGGTGGTATCACTGGTTCATGACGACCAATGCAGATTCATGTCAGGCCGCAGCATGGCAATGAACATTTGTAGATTTGCCTTATTTAGTAAAAGAAATCGAGGAAGTGCTTTCTCTGGTATTGTTGGACCTAGAGAAAGCCTTTAATAGCTTAAATTGGGTCTATTTGATGTAGGTTCTGTGGGCAATGGGATTTTGTCAGTATTCTGCGTCTGAGTCCGGTTACTATATTTCTATCCCAAGGGCAGAGTTGGGGGTTAGTCGGATGGTCTTAGACAGCTGGAGTATTGAACAAGGCACTCAGTAGGTGTGTGTGCTCACACCCATCCTTTTCTCTTTGGCTCTTAAGCCAATCCTGAATGGATGGGGGATCAGAACAGGCGATATCGTTCATATGGTTTCTTTGTATGCGGATGACACTTCATTTTTTCACAGCTCACCAGGGACTCATTATCACTGCTTGTGGCCAGACTGGAGAGAGTGGGAGAAGTGCCTGGCCTAAGGGTTAGTAAACAGAAGACTCTATCATTCCTTGTAGGGGTGCTGGTAAAATGTCTGAAGGAACAGCTACCTGATCTCAGTCTACAATGGGAAATGGCCAGATGGTCGAAAAACAATACGCATATAATATGAGACAGGTGCTTGATGGTCTGCAATTGTGCAGACGGGTGCTGGTTGGTCTGCAGTCCATACGTTTTTGGAATAGGCCCTTATCTTGGGAAGAGTGGCAGTTGCAAAGATGTTTCTTCTACTGCGGTTCCTGCATAGTATACAAAATGCACTCTGTCCCTTAAAGCCTGATACCTTTAAGCGACTAAATAGTGTGTTGGTGTTCCTATTTTGGGGTGGAAAAGGCAGTATGGTAGCTGTGGACATATTGAAACTGGATCAGGAACAAGGGATGCTGGATCTTCCTGATTTAGAACTGTATTGCTATGTGTCCCATATTCAACATGTCGCAAAGTGGGCAGCATAGGACAGCAATTGGGAAACGTGGTTGTTAAAATGAACTCATGAGGATAATTCCCTTTTAAAAATTACCTATCGGGGGCAGCAGACTGGATTGAGATCATCGCTATATTGTACAAAGAACTGTATGGGTCTGGGAGAAAATAGTTCATAGGGTCCTTAAAAGGCTACCCATTTATTTAAGTGCTTCAAGGGGAATTGACAGAGTCTTGCACTATACTACATCGGTTTGAGCTCCTGAAGCATGTATTAACTTCTTAAGAATCCCAGATGGTTGGTCTTTGGTTATCATCTGGACTAAATACTTTTTTAGCATCCAAGGCACCTTAATGGTATTAAACCTGCATATGGCAAGCTTGACCATCTCATAATATTTGCTTTCACCTACGCAATTACTCAGCAGCTGATTTTTCAGACAGAACATAATGACCTTAATACCCAAGAATTTTATGTTTGCGGCATGTGTGGCTGTAGATAAACATGTTTAGCATAATTCTGCCAACTAGTGTTGGGCTTGGAAGTGTTCACGTTATTTTTCTTCGAAGAAAGTCTTTGGAGTCACAAGGTAGAGTGACTCACCTCTTGCTGGTAATGCGCTTGGTTATCGACTCCATACTATACCGTCGGTATTCTTTCCGATCGTGGCTTTCCTCAGGCTCCCTCGTCCCTCTTCCCTCCTGCCTTCATTGAGGTCGACTTCATCGGGCCGACTCGAGTCAGCTACGGCCCCTGTGGGTCTTTGCCCAGTGGGCGCACTTCATAACTTTGACGTTTCCTCCACACCATGTCCACCTGGTGATGGAACGGACGCCTTTCCGCTTCTGTCCTTGCTGCCACACCAAGTTTCCAAGCATCGATCTCCACCAGGAATGTAACTTGTCTCTCTCCCCTGAACACGAGGAGGCTACGTGCGAGGCCTGCAAATCCTTTCGGTCATAGAAGAGGCTGCGTTACTGTCGAGCTCAATGCCACCATTGAGGATACACCAGACCTCTTCGAAACCAAGCACCCTAAAGAGGAGGCACAGGCCCAGGCGTCTGCTGCTGATGAGGGCACCTTCTCCCACTAGGACAGCTCCAGATCTGAACTAGAGTTGCAGGATCTCAGACCAGGTCAAGCCATGAGAACTTTGCCCCCTCCACCTCCATCCTGACCACAGCAATCCATCACAAAGTGTTGCCTACCAGACCGACTAAAGACTACCGTTGTGCCACCACTGCCTTCAGGCCATGGTCGGCACTGACCAGTTGCGTCGGACAAGTCCAGCCCCGGTGCCAATAAAAGCAGCATAGGCCGCATGCAGCGGACTCCTCCTCCATCGTAGTCGAACGCCTCGGCATCGAAAAACTGCTCCACCTCGGCACTGAAAATTCCAGCTTTGGACCCGAAACCCTCAACACCATAAATACTGGCACTGAAAAACTTCAGTGCCGGAGCCAAGATCCCACACATTCGTCAAGCATACAGAGCCTGTGGAACCAGTGCTACAACATCTGCAAGAGGAGATAGAATCCAGAATAAAACACATAATGATACCCGGACATTGGACGTATCATTGCAAGACCTCCTCAATCTGGTGCACAGCCAGCCAAAAGACAATTTCCATTTGAGGAAGCTTTGGAAGTTCCAGTACCACCAAAACAGAGAAAGAAGGTGGACAAGGCCACAAGCCGAATGCACGTTAGCCCACCACCAACGCCTGCTGCGCATTACATTCAGGCACCATCGCCTTCACCTATAGGACCCGCCCCATACTCTCCAGAGGGTTACATACACTCTTTCACTGGGGGGGAGGGGAGACGACAGACAGGTTTTCCCCGTGGGACTCTTATGATGCAGAACCACCTACAGGAACAGACCCGTATCTGTATCCTAAACCGTCTCCCCCAGACGGCACTGCTACCTACCACAACCTAATGGGCAGAGCTGCTGCCTTCCACAATGTCCAACTTTATACTGAGTCTTTAGAGGAAGATTTTTAATTGAAACCCTCTCTTCCAGCCAATGCTCAGCGCAATACCTGCCGATGCTGAAAGGCATGCTGCGCCACACACCAGACATATTCAACGACCCTGTTATGTTGTGAGTCATCACACTCAGTGTTGGAAAAAAAGATACAGGGTGTCACCCAGCGACCCCATATACATAAAGTTACAACTCCCACCCGACTCATTGGTAGTTGCCACGACATGCAAAAGGGCTAACTCTTCCCAGTCCATGAACCACTGGAGGATCGCTGACTCCATTTGCCTCCTATCCCGGTACGACAGGGTCCACTGGGATGAGATGGAGAAGCTCCTCCAACATCTCCCAGAGGATCACAAGAAGCGGTGTTAGAACGGTGTGTCTCCAATTGGCAGAGGTAGGTACCTTTGTCCAAGTAGGGACCCTTGCCTCTAGTCAGGATAAGGGGGATACACACTTTAAATAACCCCTGCTCACCCCCTTGGTAGCTTGGCACGCACAGACAGGCTTATCTCAAAGGCAATGTGTAAAGTATTTGTACTCCAAACCCCCAGTAATACAGTGAAAACACCACAAATGGACACCTCACCAGTTTAGAAAAATAAAGTATCTTTATCTAAATTCAACAAGACCAAAACGACAAAAATGCAACATGCATGTATCAAATTACGATTTTAGAACAGTTATTGCAAAAATAGAACTTGTAGAAAACAAATGGCTCCACCTGGGGCTATTACGACGTCGTGACAGCAATAAATCCAAAGTACGGCGCCAACCGCGAGGTGCGCAGCATCGGGCACAGAGTCTCATGGACCCCCAAACAAACAGTACCTTGGGAAACGAAGTCTGTGACGATGCACAGCATCGTGGAGGTAAGGTGTCGGTGCCGAGGTTGAGGCCTTCTCCCTGGCTGCAACGGGGAGTCGAGGCGTTGTGTCCGCGAGGAGGCAACATGTCGAATCCAGGACAGGGAAAGTCGGTTGCGTCGGCGGTGAGGCGTCTGTTATGGTGAGGCGATGCGAAGTTGGCAAGTTTGTGGAGTCACCCTCAGCGGTTATCGGTACCGCGGTAACTGGATGCTGGCGGTGTCGGTACGAGCGCTGGCGTCGGGAAGGCCGATAACTGCAGGCATCGAAGGGCGTTGGAGCTGCGGTGCAGGCAGGGAGGTGCCTCGTGCACTTCACGAGTGGTGCTCCTGGCCTCGGTGCAGGTCGCGGCATCACTGACTGCGTCGGAGATGGTTTTCTTTGCTTTGCAACACCAACCACACATTTCTCAGGGCCCAGGAACTGGAATTGGCGTCTTTTTGAATGCAGGAGTCCAGGTGCCTGTCAGTGGGTTGCAGGTGAAGTCTTTGTGTCCCTGAGACTTCAGACCAGTAGGCCAGCACACACAGGCCCTTGCAGGTTTCTCATCAAAGTTCCTGTCTTTGTCCTTTCCTTGGCAGAAGCAGCAACTGCAGGCCAACCCCACACAGCACACAGCCAAGTGGCAGTACTCCTCCTCACAGCTCTCCAGCTCTTCTCCTTTGAAAAGGTTCCTTTTGAGTCCAGAAGTGATATAAAGTTCTGGGGTTTAAGGTCCACTACTTATACCCCATTTTATCTCTGTTCTTCTTTGTGCAAGGGTCTCTGAGCCCAGTCCAAACCAGTTCTTGCTTCACTGGTGCAGTTTGACCACAGGGGGTGGAGACAGCATTGTGCAAGGGAGACAGGCCCTATTCAGGTGCAAGGAAAACTCCCCCCTCTACTCTAAATTCAGCCAAGGTCTATTCAGCTCAACTCTGAATCATCCAGGAAGGGCCAGGTACACCTCACCCCCCGTGGCTGTCTACAGTGGAGGATGTAGCCTGATGGCTAGAGCAGTCGACCACGAAGCTGGGGAACCACTTTTGAGTCTCAGCAAGGGACGCTCAACATCCTGTGATTCTAGGCAAATCACTTAATCTCCCGGTGCCTAACAAAAATGAATGTGTCCATCTGTAACGCAACTGGTGTTCATGTAACTCTGGGGGAAAAAATGCACATCCCCAGCCCCTGTCTCTCCTAAACCAGACAGTCAGTACACAAAACAGCAGAGGCACACAGAATGGTTTAATAAGAAAATGCCTACTTTCTAAAATTAGTATTTTCAAACAAACTATTGAAAAAACATCTTTACTAAAATATATGTTATTAACTTCTGAGTTCAGAGAGCCTGAACTCCATTTCTCTATCTTGTCCCAATGGGAAGTTATACTTGTAAGATGTTACAAAGTAACTCCCATGTTAGCCTATGGGACAGATGGCCTTTCAATAGTGAAAAACGAAATTGGCAGTTTTTCACTATCAGGACATGTCACACACCAGTACATGTCCTACCTTTCGCAAGCACTGCACCCTGCCCATGGGGGTACCTTGGGCCTACCTGAGGGGTGTCTAACATGTAAGAAAAGGGAAGGTTAGGGCCTGGCAAGTGGGTGCAGTACAAACTGCGCGCAGACACTGCAGTGGCAGGTCTGAGATGCATTTACAGGGCTACTTAGGTGGGTGGCACAATCGGTGCTGCAGGCCCACTAGTAGCATTTGATTTTACAGGCCCTGGCACACTCAGTGCACTTTACTAGGGACTTACTAGTAAATCAAATATGCCAATTGTGGATAACCAATTGCAATGACAAATTGTACAGGGAGCACTTGCACTTTGACACTGATCAGCAGTGCCAAAGTGCCCAAAGCATCTAAGCCAGCAAAAAGGAAATCCAGCACAGCATAAAAAATAAAGGAGGTAGAGGCAAAAAGTCCGGGGTAATGGCTGTGCCCTCGATGCTGCTGACACCACAGCTAGAGGCATAAATTCTAGTGTCCTCCTTCGGAGACATCCCTGGCTTAGGGTATGAGGTTTTAAACTTTAAGTACAGCAAAATCTCTTGGCTCTCCCCTTTGACGGAGAGCACCTATTTGGTCCCCAGGTCGACAACCTCTTCGAAAAGATTAAAAGAGATAGTGAAAAGGCAATGGGGATGTTACAGACACCATCGAAACGTGGTTCCTTCCGTTGCCCCTCTTATTGTGGAGGATCAATCAATCATGTCACTTATAAAGCGCACTACATACCCGCGAGGGTCTCAAGGCGCTGGGGGAAGAGGGGGGTGGTGCTGCTACTGATCGAAGAGCCAGGTCTTGAGGAGTCTTCTGAAGGCCAGTAGGTCTTGGGTCTGCCGAAGGTTGGTGGGGAGGGTGTTCCAGGTCTTGGCGGCGAGGTGGGAGAAGGATCTGCCGTCGGCTGTCGTTTTCCAGATGCGGGGGACTGTGGCGAGGGCGAGGCTGGTGGAGCGGAGCTGGCGGGTGGGGGTGTAGAAGCTGAGTCGTCTGTTGAGGTAGGCTGGTCCGGAGTTGTGGAGTGCTTTGTGTGCGTGGGTGAGGAGCTTGAAGGTTATCGTCTTGTTGACAGGGAGCCAGTGCAGGTCTCTCAGGTGGGGTGTGATGTGGCTGTGTCGGGGGATGTCGAGGATATGACGTGCAGAGGCGTTCTGGATGCGTTGCAGCCGTCTCAGGAGCTTAGCCGTCGTTCCTGCGTAGAGGGCGTTTCCGTAGTCCAGCCTGCTGGTGACTAGGGCCTGGGTGACTGTTTTTCTTGTTTCGGTGGGGATCCACTTGAAGATCCTGCGGAGCATTCGGAGGGTGTGGAAGCAGGATGAGGAAACGGCGTTGACCTGCTTAGTCATGGAGAGGGTGGGGTCGAGGATGACCCCTAGGTTGCGTGCGTGGTCGGTGGGTGTCGGGGCTGTTCCCAGTGATGTAAGAGCACCTCTCCTGAAACCTCCACCTCCTACCAGCATCCCCATGCACAAACCATCATACCCAGGGGATACTACAGAGGATCCTATTGGGACAATAATTCCAAAAGTGGAGGTAAGGGCTCCTTCATCAAGCCCTCCTCAACCACCACCAAATCCGAGCTTGCCAACCATCCCCCGACCACAAAACACCTGTCGGGGGTCGAATACAATGGTTCTTATCCTGCTTGGCGGGATATCACCTCCGATCAGTGGGTGTTTGACATTATCCAACATGGTTATTATCTGTGTTTCACCTCCACATCTCTTAAACATTCCACCTCGCAAACACAAACTCTCATCGCGACATCAACAGTTGCTCAAGGAAGAAGTTCAGGCACTCCTCAAAGAAGGAGCTATGGAACCAGTGCTGATACACCAGGAAGGCACAGGAGGTTATTCACTCTACTGGGAGCTATCCTCGACTCCCAGCTGGGAATAGCTTACCCCAATCCTTCCTGTCGCTTATACCACATTTCCAGCCTTATCAGCAGGTCACAGTCAGGACAGTCATGTGTCTCCATGGTATCATGGCTTCATGCGTAGCCATAGTACTTGATGCCAGATTGAAAATGCGTCTTGGCAAGAGTGCTTAGCGCACCAATGGACTCAAGGGGAGGGCCAGTTGGAATATCTAGTGTTGGCAGGCCATCAAGCTTGCCACTCTCTGCAGTGGTGGAACACCAACAATCTCATAAAAGGATGGCCTTTCCTAGACCCAGTTGCGCAGAGAACCATAACGGACGCTGCCCTCATGGAATGGGGAGCGCATACACAAGATCTAACTGTCCAGGGACGCTGGACACCCAGCCAGAGACATCTCTATATCAATCACCTGGAGTTGCTAGTTGTTCATCTAGCACTCAAAGCCTTCCTTCCTCACCTAATTGGAAAGGTAGTCCTGATCAAAACACACAACATGACTGCCATGTATTATCTCCAAAAGTAAGGGGGTGCCAGGTCACCTCAGCTGTCTCATCTAGCCCAAATCATTTGGAGGTGGGCCCTCCAGTACAAAATGCACCTGTTAGCAGAGTAACTCCCAAGGGTGGACAACGACTTTGCAGATCTCCTCTGCAGGAGGCGCCAACAAGTTCTCCAGTGGGACCTCCACCCGCAAGTCCTCCTTCCATACATTCGTTGTTGGGGTCAACCACAAATAGACCTGTTCGCCACAACAGAAAACGAAAAAATTCCCAAACTTCACCTCTAGGTTCCCACAGTCCAGGGCAATGCACTATGGATGAGTTGTGCCAGGATATTTGCTTACACTTTCCCACCTCTCCCACTGCTTCTGTTTGTAGCTCACAAAATTCGGCAAACGTCTCTCACCCTCATCCTAGTGACTCCCACATGGGCACAAAAACCATGGCTCACACCACTCCTAGAACTCTCAGTGGTTCCCCATGAGATACTGCCAAACAGGCAGGACTGCCTCATGCAGAGCCATGGAGAAGTCCGTCACCCAGACTCAAGGTCCCTCAACCTTGCGATCTGCCTCCTGAAGTTGGCTATTTGAAGTTACCACAACCTTGTATGGACATTCTGAAAGAAACACGCAGGTTCACTACTCGTGCCTGTTATGCTGCTGAGTGGAAAAGATTTGTCCACTACTGTTGTTCTAAACATATTGATCCATTAGCAGCTAAGATTCAAGATATTGTCTGTTACTTATTTCTTTTATATACCTCTGGTCTAGCCTTCTTATCTATAAGACTACACCTAGGGGCAGTAGCCACATATTTACAAAACAGACAGCATACTTCCCTATTCAGGATTCCACTCATCAAAGCTTTCATGGAAGTTTCTTAAGAGTCATTCCTCCCAGGGTGCCACAGGCTTCCACCTGGAATCTCAATATTATATTAACAAAATTAATGGGCCCTCCATTTGGGCCCCTCCAGTTTCTATCCTAGAAAGTTACATTCCTATGTTGCTATCACTTCACTCATACGTATCAGTGAGCTTTAGGCATTAACTTTAGATGAACATTTCTTCCAACTACATAGAGTTAGGGTAGTACTATGTAGCAATCCTAAATTCCTTCCAAAGTTGGTGTCTCAATTCCACCTTAATCAATCTATTGAATTGCCAGTATTTTTTCCTCAGCCTCAGTTGCAGAAAGGACTCTACACACCTTGGATGTAGAACCAAGTCATTTAGGAAAACACAACTCTTTGTTGCTTTTTCAGAGCCACACAAAAGAAGGGCCATTTCTAAAGCGGGCATAGCAAGTTGGATTGTCAAATGCATTCAGACATGTTATGCTAAAGCTAAAATCACTTTACCTATCCCTCCTAGAGCTCACTCAACTTGTAAAAATGGAGTTTCAATGGCTTTCCTAGGAAATATACCTATAGCTGACATGTGTAAAGCAGCTACATGGTCTACACTGCATAGATTTACAAAACATTACTGTGTAGATGTGCTGGCCCGTCAAGAAGCCAATGTTGGACAAGCAATTCTACGTACATTATCCCAAACAACTGTAACCCCACCAGGTTAGCCACCGCTTGTGGAGGAGGACTGCATTACAATCTGTGCTAAGCATATGTATCTACAGCCACACATGCCTCGAATGGAAAATGTTACTTACCCAGTGAGCATCTGTTCATGGCATGTAGGACTGTAGAATCAAATGCTCCCACCCTCCTCCCTGGACACCTGTTTGTTACATTTACATTATAGGTTTTCAGACATTTCCTTAGAATGACATCATACTATACTAACCTGTACTTCATATTCCACCCTTCACCCACCATGCGGGAAAACAATCTAATAACAGAGTCTATGACCATGCTCATGGTCATAGACTCAGTCAGGAGCAGTCAGTTTACGTCATGACTCGAAAGACTCTTCGAAAGAAAAATAACTTGCACAGTTCCGAGTCCAACACTAGATGGCAGGATTATGCTAAGCATGTGAATCCACACCACTACATTCCACAAACAGATGTTCTGGGTCAGTAAATGTTTTCTTTGTACTTCTCATTTATTATCTACATGAATTATACATTTGGCCTAGTGTCTTGTTCATCCTCATTATCATTAATTGGCTTATTTCTTATTGTCAGTCTATAAAACCAGTAGATTATAAAGACTCCAGAAAAGCCATACCATACCAAGCGTGCAACATTTTTGAGTAAAGGCCAGACACAGTCCATGGGACTTTACATAGGAAGAAAATACACTAAAAACAATAACTGCTTTTTAGTGTATTCTCTTCCTATGTAAAGTCCCATGGACTGTGTCTGACCTTTACTCATTAATGTTTGCATGCTTGGTATGGTATGGCTTTTCTGGTGTCTTTATAAGCAGATGACAACTAAATGTTAGATATGCTTCTGCAAAAAAGACAAAGAAAACTCAAATTAGGAAAGCCATCATCAAGACTGTTACAGTTTGGATGCTCTAACTCTTTTGTGCTGAACTGAAGCTACAAATCAGCTCTACCAACTATAAATCTTTCATTTGGCACAACAAAACTAAATATGTTTTGTATCTGATTGTAAATTCCCTAAATAGTGGAAAAGCCAATGATACCGCCCTCTTTGGTCCTGGGTTGACTGAACCAATTTTGGGGCTGTTTCTAGCACCTGCCTTAGCTAAAGCTGCTCTCTTTTGCCTCTCCAAGAATTATATACCAATGCAGCAGAACTCTTATTTTTCCCTCTGGGAGCGGATTCTCGGGCACCTTCAGTCATTGTTCCGTCTGCCAAGAAACCACCACCGCTCCCCTTTCTATATAGTCCTGTTGGACAAAGAGAATATCAATGTAGAAGGTTTGTAGTACTTTTGCAACATCAATCAAAGTAGCCGGTACCACATCCCTGCTGGGAAGATACAATCACTCTCTGTGCTACTCCTTTCAGCAATATGTAGAAGATTTACATCACAACAGGTGGCAGAAGTTCTCCAGGGAATCCTCAGTAACACTATGATGGTCTCAAACCAGATCACCACAGCAATAGACTTAGTTAAGTTAGCTGGCCAAGGCTGTTGTCATGATCTGTTAATGAGTATTCTAAAATTGGAGGGTTTTTAGTAACTCAGGAAGTATGGCGCTCTGCTCTATAAACGTAAGTATTAGTGAGCTGTATTGCGTATGGTGCAACCAGGTGAGGGGATAAGTCCTTTAACCCCTAGAGTTTGTGTAGGGGAACCCTACACAGTTACAAATACAACCAAGTCCTCGGCACACATAAAAAGATATCATACAGTGGAAATGTATCCACACAGTTCAATTGGAATCGCAAGCTGTGTTCCGAGCATACTGCCGTGAGGAGCCACAGCGCACACGCTTTGGGATCTTCATTACGGACACGTACCGACTCCGACCTTCGGGAACACTCACGGCAGATCCAAATACGGAATCACCATTACTACGGTGCAATTATTACAGAATAGTCCATTATCACAGGACTTCTACTTAACCAGCCGGGTTGGAATTATCACCGGTGGAGCGACTACCAATACCAGTACATTCATGAGACAGCCCTGAGGAAGTCGCAGAACTAATTTCCATTTGCAACGAAACACGTGTTGGCTGGTTTCCTTTTTGCTCAAATAACATATGGAATGCTCGCTCCCCAACGCTGCATCACTCGCCATCATCGACGCAGCTGGGAGGTAGGTGACTACACCTCCCAGCAAGCTCAGCACCAGGCACGTCCACCAGCATCCAGACGCGCAAGGAGGCACATAAAGCCTGTTCAGGGTTCCCGCAGCCAAGGGCGGGCCCGTCTGCGCCCGTCAGCGACAGGAGGCAGCAGGGCTGGGCCTCCCCCCCCTTTCGATTCGATCATCACAATGCCGCTACCCTGGAACTCTGGTATGACTGTGTAATATACCTACTTGCAGCTCCCTGTGGACAATCGTCGAACTTAATACTCTGTACTAGCCCAGTACACCTTCTAAGTCACACAAACCTTTAACGGTTGTTACAAAATTGACATAGTTGCCTCCTTGACAAAAGACGCGGAAGTGCCTTTTTTTATTTTTTTGAGCCTTTTTTGCAAAATTTGAAGTTAGACACACAGTACTTTTTCGTTTAAACTTTGTGTCAATTGGCTCAGTTTTGAAGACTCCCCTGAGTTTAGCAACTGGTCCAGGGGTTGTCATTATCTGGGGTACCAACTGGATGGACAGCACCATTGGACTACTGTTTTAATTTAAATGCTTTGACTATACAGAAAACGTCTTGACATTAATATTTGTTTATTGCTGGGGGGGTTTTGCCAAATGTATTTTTGGTCCGGGTCTTATAGGTGAGTCTAACGTAAGAGTATATACTCCTAACGAAGGTTTATTGATTAAGGAGTATAATTGGAGGTGGAGATTATCTGTGATCTTAGAGGTAGACTGCAGTGACAATGGGCAAGAGAAAGGCAGTAGAGGCCGCAACAGGAAAGAAGAAGTTAGCAAAACTCAGTAAGTCAGCAGCTGACAATTGTACCCTAACATCAATAGATGACTTAATAGAAGAAGTGGAAACAATATTAGCAGGCGGGAGGGATTTATCATCTAATGGTACCAGAAAGATATCTTCTTACTACATCAAAAAGAGTAAGTCAATTACTGCCAGGCCTAGAATTGACCCTGTTATAGTTCATGGTGCTAACAGTGAGAATAACACACATACTTTATCATCCCCCCCGATGCTAAGCCAGGACAAGATGGGCAGCCCTACCATCACATCAGCCTGCGGGGGATTGAGACGCTCGATCAAGTTAGTCCACTGAACCACGAGGTCCCGACAATACCATGCTCCAATAGATATTCGCTGTTAGAAACCTGGCATGAGGAAGACCAGGTAATACAAACTCATGATGTTCCCCATATGAAAACCAGTACTAGGGACACTGAGACCCAGACTGAGAGTGTAGACTATGTTCTCATAGTAAACTTACATCAGAGACTAGATATCATACATGACGAGATAAAAACCCTTATGGAAATAGCTGGTCATCGCCCACCACGATCTACACCTACTGTATACAAAAATCAAGGGAACAGTAAATGTACAATGGGGCAAGTTCCCTGTAATCAGATATCAGGGAAAATGGATATGCGTCCGCCTAGTTCACTCCTTAGCTCGGCCACAATGGCTGTGGTCAACAATAGGAACTCTCCTGCCTGTAATAACTCTTGTCAACCCCCACCTGTTAATAACTATAACCAATACCGCGGTCTGAATACCCGGCCCAGAATGCCCCGTTCCTTGGGACCAGGGGCATCTAACAGCAATTCTTTTAAGACTAATGCACACAGTGGCCCAATTTCTAGAGGACAGGAAGGGTTGCGCCAGACGTTCAGTGTAGATCGGGGGCCTGGAGGTAGTCATAGCCAATGTCAAAGGGAATCTTCCTCTTCATCGCAAGATACAAGGAACTCTAGGGAAAACACTTATAGCATTTTCCTTACAAACATGCCAAGCTTAAGCAACGAAGCTAGAGAGGATGAGGAGTCCCTAATAAACAAAGTTACCCACTGGATTAGAAATAAACGTCAATGCTGCTCTATAATTAGATCCGATATCTTAAAAGCAGAACGCTTTAGACAAGAATCCAGGAACCTGGATGACATAAAATTAACTTTTTGCACTAAAACTATTGCAAGATAATTTAATAACTATGAATTTAAGGTCACATTCACTTTTTGATACAAAAATTAATTTTAGATTAACAAAAACACCAGTAGTGGGGAAAATTGTCCTCTAACATCAACGGAAGGGACACAGAGCTTAGAATCCGTTGACTGACTATACGTATGGCCTAGAGGGGTTCCATCAAAGGGCAACTTATGCAATGATATAAATTTGAGACTTCTGAGCCCAGAGCAAGATCCCCCTGTTCTACATGATGTAGAGTTGTGTAAGAACTATCAACAAGACTTGTTAACACCTTCAATGAATGTTGATAATAATAGATTGAATTCCCTAAATAGAACTTCAGACAGGTTTTCTCTTGATTTAGTTCCAAAATCGTTAAAGTTACTGTCCTGGAATGTTGCGGGGCTGCGCCATAAACTTCCTGATCCCGACTGGCAGGCCTATGTTAACACCTTTGACCTGTGTTTATTTCAGGAAACATGGGCGGTCGAGCCCTTACATAAACTAGGATATAGAACTTTCTATATAGGGGCCATTCCATCAAAAAAAGGTAGACCATCGGGGGTTGATTATCTGGGTTAAAATCATTTTAAACACTATTATAGAGATAGTGAACTCTAGCTCTAAGGACATATTAGCACTAAAGTTAAGATCTTCCAAGGGAACATTGACACATTTATTTAACATATATCTAAGACCAAGAGGGTGCACAAATGAAGCACCGGGTATCCACCAACTTGAGGAAGTGCTTGACAGTATTGAGCCACATGGAGCAGTTCTTGTGGGCGGCGATTTTAATTGCTGCTACGAACCGATGATTGGAATGGACACGATCTTCCACGAGGAAGACGAGGCTAGGGAATTCCTCTGCTTGCAATAAATAAGAAGGTGGCATGCTCTATGTCTGCAACACAAGTGTTGCAGTTTACTATAGAAAGAGGGTTAAGAGCATGCAATGGGCGGTTTCCTTCTGATATTGAGCGCTCAAATACTTTCACTAGAGGAAATGCCACCTCCTGCATAGACTACATGATGGTAAGCACAGCACACTGGAACCAAATTCAAGACTTTAGGGTTGATAAAAGATGTGAAAGTGATCATTTCCCATTATGCCTAGACTTAGAGGGGAGCTGGCTTGCTAAGCATTCACAGAATCTAACAAGTGGAAGAGAAGAAGTTAGGTTTCCAATAGTAAGCAATAACCGGAGAACTGTTAAATGGCCAACAATATTAGATCAGGTTGAGCCTCTCACTAATCTATATAATAATTTTAGTGAGTTACTAATGGACTATGTAGAATCAAGTCCGGGATCTAGACAGTTCACCCAAATCCATTTAAAAATGTCTGAGATCATAAAAACACAATTAACTAAGATCTCGAAGAACAATGATAAACCAAGGTTGAGACCTGAAGCCTTGAATTTATGGTTTAATAAGGAATGTGCTAATGCCAAATGCAGACTGCGTGCTGCTTTAAAATCTAAAGATGTAATCCAGATTAGATTTGAAAGATCTAATTATAAAAAAGCAAGAATGAATGCCATGAGGGACTGGGAGGATGCTAGCTGGAGTGACCTCATTGTAGCTGCAAAAGCTAGAGATCAATCCAAATTTTGGAGCCTATTAGCACAAGGAAACAAAGCGAATAAGGTGACTACTGATCATTTTCTGGATCCCGGTACATGGTGCAAACACTTTTCCACGTTGTATGCTGCACCAGTTGTATTAGACTCTGACCTAGAAGCTCTCACTGAGGTATCCTCGACAGTAGTATATACTACATATCTTGAATTTAGTTTGGAGGACACCAGGATAGCTATAGATAGTTTAAAGTCAGCAAAAGCGCCTGGCCCAGACAAAATTCCTGGGGACCTTCTGAAACATGCACCAGATGTTTGGGCTCCATATATGAACCAATTATGCAATGCAATAGCTAGAGGAGAGCCTATCCCGGAAACCTGGAAGGGGGCTGAGATCGTCCCTATTTACAAAAAGGGTAGTAGGGACGACCCAGCGAACTACAGGCCTATAAGCTTGATAGACATTACACAAAAGGTCTATGCTAAACAAATTTTGGCCAAGTTGAATGCTTGGATAGAAGGAAACAATATTCTTTCACCCTGCCAGGCTGGATTTTGAAAGAGAATAAATACAATCGACCAAGTATTCCGACTTTTGAGTATAGCTTGGAAGTACACCAAGATAAAACACGGACATTTATATGTTGCCTTCATTGATTTGAAGGCAGCTTTTGACTCTATTCCTAGAGATCTTTTATGGAAATCATTACGGAGCCAGGGAGTCCCAGAGAAGATCTTAGATCAGATTATCAGACTCCATGACGGCAACTTTGCAAAGGTGCGCTGGGGCCAAGGAGGGGAGCTGACGGAGGAAGTTCCCATTAAGAGAGGTGTGCGCCAGGGCTGTGTCCTGGCGCCAACTCTGTTTTTATTATATGTAAATGATATGGTAACACACTTGTATTCAGCCCCACACGACGCCCCCAAGCTTGGAGGTACACATATTTGTGCCCTTACCTTTGCAGATGACACAATATTGCTGTCACAAACACCAAGGGGTCTCCAAAACTTACTTGATAGCCTAGACAACTACTGCAAGACAAAGGATCTTAAGATAAATCCCAATAAAACCAAGTATATGGCTATCAACCCTCATAAAAACTTCCAGAGAAGACTAGAATTGAATGGGGTTCTCTTGGAATGTGTTTCCTGCTTTGTATATCTAGGTGTTACAATCGATTCAAAACTTACCTGGAAATCGCAAATAAAAAAGTCAAGTATAATCCTAATGCAGAACTCCATTCCCATAGCGAAGAAACAACACGCCACCTTATCAAAGACCATTACTCCCGCACTAGAAGTATACAAAGCTAGAGCCCAATCGGCGACACTCTCTGAGTTATGGGGAGGAGAAAATCTCCAGCCCCTTACCATTGGGGAAAACAAAATCATTAGAATGTTTACTCGGCTGCCCAAAAACACCCCGATGATCCCTCTTACATATGATATTGGGCTGAAAAGACTGGGACATCTAGCAGTATGGAGGTTACTGGCCTATTGGATTAGGATATGGACAACTGAGGAATTAGAGATCTATAGGCAGACTTTGAGGGAGTTATTGCATCTAGATGAATTTGTTACCTTTCCCTGGTTGGTCCATATCCGTAAATGGCTCACCGACTTGGGGATGAGCCGCTATTGGGTAACTCCGAGTTTGATGACTATGGACTCGAAGAGGGAGATTTGGTCTATATACTGGGAATTTATACTGCACAAAGTATCTTTAAATCCTGAGTTGGGGAGATTGACTAGCCAATTCTTGTCTTTTAAATTGATTCCGAGTTTTGAGCTTTCTCGATGAGATTTATCCGCAATTGGCTAAGTCACTTTACATGAAATTTAGGTATGGAACATTACAAGTTAATGGTTTTACAGCTAAATGGTCAAATTCTCGGGTGACGCCCAATGACCCTAAATGCTCACTGTGCACACTAGGTGTTAATGAGGACATTGTACATGTCCTATTCTTCTGCGCAGCTTACACTACTCCTAGATGCAAGTGGATTAAGCCATTGTGCAGAAGTTTGAACATCAGGAGCTATTTGGAGTCGTTTAGAATATTACAATCGGACAGCAGCCAACTTATTGTATTTGGTGTTAGCAAATTTTTGTTGGCTGCCAGCCACATAAGACATAGAAAAGGGCTAAAATTTTAAAATATTTTTAAAAGTTTTTTATAAAATATTGACTTTTAGAATTTAATATGTGTTTTAATTAGTTACGATTTTAGACTGAACCATTGGTTAACTCGGGGACCAAGTGAAATTTAAATGGGTGCTGCGTGCGACAATAGAATAGTTATCCTTGTACTGTATCGGCATGAATTTTAAGTAATTTTGTTGTAAATGGGGTGACGATTAAAAGGAGAAAGACTAAAATGTATATATATTTTACCCTTATCCTTCTGCAATTGACACCTTTTAACACTTGTAAGAATCATGAAATTATTAATATGGATAAAGATTTGTTTTGTATTCTTTGATGATTCTTGAATCGAATAAAGTTTTTGACTGACATATGGAATAAAGACAAAGAAACTTTCTACCCAACAAGAGAACTGATTTTGCTTGCAATTCCAATTGAACTGTGTGGATACATTTCCACTGTATGATATCTTTTTATGTGTGCCCAGGACTTGGTTGTATGATCTGTTAATGAGTAGTTCATCCTACCTTCAGCCAACCGTTCTAGAACCTGAAGCTTAGCAGAGGATTTCAGACCTTTGATTTTGTAGTAATCCCCTATTACGAATTCACACAGAGTAGGACATGTAGAATATGAAGTCTGGTGTAGAAAACATAAGAGAAGTGGGCTTTGAAAAATAGGAGTTGGAATGGAAACTACAGAATAGATCGTATGACTATCAGTATTTACACTATCATGCTAAATCCCCTCATTGGCCTCAACCTAGGGGATAGCAACCACACCAGAAGCAGCGCTGCCAGAGGCCTCCCAGATGTTGGAGTAGCGACCTGTTCATGAAGACTTCCTTCAGCTCCCGTCTGGAGCCAGTGAGAGTGCGATGCTGTCCACAGCATCTCCGGCAGTCCTCTGTGGTGAGTTGTGGACAGTTCCTTTGCAGTGCAGGTCCAACCCGAGGATCGTAGCCTCAGTCTCTCCTGTGGACGGTGGCCCGAATCCTTTGGCATTGATTCCGGCAGCGCCTCCTGGCATAAGGGGTTGCTGCAGTACATAGTTATACACCTACGAGGTGTGCAGTCTCTTCCAGCTCAAGTGCCCCAGCCCAGATGGTCACAAGTCTTGGCACTCGTTGAAGTGACAACTTTATTGGTGGCCCCCTCTGGCATACGGGTCACCCCAGCCCACCGGTACGGGAGTAGCAAGACCTGCACGGGGCTCAACACACAGTTCAGTCTACAGCAGCCCTTTCGTGGCATACAGGGGTCACCGAAAACAATCCTGCACACGTGCGACTGCCCGATCAGTGCGCAGCTGAATCCTGACACCTCGCACAGTAGGGCTTCCCACTGGACCTTGCTCCCTCCAGTGCTTTTTTCGTCACAGGGCACACTGGTCTTAGCAAGCAGGCAGGTGCTGGTGCTCCAGGCGGTCTTGTTTTCCCTCGTTGATGTCCCCTCACCCAGCAGGGAGACTAACAGGCCTTGGTCCCCAACCCTGGTCACAAGCAGAAGTCTTGTAGAGCTTCCCATTTGCACACAGCCCGTCTGGCTGCTTGACAAATGGCAATTTTTTGGGGACTCAACCTCCCTTTTTTGTAGTCCTTTTCCAGACACCAAATGTGATTTAGTCTCTGGATCTTTGAACTTTTATGTTGGGGGTTCTACTTCTTTTCAAGTGGGAACTTCTCATTTTCATCTTCCTTCATGAAAGAGGTCTGCCACAGCAGGCAGGACTCCAAAGCTGATTGTCCACAACACAATTAATGGGAGTGACCAAAGTTCACACCTGGATGTCAGCCACAGAGATATGTGCATCAAAAGGTTAATCCGAGGCCCCCAGCCCTACTCTGTATGATTCTCTTATCGGCCCAATCTCTCTTCCTGAGATGTGTCCAGACCCCTTCCTTGTGCTCTATCACTAAAAAGAGAGGTCTTTTGAACTGTAAAGGGAGCCTCTTCCTCATCCCTGTATCCCCATCCAGCTCGTGGGAATGCAACAGTACACAAATGTGTTTGGGGAGGATTCATCCTCTCCTCTTGTCTTTACCAGGCAGGCCTGGGCTTCCCAAAATGGAACCTGGGGTCCTCCATATCTTTGCAGGCATACTCCCTCAGTGTACTTTCACAGCACACTTTTAGTCCAGCACTGTTACCCCTATGCATTGTACCCTTACATGTACACATGCACTCAGTACACACACTGAGTCTGCACACACTGTTTAGCACTGGAGCTTTTCTATCTTTAACCAGGGTGTTATTTACAAACCCATGCATTGCCAGCATACTCCCTATGTGGGCTGCACAACTCTTCGCCCTTCATTTATTTTACTTTGCGCAGGCACTCATACAACCAGTACATGTGTTATCCACACATGCACTGCACAGCACCTCTCATGTAATGTATTCCTCTTGACATATATACACCCAGTACATGTACTAACCACACATGCACTACACAGTACTGCTCCATCCTTGTACCCTTCCCAGGCACACATACAACCAATGCAGAGTCACTATTTGTGGGCTTCGCAGCACTCCACATCTTACCTGATTTAGACCAAGGGTTTGTTAAGCACACAGCAGCAGAACGTTTAAAAATGTGAGTTAGCTTGTAGGTCTCACTCCAGTGACACAGGGTAAAACGGTCCTGTTCACTACTACTGATCACTACACGATACACTGCCACCACCGCACTCATGCTGCTGAAATCCTAGTGACCAAGAACCCCTATTGTTGCTACAAGTAAGTCCCACATAGTGGGATTTGCTGAGACCTCGTCGGAGGCCCCACCTCCTTTCTCATCCACTCTGCAAACGTGCCTCCAGGCGCACTACTGGTTAGGGGAATGAACTCCCCTTCGCTGCTGAGGATCATTGGGGGACAAGAACCTCTCTTGTCACCCCAAGTATTTCCCCCACAGCGGAATTGCTGAGACCTCATCGAAGGCCCCGCTCAACCGCCCTGCAAAGGGGTCTTCTGGCCACTACTCATTGGGAGATGAAGTCCCCTTGGCTGCTGAGGGTTGTTGGGGGCCAAGAACCCCTATTGTTGCAACAATTAAGTCCCCCACAGCGAGAATGCTGAAACCTCATCGGAGGCCCTGCCTCCTTTGTCAACCACTCTGCAAACGCGCCTCCTGCCGCATTACTGGTTGGCGGATAAAGTCTAGGGCTGAGCGCACCAGTAAACTCTACTCCACTGGTGGTTGGTGGCGTTTTTGCCGAACTCCGCGTTCCAAGTAAAGCGCTGAGTGGAAAAACTCAGCAAACTCTGCCGGCAGAGCACCACTACGAGAGTAGCCCTTGGCCACCCCTTCCGGTCCAACAAGACCGCAGCCTGTGAGACAGGCTTATGTTATGGCACACACCCGCAAGATCCATGCTCGCCTATGACAAAAAAAAATCAGCATTCGGAATCTAGACAACAGTACAGTTGGGCACTCAGGGCAGGGGTACATGTCTTTACCATGCAGAGAACTTTTCTGTCCCACCAACTGGCAATACTTAAAAAGACGTCCATCCGATACCATAAGGAATTACTAAAGCCAGAGGTCAACATGCTATTAGAGATGCAAGCCATGGAGTCGGTCCTCACCCCCTAAAAAAGAAAGGCAGTTAAGTCCCATTATTTTCTGGTTTTAAAGAAAGGAGCAGTGCAAGAATTCAGATCCTTTATCAACCTAAAAAAGGCCTGCAAGTGAATTGAGTAAGAAAACCTCAGGATGCTTTTTATCATCTGTGCCCATATTTTCATTGAAAGAGATTGCATTTGTGCTGTATACCATCTGGACACATACCCTTGCATGCCAATGTTGAAGAAGGTTTGAAAGATCCTGAGGTTTCTAGCAAGTAATCATCTCATCGATTCATTTTCTTCTCAAATCAGACACAGGAATCCTCTCCTGATTTATGGAAGTTGGGCCCTCAAACCAGAGGAGAAGACATTTGTTATCTGTACCTTGCAGATTGGTTTGTTAAAGGCTCAATGTCTTAAGAAAATGTGCAGCACTTCCAAATAGTCTAGGCTCTGCAGCATCTACCCGTCCAGGTCTATCAATAAATCTGCCCCATTTCAGGTCATCCATTACCAGTAATGTCTGCCGGAATCATTAGAAAGCAAGAGTGCATCCTTTGAAGGAGAGAATGTCTATCCATCTTAGGTGTCACTCTCTTCACAGAAAGACAGAAGATTCCAACTTAGTCATAACAGAGGCCTTACTCATTGAAAGGGGGAGTGTGCATGATGTATCTTCAAATACAAGGGACTTCGTCTCGTAAAGAAATTACGTGCCATATAAACCTTATGGGACTCCTGCATCCAGCTCTTAAATCCTTCCTTTTGCATTCAGGACAAACTTTCTGCTCGTTCAGTTAGACAAACAACATCAGTGTACTGTTTGAGCAAGCATAGAATTCCAAGATCCAAAGTTCTGTTTCAGGAAGCATAGGTAATTGGGAAGTGGCACATAGCTAGGGATCTGCAGATCACTATAGTTCACCTTGCTGGGTTCGAAATGCAAAAGCAAACTCCCTCAGCACAGATGTTGTAGGATAGCCATGAATGGTACCTCGGTACTACAGTTCTGCATGATGCCTTCTGTGAGTGGGATGTTCTTCAGATTACTCAGTTTGTAGATGAAAAAAACAGGAATGCCAAGGCTTTGTCTCCAGTTATTACTAACTTGGAAGGAAATAGAATGCCTGTTAGATTGACTGATCAAGTGAGTTTCTGTACATGTTTCCACCAATACCAGTACCACTGATATCATTAAATATTAGAAAACTGACAGACATATTACAAAGGAGGATGCTCCTTATAGCTTCATAGTGAGCCTGTCAGTGGAGGTTCATCCAGCAACTTCACCTGTTGAACAGTCACACAAGACTGGCATGCAGACCAGAACCCCTTCACAAGTTTGAGGGCAAGATTAGGCACACCAATCTTCCATTGTTGAGTATGACAGAATAGTTTCTGAACACATGCAGTATGGACATATAAATCTTCCTTAGGAGCCGACCGATGGACATTATAAAGGAAGTCAAGCATCTTTCAACCAGGGCATGCGAAAACCAAGTGGAATACATTTTTTTTTGTAGAGTTTTATATAGCGCGAACTAGACCCGAAGATATCGGGTATCAGAGCGCTTTACATGAGCACCAGTTTCGTTACACAAGGACACGTTCATTACTAGGCACGGGGAGATTAAGTGATTTGCCCAGAATCACAGGATGTTGAGCGTCGTTGCCGAGACTCGAACCCGGTTCCCCAGCTTCGAGGTCGACCGCTCTAGCCGTAAGGCTACATCCTCTCCCCATCTGCATCTGATGTATTCAGGAGATATTTTATTCTACCACATACCAAGAGAAGAATTGATTCCATATACTATCTACTTGGCTAGGTCAGGGTGGCAGCTATTTCCCATTGAGGTACACTTTGGAGTCATTACTACTTAAAGGAAATATTCTTCTCAAACTAATCTTTCAGAATTCATGTGATAAACGAATTCCTTGAGGGTGTTAAAAAAGATATGTATATTTCAAAATAGAGGGTGAAAGTGCACACCTTTTCTTCACCGTTTAACTTTTGTCAGTTTTATCAACTTAATTATTTGTGCGTGCAGCCCGGATACGCGGTCCGCCCTGCAACCACGTGAGCAAGAATCCATCTTAGAATGACGGGTGCGTATCTTTATTGCAATGTAGCAATCAAGCTGTGCGTACGGTATGGGAGTGTAGCTACGCTCCCGTCATTCTAAAAAAGATATGTACCCAGTCTGGAGTCCTTGACCTTCCAGGGAACTAAATATAGCCCTCTTAAGGCTTGTGGTTCCTCCAATAAAGCCTGTCCACAACGTTTTTCACAGCATCTTATTTCAAAATCTGCTATGATCGTAGCTAACAGTAACAACATAGTGCTAATGAGATTGAATACCTACATTAAAAAGAGCTTTATACAGTGTTCCATAAGATCGCATCTAGGCTTCATTCTCAAGGCAGTTTCGGTTTTACCTATTAATCAGTACCTTTCCTTGGCAACTTTTTTCCAAAATCGTTCCTCTTCAGCAGAAAGGTACCTTCTCATACTTGACATCAGAAGGGCATTGAAATGTTATCTGTACAAATCCAAATCTCTTAGAAAAAATAACGTGCATCAGCTATGGACCTTTTTCAACTAGTATAGCTACTTTAATGCAGTTTATCTTCAGATGGGTGCCCTATACCAGTGGTGAGGGTACAGGTGCATGAGCCCTGTACCCCTACAGCGTCTAAGTCCATTCTTAGACATTGTAAGTGCAGTGCTGCCATTAAGAGTATATGGTGCTGGGAGCTTGTCATTACGAACTTCACAGTACAATAGTGGCTACACTGAAAACTGAGAAGTTTGGTATCAAACTTCTCAGCACATTAAACCCACACTGATGCCAGTGTGAGATTTAATGAAAAATGCACCCAGAGGGCATCTTAGAGATGCCCCCTTGAAAGACGACCAGCCTCTGGTGGGTTCCCTGACTGCCACCACGAGACCTGTTTCTGGACCCCTAGGGTGGGAGCCTTCGCTCCCTGAGCCCAGAAACAAAGCCTTTCCTGGGCGGAGGTGTTCACACCTCCCCAGGCCAGGAAGAGCCAAAGCCTTTCCTGGGCGGAGGTGTTCACACCTCTCCAGGCCAGGAAGAGCCATCTGTGGCAGGGAAGCTTCAAAGGCCTGGCAGCCTTTGTAATGCGACCCCCAGCCTCTCCTGCTATCAGGAGCAGGCCCACTTCCTGTCTCCCCTCCTTTTCGGCAGGAAGACAGGTGGGAAAAACCAGCCAGCCCAGAAGGTGTGTCCACCTCTGCCAACTCCACCACACAGGTGGGGGAGGCGAGGTGAAGCCCACTCTTCAGTGCCCGCCATCTTGCAGATGGCAGGCACTCCCCAATCAGGATTAGGGATTGTGCTCACTCCCCCACGTGGGGTGAGCACACCAAGGGTGTAGTCACCCTAAGGTCAGTAGCCCATTGGCTACTGTCCCAGAGACCCTTAAAACGCCCCCTAAATACAGTATTTAGGGGGCAGCCCTGATCCAAGAAGGCAGACAAGAAGAAACTACAAGGAGAAGAAGAAGGACCGAACAGCCGTGCAGCAGCTAACAAAAGGAAGACGCCCACTGACTTGGCCCCAGCCCTACCGGCCTGTCTCCACCTCGAACCTGCTCCTGCGAAATCCCAGTGTGTCCTGCAGCCACAACCTCGAAAACCCTGGAGGACCTGCCTGCCTTCAACCTCAAAGACTGTGTCTCCCGTGAACACCGGATTTGTTCATCTGCAACCTCTGGTTCCGGCCGGACACCGCGGATCCGCAACACTCTGCACTCGCCGTCCACGGCCCGAGCTCGAGTGGGCAAACACCACGAAGAGGTCGCCCCGGCGATCCTAACACGAGATCCGGCCTCCCCTGACCTGCCTCTAGCCGACGCCTGCAGCCTAAATCCGGAAGGCCCCCCCAACCGCGACCAGAAGCTGGTAAGAAGATCCGACCCCAAAAGGCACCCCTGCACCCGACACCCCACGGCCTTGGGTGGCCAAACCAACGGTGCCTAACCAACCCCTAACTTCCCAATTTATCTCTTGAAGTGGTGTCGCACGCAAAAGACCTTCGTCCTCAAGCCTGCAGTGCCTTTGCAAACCGGAGGTTCCCCATTGCAAACAACTGGGCGCCCAACGTCGAAACAGCACCCTGCACCCGGCCGCCCTAGTGTTAATATGTTGTAACCTTTTTATTTTATTAGTTCTAGGTTAATATTAATTATTTTAAATGAAGTTATATTTTACATTAAAATGATCAAAAATAACTAAATAATTGTAATAATTTCCACTATATTTCCCTACACAAAGATCTCTGCCTCGGTGAAGGAGATCTCCACAATGAGCTGGAAAGTTACTAACAGTAACTTCTCAGGCGGGAAATAGGTTGTAAGTCTCTCCACTCCTTTGTTTAAGGGTGCTGAGACTCTTAAGTCTACACCTAAGTGTAAATCAGGTCTCAGAAATATTGAATATCAAAAATAGTGGAGGGGAACACCAATGTGTAAAAGTAGGTCTACGGAGGAAGAGATCCACTCATGTAAATTTATCTTAATGAATAGAGCCGTAACACTTATAGAAGTAAGGAAAAGAAAGCGGTACCAACTGGATGTCCTGCTAAATCTTGTATATGTACAATAAATGTCTGGTGGTAAAAAAAGAGCTAAAACTGTTTGACCATATTAATGATCAGTAATTGGTGGGTGGCTTATGAAAGCTTTTGAGGTCCACCTCAGGTCTTGGTGTGTTCTGACTGATGCAAACCATGAGCTGAATCACACTGGAGTTAAAAAAAAAAAAAAAATAAAGAAGTTCATTGCAAGGAATCCCCACTTGCATGTTGGGGGGGCTATTTTTGGATTGGTTGAATGATTTTGTCTAAACTCAGAGTATATCTGTTTATCCTGGTGGTTATGTTAAACTGTTGATATTCCCCCATTATTTGTACAGACCGTTTTGCAGGGACAAGAGGCAATCTTTATGTGAGATTGTAGTAGAACTTTAAAGAATGACACAGATTGCTCATGCACAATATGAACATGGAAAGGGAGTGCAGAGAGGCGAACACTAAAGGTGAGGACTAAAGGTGATATCGTGACTTTGTTCTTGGAGTCATGGGGTTAAAAGTAAACCAACATGTTTTATTCCCTTCTAAGAGGCTGACGTGTTTTGTCACATGCAATTTCTGATGAACCCTGTAACTTCCTATGGCTCTTAACAGTTGTATTGAAAATCCCATCCTCGAAATGATCGGTTTTGAGCAGGTATTCATTTGTCACAGATCGCTAACAACAGAATACTCTACGATTTTAGCTTGCTAATGTGTACAAGTGGCAATATTGGTTTTAAATGGCCAGTTATTGGCTGTAGATTAAGAGCAAAATGTGGCATGTCTGTTCAAGATGGGAGTCATAGAGTGGATACCAGCGATCACTAATCAAGGCATTACAGGTCTCGTCCACTGTGCACAAAAAAAACCTCCAGAAGAACCAGATCACTTTCTGTGTAAATAAGAGTAGGCGAACTTCAGTTTATCCACCTTCCCACTCCTAAACATATTACATCCAGGAGATGGCACTGCATTAACCAAAGATTGCTTCCCCTAAAGAACCACTTTAGGTTCCAGTAGGAGCAGATCACTTACACTTTAAATATGATAAAGTGGAATGCAGTTGATCAAGCCTGGTGGCAGTCAGCTATTTAACTGGCTGCCTTTCTCATAGAAAACAATGATTGGCGGGCAATCTAAATGTGTTCAAAATGTGACATCTGCCATGGAAGACTGAAATATGCTCACAGTAAACTGGAGGTCAGGCGTTTTCCTTGCACCATTTAAGGTCTCTTTTAACTTTCTAGGATATTTGTGACTTCTGTCTATTAGTACATCCAATATATGGGGATTTCGGCAAAGAATTTTTTTTGCTTATTTTCAAGTTATTCATTCTCTATTTTTGTTAATATGACCTGAATCCAGATGTTATTTCATCTGAAGCATTTTGCAGTGTCTTTTTGCCTGTCACGGAGCAGTATTTGTTGCATTTCTGTCTCCTGGTTGTTTCTTCCAAATCACTTCTTCTTAGGCTTGCTCCATTGATACTTTAAAAAACAAACCAATGTTAGGTAAATAATGTGCTCTCGTTGGTGTCTCTCATTGCTTTGGTCTGTTTCCCTTTCAAGGAGGACCTCTACTTCTTCTGTTCCATCATGAGTTGAGAAGAGCTCCCTTTGATAACTTTTCCTGGGGCATTAAACGTACTACTTTCTGAAGTGGCAATTTTGTTTCTTCATTATAATTATGCTCTGACTTTGCTTTTAAGTGGGTTCACAGTTAATTGGCAGATCTTGTGCGAGTTGACATATACTGACGGCTTGTGCGTACGGAACTGGCAGATGGCTCATAATCTACGACCACTCACTTTATTCTCAATTAAATCAGAACAGTACCCACCAGTGGTTGCTAACATGCTACCCGAGTTTCACTTCTTGGGGCCCGAGGCCCAACAGAAACAGAGTTGCATCTGCTGTCTGTGCATGTTCAGCAAGGTTCAGTCTTTGGTTTCTTGAGATTCATCAGTTTATGGTTGCCTATGTGCTGGAGTTTCAGAGCAGCAGAGGAAGTCCTCTTTACCTTTACCCACCTATAGGAGGCTGGCTTAGTATATGGTGTACACTCACAGGAGTGATTAAATTAAAGCTGCACTGTTTTACCACTTAATCAAGTGAAGGTTAAATGAAAAACTATCACAAGCTAGGCAATTTATTGCATTTGGACGGTTGTAGGACTAGGTGTGCACCTCCCCCTAGACTTTCTATGCTAGGACAAATGGGGCTTCTCTCACAAGAGGGCAGAGGCAGGCATTAAGGTGCTGTATTCTCAGAGAGCGATATCTCCACTGTGCTTCAGGATGTGCTCCCACGCGCTGAGCCCATGTTTGCTGAGCTCTGTCCGTGGATCTCAAAAGAAGCATGAGTGCCAATGAGCAACAATATGTTCTGACCCCTTTGGCACCATTGCAGCCCTGCCCTTGCCATTTTTGGCAGGGCTTGCAACTCTTTGGTAGCAGGTGCAGCTAAACCAACAAAGTTACCTACAGGGCACCCTGGTCTTCTACTGAAATCTGTGCGCCATTTCATGTGGTTGACTTCCACTATATTCTTTTACTATCACTGAGGTCTCCCCTCCTCTCTCAATTCGATGTGTCTAGTGATCTTGGAGTCGCAGATTGAGAAGCTCTGCTCCCTTCAATGTCATATTGGCAGCAATTGGTTCAACACTCGCTGCACAGCTTCATGTGCATCGGATTCCAATTCAGGGGTTAAATAAGAAACATTTAGCTCATTCCTCTCTTTGAAGAATTAGAGCCCTGGGCTTGCATGAGGAGCAGCTAGATGACTTTGATCCAGCGCCAATACCAAAAATAATTGATCAGGGATCGATACTCCACAATTCACTAAAATGGCCCATACACATTCACCCAGATGTCCCTGATGCGCTGGAGTCAATTTGTTTTGTTCATTTCTTATTACTCCTAAACATCTGTTTAAAGATCATGTATTGATATCAACGCTTCCTCTATTTGGTCGATGGACCAATTAGTTGAATAGTTGATGGTAATGATAAGACACCAACCCACCCGACATTATTTTAATTAATCACAGACTCTCGAAAAGATTAATAGGTGAGTTTATCTCAAAATTCAAAGTAAATGCTCATCTGCATCAGGTCACAATTACAAACATCGAATCACACAATCAGAGAAATAATGCAATTTTTCAGACTCTTTCTACAACGGCATTGTGCAATGAAGGAGTGGATAGAGTAAGAGACAAAAGAGTTCAGCAGAATAATTATGCCAAACAATATAATGCCTAACGGAAGGATAGATGAAGAGACAACAAGTTCATCTAAAAATAATGCATATCAATATTTTGTTGACGGAGTGGATAGGTGAAGAGACAAATACATTAATGCTGAGAGCAACACAGGCTAGATACAAACTTATTGGCTTGTTGGAAATACCACCCCCTGAGCCCAGGAGATGATGGAGGTTTCCCAAAGTTGTTCAGGAAACACAATAAGAGTTGGTCAGGGAAAAGGACAGGAAGGTAACAGCTAGGCCTCTCTGCAATCCGACGGACAGCGACGCATCTCCCTCTTTTTCCTGCCTGCCGAAGAGTCCTCTCGAACCTCTCTCCTCAAACTCCCCTCTCGAACTCTCCTTCTTGACTCTCTCAAACACGCCCCTAAAGGTACCCCAATTATAGTCTAAATTGACATGTCCATCCCTCTAATGTTGCAAGTTTCTTTTCATTCTGCATCGGGATTGGTGGGTTGGGGAAGTGGCATTGTCATACCACCATGACTTGCCTTCATTCAACAACTTTATTGTGTGAAACGGTTCCCATGACCCAAACTTTATTCTATTAATTAGTTTCACATATATCGATACATTTGGTACATTCTTCTTTATTCAGTTCATATTTCCGCAGAGCACAACCCCAGTCTCACGCTTGGATGCAGGAACTTGGCAGTCAACTGATGCTCTGGCCTTCACTCCATCATGTAATTTTGTAATGCTCAGCACAACTTGCTGGTCTCATGTCAGAGCAGACTTGCTCCGAGTAAACTTCCCCCTCCCTGTCACATCCTTTTTCAAGATGGAGGCTTCATTCAACATACTGAAGTAAATGAAAACGAACAAATATTAATTATATGATAATGAAACCCTCCCTGTTCCCCACCCACCTTGCACTACTTCCCCATTATGGTTACCTAGCATAAGCTTAGTGCAAAAGCGGCATTAATATTTAACTTTTCAAAGCGGAAGTGCAACTTGCAAAACACTCGTGCAACTTTTTTGTTTAACTTCACATCACAAGATTAATACCGATTTATTTATTAACGTATTATTTCAGGCATGCACAAAGCAATTCCCATAAGTTTATGTAGGTGCATGTTAGATTTTAATCACTTCTACTTACTGTTAGTATGTATTATGGGGGTACTTGATCCGAGCAGGTTTCAATTTTGCGAGACCCTGCTCCATCAACTTTCTACATAGCCATGCCCTTATTTTCCCATCTTTTGGAGATGAGCAGCTAAAACCATGTTACCTTAGTACTTCTATTGGAGAATGTCACAGTGACTTGGCCTACTTCCCAATTTATGTTGTGAAATAAGAATTTCTTGCAGACACCTTTTCTTGCAGTTTCCTCATCTTTTGAATATTTTCCAGGTGCAGTATCTCCCTAGCACATACTGGTGGTGACTCCAGCTGTGGCTCCCCCACAGCATGTGATGACACTGAGCCACATAACTTGCTACTTTGTTCGCTGGAATAATTTACTTTTTCGAATCTCTTTAGACCCAGATCTCCCTACATTCAAAAGATGTACAAATATATGTCTGTTCCGCAGTGTACCGAGCATTGCTCTGTAGGTGTTGGACTTTCAGTATTGTTGTTCATGCAGGAAAAGATGTGTATATCTAATTCATCCGAACATTTGTACATGTTGGGACGGACACTATCCTGGGCACACGTGGTTGGGATAATAGTTCAGAAAAAAGTCTCGAAAGTTGCCCAATTTAAGATCGACATCAGTTATGTAAGTCAAGATTATTTTAATGATGCACAAAGAAAAGCGACCAGCCGACACGTGTTTCGTCACAGTGGGAAGTAATCCCGTGACTCTTCAGGGCTGGGAAAGATAAAAATATGTACAAATAATAAGAAACACTCATAAACACAGTGTAAAGCCGCGTGACCAGTGATGATGACACACAATATCACCAGAGCAAGTGGAGGAAACCCCAAGGTTGAAGCGTGGAGTGAATCTAGGTGCAGGAGTCAGCAGAGGGATGCCAACTGAAAGAGGAATCAAGGCTACGTGACAAGGGACTGTGGCTGTGTAACTGGACATGGTGACAGAGGGTATCTGTCGCGGAATGTAACAAAACAAAATTACACAAGCATCACTCGGAATCGCAGAGCAGTGAGCACACGAATAAACAAAATCGTAGCGGTGACTGTGTGAGAAGGTGGAGGACAAAGTTTAAAAACAGCATTGTATCAAGTGGTGATAACTTAACATGAAGAAAGGTATCTAACGGAATCAAAGTGAAAATGATCACTGATTGAAAACACGTAGCAAGCATCATTCGGAATCGTAGTAAATTGTGGTAGTTAAGGTGTCTAACGGAATTGAGTGAAAATGATCACTAATTGAAAACACGTAACAAGCATCATGTTGCCTTGGCCTCAGGAATGATGGCTGTTGCTGGTGAAGGCCAGAAATGGTGAGCCTTCACATTGTCACTTAAATTCAGGTAAGTCCCTGAAAAGCGAACCAGAGAGGGTCACCACCATAAGAATAAGAGGCACGGGAAGGACAGTTTTTCTTGCTCAGCCAAACAAAGATCCTTCTCCCGGACAGATCCAGTAGGTGGCGGTGCTCACTTTGCCACTGGATTCAAGATAGCCTGGCTGATGACGGCTGTAAGCCAGAACCCGGTCCCAGGATGCTTGTTTCCGGTCCAGGGAAGACATGGCTTGGCAGTTCGGGCTGGACTGTTCCCATGAGGCACAGGGTCAGACTGATTTGCATATGGCCATGTCTGAACTGGGGTGGCGGAGTGAGCTAAAGAATGATGATGGATTAAACCCAGATCAGTTGACTGGGGGTGAGTGCTTGCAATGTTCAACACTCCGTCCATCATCCCCTTTGGTTTTGCTATGTTCGCCCTAAGTTGGCAGGGTATGCCCAGACGTGGGTCCCTTGCTCACTTTGCCACTGGATTCAAGATAGCCTGGCTGATGACGGCTGTAAGCCAGAAACCGGTCCCAGGATGCTTGTTTCCGGTCCAGGGAAGACATGGCTTGGCAGTTCGGGCTGGACTGTTCCCATGAGGCACAGGGTCAGACTGATTTATTTGCATATAGCCATGTCTGAACTGGGGTGGCGGAGAGAGCTAAAGAATGATGATGGATTAAACCCAGATCAGTTGACTGGGGGTGAGTGCTTGCAATGTTCAACACTCCGTCCATCATCCCCTTTGGTTTTGCTATGTTCGCCCTAAGTTGGCAGGGTATGCCCAGACGTGGGACCCTTGCTCACTTTGCCACTGGATTCAAGATAGCCTGGCTGATGACGGCTGTAAGCCAGAAACCGGTCCCAGGATGCTTGTTTCCGGTCCAGGGAAGACATGGCTTGGCAGTTCGGGCTGGACTGTTCCCATGAGGCACAGGGTCAGACTGATTTGCATATGGCCATGTCTGAACTGGGGTGGCGGAGTGAGCTAAAGAATGATGATGGATTAAACCCAGATCAGTTGACTGGGGGTGAGCGCTTGCAATGTTCAACACTCCGTCCATCATCCCCTTTGGTTTTGCTATCCACTTTTCTGACACCAGAGTCGACCCAGTCATCAGAACCCAATGTGATGTTCGAGAGCTTTTAGCCAGATTTCCCAGCCCCTTCTTCAAATATCTCTCAGATTAACACTTTTCAGCAGGCCATGCTTGAAATTTTCAGAGCTCTTTCTCTGACCTGGTGCACGTCATGTCACCAAGGCGGAGTCAGGATCACTCTTCTTTCTTTTGCCAGGGACTGCAGCCTGACACCAGTCGGCCCTTCATGCAGTCTCTCGAAGCCCTCTACTTTACTGTTAAGCAGGCCACCACCCAAGCAAGAGTAGCCCTTTTCTAGAATTTGCCACGACAGTGAGAACTTTATTTGAAGGTGAGCTTCTTGGCAAGCTCTTCCCTAGGATTCCGAAATTTTTACATGTTGTGGCCTTGTTAGTCTTAGCATCAGAAACACTTTAGATGTTGGTTTCAGCCCTCCCATGCACCGTTGAGGAGGGTAGGGAGGCATACCAGTTGTTGCCTGCTCATTACACCAATGCTAGACTGTACCTTGACTGTGGGAATGAAAGAAGCTGTCCCAGAAGCTGACATTGTGCCTCATTCAGGCCCTCATTTAAGGACCTCAGTTCCTTTTCCTCAGTGGTTAGGCAAGCTGCAGAGGTTTACTAGCTTCCATTGCCTGTATCAGATTTTAAGTCAAACCCGTTGTCTGAAACCTTACAAGGTTCAGTAGCCGCCTTGGAGTTATTGCACCCTGTAAGGGATGCCTTGTTAGACCCCATAAAGAAAACTTGGGAGAAGCCCTTACTGATACTGGCAGTTAGCAGAGAGATCACTAGGTAGCTTTGGCCCGCTTACGCAGACTCCAAATTTCTACCAGATCAACAATCATGTGGGAGCTTGGTGGCTCATGTTCCCTGTGTAAAATTGAACCTGAACGTATTCTCATAAACTCCCCGCAGATGAGGAGTCCAAGTGCTTTAACATCGTAGGCCACTCTGTTTTTTAACTGAGGATGTCTAGTGGAATTAATGGCTCTCCTGCTTTATTTGCGGTTTAAGAGGATGGCTGATCTGGCCACTAGCCAGTGTCAGTTTGCCAGATTGCATGAGTGGTCCATTTTTCCAACTCAGATCGCCAAGTCACTGCCAGGATGGATATGGACACCACAGATACACTTGCCAGTTCCATGACTTTGGGAATGATCATCTGGTGGCATACTTTCCACTGGGTTTTCCGTTGTTGTACAAGCAAACTTGATAGATATGCCCTTTGATAGTGTCTTTTTGAGGACAAAGCATACTCCACACTTCAGCATTTTAAACAGAGCAGAACCACAGGTTTCTGCCTTAGTCTTGCACCTCCTGACAGGCAATATAACTAGCATCACCTTAAAGTGCTCTTGGTTCTCTAGGGTGCTACCTTCTATGCAGAAACAGCTCTCGCAGCTGTCCTGAATACTAACTATTATTTGTGTCACAAAATATGCCAAGGTGTTGCCAAACAAAGGCAAAATCAGCAACTCCGTCTTCTTCACAAGCATGACCATTGTGTGGGTGGACAGATGCCCCCGTTTCGAATCCACCAGAGGACTATAACCTCTGGCAAGTGGGTCTTCCAGTTTGTTCACAAAGGCTATGCCTTTCTTCATTTCAACCTATTAGCTATTTAACCTCTGCTGCTCATGCCCAGACTTTTCTGCTGCTGTTCCTTGCAGAGCTTGGCAAAGGTGCTATGGAAAACGTCCTGGAGGAGAAGTAACGCCTGGAGTCCTGCTTATACTTTTTCCTGATGCCTAGAAGGATGGCGGCCTTATGCCAGTTTTTCACTTGAGGATCCACAACTGCTTCTTAAAGAATGACAAATTCAAGATGCTTACTCCGGATTGGGTCCTGCAGACAATTTAGCACCAGCCCTGAATGATGTCTTGACCTGCTGAACATCTATTCCTGCATTATGGTTCTGCGGTTATAGAGGTGTTATCTGAGATTTGTGGCATTCTGACCACTATCAGTTTATGGTTCCACAAATGAGTCTTTACAAAGGTTTGGAGGATGTGGCTGCACAGCTTTGCAGTTCGAATTGCAAGCCTTTCCATTTTTGGATGGATGGCTGGTAAAAGAGGGCTTGCATCACTGGATGTCAACCACCACCTACTTACATTTGGGGGTTGCAATGAATCTTGCAAAGTAACAGTGGCAGCCATCATATTCATTGGTATAGTTCTGAATTTTATCAAAGATTTTCCCTCAGACCAGACAGGATACATTAAGGCTATGATCCCGACATTTCATCCAAAGGCAATGCAACAGTCTTGGCGGCCCTCAGGTTTCTGGGCCTTATTACTTTTTGCATATTTTCTTGTTCTCGGTGGGAGGTCGAGAATGAAGATGTTTCAGTGCTGTCTTTGACTTTATTGGTTTCAGCACCTGTGTGGGCCTATTAGAAGAGGTGGTTATCTTTCCTGAGGTGTTATACAAGCTTCATTCGTGGCTGGCCACATTGTCCCCACTGCCCCCCCCTACTAAGGTGAATGTGGTGACAAGTATCTCTACTGTAGGTTGGCAGAGGTCATCAGGATGAGAAATAATTGTATATCAGTCTTCTGGAATTGCAGAGTATCCACTTTGCTCTGAAGGTCTTCTCATCTAATATAAAATAGAAAGCAGTTCAGATTTATACAGACAACACTATCACAATGTATTATGACTTTATAGCAGGGTTGGTGCCGGTGATCTTCACTGAGTAAGGGTTCCAACAGTTGGACCTCTTTAACCTCCTTAGAGAATGCCAAATGCACCTCGTTCTGTACTCTGCAGTGCTTTTTCTAGAAGTCCTGGATGAAGTTTTTCCGATACTATCATACTTATCCAGGTACTCCTTGTTTCCCAGTCCTAATGATTTCTTAAGTTATTTAGAAAACCGAGAGACTGTGCATGAGAGATCCTGCTTTCACCAGATTGGGCAAGGAATTTAAATATTTAGAGCTGTTGACTCCAGTTTCTTTCCTTCAATTTGACTGAGTGGATCTTCTGTCATAGAAGAGGGCCAGGCAGCACCCCCAACTTTCAAGTCTCAAACTTTATACCGATGTATTGAAAGAGGTGGTAGGAGTAATCTGTGCTTGTTTGGCCTCCCCCCTAAGGGAGCAGGTAGATTCTGGTGGCTTTGCAGTCTTTGACACAGTTATTCTCTGTAGGTTGGTGGGAATGATGTGTGGCCTTATTTTCTTGAAACCAGTGCACTCCTTTAGGGACAACATTTCAGATGGTTTGCATTTTGCATTGATTTAGCCAGGTATTGCCTTTGGATAGGTACAATTAAGAGACAATTGCCTGCTTTATCAGCTTTTCTATGTTTGCTTGATCATTGTTTAAATTGCCCTCTGTCTGTTTTTCTATTCCTTCTTTTTCCCTTTGTGATGCCGCAGTTGGATTTGAATTTCGGTAAATGTTTTTATGGTTTCACCATTCGAGCTGATGCAGAGTTGTTCAGTCAGACTCTTGCTCTTGAAAGCTGTTTTTTCTTGTTGCTGTTACCAACCACCGAAATGGTCCATGAGCTTCAAGAACTCACTGTAAATTATCCTTATATCATATTCTTTCAGGATAAGTTGGTTCTGCATGCTTATGCATATATTTTGCCTAACATTTTTTCCCCATTTAATGTGTGGTAGTCTATTATCTTCCAGTCTTCCCTCCTGCGCCCCTCTCCAGTGATGAGAAGAGATTGTATCGAGGGAACCCTAAGGGCCCTCCATGATCAAGTTGGAACCGGAGGTCAATCAGTTGTTTGTTGGCACTGCTGGTCCATCTCCATGTGGCGCATTGTTTGCCTCAAGGTCTATTATGCTCTAACTCAGAAGAACCCATCATAGAACATTTAAGCACATTCAGTTATTGCTAAGGCTGCTTTCCCAGTTTTGTTTATAGCATTCAGTGATAGATGCCTGTTGTGCAGCAACTTGGACTTCTGCCTACACCATCATGAATTGCTTTGACTCACAAGCTCGAATGACTACTATTTTGCCAGCTCATTACTTCAAGATTTTTATTTCACATACCTTCTTCAGAGAAGTACCCAGAAGAAGAAGAAGTTTCTTGTCTTTGCTAACTTTTTGGTAAATACTCTGTCCACCCACAGTTTTCCTTATTTTTGGGAAAGCCTCTAGGCGCCAGATAGGCTCTGGAAACCTTTCTTTTAGCAGTACCTCCATAGCTACTCCAGCTGCGGCTCAGCCACAGCCATCAGGTGCACAGACACAAACCTATATCAGGCAAGACCCAAGAATTAAGAGGCTTTACAACAATATTCAGATCAATATATCAGTCTGCGTCCTTATTCTCTGGTTATGAAGAAGATAGATAGAATTAACATTACCGTAGAGTGGTGTCACGGTGTTTTACTCGTTTCTGGTGGAGAAGCAATATTGTACTTTCAATGCTGATCTGTACCACCAGACGTTGGCAAAGAAGTGGAGCACCTGAAAAATACAATTTCGGGTTCAGTCGGGTGCCTAGAAAGAGGTTGTAGTAAGGAATCTGCTGGAGCCAACATATCCTGTAGAACCGTGGTTCTTAACCTTTTGACTGCTGTTGGCGCCTATTTAAACGTTACGGGAATCTGGGGACCCCCACTGAGTAATTATTTAAACCAAAGAACCTCGGCCTAAGCAGTCTCGATGATTTGAACCTCAAAAATGCATAGAAATTCGAAAACCAGCATTCATCAAACAAATACACAAATTATTAAATATTTTTATTAAAAAACAAATATAAAAAAATTGAGATTTGAATGGAATGGCTGGAGCTTTTCTAAATTCAATTGAGGCCACCCGTAGTTCATATTATATTATATTTGATGCACGTGCACTGCTCACACGAATCAATGAGGATGCCAACTTAATTTTTAGCCTCAAATTCATTTACAGAATATTTTAAAGTTTGTTTTACAATTTGCTTCTTTTGTTTGTATACATCTTATCCGTTAGTATTTAATTTTCTAATCAATTGCAGACCCCATGAGTAAGTGTTGTGGACCCCCAGAGGTGCCCAGAACACATGTTAAGAACCACTGTTTTAGAAAGTATGTTACCAAATGTGGGCAACGTGTTCTTCTCTAGTATTGGATTTTCTTTAATACAATTAATCATTGAAGAGATTTGTCCACATCCTAAATTTTGGAACACTCTGTTAAACTGAAACAGTATGTCTGAATAAACAGCTAAAAAGAATGCCTATGAAAATTCAACATTTTCTGTTGCTGTTCGTCTTAAAAAGAACTATATATGGCAATATCAAAACATCCTGTTAGAAAAATAAAATAAGGTTTAAGTAGAGGTGGCAGCAGTTCTGCCAATGCCTCATTTTCATTTTCCCTTTCTTAAAAGATAGAAATGATAAGGAAACTGACTCGATACGCATGCATCCCTGCATAGAGAAAAAACTACTCTACTACCTTAGGGTGGCTATGGACAGTTACTATCCAAATGTGGAACACAGTCATGGTCGCCCCTTTAATTCTTTTTTTTCCAACATTGTGGGAAGGTTCCTAGAACTCTGAGCTCTGCCCTTTCATCTGCTTTTCTCACCTTCATTTCTTTAGTGTGGCATTTTATAAATCTCTTTCAATGTTTTTTGCCCTTTTATGGGTTTTGATGTCGTATTCTGACAGGTAAATTTATTTTCTCTCAGCTGAAGACCTATTATTTGGTCAAAAACGTTTATGGGATGGGAATTAGTTTCTTTTCCCACTGATTTCTCAAATAAATTTGAAAATGCTGAGGGGAAAGATATTAAATGGACTGGTGGTCTACTGCCGTTTAGAGTTGACTGGCTTTCACAATAATGCTAGGGGCAGTGCTTCAAATGGCCATTGATGGAGTTGTGTTCTACCAAAGGTTCTGCTGCCCCCGAAACTTCACATTGGTCACCTGTAGGATTTCCTACCATTTGTAAGGCTCTCAGTGTCATCAGAGGAATTGAACTTCAATAGAGGCCTACAATGATGGGCCAGAACTCCATATAGAAATTCTCGATACCAGGCAGAAGTCTTTGACATTGAGAAGGTAGTGTGCCTGATGTCAAATGAGGTCTATGCCTAAGAAGGGTACACCATTTTGGCTGTCATCTAATCACTAGAATAAGGTTCCTATTTCATTGTTGATCCAGATTATGACGTTATGAGATTGAAATAATTTTTCTTCCCAAAAGTAATTTGCATTGAGGACCGTTCATCCTTCTTTTTCCTCATCCGAACATCCATCAAAGTTGACACATACTGGACACTAGAGGAGCACCAAATTTTACCTGGAAAGGATTACTCTTTTCGATTGATGACTAGTAATTCATTGGCTTTACAGGTCGAAAGATAAGTAGTGTGGTTTGTAAAGAGGCTGGTGACATTTTGCATCCGAAGCTGCTACATTCTGACCAAGAAAGATCTCCAAGTGGGTATGGCAGCTCTCTCCATGAGAGTCATTACTCTGTCTTCTATTCAGACTTTTAATAAGCACTACTTCATTAATTCAAATGCATTGAATGAGCCACAGTTTTGTGGGTCAATCCTTCAGAATTTTATGGTAAAATATTAACGGTTAATGAGCTCTGTCTCACCTCCTCTTGCTGTGCTGCTTTGGGATTGGCTTATAACGATGAATCTGCAAAAAGAAGTAGCCATTAGAATAAATTGTTACTTATTTTCGGCACTATACTTTCTCATAGATCTAGTAGTCCTCCTGCAGATTCTTAATTGTCCTCTTGTCTTTGTTCTGCTGAGGAACTGTAAATTATTCTGTAAAGTTGCCGAAAGATTTAATTATCGTTGGCTTCATCTTCATTCTGACTTGTGTTTAGTGGAGTGCAGAAAGTTAAGCGGAACAGGCATCACCAGTGGAAGTTGGTGCCTTAATGGATCTCCTTCATTACTTCCAGGGAAGAAATCGTGCTGATCTGCTGCTGGAGTTACAACCACACAGTCTGGTGCCTGTGAGTTCCATATGCTAAAACAAATATTTCGGATCCAGCCTGAAGGAAAGGGAAGAACTCATGATGAGGAGTATGTGGAAAGGCTAGCTATCCATCAGAAAGAACATTTTCAAATATAAGTAATTATATCTTTACAAACTGATGTTCAGGATGTGTCCAATGCCATGTGGGGATTTTTACAGCAACACTGGATGATCTCAAGGATGATGTTTTGGTGCAGTGGGCCAACAGGGTGGGCATATGGATCTTTTGAGTTGGCGGACAGAGGTAGAGCGATTTCTGAAATTACTGGAAATTACTGGACTGAGTACCTTAATACTGAATCAGTACCATTTGTGTCTAGGATTTCAGGGAGCAATTTGATTCCAATTTGGATAGAGTAACAAGTGCACGTGAAATTTAATTAGAATGTTTTTACAGCTAAGGTTATAAGGAAGTGGAAGGGAGGACAGGAATATGATTTGAAGAAAGGGGCGATGAAAAGCAGAGTAAAGATTGATGATTGGGTTACAGTGAAGATGACAGGTCAATATTTGCTGTGCCCAGTAGGGCCTCTGTCTCGGGAATGGTTATTTTGCAGTGGGTATTGTAGATGATGCAGTCTGAGACGATTAGACATTTACAAGGCAAGTGAGGCATGTGGAGTAGTGTAGTGGAATTCCATATTGTGTTCTTGTGAGTTGTTTTTATTGTGTGTGTGAATGTATGTTTATATGAGTCAAATGGGGGAGGTAGAGGAGAAAGACAAAAGGACTCGTCCTCCTATCGAACTTAACAATATACAAAGAGAGCCCGTCCGTCAATCTTGTACTTGACTTCCACTTCTGGTTTGGAAAGCAGAATGTTTTCTTTATATAACCCTCACCCACCAGGGTTTCCACTTGTTGGCCTGTTTCATCAATGTGTCTTTCCCATTCTGCTACGTAACTTGTAGGTCGCAGCACACCCCGTTCCGCAGTGGAACGGGAAGGACTCAATGATGCATGCCACCTGGGGGAAACCCTGGTGGGTGAAGGGTTAGCTAAAGAAAACATTGTTTTCCAAACCAGAAGTGGAAGTCAAGTCCAAGATTGACGGACGGGCTCTCTTTGTATATTGTTAAGTTTGATAGGAGGACAAGTCCTTTTGTCTTTCTCCTCTACCTCCCCCATTTGATTCATATAAACATACATTCACAACACACAATAAAAACTACTCACAAGCACACAATATGGAATTCCACTACACTACGGACGGGCTCTCTGTGTATTGTTAATGTATGTTTGTCATGTGAAAAGGAGGAGATGTGTTGAAATAATTTTGGTGGCACAAGTTAACAATGTATATCATGTTCTTTTATGTCATTAGTCTGCTGTGGATGAAATCGGGAGATGGCTCATTTTTACTGGATGCCAATGATTAATAAATGTGTGTTGTTCCATGACAAATCTTCAGCTTCGTTTTTGATAGGAATCTTTGCAAATGACCTTCTTATTGACTTCAATCAATCATTAGCTCTCCTTTGGATTTTAAACAAAACCCATAAACGAACAAAACAATACAGTTACACAAAAACATCGGAGCCAAAAACTCATAACATATCACAAATTATTTATAATTGTTTCTGCTCCTACTTAAAGCCCATTTTTTTGGAGGGGAACATGGCGACCGCGTGAATGTGCATCGCAGATCGATGCCTCTGAGGAGAGCGAACTTACCGGTGGAGCGGGGGACGGGCCGTATAGATGGCGGCACGTCATTGACTGTGGGAACGTAGGGGGAAAGCCCTTGGCCGATGGATGTGGCATTTCCAGGAGACCAGTCTGTTGCGTTGCAGCTTGGCAGCGGCTGCTCTAACGTTCCTGAGAGGCTCTTGTACTCGGATCATGCCGGGGCCGGCCGCCGCGTTGGGCAGAATCAGAACAGGTCAGCCCACGGCAGCGCCTCCGTCCCCATCATTCACTCCTTGCAGCGGCACTCCTGGTGTTGATTACAGGAGGTTAGAGAAGGAGGTTGCCCTCAGTACAGCAAAAACGCGGCTTACGTGGTTGAGGCAGCCTATTTGCATTGAAGGCGGGAAAAAGCCCTCCAGCCTAAGAGTGATGAAAGTAACAACCCAGCAAGATGGGAGATATTCATCATTACGCACCCGGGGCAGAACTTAATGGTGAGAACCTAATCTTCCATCTAATCAATGTGAGGCAGCCCTGCTATTCCAAACTCCTCAACAGCTCCATACAGAGTTAGTCATTAAGCCCCATATTAAGACACGAGTAGAACAAGCTGGTAAAACTGCACCTTCGTCACAAGAACAGAATGGGGAAGGAGGCGAGCTAGGAGTTCGAATCTCTCAGTGAAACCCACACCTCGCTGAACTCCTTTGTTAGAGTTATGGCACAAAGAAACAGTTTAGCTAAGAGTACCGTGCTCCAGGGCACACTGACCCCTGAACAGGCCCTGAGATCATCAGAAAATTAATGACAGGCCACTTTGAACAATCAGAATGTAGTCACCATATGTACTGTTGTTTCCGAAGTGGCGCTTTCTATCAATGGTGGCCAGAAAGTGCAAATTCAGAATAGATATGCTACTTTGGCTGATCTGGCAGAGGAAAGTGTGGGCCCGTTGCAGACACCGAGGAGTGGGACAAGTGACAGCACAGAAGGAAATAAAGGACCTATGATCACTGGCCCTGTAAACCTTGAGAGTTTAGTCTTGGACTTGCGGGCAGAAATTCAAAAAATATTGGGATTTCAGAATCAAATCAAAGAGACATCCAGAGTGCATGTCAAGCACTGGAAGCCAAGTTAGACAACATTACTCAGAGAACCATGGCCTTAGAATTTTCCTCTGAGATACTAGCATTGAAACGTCAAAATCTTCAAGATGATTTTGAAAGGCTGAAAAATCACTCACGCCGTACAAACTCAAATTATTTATAATTCATAAAATGGAAACATTCTGGTTTGTTGATTTTAAAATTGGTATTAAAACTTTGCGACTAGGAAACACAGTACTTACAGTAAAAGATAAAATGTGTCAGAGATTGAGGGCAGATCTCATCACAGGGACAAATTAAAATAGATGCTTAGTCCTATTGGCCAAGGAGAAAACCCAGATAACTCCTAATAGTACTGATCCGAAATTTGGCTAGCACTGTCTTTCTGAGGTATTCTTCACAAAATCTAAATAGGATTCTGTGCTATTGCAGGTTTGGACCATGACATAGTACCTAACAGTAGGTTTTTAGTTTGAAATCTTTTTATTGAATAATCAACAGACAAGATGCATTTCTCAAAGAGGCGTAGGTTTTGGGCCAGCATACGTTTTGGTGCTACGCAGAGCATCAGAAAAATATCAAAAAGAACTGTCCCGCCCCCTCCCTATCCCTACCCGCCCCTCCCATCTCCTCCCCTGTTGAACGCACCCAGGCAAAGAATTGATATACGGGCCCAGCACCCCATGCGCTAGATTGTGACATTTAAGTTTCGCTTTGGCTCAGCTCGGGAAGACGGAACAGCCGCAAGTATCGAGGGCAGGACAACTCCCGGAACTCAGTGCAAAGCAGAGAGACAAAGGGCTGCCACACCTCGGCAAAAGAGGTCCCGTCACCTTGAAGCGAAAAGGAGATGCGCTCCATGCCTAGGACATACCACAGCCGATGAAACCAACCCTGCACTGTTGGTGTTCTATCCGTGCCCCAGTGTGATAGTATGTTCTGTAGTGCCGCTCCTAGAGCTATACCTAGCTGCTTACCCTTACGAGATTTGAGGGGGAAAGTAAGCCTGTCGGACACTCCCACAACCACATATGCAGGAAAGCGTAGTGTCGAAGTGACCGTCGATCTCGTCCAACACTTGTGTCCAGTAGGTGGTGAGAGTAGCGCATTCCCACAGCAGGTGTAAGAGTGTGCCTTCAGCGTCACACCCCCTCCAGCAGGTAGGGGAGCGGTCGGGGTCGCGCTTATGAAGTCTGGAGGGTGTAAGGTACCAATAGGTCACAATTTTAGTGGCTGTTTCAATGCTCGAGATGTTACGTGCGGAGTGTCGGGCTCTATAATAAACATCAGACCGTTCTTTAGGTGTCAAGGCCCGGCCAAGCTCACCCTCCCACCGTCTTTGGCCGGCAGATTTAGCCGCTTGTTCGGGGGGGTGTAGCATGTGGTAATGTTCCGTGATAAGTCGCTTTGAGCAGCATTTCGAGAGCAACCGCCGCTCACACCTAGTGAGAAGCCTCTCCGCTCCTGAGCGGATTTGGGGTTGCAGAACCCATTGTCTAATCTACAAGTAATGGTAACGTTCTGTATCGGGTATGCGAAAGTCAGACTTAAAATCCTCAAAGGGACAGGGGCCCTCAAGATCAAAAAAATGCCCGATAGACCTACCCCCGGCTGCGTCCCACTGACAAAATGCCTCCCAGTTGAGGCCTGGGGAGAAGTCCGGATTTTCCGTAATGGGAGTGAGTGAATGCCTCTAATTCGGCCAAGAACGCCGGGACTGAAGTATGGGGGGGGTCTCCAACGTGGCTACTACATCGTCAGCATAAAGACTTGATGGTATGGCGTTCCCCCCCCCCCCCCCAAAAAGAATCCCCTGAATCTGCTGATTCTCCCTGATCCTTTGAGCCAGTGGCTCCATGTAGAGAGCAAATAATAGGGGGGGAGAGCGGACAGCCCTGGCGCGTTCCCCTGGCGCTAGTAAAAGGGGCAGAGGTAAAGCCATTCACTCTGACCGTAGCTGAAGGGCGGCTCTATCCGCTAAATACCCATTGGCGAAAGCGGCGGCCAAACCCGAACCTCTCTAACACTCTCTCCAGGAAGGGCCAGTGAACCCTGTCAAATGCCTTCTCGGCATCTATTGACAGGAAGACACGCTCCTCCGACTGTCGGTGGGACTTATCCAAGAGGTGCAGTAGCCGTCTAGTATTATCGCTGCACTGTCTTGTCGCGACAAATCCGGCTTGGTCCAGATCTATTAATCCCGGCATCAGAGGCCCTAATCTAGCTGCAAGTATCCCTGTGAAAATCTTGAAGTCAATATTCAAGAGAGATGTCTGCCTGTAGGAGGCACAATATCTATTATCTTTGCCAGGCTTGGGCAAGACCGCTATCAACGCCAGAAGCATTGTGGGGGGCAGCTCCCTATTGTCATCAATGGCATTGAAAAGCCGTGTCATTATTGGAGCTACAAGTGGGCAAAGCGTTTTGTAAAAAAGGGCAGTGAAGCCGTCTGGGCCAGGGGATTTAACGAGTTTGAGACGGGCTATGGCCGTAATAACTTCTTCAACTCTAATGGGGCTATCGAGGGACGATGCCTGGTCGGCCTTCAACATAGAGTGCGTTATGCCCTGAACATACCTAGATGGGTTTTGATCAGGTAATGATTGTGCGGCATACAACTTTGCGTAGAACTCCCAGAAAGCGTTTGCTATGTCTTCGCCCCGTGTGGTCTCGGTGCCCTCGTCAGTGAGAATGCGTGGGACTGTCACTGCCTGCCTTGTAAACGGTCGCATTTGTCCCCCCAGTATAGAATGCATGTTTCAAGCAAAGTGCAGCATGTTCTGCCCTATCAAGATCAAGGTTAGCTAATTGTGCCCTGACGGCTTTCAATTTCCTCCAGATTCGGGTAGCCCCTGTCCTCTTGTGGATCCCCTCCAATTCAAGTACTTGCTTGGAGAGGTAATCTCTCTTCTCCCTGCGTATTCTATTGTCAGCAGCCGATGTAGCTATTAAGTCGCCCCGAGCTACTCATTTGAGGGTTTCCCAAAGTGAGACAATGGAGGTGTCTTGCGTGTCGTTTATATCTATATAAGCTTGTAGTGCCTTTGTGAGACGGGCTACGACTTCGGGCCTGTGAAGGAGGGTATCCCTAAGTCTCCAAGAGTAGGACGGTCTAGAGGTAGGAGGGAACAGCAAATGCGTGGTTAGAGCCGCATGATCTGAAAGTGCCTGGGGCTCAATAATTGAGGTCTGCGCTGCCTGGAGGAGAGAGTGAGTGAGTGGTTAAAAAGTAGTCTAGCCGGGCGTGTGAGTAAAAAGTGTAGTCGAGTGTGTGAGGGTGGAAGTGCCGCCAAAGATCCACCAATTCCAGGTTGTGTAGCCATTGGCGATGCGTGTCAGAAAGAGCCCCTGTCTGTCCCTGTCGTTGCGCTGAGCGATCCATCTGGCCATCAAATACAATGTTCAAGTCGCCCCCTAGAAGAATTTGTCGATCGGGTGCAGAGGTTAAGTCACCTATCGCCTTGCGCAAAAAGGTCTCTTGACCCTCATTAGGGGCATATATAGTGGCCAGGGTGAAGGTGTGCCCCCCTATGGTCACCGAATATGCCAAGAGCCGCCCTTTAATTTCGGACACCTTGGCCCCCACCTTCCCAGGAAACATACGGGCAAATAGGATAGCTACCCCTGCCCTCTTGGAGGGAAAGGAAGAGTAGTGCTGGTGCGGGAAAGCCTTGAAGCGCATTCTATGGGTATCGCTGGACAGCAAATGGGTCTCCTGAAGCAGACCAATATGGGCTCCGGAGTTTTCCAAATAGGACAGGATAGCCCTACGCTTAACTGGGTTGTTGAGCCCTTTGACGTTTAATGTAAGAACCTTAATACTCATCTACCCTGAATGGGGGGGGGGGGGCGCCACACGTTGCAGGTATCCAAAGGCCCGCTGAGCCGCTATCGTCTATAAGCCGGAGGGGCCTAGATGAGTCGCTGGGAGCATGCATGGGTGGCTGTCCGGTACGTGCGTAAGAGGAGCGCAGCAGGGGGGAGGAGACCCCAACATGATACAAACAAAACCCCTTAATGAACAGAAACATAAAGTGAAGCGAAGGATCAAAGTCAATGTCCAGAGCGTCCTGCTCGTAGAAAAGAGAGAGAGAAGGGTACTCGTAGCCCATAGCTCCCCGCTCCCACCAGTGAGGCCTGCTAAAGTCTTCCAACACCCACGGCTAGACACAAGGGTGCGTCCGCAAAGTGTCCACATGCAATTAATGGAAGTGCTGTTTCATTCTGAAGATGTCCCTGCGAGGGAGGACAGCACCGCCTGCCGCTCCTTGGCCATTGTGTCCGGGTCCGGACACGCTGTGGAGTTTGGGGGTTTAATAGTAGTCCAACCATGGCCGCTTCTGCGTCTACGGGGGCGTGAGCTCTGTCTAGGTTTTTTTAAAACAAATTTTATTACGTTTTATTTAAACGGGTACAGTGCTTAGGTACATGTTGCGGTAAAATCAAATAGCAATTTCCCGGATTGGGATAGTTGACCGTACAGTAGCATTTCACTTTCGGTAGAGCTCTGGCTAGGTTGATCTGGTGCAGGTTCATCAATGCCCAAACGTTTATAGGCCGCCGAGAGTGAGCGAATTTGCCTTAGCTCCCCTTTGTAAGAGAAAATCAGCCTGAATGGGTGTCCCCAGGAATATTTTATGCCCGAGTCCTGGAGGTGACGGGTGATCGGTCTGAAAGTCTTGCGTTTGAGCAGGGTAGATGCAGCCAAGTCCTGAAATAGAATGGGTTTCTGTCCCTGGTACGTGTGATCTGGGTTTCGGCGAGCTTCGTGGAAAATCCTCTCCTTTAGTTGGTAATCGTGGACACAAGTCAAAATGTCCGCCGGTGCCCTGCGTGGGCCCACTTTGTGGGTGCGGTCCAACTTGCTCGGAAACTCCGGAGATTCTCCCAAAATGGAGCGAAAGAGGCCTGCCACGAGGTCCTCGATGTCGCCGTGCACCATACTGCGGATGCGGATGTTGTTCTGTCGGGACCTGTTTTCCAGGTCCTCGGTATGGGCCTGCAAGTCCAGGTTCTGTTCCTGCAGCCGGAGTACTTCTTGCTAAAGGGACTCGATAACCTCACCCCTTTCTGTTTCATGCTCCTCCAGCGAATGGACTCTCTCTCCCAGGGAGTCCACATCGCGCCTCACGTCCCACAGGTCCGCCTGGAGATCGCACTTCTTGGTGGCCAGATCGTCCCGGAGGGTGGAAAAGAGGGACTGCAAGTATGAACGGCTGATCGGGGCCTCCAGGCCCTCACGCCCCGGGCTTGTCTGACATTCTGACTGCGGGGCGGACTTGAGCAGGATCTCTTTTACATACCTGTCCTTCCTGCCTTTGGAAGCAGCCATTGTTCCTGTGTACGTGGGATCCTCTGCCAGGAGGGGAGCAAAAAGAACAGAGGGACGCCGGTGGGGAGGACCGTGAATAAGCGGTGGAGGGGATCGTCCGGTAGGAGGGTCACAGTCGCACAGTCTTACGCTTGGGACCCCCTGGAGCGCCTTGTGGTGAGCCACACAGCAGAAGCATAGCTAGCGTCCGAGGCCCACTGCCAGGCCCTGTCCTCTCGACGCTGTCGCGTTGATGCCACCTTCACATCCCGGGCGCCTAAGGCCGTGTTCCTCTGCACCGAGGGCCCCGCCGCTAACAGAGGGTGCTGGCCGTAGCGATCATGGCTCCAGGAGGCTAGGTGGTCTGGGTGGCGCGCGGATGGGCCCCTGCTGCGGCCCCCAGCTGGGAATGGCTGCGTCTGCAGCGCGTGGTGCGCGTGGACCGGTCCGGAGAATTCTGCGCCCACCGGGGCCTTCTGGAAAAGCACCTGCTGGGTGAAGCTGATCGCCACCCCGCCGGGCCGCTGTGGGATGTGATGGGCCGGACCAGTCGCCTCGTTGGGGCAGGAGGGGCCAAGTACGATAATGTGGAGTCCAGACAGTCCCCCCCCCGCCGGGCCAGTGTGCTGTAGGGCCCAGCCACGTGCCCCCGCTGTGCGCACTCACTTGTAGGGCCTGCACAGTCAGGCCTGTGCTTAGGGCTTCGCGAGTCTGTCGAGCCCCCGTGTATGTTGCTGTTCACCACTGCCTTTCAGGGCTGAAGCTGTGCCAGTCAGGGGATCAAGAGACCAGAGTCAGGGACTCTCCAGTGAGCCCCTCAGATAGAAGGCAAACGGGTGGTGCAGGGGTCGCAGGGCGCCGTGAAGGCCGCTGTTGCGGCGGCTCCTCCCTCACCGATACTGCTGAGATGAGGCCTTCTTCCACCCTGGCGCCGGGGCCTCGCGTAGTCGCCGTGACCGGGCTCCCTGGTGTGGTGTCAGTGGGGCCGGGCCGGCCCTGCCTCGGGAGTGTAGCTCGGCTGAAGTAGCGCGGCAGCCCCCTCTAGTACAAGGAGGACTGCCGCAGGTGGTAGGGCATCCGGCTCTTCGCTGGAATCGTCGCAGGCTCCTCCGGGCGCCCGGCAGTGCCGCACATGTGCTCCAGCTGTGGTGGAGCAGTCTCGCACTGGAGCGTCAGCGCCGCCGTTGCACCCCCCACTCGGGACAGCACTGCTTCACAGAGGTTCTCCGCCGGGATCGGTATCCCCGTGTCGCCGGGATCGTCGCAACAGGCCTGGCGGGAGCCGAGAGCTCCAAAAGCGCGTCTTATCGAGACGCCATCTTGGCCACGCCCCCAACAGTAGGTTTTTAGGTCAAGCCTGGGCAGCGCATGCGCTGCTCTGCGAGGCATGCTGTATTGGAGTATACACTTGAAGCCCCGCCCACTCTCTGTCCATATTTGTCATTGGCTTGTGTCATTGTCCTTTGTAAATACTGGCTTCTAATTTATAAATAGGCTTGTTAGTCCCTCCTTAGTACCGCCTTGTCTTCATTTGTAACCTCCCATGAGGACATCCCCTTTACATGTGTTGATGCTCGGTAGGCTTTAATTACAGCATCCAAGCACTATTTCGTTTAATGGGTTTCGCATGCCTGTTCCAGGCAGGACACGCTCTCTCGCAACAGCTTTATTATTTTTTTTTTACATAGCACAGCACGCCATGCTGATAGTGGCAGCCGTATCTTTGTTTTACTTGCCGCGCCAAATGCTGCCCCATGTTTTAAAAAGTTTTTTTTTTTAATTGCCCCATGCCGCACTTACACTTTAATGTCGGTCGCGCCCATTCCTTAAAGGAGCCGAGTCTAAGGAAAGGGACATGGCCGCCATTAAAGTGAAAACACGGCATGGGTCGCTTTTACAAAAAAATCATTTGTTTGTCAACTTGACAAACAAATGCTTTTTTTTAAATAAAAGCGCCCCATACCACGCTTTCACTTTAATGGCGGTTACGCCCCGTTTTATAAACATGGCTCGTCTAAAGAAAGAGGCGTGGCCGATGTTAAAGCGCTGCATGGGCGTTTTTACAAACTAGCATTTGTAATGCAATAGGTGTCGCATTTACGAAACTCGCGTAAATGCGAGACCTATTGCATTGCAAATGTTTGTTTATATTCTTCCTCTTCATGATTTGCCTTATGAAAAGATATAAAAATATTTTTGACACCTTCAACATCTCCCTTAACTCCCAGGTGAGTGGAAGTAAACAATTCACGTCTGCCCAATGCGTTGGTAATAATCTTAATATAGCTTAGCCATTCAGTTTTATGACCCCACTTTCAGACTAGACGGTCAGTAATGACCATATGAATAAAGCTAGCCTGCTTGTTTACCCAAATAGAAATACAGAGGAGGAGCTGTGCTAACTTAGTAGAGCCCTCCTCCATATATGGAAGGGCCAGCTCTTCATACAAAAATGCAGACTAGATGATGTGAGTACTAACAGGTGCCTATAGAAGTGGTTTTCCTCCTGTTGCAGTGTGGCACATTTTCAGTAGCCCCAGATAACTGTCCCACAGTCTAAGACAGGAATGCACCTGCGTTTGTAAATTTTCAAAATAGGCAATTGACTTCATATTGACGGGTCACCATTAATTTCACTTGACAAAGTCATTGCATGTGTTTCAGTTGTGTAAAATAAAATGAAGTGACTTGAACTGTAAATCTACAGAACTGACTTCTGCAAAGTTCTCAGTTATAGTGTTTCCTCTGACAACATTTTCTAAGACAATATATTGTTTAGAAATTATATGCATGGGCACACTTTTCTACTGAAAGTCTAAGACATCTGATTAGTAAGCTGTACAGTTTAAATGATGGCACAGACAACTTAAGCTATGTGCTGAAATACCTGGATCCAGTAAAGAAGAGCATACGTTTTGCAGGAATTTTGATTTCTTCACAAGTAAATGATAGAGCAAACAGTTTGAACCTTTTGATCCAAACCATAATGTGGTTCACCTGCGTGCCTTATCTGGATCCATTTGATATTCCAGCAAGATCATTGTGAAAATTATAAATTAAACGTAACAATGAAATTTGTAATGTGTTGGAAATATTACATATAACTGAAGTGTGTACAAAAATTGTCATATTTAATCTTACCCTCTCCATTACTAATTTTGAACATTTCTTCGCAGACTCCAACGCATGAGTTGGTGTGGGCCAAAATGAAAGGTTTTGGATTTTGGCCTGCCAAGGTAATGAAAAAAGAAGAAAATCAAGTTGATGTACGCTTCTTTGGTCATCATCATCAAAGGTAATTAAGTGAAGCACTCATATGTATATGCCTCTATGGAAACACTTATAGCACATTTAGCTAAGGTGATATACAACTCCTACAAATATAGCAGGACTGTGTATTAATTAGACCACCACAAACTTCACAGTATATGCACTTAGTCCACATATATCATCATGAGTTTTGGTGGGTTTTGGCTAGCTCACAGTACCACAACCAACCCCTAAACCAACCAGGGTAACAGAAGTTGTTGGCAATCTCGAACATGACACTCTGATTTCCAAGGAGTCCGTGGAAAGAGATCTAACCCTTTCGTTTGGTTACTTATGCATGCCCAAGGTAAAAACAAGAAAGATATGACAATGTATTTTTAAACATATATTGAAATGATCATATTCTTGCATAAAAAGCACAAGCTGCTATTAATAGAAAGATGAGATATTTTTCTAATAAGCACCATTAATATGGTAAACAATATAAACCATTCAACCATGTTAATTGTTGCTAATGTTTGCTTACATCTATCAGTGTCTATTGCTATACTAAAGGGAGCACCATTCTGCCAGATCAATTGGGATAGCCTAACCCCTATACCTTGGTCTTAGGTGTCAGGAAGCTGGTTGCAGTGCACAAGTTATCTTCCTTAGCAGGATGGAGGTCGAAGTCAGCAGGGCTGCATCTCAGTCTCTGTTTGCAGCAGTTCCATGATTATCCCAGCATGGAAATGCTCCTCTCACAGAGCTTTAGCTTGGAAATAATTTATATAATAAAATACTGCTCTTATCAACTGTGGCAGAGCAGCTCGTTTGGTTTTGTGTAGCTGAAATGAAGTGTCTCCTAACGAGAACAGAAAGAAAGAAAAACAATGGCATTGTATTCTTCAAGTACGACCCTGGAACTATCTGTACAGACTACCAGGTGTTGGTGCCTATCAGAGATGCACAAGCAGGATCACATTGACGCATTAGCAGAAAGTGTGGCGAAGGGCACCACGAGAAAGAGATGTCAACCTAACGAGTTGAATCTAGTATGGAGAATACGTGAGCCACGTTACAAAAGTAGTAGTTAAAGAAGGCATGTCTTAACAATCCTTCCTACAAAATAAGTTGTACAGTGAAGGTGTATTGACTTGTTTTGCCCTGGTGGGTACAGTTGATGTTTGGCTTTATAACCTAAAAACATCTGAATCAATCAATCTAGTAACAAAGATGGGACCTGTTTGCAAAATACTATACTAGCTACTTGCTAGGGTATCTCTAATTCTCAAATTGTTTTTAAATGAATTTGGTCTTCATTTCTGTTTATCCATTTTCTATATTTAGCATTTTTTTCTAATCTGTCTTTTTCATATACGTGATGATAGAAGTATTTTTGCATTTTCATGATTTAGCTACTCACAAATTTCATCGTAAAATCAAATACTATTTCAAATATCTATTTTGCTTACAAAATAGTCTTTATTCTATTGAAAAAGTATTCTCATCCAGCGTAGAGGGGAGATATTCAGGACTCATGAATTAAATGACTGCAAGGAAGATACCCATAATTGGGAACTAAAACTGCAAGTAAGTTAGTTTAACATATGTGCTTTGCCATCTCTTAGGCACTAACTGCATGTTTATGGGTGTGCTTGAGTTTCTCACATTTTGATTCTGAAGTTTTTGTTTTCAAAACCTTTGTATCAAAGCAAATTGTATAGTTCTTTCGATTTTAAAAGGTTTTTACAAACATTTCATAAAGGGCATGGATTCCATCCGAGAACATTCAGGAAATCACAGTCAATGTGCATCAGCTGCATGTAAAGCGTAGCATGGGATGGAAAAAAGCATGTGATGAGATGGAACTGCATCAACGATTCCTTCGTGAAGGAAGGTTTTGGAAGCCCAAAATGGAAGAGAAAGGTCTAGATGAGGCAGAATCCAGTATCTCCTCAACTAGCAATGAGCAGGCAAGTAAAAACTAAAAGAAAGTAAATATTTGTTAAGTGATGTCACCTTGTGACAGCAATTAGTGATTGGATAATAGTATTGTGCCAATAATGTTCGGTGTTTGCAAGGCATAAGATGTGTTAATTATCTCTGTCAAGTTGCCCCAATATTATGATTAACATAACCCTCAAAATCAAGTTTAAAAACACACAAAAAAATTAAACCAAAGCATATGTAAAGAAACTTTATTTAGGATTACAAATAGCTTCCTGGAACATTCAGATGGTATATTGTCACATTGCAATGCATCCAATAATAATAGATAAAAGTGCAATGAGAGTTCATGATTTTGGTAAAGAATTGAGGTTTTAACAGTGTAATAACAAATCAAGCATTCCTTACCTTGAAGTCATATTCACTCTTGTACACTGCATGCTTGTATGAGTCATGCAGAGGTGCATCATATATATATTCAAGTCCTCTTGCTTTTCAGAAGTACGAACCGCACCATTTTCTTTTCACTTATTGACATACTTGGTGCCTGCTTGTTTTGGGTTTATCAGTTCTTACCATTGTGCTTCACCTCTATTTCTCTGATTCTTGATTTACAGTTTTTTCACCTTAGTCTTTTTTTAGCTTGGGTAACATAGCCTACAGTGTTGCATATTTAACAATGCAAGTTGTCACCTCTCTTTTACAGCAGCTGGACTGCCTACCCTTTGCTTCTCCTGCCTTAGGAATCATAATTTAGTGCATGACTGCACTCTGTACTATAAGCACCATCTCTCTCCTTTGGTCACGAGTCAGGGCTCCCAGTCTCACTCCATTCTAATTACTCCATGGTGGTGCTCTGGTTAGTACAACGTAACTTCTCCAATAGGCAGTGTCTGTTGTATTTCTGGCCTGTCATAGCCCATACTTTTCCTGACTCCTCCTCTCCTGCTTTTGACTGGATCTGGACCTGAATTGCACCCTGCCATTATCAGTGGTCAGTTTCCTTAAGGAAAGGTTGACTCAGTGGCATCCACAGCCTATCCCTCACATCCAATACAGCAGGAAATTGGATTGGCTGCTATGCTCCTATCCCACCTGATGACCCAGGTGAAGAATTTGCTATCATTCCTTGTCGTTTCAGACTCCTTTATGGATGCTTTCAGTGAAATCAGTGGCAGAGCAAGAAAAAGACCTCAAACAATTGGTTAATCGTAGTCTTTTCTTGATAGTTAATGCTTTCTAAATATTTTTCATCGAATCAGGATCAAGAGCTCTGTCATTTATACAGCACAGAATAAAAAGGAAGGCATGTATCTACAGAACGTTTCTAGGATAGAGGAATGGACTAAGCAGTGGATTGAGGAGGTTGGAGGAACAGTCGGGGCATGACAAAGCATCAAACATCGGTATTTGTGATAATGAAGACCCATCTACCAAAATCATCTCCAAGGCATATCCTACCTGTGTTGCATGGATTACTAGAATTGGTGGCGGAGAAATTCCTCACACCCGCAACTCTCAAGGCAGCACCTCCATATCTGCTGAAGAAATACAAGCCACCCCAACAAGACCGGGCTTCTTAAAGATCAATACTTAGCTGAATTCTGTAATAGTGTCTGCTGTTTGGTGAAGACATGCTCCTGCCCCCTAAATCTTCATAATAGTGGCCAGGAAGAGCAAAAGAATGGATAGGACTGGTAAGGAGATGCATGGCTCAGCAGCTATATTGCTAAAACAGCCACTGCTACTGCCCTCCTAGGCCATTACTGATGAGAAATCTGGAGCGGTCTCAAATCCTTCACAGAGGATCTACCAAGCCATCCGTCAGCAGCTTTATCTCCAATAGTGGTGGAGTCTTTAAATTAGGGAGCTTCCCTCTAACTTCATGAATGTTCTGTAACAAATCCAATCGTGAAACATGGTCAAGTGAATTTGTTTTTGATTCCGCCACTATTCCAGGGAGATAAAATCAGGCACATCCATGGGTTCACCAAAGAGTATCTCATATAGGGTGTGACCACCTAATACTCTTCTAGGCAAGTTATTCAGTGATCTCTGTGCCCTTCACAAAGTGTGATACCACAATAATACTATAGCTAATACACTAGCAGTCAAGGCTTGTTTTAAGCGTACAATTGGTTTGTTCTAATACATAGTTTGATTCTGAACTAAATGGGTGCAAGAATAGCATTCATACTTCCAAAGCAGACATAGCATCCCTAAACGCCTTAGCGGCGAATACAGTACCATTGTCTTAATGGAATGTATGATTGCTCTGATTGCTACTAGGCACTGCAAACCTTCTATGACTGCTTGAAAAGTGTAATTTTTTATTGCCAAACACAAACTAATCTAGAGATGGAATTGTTCGCAATAAATAAGTACTTATCTTGTGTATCTGGAGTAACCCAATATGATTGAGGAAAATTACACTGAGCCCTTTGTGAATGTGATGTGGGGTGTAGATGCTGGTCTTACAACAGTTGAATGCTGTATTTGTTGACAATTGTTAAATTGCTACACATATTTTTTTGCAATCTTAGGTAAAGGTCAGCACTCATTGTTGCTGTAGCATTGATACAGTAGTGCCGATGCCAGCATGAACTGAACCTATCCCTTAAGGACCTGCCCTGACTAAATCTAATCTAGCTTACTCATTAGTTCTATGCCTAACCCTGGTCCCAGGTATAAAAAAAATAGGAACATTATCTTTCTTGAGGCTATATTCGTCAGGAGGCTTTTCGCCTTTTAATGTTACTTGTATTGCCACCAAAATATCAGCATCAATCTTGATATGAGATTGAATTATAGTAGCAACTTTAAAGGTTTGCTCCACTGTCTCTGCAGCAAAGTCTGCTGCACAGTTCACTTTAGTGTGAATTCCTTCACTTTTGAAGGGCCATGGTGTTGTACATGGGTGAAAGGCAGCTTGTCCTGTACAACGGCTACCTTTTGCTAAAGTTTATTTGTTATCGATTTACCTTTTGAACCTCTGAATCTATTCAGGCGTCAAAGTGGTAAATCCACATTGTAACCCTATACACTGAATGCTGAGTCCGACACATAAGTGTTGGCACTGACAGATCAACCTTCTGAAGCAAAAGTAATAAGAAATGTGATCCAGCGGCCTACTAGCAACAGATACTCCACTACCATATACTCACTTGGGCCCATACAACTCGCTTCCGCTCTGCGCTAAGTAAACCACTGGAATCTTTTAGTTTATAATGTTTCTCATACCTCAAGATCTAGTTATTGCTTCTTTAACTAAACCTTCTGCTGATCAAACAGTTCTTTCCTCTGGTCAATGGACCAGTTAGGTGGAACTAGTTGATGGCGATAATTGACATAACTTATTATACATTTCTTAATAAGTATAAAATAATGACAGACTCAGTGAGTTTTTAAATCTTTTATCTAAATTAGGGTTTTGAACCATCTCAAAGCGTTTCAGTACAAACACCCTCATTCACGGGAGTGCCAATTCAAAATATTTCCAGATAACATTTATCAATTCAGATCCACACAATAACTATGCTCAGAAAGAAGAGGATAGAGACAGAAGAGCATTTATCAAACGATGAATTTCATAATTACCAAAGTATGGTGTGAAGACCAACCCCTGGCCAAAGGGCTGGTTAGGGCCTCCCAGGACAGATCAGGAGACAAAGACTTCAGGACAGGAATCAGGACAGGATACTTCACCTCTCTAGTTACCGAGCGACTACGTCGCACCCTCTCTGACACTCTCTTCCTCCTCGTGGTTCTTCCGCGATCTTCTTTCTAACCCACCCAATTCAAATAGATGGTTCTGCATTCAGTTTCTTCATCAGCATTTCAGAGCATCAGCACCACCCCAGCACACCCCGTTCTCAGGCTTCTTCAAAGCGCTCCAAAGCTTCTTCGTAACTTCCCCAAGGCTTCCTTGCTCTTCTAACTAAACTACCTCAATTATACCTTTCCATAGGCATGTACCACCCATTAATGTTTCATTTTTCACAGAATACTAACTTCTGATTGGACAGGCGAGGGGGATGATCATCACACCATGCTTATACTTCATTTATTCCCTAAACCATTGTTCCCTCAAACTTTTATTCCGCCCTTCCTTTCCCATACATCTTTAAACTTTATTAATACAATTGTAACTATTTTCTCTGAATAAGTTCCTTCATATGAACTCTTCACCCTCATGTTCCCAGGGCATGTTCCCAGGGCACATCTCCGCCGACCTTGGACGCGTGACAAATCCTTAGTCATCCTCCAAGCTTCCGTACCAGGGCGCATGTGTCGCGCCGCGTTAGTCTGCTCGACTCAGACAATTTTAGCAGGCCCAAATACGCACTAATAATAAAGTCAAAAAGAAAAATGTTATTCTCAAAAATAAATGATTTCACTATATACCACCAACCTCTACTCTGACCCATACCATTTGTTATTTCTCTTTCTGCATTTGCGTTAGTTATAAACTCTTTTTCTAATTTCAGCAAAGCAGGTGCCATGCATGTGAGCTTTCAAGCGGCCATTTTATAGCTCTTTGCGCAAGCGCCTGGAATTTCCTCCAAGCGTCAGCACGTCATACTACGTAGATGCAGTAGACGCATGTGCAGTAAAGATCCTGTGTTAAATGCGTTCTAGTCCTACGTCCGTGTTATTTGCAGTTAGTAAACACATAGGCAAGCTTCATTCTTTTCCCGCGTGTAATGAGAATGCGTATTATTAATCACAAAATACGTTTGTTAGTAATTCGCTAGTAAGTTAAATCGAGAGGATTGCTTCCGAGCAAGTCTCGTGTCTGAGTCCTTGCTCCATCACATGCATTTATGTTAACTGTGAAGTGGATTCACCTAAAATTTAGTGGTGTGCGTTTTGCCTTGAAGTCACCATCTTCAAAAGCTTCCTGTACTGCAGGCCAAGGTGTGGAGTATTTCTGTTTAGTGCCAACCGCAGTCTGCACAGAGCCGTCTGTATAGAACACGCTTTTTAGGTCGAGCCTAGCACAGCGCGCATGCGCTGCTCTATGGGGAGGCTTCTTGTAAGCACCCCAAACTTCCTAGAGACTTTTCCGTGTGATTTTGTTAACACCCACACATTTTATTGGCCATTGCGTGTGGCTTTCAAAAATGAAAGCACGCAAATGGCCAAAGGCGGGTGTATGTCCCGCCTTTTCTCTAAACGTTCACTCCCATGGCCTTTGGGTCTCGGGAGACAGCAGCGGCGCGCAGGGTGTCAGCTGCATTTCTACATTCCTTGCCGTGGCGCGCGCACCACTCGCGGTCTTGTTTCACTTGCTGGTGGTGATTTTTCAACAATGCTATACAATAAAACACAAGAATGCAATGGGGAGGACTAATGGGTTTGCAGCAGGAAGACCGGAACTTTCCCGGATTACATGACCCCCGCCAGAATAAACCCTGATCCATCAGAGCAATCTTGTGCGCCCACCACCTCCCCACACTACGACCTCTCCTCCTCAGCCCCAACGAGGCTACAGGTATCAATCAGAACGGAATTAAGGGCGAGCTAGCTTCTTACAATGGCGTGTGACATTTCAAAATATCTGGGACTACAAACTCTACAATGCACTTCGCCTGACGAGGTACAGACAGCCTTAACGAAAGCTTTCGTTTAGCCCACCTGTAAAAAAAAAACCAGTATCTATTTTCTTAATGTCAACATTACTTTGCATTTTTAAACCGAGAAGGCATTTTATTCTACTCATATAAAGCGCATGCGACTTGGTATGTGTTTTGCTGCTTTATACAGCGCAGACTTGGCCGGGCGCTTTGCGGTGGTGACCATCTATTCTTTGTTTCACTTGGACGGACACAAAGCGTGGCTGGGAGGCAGACATTTAAATTGTTATTTTCTTCTACCATGTAAAGCGCGTACGTAGTTAGTATGTGATTTGCAGCTTTACAGCGCGAACTTAAACCGAGAGCATTAAAGTGCTTTACACATGAGGCGGAGGTTTAACACTTGAGGGCATGTTTTTCTGTTTTTGTGGCACGGGGGACATTAGGTGATTTGCCCAGAATCACAGGAAATTGACCCGGCGCTGGGATTGACCTCTACCATGCGGGGGAGGTAGAAAGGTATGCTTTTGTGTAGAAGACGTGTTTCTCATGTAAAGTGTTTTAATGCTTGCTGACCGTGTTGACGAAGGAACACCAGCAGCAGCAGCAGTACTGCCTTCTATATGAAACGCTGGAAAACTCGGCATGTTTTGTTAAGCTACTTAACATGTCATGTTAAGTAGTTTAGAGACCGGGTGACCATCTATCCTTCATTTTACACGGACAGACAGTTGTATGTTATTTATAATATAGCAAATAGCATTTGCTTTGATGGCATAGCTGTGATAAACACATTTCAATCTGCATTTTATTCTACCATATAAAGCGCATTCGTACTTGGTATGTGTTTTGCTGCTTTATATAGCGCGGACTTGGCCGGGAGCATTGCGTCGCTTTGCGCGCAAAGCATAGGTTTTGCACTTGAGAGCATATTTTTCTGTTTTTGTGGCACGGGGGATTACGTGATTTGCCCAGAATCACAGGAAGTTGACCCGGTGTTGGGATTCTGACCTTCCCGTGCCGCGGAGGCATGAAGGTATGATTTCATGTGGAGATGTGCTTCTGGTGTGGAGCGCTTTGGTGCTGGCGTGGTTGGGTTCAGTGCTGTATAAAGCTGCAGAAAAGGTATCAATTACGATGTGTAGATGAGACCTTGCTGTGCAGGCACCGAGTACTATTCCCCCACAACAGACTCCAGAGTTGTAGGACTCAATTATTGTGTGCCTTTGAATAGCGTTAATGGCCTCAGTGAATTGTTATATCAATTAAATAGCGATATTTAGCCCCTGTGCACTCTAAGGCGTATGTTCATACAAATATTTTACTGTATTCCCAATCTGTATATGTCCTACGGGGTTAAAATGAAAATATGTGCAAGCACACCCTTAATATACTTGTGCTTTTTTATTGAAGATTATTAGAGAGGATGAATTGAAGAATTAAAAAACAACCCTCAAATATGGTGTTCTTTACTGCTTGGGGCCCAGAGTACGTTAGTTTTTGTCTTGTGAATAATGGGTCATTTAGAATAGGGTGGAATCGGCAAATCTGTTAAAGAAATGCCATAAGTGACGGAATTGATAGCAGGTTTGCGATACCTTCCTTGCAGACTTTGTACAGATACGAGAGTGATAGTGAGGTGGGGCCAAATTGCACATATCAAGTCTCCAGGAGCTGAAGCCACGTTGAAACTCTGGCTTGTATAGTTTGCTTCACAAGTCATATGCCTGGAATTTGGAAAAACTTACTATTTTGTGTACAGTTTATTTTTATTTTTTTAATAAGTGGATACAATTTGGGCTTGATATAGCCTAACACATATTCAGAAATTAAGCTATAATTGAACTACCCAGGATAATGTTCTGCATGGTTAAACACTTATAAGGTCACAAAGGCGAGACCTATTGGTTATGCCAATGCTTGTTGTACTTGCGTATGGTTAAATATTTGGAGTTTGTGCAATGTTCTGTATGTACTGTCGCAACTATTGTGTTCGAAGTGGTGAATCATATTCAAATTTTAAATCTGTCACCTTTAAAGATTTGGCCCACTGTAGGTGTAGAGCACGTGCATTGGGAATACTAGCTCTTGTCATTGCTAGACTGGGTGCTGTTGAAACTGTAATTTGTTTTCACTGTATGAGAGGAAGCTTCTTCAGTATGACTGTCTGTTCTGCAGTGAGGATTTTCACAGCAGGAGTAAATCATTTCTCTGCAGGGAAATACAAATGTCATCTGTAAGCTCTAGGGGTTGTCTGTCCCTCTTTATAAACTGCATATGTGTGGCCTTAAGCGCTAGAAACAACTCTAATTGCTAGGTTTGTCTTGTGGCTTACATGGAAGATAGCTGTGCATGTTTTTGTCCAATATGTCTGAGTATGTGGGTGTAAATAATTCTCTTCACTCACTCTGTATAATGTGGCATGTAAGCTCCTCCAAAGTTAAGAAAACCCATAAGGGCTTGTAACTTTCTTAGTGTGCTTGGAGGTTGCAAAGGTGCCCGCTTCTGTAGGCAGTCGGGTGCCAATATTTTACCATCACTGAATAATTCATATACAAGGAAAAAAACTTTTAAGATGTGCGGTTCTCAATTTTTGGAAGTTTATTTTATACCTGTGCCAGGCTAGGAGTGTCACTATTCTGTCCACCCTATCTAGATGTTCAGTCAAGTCGTCACCTGTAATGCTGATGTCATCAGTGTATGATAGGGCGTCTGGATCTTCTTGTAAGATCTCCATAATTCTTTCTGTAAAGAGCGCAGAGCTGCTCTTATTCCGCTGGGGTAATCTCATGCAGACAAATTGAAATGCACCAAACAAGAAAACAATTGCATATTGGGATTCAGGTTCGATATTTTGTCTAAAGAATCAGTTTGAAATATCTAATGTTTTGTACTTTTTCCTAATCAGGTTCATCATCACTCTAATGCTGAGTGTTTTCCTCCACGTGTGTACATTTAAATTTCTATAGTCTGAAACTGTTCTTTATGAAGTATCTGTTTTCAACACCAGAAAAAGAGTAGTGTTAATGGTTGAATGACAAGGCACTATTACACTTTGGTACTTTAATTGCTCTCAATTAGCTTCTATATCACACTTAACTTCTGCTTTTAAAAAGTGTTGCGCATTGGGCTCACTCCTTAAGTGAATCACACGTGGAACAGATTCTTTGTCCCACCCCGCCTCATTTCTGGATACAACACTGGAGTCTGCTTTACAGCCAATTCACATGCATATTTTCCCCTGAGTTCTTCAGGTACCACCTCATCACCTCGAGGTGCAACCCTTATAAAAGATGTGGGGGCCAATCATCCTCTTCGAGAATAATGCCATGGACATCCGATAAATGAGGCCAGATTATAGCTAGAATTTTGCGCAATTTGGCTCCCTCAGTTTGCATTTCTCCAACATAAAACCTGACATGTCCATCCGGTGTTACATCCTGAATGTATTCTTTAGTTGGTGTCAGCAACAAATGCTCTTTGAAAGTCTGGCTATCTATAGTCACTTCTCCATTGTCCAGAAGCAGATCCTGCAAGGATATCCCTCGATGTTGAAGAGCATATACTGTTGACTTAAAATGAAAGGGGAACCTATACTGTTCATCGTACCTATCTTTTTCTAGAGGGTTGCAAATTGGGGTCAGTAGGGGTGCAACTGCAGTTGCTTAGGGCATTTAAGGCCATGTGTGATGGTGTGCAAATTATTGAATGAAAAAGGAGCTTTGCATGTTGAAAGTGTGTGCACCGAATGTAGTAGCTTTGCCCTGTTTGGACATAGTCGCACCAGGAGTGGGGTTTGCAACGAAATGGGTGGAAAATTTTAATTGTTTAGTATCAAGATCTTCAGATAGGTTCCTGCTGAAGATGGGTCCCAAACATAAACTTTCTACCCAATTGTCAGAGCTACGCTGTCAATTTGATATAAAGGTTATTGACGTCAGCGCACCCAGGGGACAGGTGTTTTCTTTTTTCCTCCTCCTTATGGGTTATACTTATACAGTATGGACACTATCCTGTGCACACGTGGTTGGGATAATAGATCAGAAAAAGTCTCGAAAGTTGCCCAATTCAAGATCGACATCAGTTGTGTGAATCAGGATTATTTAATGATGAACAAAGAAAAATGACCAGCCGACACGTGTTTCGTCACAGTGGGAAGTAGTCCCGTGACTCTTCAGGGCTGGGAAAGATACAAAGTATGTACAAATGATGAGGAACACTCATAAACTCAAAGTAAATCTGCGTGGCCAGTGATGATGACACGCAATATCACCAAAGGAGGTGGAGGAAACCCCAAGGTACAGTCATGAAGTGAATCGAGGTGCAAGAATCGGCAGAGGAAAGCCTAAAATACAAGGAATCATAGCTACGTGACAAGGGACTGTGGCTGTGCAACTGGACAACGTGACAAGAGTCGTCTGAGGTGTTGCAGTGAAGTGTGGAGACCGGTTGAAAAACAACTAGTGACGGTGACTTAAAATCGGCCAAAAGTGACCAAACGAAGTAACATGAGCAACAATCGGAATCGCAGTGCAGTGAGCACATGAGAACCAAGTCGTAGTGCTGTCTACGTGGGAAAGTGGAAGACATAGTATAAACACAGCAGTGTGTCAAGTATAAAAACATATCATTAAGAGGGTGTCTTGACGGAAAAATGGAAGTGGTCAATAATTGCAAACACATGACAGGCATCATTAGGAATCGTAGTAATAAGTGGACAATGATAGAATCAATCACGTAGCATGCTTTGACCGGAATCGCAGTGATGAGAAAGCATGAGTGAAATAAAAAACACCGTAGTCGTACTAAACATTCAACGAAAAACATAAGTGGTAAACCGCGAACGTAACCATCGAATATTACTGAGATGGACGATGATCACTGGGTGCGTGAGCATGGTTCACAGTGAAGGTAGTCGGTGAAATGAAAATTGAGTCGAATGAAGTAGGTAGGTAAAGGGAAGAAAAGAAAAGGAAGGGCTCCATTCGGCTCAGCGTGACGTCGGCATTGGTAGCGTTTGATATGACGTTGCGGTGCCTATATAGGCACCACCCAGGCTCGCAGACGTCGGTTCTTTCCGCACCAGTTAAGCGCCGATCCGGGAAGAGCTACCCCTCAGTCGCTTTTTGGCAAGTTTTTTCGCAACTTTTGTCGAATTCGAAAAAAAATTCCACTATGTGCGAGGGATGTCTTTGAAGAAGACAGGTTTCAAGCTGCGCGGTGCCTATAACTGCATGATGTCGGTCACTGATCCCCACCTCGTCTATCTCTGGTGTCTCGAGCGCCACTATGACTCGAAGTCGTGCTCGGACTGCCGGGCCATGGCCCTGAAGGCCTTGAGGGAAGGAGCGATAAAGCTCCTCGTGGCCTGGCAGTCGACACCATCCAGCGAGACTCTGCGGAGGTCCCGGTCACAAACTAAGAGGTCGTCGCAGGACCGCTCCTGGAGCCCTAAGTTCTCTTCTTCCCGCTCGAGGTCCTCGGGACACTCTGGAAGAGGCATAAGAAGAAGAAGTCCCAGCTGACTTCTCCTTCGCCTCGGCTGACGTCTGTCGTCGAGAGAGGGAAGGAGCACCAATGCTCTAGGCACGGTTCCGCGGAGCCAGAGTCGACTTCGCGCCTCCCCCCTCCTTTCCGGGAGCCGGAGCGACTCCCGCTCAATGAAAATAATTTTACATGGCCATGCGACATGAGTGGAACGACCCTGCTGGTGAGCCCTCTGGCCCTGCGGAGTTGGAAGGGGGTCCCATCGGGTTTGACGCAGTCTGCTCCGGCCACAGCGCCGGTGGGGCCCTCAAGGATCTGATCCTGGATCCAGGTCGATGCCGGTCGTGCCACCACAACCTTCTCCGAAGTCGGTGCCTCTGGTGCCCATGGGTGGCGCCAGCCCCATCCCTGATGACACGGAGCTGGAACAACATCGCTTGACGCCGATTCTGATGTCAATTGAACCCAGGGGTTCTATGTTGTTGCCTGAGCACTTTGAAGATGTGCTAGGCTCAGGAGAGGAATGGGAGGGGTCTATGGACCCTCTGGAACACCAGGATGTCTCTGAGGGGAACTTAGACTGGTATGGGGAACTTGGGGAGGCCAGTGGACTGGACAATTCCCCAGATACTGGCATGCTTTCTCTGCCAACAGTGGCTGCGGAGGAGGGGGCATCCTATGCCATGGTGGTAAAGAGGGCAGCTGAAGTCCTTGGACTAGCGCTGCCCTCAGTGCAGGTCAGGACTAATCTCTTGACAGACAGAGGTGCTTCAACCAGGGGCTTCCACTTCTGAACCCCTTTTGCCCTTTAATGAGGCACTTACGGACGTCCTTCTAGGCACGTGGTCCAAGCCTAGCACAGGGGCTCCTGTGAATAGGACGATTGCACGCTATCATCACCCAGCCCCGGGCGACCCAAAGTTCCTCAGCCAACACCCCACCCCAGAAAGTTTGGTCGTCCAGGCCTCTACATCCCTGTGCACGTTCCCTTCCACTCCTCCGGATAGGGAATCCAAGAGGCTGGACTCATTTGGGAAGAAGTTGTTTTCTTCCTCCAGCCTGGCATTGCGGTCGGTGAATACTGCATGCTTATTGGGCCATTTCTCCCATTCCCTTTGGGAGACAGTTGCGCAAGTGCTGCCACAGGTCCTGGGCTGCGCTCTCCCAAGCTGTCAAGGATGGGAGAGATGCAGCAAAATCCACCATAGGGTGCGCCCTAGATACGACAGATTCGCTGGGCAGATCAATTTCAACGACGGTGGCCTTGAGGCGCCACGCCTGGCTTAGAACAACTGACTTATGGGCAATGTCCAAGCTAATCTGATGGACATGCCCTTTGATGGAACCCGTCTTTTTGGGAAAAAAGGCAGACATGGCCATGGTCAGGTTCAAGGACTCTCAAGCTACAGCCAGATTCTTGGGCCTCTCCTCCACTCCTCGTGGCCAGTCTTCCTTTCGCCCCTTTCGTGGCAACGGAAGGCGTTTCCAGCCGCGTCAGCCCTATCCCAGCCACCGTCTTGCACAGACTGCCCAAGCCGTGTGAGAACATAGATGTGGCGCATTACAATCCAGGAATCGAGGCCAGAAGTCATCGGCCACACTGCCACCAGCAGCCACAGCCTCCAAGCACTCCTAGGCCGACTCTGTAGGACCACACTACTCCAGTTGGTGGGAGAATTCGTCATCATCTCCCCCACTGGAGATCCATAACATCGGACAAGTGGGTCTTGCAGATCGTCCAGGCGGGCTATTCTCTGCCTTTCCTCTCCTTTCCTCCTCTCATTCTGCCAAAACAGCAACGGCTGACGGAGGATCATTTAAGGTTGCTCCAAGAGGAAGTTACAGCTCTCTTGGCCAAGGCAGCTATAGAAAGGGTCCCGGTTTCAGAAGTAGACAGTGGCTGTTATTCCTGCTACTTTCCGATTCCGAAGAAGAACAAAGGGTTGGGGCCCATTTTGGATCTTCGAACCATCAATCTCTTCCTCAAGAAGGAGAAGTTAAAGATGCTCACTCTAGCTCAGGTCTTGTCTGCCCTCGACCAAGAAGATTGAATGGTAGCGTTGGACCTGCAGGATGCATATTTTCACATCCCCATCCTGCCGGGCCACAGGCTTTACCTGCGGTTCAAGGTAGGCCGTGAGCACTTTCAGTTTACCATGCTCCCTTTCAGTCTTACCAGTGCCCCGCGGGTGTTAAGCAAGGTGATGGTGGTGGTCGCAGCTCATCTGCACAGGTTAGGGGTGTCAGTCTTCCCCTATCTCAACGACTGGCTGTTGAAGGCATCCTTGCCCCAGGCTGTTGTCTCCCACCCTCAGACTACGGCGGACCTCCTGCATTCGCTGGGGTTCTCTTTTAACGTGCTGAAGTCACACCTGACTCCTTCTCAGACGCTCCCTTTCATTGGGGCAGTTCCGGACACAGTGCAGTTTCGGGCCTATCCTCCCAAGCAGCGAGTCCAGGATATTCAGGTTATGATTCCGATGTTTCAGCCTCTATCCTGGATTTCGGTGAGACTGACTCTGAGGCTGTTGGGCCTCAGGGCCTCCTGCATCTTGTTGGTAAAGCATGCCAGGTGGCGAATGCGGGCTCTGCAGTGGGACCTGAAGTTCCAGTGGGCACAGCATCGAGGAAATCTCACCGACATGGTCCAGATCTCGGAAGGAACTGCGAGAGATCTGCAGTGGTGGTTGATGAACCGCGATAGGGTCAATGGCAGACCCCTCTCCCTTCCCCAACCAGATCTCTCAGTCGTGACAGATGCGTCACTTCTGGGATGGGGCGGCCATCTGAGAGAGGTGGAGATCAGGGGACACTGGTCTCTGGCGGAGACGGGGCTCCACATAAATTGTTGGAGCTCCGGCTGATTTGATTGGCATTGAAAGCATTTCTTCCTTCTGTCAAGGGGAAGCTAGTGCAAGTGTTCATGGACAACACCTCCGCCATGTGGTACTGCAACAAGCAGGGAGGGGTGGGGTTGTGGATCCTTTGTCGATAGACCATACGTCTCTGGACATGGCTGGAATAGCAGGGCATATCCTTGTTGGTTCAACACCTGGCAGGTTCTCTGAACGCCAGAGTGGCCGAACTCGGCCGTCTATGCCTTAGGGAATACGAATGGCATCTCCAGTCGGAGGTGGCGCAAGGTCTCTTTCATCAGTGGGGAGAACCTTGGTTAGATTTGTTCACCTCCGAAGAGAATGCGCAGTGTCAGCAGTACTGTGCGCTGGAGTTTCCAAGGCAGCTATCGCTCGGCGACACCTTTCGTCGCGAGTGGAGTTCAGGCATACTGTACGCCTTTCCATCCATACCACTCCACTCCTTCCCAGGGTTCTGAAGAACATCAGGATTGACCGGGCCCAAGTCATCCTTGTAGCTCCGGGCCAGGCAAGGAGAGTCTGGTATCCAGAGCTTCTGAGAATGAGCATCGATCCTCCGATCAGGCTGCCCCTTTGGGAGGATCTTCTCTTGCAGCAGCAGGGGAACGTTCTCCACCCGAAACTGTCAACTCTGCGCCTCCATGCGTGGAGATTGAGCGGCGACAGTTGATAGCTTTTGACCTTCCTTCCGAAGTCTGTAATGTTATTCTGGCGGCCAGGCGGCCCTCCACTAAGACGGTATACGCCTGCCGTTGGCAGAAATTTGTATTCTACTGTAAAGAAAGGTCTATTGACCCTCTTTCTGCTTCTCTTTCTACTGTCCTTTTGTTCATTCTGACCCTTGCCCAGCAGGGCCCTGCTTTGGGAACTCTCAAGGGTTACCTTTCTGCTCTGTCTGCTTTTTCGCTGTTGCCAGATCAGCCCTCTCTCTTCAAATCTCCTATTGTACATAGGTTTCTAAGAGGGCTGGCTCTCCTGTTTCCACCTACGCCCTTTGTTATGCCACAGTGGGACCTTAATTTGGTCCTCACCTACCTGATGTGCGCTCCTTTTGAGCCTTTACACAATTGTCCCCTCAGTCTTTTGACCATCAAAACAGCCTTCTTAGTGGCGATTACATCGGCCCGGAGGGTGAGTGAGCTGCAGGCGTTATCTTGCTCGCCTCCTTATCTTATGTCCTTTCCGGACAAGGTGGTGTTTCGCACCCGGGCAACCTTTTTGCCGAACGTTGTGACCCCTTTCCATCAGGGTCAGTCTATCACGTTGCCCACCTTCTTTCTCCCCTGCATCCTTCTAAGGAAAAGGAGCGTCTCCACCAGCTGGACCCAAAAAGAGCATTGTCGTTCTACCTTGACCGCACAAAAGAGTTCCGGGAGGATGACCAACTCTTTGTGGGGTACTTGGGAGCGAAGAAGGGAAGGGCAGTGCAGAAAAGGACCATCTCTCGCTGGGTCGTTCTCTGCACAAGAAGGATTAAGGGCCCATTCAACCAGGGAAAAAGGCTGCGACTTCGGCCTTGGCTTGGGGTGTCCCAGTTCAAGACATCTGCCAGGCAGCAACGTGGGCATCTTTGCACACGTTTGCAAAACACTACTGCCTGGACGGTCAGGTCTGCAGGGACGAGCACTTTTTCCAGTTCGGTCCTGCAGGACTTCCTAGTATAGGATATTGGTCGGCAGCCCACCGCCGGGATGGTATGGCTTGGGTATTTAATTCAAAGGTAAGGAATCTGCAGCTAGAAATCTCTATTAGATGAACAAGTTACTTACCTTCGGTAATGCATTATCTGGTAGAGACTCTATTTAGCTGCAGATTCCTTACAGCCCCACCCATACCTCCCTGCTCTGCGGACAAATATTGTAGGGCAGGGGTTACTCCCCTTTTCAGGGCCCTGGTTTTGCACACGACTACGTCAGTTACTTTGTGGTTCTGCGCTTCTGGCATGGAAAAAAGGAAAAGTACGGATGTCCGTGCGCCTGGGTGGCGACTATATAGGCACCGCGACGTCATAACCGACGCTGCTGACGATGTCACGCGGAGCCGAATGGAGCCACTCTACGCCACGCGCAAGGGGTATTGCTCAGCAAAAGTTTCCGGATCCAGCCTGATGCCTGGGAAATTCAAAGGTAAGGAATCTGCAGCTTGATAGTGTCTACCAGATAATGCGTTACCGAAGGTAAGTAACTTGTTCTCCATGACGCTGTGATAGCTCCAGACAGAGCCATCGACTTTGAGGAACTGTATATAAAGCCTATTTTTGCATTATTCGTATTTTGATCACTGTATGTTGGATGCTTATCATTTTGGTCTTGTTTTACACAAATAAATATTGGATATATTTCTAAAATTGGTGTGGTGTCATTTTGTAGAGTTTTCATTGTATTACTGCTGGTTATGTGCAAGTGCTTTACACACTGCCTCGTGCCAAGCTACCAAAGGGGTGAGCAGGGGTTGATTTAGATGTGTAATACCCTTATCATGACTAAAGTAGTGGATTCTGCCTGGCTTAGGTGCAAACCCTAGCCAACCAGAAAAAACATTTCTAACAATAGTCGGGGTATCTGAGGTTAGCAACAGTTGCAAATTGAAGTAGGGAAAGTTGAAGAGCTGGAAAAACTGCAAATGCAGTCTCATCTATCATCTTCATATATACCAATCACAAACTTGGCTTGGAGAGTTTTTTCCCATATTTTTAGTGTTTTCAACATTATAACAATCATAGGTATAACACATACAGAGTCTCAGTAGCCACACGTTAGAATAAGTAGCACATGTATAAGTATTGCCTTCTGCATTATGACAGCTAGTTTGTAATTTATAGTATTGGACATAAGTTCTATATTACATTTTACTCCATAGTAGTCTCATACAAGCATATAATGTCTTTACAGGTTCTACTGTCTGGCGGGTCAGTCAGATTACTGCGCTAACATTTAAAAAGTTTTCTAGGTCGTCTTGAAGTGTTTCATCAGTTCTAGTTAGTTTAATTTTTACTTCTGCCAATGTCCATTCAGCGACATTTCGAATCCAGCTCCCTTTTTCCAGGCCCATACTTCACAAACAGTTAACAGCAATCTATTAGCTAACAGTGGTGAAAACTGTACAGTTTCCTTTTTTACTTTGTGCTTTGACTGGATTGCATCTACCCCCAACAAGCATGTCTGTGGGAACAGCAGTATCGATATTGACACATTTCGTCTATAACTATCCACCACTGATTTCCACTAACTTGCTATCTTAAGGCAGTCTCATACCAAGTATGTGGCCTTTGGTCAGCACATTTAGGACAGCGATTCAGCAGGTTAGGGTTAATTTTGTGCAACATCGCAGGGGTTACATGCACCATTGCTTGATGTTTATTTTTATTAATGTGAGTGTATTGTTCCACAGGGTGTCTGTGATATTCATGCTGCAGTTTCTCGCCCATTCTATACAGCACTTAAGGGTTTTTTGTGCGTCCCTACCCTATCTTAAAATCTAGTAATGACCCCTGTCCGCCGTTCTAACAAGTCCCAAGGTGTTGGACATCCATCGGCCAGTTATTTAAGGAGGTTCTGCCAGCACTAATTGTAGTGGGGACAAAAGGCACCCATAGCGTGTATCCCTTTCTAATTCCTATTCTGCCAAAATGACTCAGTTTGTTTTCACCCTCTCCAATTGGTTTGTATATAGTAGTTTAGTCAAAGTGAGGAAGACGGGCACCGGAATACCTAGTCTTCAGTGCCTCAAAGATATACTATCATGAGATGGTGTCAAAGGCCGTTTCCGTGCCCAAGGACACCAAGGCTAGTTGTTCTGTGCTGTCCCTTTTCTCCCTGATAACATGCCTTAACCATCTGATGTTGTGTCCTTTGTAGGCCTGGTATGAAACCACACTGGTCTGCGGTCACCTGGCTGCCCACTGTGATGATTATTATCCTGGCCAGTAGCTTACCCAGCACCTTATTATCTGTTGTTGAGAAGAGAGTGTGGGCGGAACACCTTACAGTCTTGCCCCAGTTTCGGAATGACAATTGTTTATGCCTCTCTGATGGACCGTGGTAGGATGCCTGTTTCTATGGCTTTCTGGTAGACCTGCAATAGTCTGTTGCCCAGTTGATTGTTATAGGTTTGGTATGATTCCAGGCCTCGAAAAATTATAAAGATGTAACTAGACCTGCTGGTCTAGTGACTGAAATAATCTATTCAACCTAATTATAATGCTCTTGACCCATAAACTGGTTTCAAATTATGTGATCCTGGGCAAATATTTTAATTCACTGAGCTGCCATTTTCTTCTTTGTCACATACAAGAGCTCCTTCAAATACACTAGTTCAGCATGTCTACTGTGCAAAAAAACACTTTTATTTGATTTAATTGACTAAACATTTGCTCCATATATAATGCAAATCTTGCCTCATACATATGACCGCTGACTTGCCTCTTAGCTCATTAAATGCATTATCATTAGGGCGGGGGCAGGAATGTTTCTCAAATCATGTTTAAAAACTATCACTTTTAGTAGCGCACTTATTTGCAGTAGATTTTCCATTGAAATGGCCACAATATTTCCCACTGACGTGGTTTTACTCATAAAACTATATAGTGTACAATGTTTGGAAATCGAGTTTCTGCAAATATTTGTCATTTGCACATCGCCAAGTAAAGTGTTCTGATTTGGTTAGATCCTATTTCAATCTTTTTGCATCACCATTCTGAATTACAAAACAAATGTTCTTTCGTAATTCATGATATATTTTGAAATACTAGTACTATTCATTAACAAGCTGTTAAAATTTGCGTTAGAAAAAAAACCTGACATCTTACAGCCTTTTGTTTCACTATGATTGTCAGACAGCTCACTTGACAAAACCTCTAACTGTAAAAAGAGAAAAAAAAGTAAACACCATTTTCGAGGATAAAATAAGCAACAATTAGTAAAAAGACAGTGACATTTGACCTCTGTCCTTGAACAGACAGCAAATGTGTCAAGATAAAAACAAGATTTAAAGGAGGCTTTATTGCTCATTCACTTTCTGAATGAACAGAGCACCTGTTCCTTCCAGCTTAAGCTCACTCTCCAGAATGGACGAGTAGGAGCTAAAAATAGCTCGATTTGATAAAATCTGACTCGCCATAGCGAGTGGGCGAGTAGATTTTTTGAGGCCTGCATTCACCCTGTAAGGCCGTCTGGACCCAGGGTTTTGTTACTGTTTAGTTCTTTGATATTTTTTGCTACTTCTTCTAGCATGATTGAAGTCTCCTTTTGTTCTCTTTGTTCTGATGTTATTTTATGCATTCCCTGTACTGGTATTATTGGGTATGTTGCTATCAGCCTTTGTGTGTAGGTATAAAAGGCCTCATTGATACCTTCCTGGGTATCCATAAAGGTGCCTTACACATCTCGTAACAGTTGTGCATGTTAGCATGTATTTCCTTTTTAAGAGCTTGGCCAGTAGTCTAACAGCCTTGTATTCCTCCCTACCTGGCGAAATAATCATTTGTAAGTAATTCATTTTCAACAGTTTTTTCAAATATTACCAGCGGAGATCCTCCAGGCCAGGATGGCCCCGGGGATCACTCACTGCAGCATTTAATCAACTGGACACTTCCTTTTCCTTGTATAGCAATATGATATCTAGTTTCTTTTAATCATAGATGTTTCTCTGCAGCTCGCAGTGCCTCTTATAACAATCTTTAGTGCATCCCATTCAATACCTCTACTACTGGCAGAGCTTTTTTTTGGGGACAAATAATCTTTTATCACTGCACCCAGCATGGGTTGAAAATCTGTCTTTTAGGGCTGTCATCGGTTATTTCGATGTGGGGATGCTCGCCCTGTATCCACCCACAGTGTATTCTGCATACACTGGTGAGTAGTCCAAGAGGGCAATTCTCAAATGTTTTATGTTTAACAAGTATTTTACATGTGCTTTATCTAGCAGCACAACATCTATCTTAGAATATGCTAGGGTGTATTCCCTTAAATGTGGGTTGCCCTCCTGCTTCACATTTTCCAAGTTTGGGTTCTCCATTACTTGTAATAAGAAGCAAAACACTTAACGTTTATACACAGGACACAGTGGTGTTCGGTTCAGGGCACCATTCAGGACGCAATTAATGTCCCCCAGCCAAAGTGTTTCTGCTCCCAGACAGGGGTCCATCACATCCTGGAGGTTCCTAAAGAAACTGTTGTCATCTATATTGACTGACTGACTGACATATTTGTAGAGCGCACTAATGCCGAGGCGTCCTGGCGCTAAGTGGTGTGCAGGGTCAGCAACCAACAGGGATCATGGATAGGTGAAAAACCAGGTTTTTAGTTCCTTCCTAAACGCCAGCCTGCTGGGCTGAAGTCTAAGATGTGGCGGAAGGAGTTCCAGAGTTTGGCCGCTAAGAAAGAGAAACGTTTACCTCCACACCTTACTTTTTAATCTTTGGAAGGACTACCAATCCAGAAGAAGAAGATCTTAAAGACGCGACGGTACATATCGACCAAACAAAGATTGCACATCCTTAGCCCCTCCTCCAAATAAGGCTTTGTGTACTAGGCAGAGTGCCTTAAAATCAATCCGTCGTTTCACTGGGAGCCAATGAAGTTGCTTTATGCTAGTGGATGTAGGATGATGTTTAGGAAGTTTAAGCAATACTCGCTGCCGCGTTTTGAATTGATTGGAGTTTAGAAAGTTGGGCAGCACCTGCTCCCAAGTAAAGAGCATTGCAATAATCTAGTCTCGATAAAACCATTGCTCCTACCACAGTTTTCCTCAAGGAGAAAGGGATGAACTGGAGTATCTTCCTTAAACATTTTAAAGTAAAAAAGCAGGCTGACGAAACCTGATTAATCTGTGGTGCCAAAGTGAGGTCTTTATCGATCAGAAAGCCAAGGTTCCTTGCCTTATTTACCGGAACCGGGCAGGTCACCGGCAGCAGTAGGCCACCATAATTGGCTCCAGACCGATGAATTCTGTCCGAATTCCACAACCTCAGTTTTTTCGGCATTAAGCTTTAAAAAGTTAGAGTTCATCCAGGACATCAGTGCAGAAAGACAATTACGAAACTGGGCAGCTGTTACGTCCAAGGTTTGTGCTACGGAAACTACAAGCTGAGTGTCATCAGCATATGACACCAGCTTAAAGCCATAACTTTTTATGAGTCGAGCCAGAGGGTATTGGGTACTGGGTACATATATTCTCACTATGGTTAACCCTTTACCATTCAAGGACCCCTGTAGTATGATATATCTCCCTCTGTTGTCCAAGTGTACCTTATGTTCTGTAAATGGTAGGTTTGGGGCCAGCCATAATCCCACTGCTCTTGCATGGGAGCTATAACCAGTGTGATAAAACTGGCCCGTCCACTTAAGCTTTATCTTGATGGCTTTTGTTGCAACTAGATGAATTTCCTGCAAACATGCCAGCTGTACTCCATGTCTACGCATATACACCCTTACTTTCTCTCTCTTATTATAATTATTTAACCTCCTTATATTCCACATTAATATCTTGACCGTGTCCATGGTTGTCGTTCAGGAAAATATAAACATGTCTGTGTTAACGCATGCTGCAACTCCTTCTGTGCGTGATATCGCTTGCCACTCTTCTAATACAGTCTATGTAACTACATCCCTAGTATAAGCCTCATGTAGGTGCACCAATGGGAGCCCATGCCTCCAAATGTGAACAGTGACACAAAATTTATACCATCTTCTATAGATGCGGATGTGGCATAAGTCTGAACATTTTTGAATTTTAACTTAAGAATGATAAAAGAAAGGAAACATAAGAAAATTGAAAAAGTACAGCCAAGAAACAATGATATTCAATTGTTATGTTACATGCTTACGCAGACCCCAACATCAAGACCACGTGGTTACTATGAAGTATGCAGGCTTCGGGAGGCGGGACCTAAAGTGTAGGGAATGGGGAGTGGAGTGCCTTACAACTATCGCACCCTGTTGTGGTATGTTCATAACGTGGCTCCCCTGACGTCAATTCCATATCTACATAGCAGTACAATTGCGTTACGTAGACGATGTCACATTATTGACAATTGTCTCCTTTTCTTTTTCGGGTTGGCGAGACTCATTGTGGCAGATGGTAACCAGTTTAGTGGAGCGCGAGACATTTCCCCAACGAGGCTGGCAGGTTTTCTGCTCTTTGGCACTTTTTGGTTTTTCTAGCCAGTCCCATGAATGACCTGCCTCAGTGAAAAAATATGCTTTGCCTGGTGGATAATTTTAAGCTTTGCAGAGTAGAATATGATGTATTTTACGTTTTTCGCTCTGCATTTCTTTTGACAGCCTCAAAAGAGCAACCTAGTTTCTGTACCTGTTGTGTGTAGTCCGGGAAGAGCATCACCCATATGCTCCCCTTTTTGTGTAGCCATTTATAGCAATACATCACGATCTCAGTAGTTGAGGAGGTGAAGTATAATCATTCTAGGGGGTTCCCCTGGTTTGTGAGGCGTACACCAGTATTTTGTGCACCTGTTCAATTGAACAGTAGTACATCAGGCCTTTGGGTTTTAATGTACCCATGATCCAGTCCTACAGGTAGTTTGGAGAGTTGTATACCGAATTAGATAATTATTTGTATGCATCTCTGTGCCAGAAGTTACCTAGAGGATGTGATGAATCGAGGAAAATGTTGGCCTGAGTATTAAAAAGAGAGTATCCAGAAAGGTATACTTCAAGGAATCGATGAAGGGACAGTGATGCAAACTGTGAAAGTGTTAATAAATGAGATGTTTTATCGATACCTCAATCAAGCACCTGTACTTTGAGGAGACTCTCCTAGATTCTGGATTGGTTATGAGTTACCTGGAAAGGGATGAATTACAGATCCTAACCAATGAGTCGAGGGAGGAACTGAAGATCCAAATCATTAGGGAGTAGTTGAGGAACGTAGTCAAGGCTACGTGGAGGGAGAAGTCTCTGACACTAATGGGTAGCCTGCCAAATTTTACCAAAGTGCATTACGTCCACTACTGCAGGTTTTTGGACATATGGGATGAGTGTTAGATGTTGGGTGCCTCCCAAATACAATGCACAAGGCTGTCATAGTGATGGCCTAAGCCAGATATTGACCCCACAAATTATAAGCCATACCGACCATTTTCTATGATCAATCTAGATGTAAGAATAATCAGTAAGACTATAGCTGTTAGTTTGATGAAAATAGTTGCATCCGCAGTTCATGTAGACCTATCTAGTTGTGGGTCCTCCTGAGGGTCTTCTCTTGTTTCAGTGGGCTCCCTGCTTGCTCGGGCCTGCTCTGACTCTCCTGCCTTTGGTGAGTCCCTTGGACTTTGCTGGTCCCAACTTTTGCTCCTTTTCGTTATCCCCACTAGTTAAGTCTACATTGTCTTGTTGGTGCTCCCGCCGGACACTGATCACCTAGACACCGACATCAGACGTGGGACAGCTCGTGCACGGCTCCTGGTCTTCCTCAGTGTCACCTGGTCCTCACAGCTGCAGCGGACTAGGTCACTGTTGTCTCTTCAGAACCTCTCAACATCGGCAGGCATTGTGTTTCCATGCCTCCTGGTCACATATGAGTGGCATAGACTCTGTCCCCTCTGCTTACAGGTTCTTCACTTCCAGAATTCACCCTTGAATTCCACCAGACTCCTCCACAGTCTTCTCCAGAGGCATCTTCTTTGAAGTCTCCCATTGCTGTCTCCAGCTGATTCTGACGTCACTTCACCCCTATGCACCCGGCTTCCCTGGTGCAGGTAACCTGGTTCCTGGGGCATCAACGGGTTGGGTGGCACTCCAACCTTCTGTCTTCCAAAGGGTTTCTTCGTCCTCCTGGAAGGGTCCTTCTTCTTTAAAACTGCAACCGTGACTTCTCCATTGGGCACGCGGCAGTTTTCGAAAGAAATATTGACAGGTAAGTAAAACAGTCAAACCTATGCACTTTTACATATAATGCAATCCTATGGGAGGACAAGTCAAAGATGCATAAAGATAGGTACAGTTGGTTTCAGGGGTTTACCTTCGGGGATCGGAGTAGTAGTGGGCCAAGGTTCTAAGTACTACCAGCAGTTCTTCTGGAACAGCCTGGGTTCTACCGAGAGCAGGGTTCTACCGTGAGCAGGGTGCTGGTGAGGCTGGTAGCTGGCGCTATGGAGAAGGAGGGCCACCTGAAAAGAGGCTGCACAGGGTGACTTGAGGGCAGGTGCAAGGGCTCCCAAAGGGGAGTTGAGGTCAGAAAGGGTCTTGGAGCACGGGTGCACAGCCGGTTCTTCGGGACCCGGACCAGGCGGCTCGGGTGTAGGGTGGTTAGGTAGCCTAGGCTGGGTGCGCAAAGATGCACCTCGCGGTCCGGGACAAACAGCTGGCAGGGGCAAAATCAAGGCAGCTGGGCCACTCTCAAAGTGGGTCTCAGTGATGCTGGCATCCCTAGACGGCTGCTTGGTCCTGGTGCAGTGAGAATCCGGACTGGACTCTCGCTGTCGGTGTTTGGTGCAGCCCCGGGGGTTGGTGCTGCACGGTTCCGGTTGGGCCTGGTGTCTTAACACTCGGTGGGGAGACAGATCTGACTTTCCAGAGCATGAGTACCTTCTCCTGGTCGTCTGCGGTATCGGTCGGGCTGGGGAACTGTAAGGCGGTGGACCGGACTCGGCTTGTCGGTACCTTCGGACTGCTGGGGAATAGATCCTCTACTCCAAGGGAAACTGTCAGTGGTTTATAAAGTGTTGGCAGGCTACCCAAGGCTTTGGTAGATCTCCAGCTCAGAGGACAAGTCACCCTGTCGCGATTGTCAAGAGAGGGCTAAGGACAGCAGGGTTTCGCGCAAAAGTTCTTCTGTTGATCTGTCGAATCTGAGTTCTTGGGTTCAAGGGTGCCACCTAAATACTCAATGTAGGGTCGTTTACAGGGAGTGACGGGTAGTAGCCAATGGGCTACCTTCCTTTAGGGTGTGTACTCCCTCTGTATGACCACTTCCTGTGGAAAGTGGGCATGACCCTGACCCTAGAATGCTAATTCCATCCAAAACAAAATGGAGGAATCTGAAAAGTGGGGTCCACATCAGCTGGCCCACCCTAGGGGTGTTTGCTGGCTGAATGTGGGCACACCTCCTAATCTTTCTTATTTTCCTGCCTGTCTGGCTGCCAAAAAGTGGGGTCAGGACAGGGGGGTGGGCATCTCCACTATCTGGAGAGGCCCGAGGTTGCAGAACAAAGGCAACAGGGCCTTTGAAGGTTCCCGCTCTGGAATGCCCATCCTGCTTGGAGCGGGTGTCAACACCTCTGCCCAGAGCAGGCTTTGTTCCTGACCTCCGAGAGCGAAGGCTGTCCACTCAGGAGGTCAGAAACCAGTCTATGGTGGCTGGCTGGCTGGCTGGATGAGACCAGTCAGCACATTAGTAGTCGGTGGGTTTTCAGGGGGCACATCTAAGGTGCCCTCTGGGTGAAGTTATTAATAAATCCAGCACTGGCATCAGTATGGGTTTATTAAGACGAGGTGTTTGGTATCGTGCAGCTGGGGAACTCGTAATGACGAGTGTCCAGTCCATGTACTCAGTATGGCTTCCCTGTGCACTGGTAATATCTAAGGGTGAACTTAGATACCACCTGGACATATCCATTCTCACAGATATGCCCACGCATGGGTATAGTGCACTCTGCCTTAGGGCTGTAAGGCCTGCTGTAGGGGTGACTTACATATACCACTTCTAGTGCTGGCAGCCATGGCACACAGGACTGTGTGCCATGTCGACTCTTTGGTTTCCTCTGCACCAAGACATGCAGGCTGCAATGGCAGTTTGCATGATCTTGTTGCGGTGTCCCTTAGGGTGGCACAATTCTTGCTGCAGCCAGCCCTTAAGGACCCTATTTAGTTTCAAGACCCTCAGTATCAGAGGTCCCACTTACTAGGAACTTCAGGGATCCTAAAGCTGAGCTAATTGTGCAGTTTAGGGGAAGAACTCTGGTACTGGGTACCTGGTTAGCAGGAACCCAGTACAATCTCAGTCATAGTTGCACTGGATACCAGGCAAAAGTGGGGGTTAACCATGTCAAAAGGGGCACTTTCCTACTCACTGTACTAACTGTGCTAAATCACAATTGTTTCCTTGTGGAGCCAGTGCCTTGTGTGCATCTGATAACCTTGCCAGTATGAAATTGCAAACCACAGCAAAATATCTAGGAATACAAACCACCCATGATCACTGAGGTGATATTGAACTGTTATCTATTCATCAGAAATGTTCCATATTGACCAAAATTAAACATCTTGCAGTGCGTTGCATATCATCACTCCTTGTCTCAGTGGAGTCATGAGAAACCATTGTGTCCCATGCCAGGCTTTACATGCTACCACTCCTGAAGTATCTGGAGGACCTGTAGTTTCAGCGCCCAAGGAACTGGGTAGACTGGCTAACACTGCTGTCTGCATCATTTTAATGCTTACCATAGTGGAAAAAATACCTAAGGATAAAGAATGGGTTACCTTCCAACAAACCTTGCCATGGAAGTTGATAGTCCCTCATGCCTCTTTCCTAGGTTGGGGAGCAACCTTTGAGGATTCCCAAGTACAGAGGACACAGTCTCAGAGCGAGAGAGAGACTGCAGTATGTTGCAAATCCATGCTGTCTACTTAGTCTTGAAGTGTTCCGTCTGACATTAACCAGCAGAAAGAAGCTGATTTGAAGAAAGAACGCAAAGACATTGTATTACCCAAGAAGGTAGAACAAGGCTAAAAGCTCTGTTGAGAGACGCTCAGACAATATGACGTTGACTGATGTTCAAAACATCATCATAGCAGCAATACACGTACCAGGTGTTAAGAATCAGCAAGCAGACACCTTCAGGAGAATCTTATCAAAAGATTATGACTGGGTTATCAGTGATGGCATACTAAACTAGATCTTTGCCCTTTGGTGACACCTCAGTTTGATTTATTTGCAGCAATATAAAACACAAAATGATCAGACTGTGTATCCTGGTATTACGAACCAAGATTAGTCTTTTGAGCAACTGGCCGATGACATTTCTTTCTGCTGATTCTTTAAATTCCAACGGTAATTGTCAGGCTGAAACATGACAGAATGGTGATACTGATGGCTCCTAAGAGGCCAAAACTTTGGTGATTCACAGACCCGCTTCACCTGTCAGAAGAACCACACTTGGCATTGCAGTACAGGATTGATTATCCAGGGAAGATACTTCATCACAACTGTACATCTCTGAATTGAACAGCTGGTCTTCTGATTTCTTTTAGTACAGTCATTTGGTTACATGGTCATTGTCAAAGAAGCTAGACAACCTTGTGTGAGAGCATCTCAAGCTATCTGATAGAGACGTCTAGTGGCAGAATCCTTACCTTAGAATTATTCCTAGGGGTCAGACTGGATCCTTAAAATTTTCATGAGCAGTAGGTGATGTTGATCGACTCAAAGTGGCGTCATCCGTTTCTGGATGTAATGTGCATGGTGCCTATGGAGGGACAGCCCCAGCACGCTGATGTCAGTTCTTTTCTTTCCGCACCAGTCAGCGCAGATCCAGAGAGAGACACCCCTTAGTCAATTATTGACTAACTTTTTTTGACTTTTTCCTCCTCGTGTGGCAGGGATGTCCTCTCAGAAGGCCGGCTTCAAACCCTGAGGCGCCCATCACCGATCAATGTGGGTTACTGACCCGCACCTTGTATGCCTTTGGTGCCTCGAGCTGGACCACGATCCGTAGGCCTGCTCGATTGCCGTGCCATGAATCTGAAGACCTTGAGGGAGCAATCCCTCAAACTCCTATTGGCTCGATGTGCGATGCCAGGACAATCTAGACCCCGGTAGAGAGGAAGGTCCTTGGGAGTTGGTTGCGAAGTCCAAGATCCTCGTAGCACTCAGTCAAAAGTCAAAAAGTACTTTATTTGGCAGCTAAGAGCCATAAAAGCAAACAATTTTAGAGAAAACCCATTTCAACAGGGTACATTCTATAAATAAAACATTAGGTCACATAAATAGATTAAAAATAGTTTTACAGGATGGAAAGAAATGACCAGCCTTGTTATTTCAAGGATCGTATATTAGTCCACAAAAAATACATCATGTAAAGTGCAACAGTGCTAAACATGAAACCAGGTGCTATGGATATTATATCATAAAGTGCACATAGTGTCGGATAAAAAAGGCCCTTAGCACTGCCTGGAAAGACCGGCTGGCTGCTACAGCTGCAACATTTTTCTATGTCTAATAGCCCCTGTTAGGAAGCTCGCCACCCCGAAGCAGACCATAGGAGAAGATAACATTTGCAAATATAACAAAGCAGGCCTGACTTGGACAAATTGACAATCTCTGAGCAGCGGGAGTAAGTACTTTCTACGCAAGGGGTCATAGTAATTACAGAAAAACATAAAATGGAGGGTGTCTTGCTCTGAGAAGTTGTCACATGGGCAAGGTTTTAGTGTACCAGGTTTCGCATATCCTTGAGGAAATGCCAATAGCCAGGGGACCAGATTCAAACGGAATCTAGTCAGAACAAAGCGATGATATGCTTTGCTAACCAAGAGTAGGTACGGTTGTATCTGTTGGCTCAGACTCAATGTGGCAAACCTTCTCAGAGAGGGCTTGGCTAGCTCCGTCTCTTCCCTGAGCCCCTGCCGTTTATCCAGAAACTGCTGTTTAATATCTCTGATTGCGGCTTGACCCAAAGGCCCAGGACTCAGGGACAAGTCAGGGCAGCCAAGCCATCTTGTCTATTCCATTATATATTTTAGCCAAGGAATATGCAAAGCCCCCTCCAGTGCGGTGCAATCAGTGATTATAAGTTGATTTAGATCTGGGATCAGACTGGCCCAAATTTTTAACCAGCGCAGCAATGGGGCCACCGCAATCTGGTCCGAAATGTATCCCACCCCCAATTCCTCGTGTAAAATAAATGCTGGGGTTGTTGGTGGGGCTGCGAGGATTTTACACATAAATGTATTTTCAGCCCCCTGGATACCCTTCGCATCCCTATAGCCCCAGACGTCACACCCATACGTGGCCATGGGAATACATTTTTCTTTATAGATCTTTAGCAGGGCGTGGAGGGGTTTTGACCCCAATCTCATTGCGAAATCCAAAGTAGCCCCTGCCGCTCTAGCTAAGACATTCTTTTTGTGTGTTTTGCGCACACGCACGTTCGTCAAATAGTACCCCTAGATATGGGAACGTGGGCACTTTAGTTAACTCAGCCCCCTTGCAAAAAAACTTAGCCTTGGCAGCCTTTCGCAAGCCTATAGACATGGTATGTGATTTTTAAAAATTTGTGGTCAGATCTAATGAGTCCATAAAAGCTATAAAACCATTTAAAAGTTGTTGGAGACCCACTGCAGTTCTGGCAAGTAGGACCGCATCATCAGCATACAAAAATGCAGGGATCGTCTTTGTGCCAGCCCTGGGAATGTCTTTACAGCTAGATATTAGGGAATCTCCCAGTTTATTAATGTAAAGCGTGAACAGCAAGGGGGCCAGGATACACCCCTGCCGGACCCCTTTCCTTACTGCCCAAGAATCTGTCAGACTGCCATCTTCATTATATCTGACCGCGGCCATAGTATTTTTATGGGCAGTGTGTAAAAAAGCCACCAATTCTATATCTAGGCCCATGTCACGTAAAATCAGCCATAGCTTAGTCCTATTTACATAATCAAAGGCTGATGTTAAGTCCATAAAAGCCAGATGTAAAACTCCCTTCTTAGCAATAGTGTACTTCCCGATCACTAGATGCAGGTTGAGGCATTGGTCCAGCATCCCTTTACCCTGCCTAAAACCATACTGTAGGTCAGAGATGACGTTAAAATGATCAAGCCACTCTGTTAGGCGATCCAATATCACTTTCCCCATAATTTTAGCGGCTGAATCTAAAAGCGAGATCGGTCTATAACAGGCGGGGTCATCCCGTCCACCCTTTTTAAAAATAGGGACGATAACCTCTATTGCCCATGAAGAAGGAAAGCCTCGGGAGCAGGCTGCATTAAAAACATGATCTAAAATCTTTGCCCATACTGTGGGGTCAGCCTTGTATAGGTCCGCTGGAACCCCTTCGGGGCCAGGGGCCTTGTCTCCAGATGTCGAGTTGATGGCTTTATAGACCTCGTCTATGCTAAAGTGGAGGGGAATGCTAGCTAGGCCAGTAACTATTTGTTCCTCACCCTCTTCTAAATTTGTGCCGCTGTAAATATTTCCAAAGTACTGAACCCAGTGCTCTGCAGATATTGTGCAGTCTCTATTGGAATTTGGCATGTCAGAGAAAAAAGGGCTATTAACCACAGACCAAAATCTAGAGCTATCGGCCAGAACACTGGCTTGACTAAGGGCCTCCCAAGCCTGCTCTCTTATCTGCTTCTTCCTCTCCAAAACTGCAAACTTATAAACCTTTCTACAGCTCCTAACTGATGCTACATCCCTCGGGTTTCGCTTTAAGGCCTGCATTAACTCCTTGTGGGCCACCGAACACGTGCCATCAAACCACCTTTTTACTTTTGGGCATCTTACCCTGCTCTCAGTAGTTAGATTGGATGCTATCTGCTTGGTAAGCTTATCAAAAGCCTCTAAAATAGCTCCATCATGCGAGGTGGAGTCCATGGAAACTTGGATCTCTGTGGCACAGATGGTATACAAATTGCCTAGGAAGCTGTCCGGGGTAATCCTTTCCCACTTCAGCCTTCGTGTTTGATCTTTAGTGCTGATGTTTGTGTTAGAGATATGGCTGGCCACCACCCCTTTTGGAGCTACTGGTCATCTGGTCATTCGGGTAAGTCCCGCAAAAAGAAGTCAAAGAGGTCTCAGACTTCTCCTTGTCCATTGGCCGACTCGAGGGAATGTCGACCTTCTAGGCCTGGCTCCGCGGTTGAGCCAGTGCCTGTGCCGTCTCCTCGCCTCTCCGAGTTTCCGGGAGCTGGAGCGAGCCCCGCCCAATTAAGAGAATTTCATGAGGTTTTGCACCACATATTTGGGCGGCCTATTCCCTCTGGCCTGTCTTCAGGCCCTGTGGGTTTGGGTGGGGACCCTAGTGGATCCACACCGGTGGCTCCGGTGCCTGTGGAGCCCCATGAATCCACAGATGGATCCAGACCGGCGCCTGTTGTGCCATCTTGAACTTCCCCAACGCCGATCCCGATGCTGACGCTCCAGGCGGTGGCCCCATTCTTATCCCTAACTTTGACACAGAGCCGGTTGGGCATCGCCCAATGCCGACTGGAGCCATGCCATCCAGGCCGGAGCTTGAGCTCTATTCTTTTGGGCTAGGACTCTGGGAGGAGTTGGAGCGGTCTCTAGTTCCTGAAGAATACCAGCATTATGACCCTTACATGGACTGGTGTAAGGTTTTGGTGGATGCCAGCAGACTGGATACTTCTCCAGATAATGGCACGCTTTCTCCCCCTACTGTGGCTACGGAGGAGGGAGCGTTGTTTGCAGCAGTGGTGAGGAGGGGGCAAAGGTTTTGGACCTTAGCTTGCCCTCGGTGGCAGTCAAGACAAATTTCTTGACAGAAGAGCTTCAACCGACAGTGCCCCCTTCTGAACTGCTTCTCCCGTTTAATGAGGCTTTTACTGCCGTCCTGCTTGGAACTTGATTCAAGTCCAACACAGTGACTCCTGTGAACAGGACTATTGCCCACCGCCCTGCCCCAGGGGACTCCAACTTCCTCACACAACACCCTACCCCGGAGAGCTTGGTGGTCCAAATCTCCACTTCCCATGTAAATCCTGGCGCATTGCCAACCGCACCACCAGATCGGGAATCCAAGAGGCTGGACAACTTGGACAAGAAGATGTTTTCTTCCACCAGCCTGGCACTGCGGTTGGTGAACACTACGTGCTTTTTGAGCTGCCATTCCCACGCTTTGAGGGATTGGTTTGCGCAGGTGCTGTCAACTGTTCCGGAGGAGGCCCTGGCCGTACTCTCCCAGGCAGTTGCCAATGCGAGAGACGCAGCTGAGTTCACAATCCAATGTCGACTGGACACCACTGACTCACTGGGCAGAGCAGTTTAGTCGACAGTTGCATTACGGTGCCACGTCTGGTTGAGGACGACTGGCTTTTCTGGGGATGTCCAAGCGTTGCTAATGGATATGCCCTTTGATGGCTCCCGTTTCTTGGGAGACAAGGCAGAATCGGCTCTGGAGTACTTTAAGGACAGCAGGGCTATGGCCAGGTCCTTTTGGTCTTTCCATGGCCCCTTGCCACCCCCAATCTGCCTTTCGCTGATTTTGTGGCCACGGAAGGGGCTTCTAGCTTCGTCTGTACCTACCCAGCCACCGTGGTGAGCAAGCTTCACAGCCTCTGCATGTCCGAGGAAGCGGTATTCACAGACCTCGTGGGACGGGCAGCCAGCAGTCAGGCTAGTCCACCACACCCGGCAGCCGAAGCCTCAAAGCAATTATAGCCTTCCCTCTTATCATGGGCACCCAGTGGGCGGCAGGAGCTGCCATCCCCTCTACCATTGGTGTTCTATCACATCGGACAAAAGGATTCTGCAGATTGTCCGGATAGACTACTCCCTCCCCTTTGAGACTTCCCCAACACCCATGCCACCTGCTTGCGACAGGTTGACGGAGGGCCATCTATCTTTGCTCCGCCAGGAAGTGGCAGCTCCCTTAGCCAAGGGAGCCATAGAGAGGGTGCTGACGCCAGAAGTAGGTTGTAGTTGCTATTGCTGCTTCTTTCTGGTGCTCAAGAAGGATGGAGGTCTTCGTCCTATTCTAGACGTGCCCTCTCAATTTCTTCTTCAGGAAGTAAAAGTTCAAATTGCTCATGCTTGCTCATATCTTGTCTGCTGTGGACCTGGGAGACTGGAGGGTAGCGTTGGGCTTACAGGATGCATACTTTCACATTCCCATACTGCCGGCCCACAGGTGCTGCCTGTGGTTCACAGTAGGCCACGAGGACTTTCAGTTCTCTGTGCTCCCTTTTGGCCTTACCAGCGCACTTCAAGTGTTCACCAAAGTGATGGCGGTGGTTGCAGGTCATCTGCGGAGCTCAGGGGTGTCAGTCTTCCCCCTATTTCGATGCCTGCTTGTTGAAGGCGGGCTTGCCCCAGGCTGTCGTCTCCAGACTAGGGCGGACCTCCTGCATTCACTGGGGTTCACTATCAACATGCTGAAGTCACACCTGACTCCCTCTTAGACGTTCTCTTTCATCTGAGCTGTTGTGGACACGGTGCATTTTCGGGTCTATCTTCCCAAATGGCGAGTATATGATGTCTACGATGTTTCAGCCTCTATCCTTGATTTCGGAGACCACGAAGCTGCTGGGCCTCGTGGCCTCCTGCATCCTGCTTGTGACACATGCCTGCTGGCATATCCGGGCCCTGCAGTGGGACCTGTAGTTCCAGTAGAGGCAGGATCAGGGGAATCTCACCGACATGGTCCAGATCTCGGAGGGAACTGCACAAGATATGCAGCGAGTGACGAACTGCGATTGGGTCAGTGGAAGGGCCCTCTTCCTTCCCCTACCAGATCTGACAGTAGTGACAAGCGTCACTCCTGGACAGGGCGGCCATCTGAGCTAGGTGGAGATCAGAGGCCTCTGGCTGAATCTGGACTCCACAGCAACCTTCTGGAGCACCGGATGATCCGACTGGCATTAAAAGCCTTTGTACCCTCTATCAAGCGAAGGCTAGTGCAGGTGTTCACGGACAACACCACCGCCATGTGGTACGGCAACAAACAGGGCAGGGTGGGGTTGTGGACCTTTTGTCAAGAGGCCCTGCATCTCTGGATATTGCTGGAACAGCAGAGCATATCCCTGGTGGTTCAACACCTGGTGGGCTCTCTGAAATCCAGGGCAGACAAACTCAGTCAAAGAGGCATAGCAGATCATGAATGGCGTCTCCATCCAGAGGTGGTGCAAGGTCTCTTTCAGCAGTGGGGAGAGCCTTGGTTAGATCTGTTCGCCACCGCCGAGAACGCGCAATATCAGCAGTTCTGCGCTCTGCAGTTTCCAAGGCGGCTCTCGCTCTAAGATGCTTTTCATCTTGCATGGAGCTCAGTCCTCCTGTACGCCTTTCTGCCCATTCCACTTCTGCCCAGAGTACTCAAGAAGATCAGGAACGACAGGGCCCAAGTTATACTTGCGGCTCCGGACTGGGCTTGGAGAGTTTAGTATCCCAAGCTGTTGAGCATGGCCATCGGTCCTCCGATCAGGCTACCCCTTCAAGAGGATCTTCTTGCGCAGCAGCAGGGGAGGGTTTTACACCCGAACCTGTCAAAGCTCCGCCTTCTTGCATGGAGATTGAACGGCAACAGTTGACAGCCTTCGCCCTTCTGCCTGAAGTCTGTGATGTTATTCTGTCAGCCAGGCGTCCCTTCACTAAAATGGTATACGCCTGCCGTTGGGACAAGTTTGTGGCATGGTGTGCAGAAAAGCAGGTTGACCTCCCTTTCTGCTCCCCTTTCTCAGGTGGTTCTTTTTTTTAATCTTTCCCTTACCCAGCAGGGTGCTCTGGGCACCTTAAAGGGTTATCTTTCTGCTATTTCAGCCTTACTGTGGTTGACTGACCAGCTGTCCCTATTCAAATCCCCTATTGTACATACGTATAGGTTCTTGAAAGGTTTGCAACATATGTTTCCTCCTCCTCCCTTTATCATTCATCAGTGGGATCTTAAACACATCCTGATATTCCTGACTTGTGCTCCTTTTGAGCCCTTGTATAACTGTCCTCTCAGGCTTCTTACCATCAAGACGCCCTACCATCAAGACGCCCCTCCTGCTGGCAATAACATCTACCCGGAGGGTCTGTGAGCTTCAGGCCTTGTCATCCAAGCCTTCATACCTGAACATCTACCCAGACAAGCTGGTTCTATGCGCTAGAGCTTCCCTTCTGCCAAAAGTCATCACTCCCTTTCATGTAGGTCAGGCCATCACCGTGCCTACTCTCCGCTGCTTTCCTCTAGAGAAGAGGAGCGACTCCACCATCTGGACCCAAAAAGAGCAATGTCGTTCTACCTTGAGAGCACGAAAAAAGTTTGGGTGGATGACCAACTATTCATAGGCTATGTCGGAGCAAAGAAGGGAAAGGTTGTGCAGAAGCAGACCATGTCCCCAAGGATCATGCTCTGCATTAAAATTTGGTATGTATTAGCCAAGAAGCAACCCTCTGAGGGTTTGCGCACTCATTCTGCCAGAGCCAAGGCCAGACCACTGCGTTAGCAGGAGGTGTCCTGGATATCTGCCAGGCAGCAATGTGGGCTTCCTTGACGCACGTTCACAAAACACTACTCCCTGGACAGTCAGGTCAGTCGGGATGGTCAGTTTACCTGTTGGGTCCTGCAGGAATTTTTTGTATGAAATTGTTTCTCAGACCCACCTCCAGGGAGGTATTGCTTGGATATCTCCTCTAAGGTAAGGAATCTGCTACTAGAAGTTTCTATCGGATGGACAAACTACTTATCTTCAAATACGCCTTATCTGGTTGAGACTCAATCTAGCTGCAGATTCCTTACTGACCCACCCATACTCCCCGCTCTGCAAACGGATTGCTAGGGACAGGGCTTTCCTTTTTCAGGGCTCTAGTTTTCCACACCAGTGATCAGTGTTCTTCGTGGCTCCACGCTCCTGGCGTGGAAAGTCACGAAAAGTGCCAGAAGGTGGCGCACTGGGGTGGTGCCTATATAGGCACCGCGCACATCACATCTGGCGCGGATGACGCCGCTGATGCCCTGCAGAGCCGATCGACACCACCTACCGGAATGCAGGGGTACTGCTCTCGATAATTTTCCAGATCCAGTCTGACACCAGGGGATAGTTCTAAGGTAAGGAATCTGCTGCTAGATAGAGTCCCTACCAGATATATCAGACAAGGCGTTACCAGAGGTAAGTAACTTGTTTGTCAAGTGGAGTAGATTGATCCTCTGACATGTCAGCAAGTTACAGCACTGTTGTTTCTTGTATACTTGGCAACATCTGGTCTAATTTTGTCTACCATAAAAGTGCATCTGGTTGTCATAGACTACAGAAAATCAGACATCTTCTTTTAGAATCCCAGTTGTTGAATATTTTCTAGGAGTCCACAAGAAAGTATACTATCCATTGAAGGTTCCTTCACCTCCTTGGAAGTTGGATATAATATTGGATTAATTTGAGGGCCTCTCATTTTAACATATGGACAAAATAGCTGTATATCATTGGTCATGGAAAGTGTCTTTCTTGATAGCAATTACTGTGGCTTGTGTAACAAGCATCCTTTTTAAATATTTCATAACAGCAAGGTAATACACAGGACTCACCCTTCCGTTCTGTCAACCGTGATTTAGAACTTTCATATTAAACAGTCAACATTCCCCAAAACACAGCCTCCTTCCTCAAATTGTGCTGAATACCGTCCAATCTCCCTCATAAATACGGAGGTTAGGATATTCGCCTCGATCCTAGCCCATAGGCTGAGGCCTTATCTTTCCAAATTGGTCCACCCCGACCAATGTGGATCTATGCCATTTCGTGGGACCAGACATTGCCTCAGACGTCTCCATCTAGCCCTAGCGCATCGCCAGTTACTGACCCCCTATTTAGCACTGCTTCTCATAGACTTTGAGAAGGCATTCGATTCTATAGACTGGAGCTATCTGGAAGATGTTTTGAGCAAGATGGGCATGGGCCAACACTTTCGCAAACTAATGAAGGTGTTATACTCCCGTCCACAGGCACGAGTACTAGTCAACGGGGCACTCTCAGACGTGTTCTCCATTAGGAGGGGCACGAGGCAGGGTTGCCCCCTCTCACCCCTCCTGTTCGCCCTGGCGATGGAGCCTCTTGCATGCATTTTACGCGCGGATGACCGCATTCAAGGCTGGAGATGGCCAATTTCTGACGAAGACAAAATCGCATTATATGAACCGGTCCAATCTGGTCCCCACTGCCTCGAGGCAATACGCCTCTTTGGACAGGTCTCTGGCCTGAAACTCAACCCCAGTATATCCATCCTGGTCCCCCTCCACTTGTCAAGGGACTACTTTGACTGGCAATCCACGATACCTATTAGAAGGCAGTCCTTCAAATATCTGGGAATTTGGATGGCCTTACTCCCTGATCTCGCCTGGTCTCTTAATGTCTCCCCGCTGGTGAAGAAAGCCCGGGGCGACCTCCACAAATGGCAGAAATTACCGCTCAATCCCCCGGGAAGAATCACCCTTTTTAAAATGATAATACTCCCCAGGTTCCTTTACATGATCCAAAACACTCCATTTCACTTCCCGCGCACCTGGTTCAGAAAACTTGACAGCCTGACCACCAAGTTCCTCTGGGGGTCCCGATGCCGGTTTCCACCCTTTGATGGGGGCATGGGCATGACCGACCTATACCTTTACTACCTGGCAACCCGCTTACTTACGCTTCATGATTGGTTCAATGGTGGCTGGTCGGACCCAGCATTCAGAGTGGAACTATGTAACCTGAGGCTACCCAAGATCCAGGCGATGATGTATGGGAGTTCTATCCCCAAAACTTTGCCAACTGTGACGCAGGCGGTCCTCCTGGCTTAGCGCGCCTTCCTGTGTCATACCTACTGGATGAATAAACTGACCCAATATACCCCACTTTGGCAGGGAACTTGGTTTCGGGAAGTCAGCAGATTGGAGGGATTCCGGACATGGGACCTCATTGGCATCTCACAGCTTGGAGACGTGTGGGCGAGCGACCATATCCGCACATTCTAAGACTTGCAAACTCGCTACTCCCTACATCCCTCACAATTTTATTAATATTTGCAGCTCTGTCACGCCCTCCAGACGCACATATCACAAGGGGAATCGCTCCCAGAATACAGTCCCCCGGAGGCGCAAACTATGACAGGGGACTTGGGAAAGGGGGTATCTCTCGTATCTATCGCTCCTTCACTCACCAACAACACTCCAAACACAATAGACCAGTTAAGGACTCACTGGGAACAGTGGATAGGACCGTTTGAAGAGGAAGACTGGAGGGACGCGCTGATGGCCCCCAAAACTGTCACTACTTCAACCAGGCTCCGCCTGGTTCAGCTCTACTATCTGCACGCTGCCTACCTAACACCCAAGCGCCTCTACAGCGCAGGTATGAGACCTAATGTATTATGCGCACGCTGCGATCAGGATCAGGCAGACTTCTTCCACATGGCATGGGCCTGTCCAGTTATAGCAAGATATTGGGACTTCAGAGAAATAGAGCTCACAGAGATCCTGTGCTGGGAGGTCCCACATAACCCTCTGCACATACTCCTGGAAATCACAGATGGGTTAGATGGCTCTCGGGCAGATAAACAATTCCTTACTACTGCCATAATGGTGGCCAAACGTGACATTGCTGGTAACTGGATAACTCCAACATCGCCGGGACTGGCAAAGTGGCGTAGGGGGGGTGGATTGGTGTGCAGCGCAAGAAAAGCAGATGTTTGAGGCCAGAGGGTGTCCGGCTAAACATCGTAAGATTTGGGGTAAATGGCTGGGGCCTATACAATGAATGTGCCGTATACTTTAAAGCTGTGTACACCATGTGGGGTTCTCTACGGTCATATGTAACAGATTCACCCTCCCCTCGGAGATGTGGGAGAGAGGTGTCCTCACACTGCTGTAATATCCTGTATTTGAATATTTCTGCTATTTTTGTTCAAAACCAATAAAATTGATTATCAAAAAAAAACAGTCAACATTACTGCTAGTTTTTTTTTCACAAGATAGCCTCTCCAGCTGAGATGTTAGAAGAGAGCTAACATATCTGAAAGAGACACGTTAGTGACAGATTCCTTACCTTAGAATATCCCCAGGCGTCAGGCTGGATCCGGAAAGTTTTTTGCGTAGCAGTACCCTTGCGCGTCGGTAGGCGGCGTCGTGCGGCTCCGCGTCCGTCGTCGGCGTCGTGATTGCCGGGATGACGTCGCGGGCAGTACTTAGGCGCCGCCCCTGCGTGCTGACGTCAGTTCTTCTTTTTCCGCGCCAGCAAGCGCAGATCCGGGAAGAGCAGTGCCCTGGTCATTTTTTGACCAAACTTTTTGGTGAATTTTTCACTGTTTTTCTTCAATCGACTTCAAGGTGTCGTAGGGATGCCCGGGTTTAAACGTTGCGGCGCCTGTGCTCGGATGATGTCCATCACAGACCCGCATTGGGAGTGTCTCTTCTGCCTCGGCCGAGGCCACGACACGGAGTCTTGTTCCGACTGCCGGGCCCTCAACCCGAAAGCTTTGCGAGAGCGGTCTCGAAAGCTCCTCGAGGCCCGGCATTCGGCTCCGCGGAAGCCCGGTCGCGTGAGAGGTCCAGGGGTCGATCGCGGAGTCCACACCGGTCGTCGGCATCGAAGTCTTCTTCGTCCGGTAAGTCAAAACACAAAAAGTCCAAAAGCATCGTCGCTCTAGGACTTCGCCTCGCCGGTCTCGCGACTCGGCTGAGGCCCCTCCCGGCACCGTCCCGCCCCGCGGCCCCGGACATGCCTGTGGAGTCGCCCCCGCAATACCCGTCCTTCCCGGGTTCGGGGCGGATCCGGCCCAAGCTGCAGGAATTCCTGTCGGCCATGGCCCGCCTCTTCGGGCCTCAAGGTCCCTCTGGTGCGCCTTCGGGCCCCGCGGGCCTGATGGGGTTGCTCCGGCGTCGCCGACGGCTCCGGCCCCGGCGTCGCCCGTGCCTCCAGCCTCGATCCCGGCTCCGGCCCGGCCTCGATCCCGGCTCCACAACCCCCATCGACGCCGGTCGACCTAACGACACCTCCGCCGGCGCCGATGTCTCCGGTGCCGTTCTCGACGCCGCCTGGGGCTCCGGGCGGCGTCGTCCCCCAGTTCCTTCCGGCTCCGGACATGGACCCGGACCGGCGTCGCTCGGCGCCGGTTCCGGCGCCCGATGAGACCTTGGGTCCCAAATGTCCCTCCTCCCCTTATTTTGAACCTGAGGAGGACCAGGAGGACTGGGATGGGTCTGATGACCCTCTGGCACAACAGTGTCAGTACGATGAGGACTGGACAGAGGGTCTCAGGGGATGCCAGTGGTCTAGATACTTCCCGTGACACTGGCATGCTGTCTCCTCCCGTGGCTACGGAGGAGGGAGCCAATTTTGCAACGGTGTTGCGTAGGGCGGCTGGAGCCTTACATCTCCAACTCCCTACTGTGGCGGTCAAGACTAATCTCTTGACAGAGGTGCTTCAGCCGGCAGCCTCCTCTACGGAGACTGTGCTGCCGTTTAACGACGCCCTCACTGACGTTCTTTTGGGCGCCTGGTCCAAGCCCAACACAGGGGCTCCTGTGGATAGGAACGTGTCCCGACGCCATCGCCCAGCTCCGGGCGACCCCTGTTTCTCTCTGTCCACCCCACCCCTGAGAGCTTGGTTGTCCAAGCCTCCGCTTCCCAAACCGCCTTCCCTACCGCCCCTCCGGATAGGGAATCCAAACGCCTGGATCAATTTGGGAAGAAGGGTTTTCTTCCTCCAGTGCTGGCTTGCGGTCCATCAACACCGCTTGCCTTTTGGGCCGATATACCCACTCCTTGTGGGATTCGGTGGCGAATGTTTTGCCCCAGTGTTCTGAGGAGGTCCAGACACTGCTTTCCCGCGCCATTGCGGAAGGAAGGGATGCGGCCAAATACACAATACGATGTGGCCTTGATACCGCCGACTCGCTGGGCAGGTCTATTGCAACAACGGTGGCGCTACGACGCCACGCCTGGCTGAGAACCACTGGTTTTTCAGGGGATGTCCAGAATACTCTCATGGACATGCCCTCTTTTTGGGTCCAAAGCAGACCATGCGTTGGAGCGCTTTAAGGACTCACGGGCTACTGCAAAGTCCCTGGGCCTTTCTGCTACACGCCCTCCGCTGACTTCTGCTTTTCGCCCTTATCGTGGCCACGGTAGGGGCGCCCCTTCACGTCAGCAGCCCAGCCACCGGCCCGCGCAACAGGCGTCTTCGCGTGGCCGAGGACGTGGATTCCGCCGTGGCGGATCGGGCAACCAGCGTGCGGGTCAGGCCACCACCTCCAACCCGTCCGCGGCCTCCAAACCCTCCTAGTCCCTCCTTTCAGGTGCACAGCACGCCGGTAGAGGGCAGGGTCCGCCATCACCTTCCCCACTGGCGTACCATCACCTCGGACAGGTGGGTCTTGGACATTGTCCGAAGGGGCTACTCCCTCCCCTTCGAGTCCACACCCCAGCCATGCCACCTCAATTCCACCGCATGTCAGGGGATCACTTGGTACTTCTGCAGAAGGAAGTCACGGCCCTCTTGGCCAAGAGGGCCATCGAGCATGTTCCGACCCCAGAAGTAGGGCGTGGTTGCTACTCCCACTACTTCCTGGTGCCCAAAAAGGACAAGGAGGACATGCGTCCTATCTTGGACCTCCGGAACGTCAATCGCTTCCTCCGGAAGGAGAAGTTCAAGATGCTCCCCTAGCTCAGGTCTTGACTGCCCTCGACCCTGGAGACTGGTTGGTAGCGTTGGACTTGCTGGACGCATATTTCCACATCCCCGTCCTGCCGGCCCACCGGCGTTACCTTCGGTTCACGGTAGGCCCCGAGCATTTTCAGTTCACCGTGCTCCCCTTTGGCCTTACCAGTGCCCCTCGGGTGTTCACGAAAGTGTTGGCGGTGGTCGCAGCTCATCTGCGCCGGGCAGGGGTTTCAGTCTTCCCCTACCTCGACGACTGGCTGCTGAAGGCGGGCTCGTCCCAGGCAGTCGTCTCCCACCTCCAGACTACGGCCGAACTCCTGCACTCGCTGGGGTTCTCCATCAATGTGCCGAAGTCGCATCTGATTCCTTCTCCACAGCTCCTTTTCATCGGAGCAGTTCTGGACACGACGCAGTTTCGGGCCTATCCTCCCGAACGGCGAGTCCGGGATATTCAGGCTATGATTCCGATCTTTCAGCCTTTATCCTGGGTTTCGATACGGATGACCCTGAGGCTGCTGGGCCTCATGGCCTCCTGCATCCTGCTGGTCAATCATGCCAGATGGCATATGCGGGCTCTGCAGTGGGACCTGAAGTTCCAGTGGGCGCAGCACCAGGGCAACCTGTCCGATCACGTCCAGATCTCGGAAGGGACTGCAAAACAGTTGCAGTGGTGGCTCTCGAACCGGCAATGGGTCATGGGCAGATCCTCTCCCTTCCCCAGCCAGAGCACACAGTTGTGACGGACGTGTCCCTTCTGGGATGGGGCGGTCACATGGGAGAGGCGGAGATCAGAGGCCTCTGGTCTCCGGCGGAGTCCCGGCTCCATATCAACCTTCTGGAGCTCCGGGCGATCCGACTTGCACTCAAAGCATTCCTTCCCTCTGTCAAAGGGAAGGTGGTGCAGAGTGTTCACAGACAACACCACCGCCATGTGGTACTGCAACAAACAAGGCGGGGTGGGGTCGTGGACCCTTTGTCAGGAGGCTCTGCGCCTCTGGACATGGCTGGAACATCAGGGCATGTTCCTGATGGTTCAACACCTGGCAGGTTCCCTGAACGCCAGGGGCGGACGAACTCAGCCGCAGGTGCATGATGGATCACGAATGGCGTCTTCACTCGGAAGTGGCGCAAGGACTCTTTCTACAGTGGGGAGAGCCTTGGTTAGATCTATTCGCCACCGAAGAGAACGCGCTATGTCATCAGTTCTGCGCGTTGGAATTTCCAAGGCGGCACTCGCTCGGCGGCGCTTTCGTCACGAGTGGAGTTGCGGTCTATTGTACGCCTTTCCGCCTATACCACTTCTACCCAGAGTGTTGAAGAAGATTCGGCACGACCGGGCCCAAGTCATTCTTGTGGCTCCGGACTGGGCTCGAAGAGTTTGGTATCCCGAGCTACTCAATATGAGCGTAGATCCCCGATCCGTCTGCCTCTTCGGGAGGATCTTCTGTCGCAGCAGCAGGGGACGGTCCTCCACCCGAACCTGTCCAGTCTACACCTGCTTGCGTGGAGATTGAGCGGCGGCAGTTGATTCCTTTCGACTTGCCTCCCGAAGTTTGTGATGTGATTCTGGCAGCCAGGCGTCCCTCCACTAAGGTGGTATACGCCTGCAGGTGGAACAAATTTGTGGCATGGTGCACAGCAAAGGCTGTGAATCCCCTTTCTGCCCCTCTTTCTGAGGTCCTTCTGTTCCTTCTCTCTCTGGCCCAACAGGGTTCTGCCCTGGGTACCATCAAGGGTTATCTTTGTGCTATCTCGGCCTTCCTCAGGCTCCCTGATCAGCCCTCCCTTTTCAAGTCCCCTGTTGTTAACAGGTTCTTAAAGGCATTACACACCTCTTCCCTCCTGTTCCGTTTGTGATGCCTCAGTGGGACTTGAACTTGGTTCTTACCTTTTTAATGTGCGCTCCCTTTGAGCCTCTACATAACTGTCCTCTTCGTCTTCTGACTCTGAAGACAGCCTTTCTGGTGGCCATCACCTCCGCTCGGCGGGTGAGTGAGCTCCAGGCTCTATCTTGCAAACCTCCCTTTCTGTCTGTTCATCCAGACAAGGTTGTTCTTCGGACGCGTCCGTCCTTCTTACCAAAGGTGGTTACTGCTTTCCACATTGGGCAGACCATCACTTGCCCACCTTCTTTCCGCCTCTGCATCCTTCCAGAGAGGAAGAGAGGCTCCACCGTCTGGACCCAAAACGTGCGCTCTCCTTCTATATTGACCGCACAAAACACTTCCGGGTGGATGACCAGCTCTTTGTTGGCTACGTGGGCGCCAAAAAGGTTGGGCGGTGCACAAGAGGACCATCTCCCGCTGGGTTACCTTGTGCATCAAGACCTGCTATTCTTTGGCTAAGAAGGAGCCTCCTGTTGGGCTGCGTGCCCATTCCACCAGGGCAACGGCTGCTACCACGGCCTTGGGCCGCGGTGTTCCGCTGCCGGTTATCTGTCAGGCAGCTACGTGGGCCTCGCTGCACACGTTTACAAAGCATTACTGCCTTGACAGTCAGGTCCGGAGGGACGGCTTCATTGGCCGTTCTGTCCTCCAGGACTTCCTTGTCTGATCTTTGTTCGCAGACCCACCACCGGGGTTGGTATTGCTGGGGTATCTATTCTAAGGTAAGGAATCTGTCACTAACGTGTCTCTTTCAGATGCACAAGTTACTAACTTGTGTAACGATATATCTGTAAGAGACAGTAGTTAGTGACAGATTCCCACCGCCCCACCCATCCTCCCCGTTCTGCGAACTGATTTCTAGGGTTAAGGACATCCCTTTCAGGGCCCTAGTATTTTTCAGACACCTATGTCAGCTTCTTGCATGGCTCTGCGTTCCTGGCGCGGAAAGTCGTGTACAGAACTGACGTCAGCGCGCAGGGGCGGCGCCTAAGTACTGCCTGCGACGTCATCCCGGCGATCACGACGCCGACGACGGACGCGGAGCCGCACGGCGCCCGCCTACCGACGCACAAGGGTACTGCTACGCAAAAAACTTTCCGGATCCAGCCTGACGCCTGGGGATATTCTAAGGTAAGGAATCTGTCACTAACTACTGTCTCTTACAGATATATCGTTACACAAGTTAGTAACTTGTGCATTACTTTGAAAGAACTAAAAGCCTCAGGTTTGACAATTAATTATTTTAATCACAGGCCTGTAAATACAGGGATGGTGCCCTCAGAGCAATCTTTGTTCAGATGAATCATATTCTGCATCTTATTAAACTTTGAAAAAACAAACTGTGGTCTGAAATGCAGACCGGACACTTATTAAACTTGTCATATAGTTCCAACGAATTAAGTAGTACTGTGTATCCGGACAACATAACTGACAGAATAAGGGGACCAATTTCGCACATATCATCAGAGTATGTTGACCTAATGCCTAGCTAGCTCACAGTGCCCTATCTGGATCTCTAACTTTACCAGGGTATCAGATGGTATCTGCAACCTCAGAAAATGACCACTCTAATTCCCCAAGGAAATCGTGGCAACAGATCTTTCCTTGGGTTGTTACTCAGGCATGCCCAAGGGAGACACAAGAAAGATACAAATTGGCTTTTCAAACATTTATTGAAACAATTGTATTCTTGTGTAAAATGTGTGATCTGCAATTATTAGTAGGATGAAACAAAGCATTGTAGCCAGCATTACAAGAATGGTGAAAAAGATAATCATCCTATTTCTACCTACAGTATCGAGAGCATAGTGGGAGTACCTTCTGCCAGATCTCTTGGGGCAACACAACCCCCCATACCTATGTATGATGCATCAGTAAGCTGATCTGTTGCAGACCTTGCTAGCGTCCTCAGCGGGATGAAAGGTAGTTAGCGGGGATGCATCTCAGGCACAGCGTTCCAGGATAATCTCTGCCGAAGTGCTCCTCTGTCCAATTTGGCTCTGAGGCGGTTTAGATAATAAAAGCATTGTTTCCAATCACACTGTGTCAAGGTGCAGCGCCGATGTAATTGTTTGTCTTGCAACTCAGAGCTATCTCCAGCGGACAACTAAATACAAGGGCATCGTGTTCAATGTTCCTTAGTCTTGGACAAAGTGTACCAGCCACATGATAAAATGCTTAATAAGAAATGTGTTGTATGCAGAATAATTTCTAAGTAAGTTATTGTGTAAGTACAAGACAAGTAAAAAGTCACCATTTAGGAAAATATGTCAAGTTTAAAATGTGTAACTAAAATGGAGACTTTTGCACAGGCCCTGTTGTACCTCACAACAAACTAAGGGAAAGGTGGATATAGCATCCTTACTTAGATATGTCCTGAATGCAGACATACACAAAGCAGCAACCCAGAAATCAATGCATACCTTTGAAAGACACTGGTGTCTGGATTAATTTATTTGGTTAATATGCTTCCTTCTGAGTCTGTTTTCTTGTAAAATCTCTTTTCTTTGTCACAGTTTTCAGAGTTTGTGAATATTACCAAAGATCCTGCAGTGGAGAAGAATGAGATATTTGTAATCTTGGTTCTTCATAGTACATTTGCTGAATTCATGAACCAGCTGCCCACCTGTGAGGAATAAAGGGATTGAATGGTAAAATACTTGGGTCTGTTGACAGCTACTGTCCACATTGACCAGCTTCAAGATGAACTGGCATTCAACTACCTGGTGCTATGTCTTGTGGGGACACCTAAATCAGCCTGCAGCCTTAAAGGCATAGAACGTTTTCGGGCTGTGGGCCTGCATGTCATTTTTCCTTGGAAAAAGAAAACTTGCGTTTTAAAAACTTATTTATAAGTTTTAAATTAACATTTTAAAAATATTAGTTTTTGATTCTTTAAAAAATAATTATACTACCAAAAAATTGAAACTGTGTTTCCTTGTAGATGGGCATATGTCCTACTTTGGTTAATTAGTTTTCTCTTGTAAGTGTTGTGGGATTCTGTTTGTAGGTCAGAGTTAATGAACTCAGCAAAGACACCTCCGATGGAGAACCAGGATTATAAGTAGGAGCCTGATTATGAATTGGACAGAGTGCTATCCGCGGCTGGGTTGCCACTTCCTCCAGTAAAAACCGACCCAATCTCATCATTTGGCAGGAACACTGATCTTGATTTTATAGTCAGGTAGATCTCATGTGGATTGGGCAGGGACTGCAGACACAAGTGAAGCCATGCTTTGGCCCGACCACCTCCTATGGCATAGTGGAGCATGTAACGTCCCTCAATATCAGTCCACTGCTTGCCCTGAACATGAGTCTCCCTACCCCCCACCCTGGGCTGGACTGGAATTCAAAATCATCCCTGGCAAAAATGTTAAAGTGAGCCCCACACTGCTGGAGGATGTAATAAGAATGTGTCCATAAAGGTATGATCTGGTCATGGCAGACCACCTTGGTCTGAAAGCTGCCCTCTAGCCAGCAACCACCTACAATTCCAAAGTGGCAAAATGGCCAGTCCGGCCCTGCATGGTATCCATGCACCCCCACCCGCTCCCATTTGCCACCTTCATAGAGCAGTATAGGGCAGTGTAATTTTCCCTGGAATTGGGAATCTGTATGCAGAAAGAGGAAAGCTAATTCTGGCTCCAAATGTAATTCGCCACCCTGGGTACAAAATCTTGTAATTGCACAGCCCGCAGGTGCAATTACAGGCTGGAATCTGTGATTCCACACTCTGTAACATAGCCCCTCATTTATCACCCAGCACATAATCTGCACCTAAGTAACGTATTTTTCTGGCGCTCTGCATGCCCATAGTTTTGACCGATTAATTTGATTTCAGGTGCATCACTTGCACCAGAAATAATTCTTATTTTCAAAAAATTCCTTGGTGAAATTTAAGAACTATATTAGAGGTTCATGTGGGTTGTTGAGGCTTGACAGTAGCTAGTGCATTACCACCAGCTTCCTTGTCTTCTGCTTGTCTTACATCATTTATGGCTTACGCTTTGGGACTATTAGGCTGTCTTATACCCTTGTCAACATTTCTCTTTGTCTCGGATGACTTGGGCCTTGTAGAATGTAAACAATCAAAACCGCTGCCAATAAAAAGTTAGTTTATTGCCACCTACTGCAGTGAAATTGGAACTTATCACATGAATCTTTTGCCTAACAATTACTAACTTAAACTTTAGCTTTTCTAGTAGGAAAAATCTGATAAGATTTTTTATGAGCAGTTCCGCTGCGTGCCGGTAGGTGGCGTTGTTTGACTCCGCATGCGGCGTCTGCGCCGGAAGTGACACCTGTGGCACCTATACAGACGCCACCTAGTCGTGCTAACGTCGGTTTCATTTCACGACTTTCCACACCAGAAACGCAGAGCCATGAAGGACACTGACCACTGGTGTGGACAACTAGGACCATGAATGGGATTAGTCCGTACCCTAAAAATCCGTTCGCAGAGCGGGGAGGATGGAGTGGGTCAGTAAGGAACCTGTGGCTGGATATAGTCTCTGCCAGATAAGATGTTACCAAAGGTAAATAACTTGTTCATCTGATAGAGACTTCTAGCCGCATATTCCTTACCTTTGAATAGATACCCAAGCAGTACCTCCCCAGAGGTGGGTGTGCGGACCAATTTCATCCAAGGAAGTCCTGCAGGACCGTACGAGCAAAGTGCCCATCTCTATGGACCTGATTGTTCAGACTGTAATATTTAGTGAACATGTGCAGGGAAGCCCATGTTGCTGGCTGGCAGACTGTTCAGGACCGCAACTCCGCATGCAAACGCAGTGGTCGCAGCTTTAGCTGTGGTGGAATGAGCTTGCAAACCTTCGGTATGTTGATTCTTGGCCAGTGCGTAGCAGATTTTAATGGAAAGTACAACCCATCTAGAGATGGTCCGCCTCTGCACCGCCCAACCCTTCTCTGCACCAGCATACCCCATGAATAGTTGGTCATCCACCCGGAACTGTTGTGTGCGGTCAAGGTAGAATGACAGCGCTTGTTTCGGGTCCAGACGGTAGATCCGCTCCTCTTCTTTAGAGGGATGTGGAGGAGCGTAAAAGGTAGGCAGGGTGATTGATTGTCCTACATGAAATGGGGTGACCACTTTCGGTATACAAGAGGCCCACGTGCGAAGCACCAGTTTATCAGGATAAACTGGTTAGGTAAGGCAGCTTTGATGATGAGGCCTGCAGCTCACTCTATGGGCAGATGTAATCTCCAGGAGAAAGGCTGTTTTGATTGTCAGAAGCCTGAGGGGACAGTTATGGAGAGGGTCAGAAGGAGCACACTAAAAAAAGCCAAAACCAGAGTTCGGTACCACTGAGGCATAATAAATGTTGAAGGCGGAAAGAGATGAATAAGACCTTTTAAGAACCTATGTACAATAGGGGACTTTAACAAGGAGGGTTGGCCAGTCAGCCACAAAGAGGCAGAAAGACCAGATCTATAGCCCTTAAGAGTGCCTAGAGCAGAGCCCTGTTGGGCAAGGGAAAGAATGAAGAGTACGACTTCAGAAAGAGGGGCATTTAGGGGATCAATGTATTTTCCCGCACATCATGCCACAATTGTTATCCAACAGCAGGCGTATACCGTCTCGGTGGAGGGACGCCTAGCTGCCAAGATGAAATTACAGACTTCGGAAGGAAGGTCAAAGGCTGTCAACTGTCGCCGCGCAATCTCCACACAAGAAGAGTGGACAGGTTCAGGTGGAGAACCCTCCCCTGCTGCTGTGACAGAAGATCCTCCCGAAGGGGCAGCCTGTTCAGAGGATCGATGGCCACGGTCAGTAGACTTGGGATACCAGACTCTCCATGCCCAGTCCGGAGCCACATGGATGACTTGGGCCCGGTCGTTCCTGATCTTGAGAACTCTGCGCCGGAGTGGTATGGTTGGAAAGGCGTACAGGTGCCCTGAGCTCTACTCGAAACTAAAAGCGTCTCCAAGTGAGCTGCCTTGGAAACACCAGCACACAAAACTGCAGACATTGCGCGTTCTTGGTGGAGGCGAACAGATCTAATAAAGGCTCTCCCCACTGTTGATAGAAACCTTGTGCCACTTCCAAGTGGAGACGCTAGTCGTGATCTGCTAGGCATCGACGGCTGAGTTTGTCTGCTCTGAAGTTGAAAGAGTCCACCAGGTGTTGAACCACGAGGGATATGCCCTGCTGTTCCAGCCATGTCCAGTGGCTCAGGGCCTTCTGACAAAGGGTCCACAACACCACCCAGCCCTGCTTGTTGCAGTACCACGTGGCGGTGGGGTGGTCCATGAACACTTGTACCAGCCTTCCCTTGATGGAGGGAGGGCAGAAAGGCTTTCAGTGCCAGTCGGATTGAACAAGCTCAAGCATTCCACTGGAGGCCAGAGTCCTCTGATTCCCAACTCTCCCAGATGGCCGCCCCATTCCCAGGAGTGACGCATCTGCCACTAGTGTGAGATCTGTTTGGGAAAGGGAGAGGGGTCTGCCTGAGACCCAGTCGTGGTTCATTGGCCACCACTGCAGATCTCTCACAGTTCCCTTTGAGATCAGGACCATGCCAGAGAGGTTCCCCTGATGCTGTGCCCGTTGAAACTTCAAGTCCAACTACAGAGCCCGTATATGCCACTGGGCATGAGTTACCAACAGGATGCAGGAGGCCATGTGTCCCAACAGCCTCTTGGTATGCCTCACCGAAATCCAGGATAGAGTCTGAAACAAAAGTATCCTAGCTTGAATATCCTGGACTCACCTCTCAGGTGGATAAACCCGAACCTGCACTGTGTCCAGAACAGCTCAGATGAAAGGGAGCGTCTGAGAGGGAGTCAGGTGTGACTTTGGCAAGTTGATAGTGAACCCCAGCGAGTGCAAGAGGAGGAAATGTAGCAGCATAACTCTTTTTTTTATGTTTGCATTACACCAACCCCTTTGTAAGAGATTTAGAAATGCATTCAAGTCTGCCAGTGTACATTTTTGCTTGGTTCCAAGAAGACTTTATTGTCATGGAAGAACCTTTCACAGAGTGAATGATGTGAAAGCTGCTCGTGTTTGGTACTGTACATACACCCAAATAAATAAATCAAGACGTGTAATGTAAATATGTTACTTCTGTTGCTGATATAAAAGAAAACTTATGAGTTACAGTACTTCATTTTTGTTGGTTTTCTTAAGCATCTTGAAGACGGTCTGTTATGTTCATGGTAAAAAAATTGTAAATCAGACGTATGCCTTCTTTGAAATTAACACAGATTGATTTGTTGTGTTTGTCAACAGACAAAGGTTTCTCAGGAACTGCGAGCAAAAAAAGGACGACGGAGTCAAAATATTGAACCCAAAAAAGAAGTAAGAGATGCATTAATGTGCAGCACTGTCTTCTAATATATGTAATCCAATAAAGCACATGTCAATAAATCATGGATGGAATGTCCTTTGACTTAAAACACGTTATTATATAATTTAACCAGTTATAGTTACACTGTTGCATAAACACCCCTAGGTAGACAAAGATATCATATCAAATTAATGTTACTATCGTACTATTGAAATGACCCTATCTGCAAAATGTTTAGAACAGATTGTCACTGTTCAGCGTTCAGCACTTCAAACAGTTTGGTTAATCCCATAGTTGTCTTGATCACTGAGGGAGTCCTGTCATAGAGTAACAGCAGTGTATTGCCTGCCACGTCTGCTGCAGGATAGTATTTAATGCCACCTGCATCAAAGAACTATATCTTTCCCTTTCTTCCATTTTTTACATAGCAATATTTAATAGCACTAAAGAAAATGTATAGACAGTAAATTATTAATATAGAAAAAAGCATAATAAGCATAAATATATGCTACTAAATTAAGATGCAGCAGATTAAAAGTTTAATAAAAACCAAACCCTTAAGTAAAAGTGAAGTTATCAAGAACTGTAGTGTACGAAGCACGTCGGAGGAACATTTCACTCTAACTTATTTTGTAAAAGGCAGTACTTCTTACAGGGGACTCAGTAGCTTGTACATTTGTTTTTTTCCAACCTTTATTTTGATTTTTCAGCAAAGAAAAAAAAAAAGACAAACATTCCAGCAGTCTTCAGTAATGTACACACAATGCAGTCGATGTTGAGTATACAATCGCAGATAGAGCAATATATCGCCAATGTAGGTATCATTACAACACATAATCCACAACCCACCTTTACAATACTAGATAATACTGTTGCGTCCTGTGTACGTCTAACGTGCACTACCTTTTCATAATAGTTTATAATTCCAACATAGTCTATTGTACTTCTTAGTTTAAAACAGTATCGCCCACATATACATTAATATCTATATTGCAGTTTCATGGTATACTCCACAAGTGTAAACAGTTGTATCTCACGGACCACCCTGAACAATAGGCAGTACAATCCCGACCAGACGTTTATGCATTCAATGCGGGTTGCCATGGAAGTATTAATCAAACCGACATTTAGTATGGACAACATCCGTAGTAATCTCAATAACTTGTATCTGAACACCCCCCTCCTCCCTACCCCTCCCCCCGCCGGGCTCACCCATCTAGAGGTCTATCTAACTGCAACTCAACTCGGGGTATCCTCTTGACTCTCCCCTTGTCTGGGGGATACAGTCCCCATAGGACTTTCTCCAGTCGGCCCCGTCTGTGTAGCACTAGGGAGCTTCTCCCTATCTCCTGGACCATTAGCCCCCACGCCAGCAATACTTCCTGGAGTTTGGCATCCCTTTGGGTACTACGTATGTGCCCCTCCTCCGCCAATGCCCACTCCTGCAGATCTGCTTTCCATTTCACTATCAGTGGCCCCTGTTGCGTCAGCCAGTGGATCGCTATTCGCCGCCTAGCTGTCACAAGCCCCAACATCAGGAACTTCCTGCTGGTTTTGCGTTTAGGGTTTCGGGGAATCAGACCAAGGAGACAGGTACGTACCTCTAAGGAAACCCTCCACCCCGTTATTCTAAACAGATCCTCCAGGACATCTGTCCAGAATACCTGGATCGTCGGGCAGGACCAAACCATGTGTGGTCTCTTGAACTGTCGATAATATTTAGGCGCTTGGGTGAAAGATATGTCATGTGAACCATATTGTACTGTATCTGCTTGAACCTATTGGAAACCGCCACCTTGCGTACTCCCTCGTGAATTTTCCCCCATTCCTGTGGTGTAATCTCCTGCGGGCTCACCTCCCGCCATCTACTCTCTATTTTGAGAGGTGCACTCTTTCTGTCATCCCTTAACGCCCTGTACAGGTGGGTGACAAGTTTCCGCCCCCCGCCATGGCTATCATTGTGACCAGGGTGTGTGTGTGTTCCGGGGCTTCCGGGAATGTAGGCCATAGGTATCGGGCCGTCGCCGCTAATTTGGCGTATTGCAAGAACTGCCCCGATCCCAGCCCAAAAGAGTCCATTGCTTCCTGATATGTTATGAACCGTTGTTCCGGATAGAGGTCCGACAACATAAGGCAGCCTCCCGCCTTCCATTTGTCAACAGACATGACCCGCTCAATGAGCGCGAAAGTCGGCATTAGCCAAACGTCTGCCTCCGGGGCAAACGGTCGGGCCCGGATGATTCGTTTTACCACTCTGGCCCATAGGGCCGCCAATAATCCGCCCAAAGGAGGGCAGTGTGTCGGGTGCCCTTTCGTATGCCATAGGAGCGCGCCCAACTGCTGGTCCCCATACGTGTCGGCGAGGAGCGAACGTTCCCAAGAAGGGTCCGTATCGAGCCAGGCCACTGCATGCTGCAACTGGGACGCAAAATAATACAGTTCCAGGTCAGGGATTTCCAAGCCACCCCTACCCCAAGTGCGTTTCATAACTTCCAGGCTTACCCGACAACGTTTTCCATTCCAGAGTAGTTGTATGAGCAGTGCATCGAGGTCCTTGAATACCTGGTGTGGGAGCTCAAAAAAGGAGCCCTGCATTGTGTAAAGACATCGGGGCAGTATCACCATCTTAATCAAGGCGATCTTCCCCATCAATGAGAGCTGGAGCGTGTTCCAGAAGGCAACACTGCCTCGGAGACCTCTAAGTATCCTCCCCATATTGTGTTAGTAAAAAACTTCCCTATCTCTACTTATCCAAATCCCGAGATAGCGTAAGGCATCCGGCACCCAGGGGATCCCCATCTCGGGGAGCTGGACCCCGCTCCTCTCGGCCTCCGACCCGACCGGATATAGTTGTGATTTGGTAGTATTGACGTATAGTCCAGAGGTCTCGGCAAACTGGCCCAGCACCTCCATCAGTATCGGAAGCGATTGGGTCGGTTCCCTGCAGGTAGACCAGCGCATCATCTGCGTACAGCGATACAACATGCTCTAGGGCTCCAATTCGAATACCCTGCCCCTGGAGGACCTCACGGAGATGGCATGCTAATGGCTCCATTACCAGGGCGAACAGCAAGGGGGACAGCGGACACCCCTGTCGCGTCCCCTGGCTATTAATATCGCATCCGAGACAAATCGTCCCGTCCGGACCCTTGCCACCGGCTGAGTATAAAGGAGTTTCACCCAGTTCACGAACCCCTCACCTAGCCCCATTTTCGATAGCACCTGCCACAGATATTCCCATCGGAGCGAATCGAATGCCTGCGCGATATCTAGGAATACCAAGGTATTCTGCGCGGCTCTGCCTTCTAGGGATTGCATGACATGAGCCAGCAGACGGATATTTCGGAGCGCGTTTCTGCCCGGGATAAAACCAGACTGGTCATCATGCACCAGTCGTCGGAGGTGCGGGAGAAGTCTGTTGGCCAAAACCTGACTAATAATCTTAAGATCGAGCGTTGAGCATGGAGATTGGCCTGTAGGAGGCCGGAAGTAAGGGTCCTTCCCCGGCTTAGGGATCATTACAATCAGCGCTTCACGCATGGAGGCGGGTAATATACCCGTCTCACCGGCCTCCCTAACTATGTCCAGGAGCCTAGGAACCAGGACTCCCCAAATTCTTTGTATAGCTCTGCAGCCAGGCCGTCCATCCCAGGGGATTTAGCCGTTTTCAAGTGAGCGATCGCCGCTCTCACCTCCTCCCCGCGAAAGGGCGCCCCCAGGGTTCCCTGACTTTCCGGGTCCAGGCAAGGTATGTCCATCCCGCAAGGTGGGCCTCCCAAGTCTGTGGGGCAATTGTGAGCTTGGGCTCAGAATATATTGCTCAGAGGTGGGTGGCAAATACCATATTGATCTCATGCTGGGTGTAGACCAGCTGACCCCGATCGGACTTGAGGGCCAGTATCGGGGTAGGCTGAGACTCCTCTCTGATCAAGCGCGCCAGTAGGCGCCCAGCTTTATCACCCTCTGTGTACCAGCGACGTCTACTTGTGGACCTATTGTATTTGCCCAGGGACTCCCAGAGGTCTCCCACCTTTTGTCGTTGTTCTGTCCATTTGGCCGGACCCTCCGGGTCCGTGGGAAGCGCTGCCTCTAAAGCCTTTAAGCGGTCCTCTTGGTTTGTTAGGTCCCGTTCTAACACTCTCCTCAGGCCCACCTCTGTGGACAGACATATTCCCCTCAGCACCACTTTCATCGCGTCCCATTCAAACGCCCTCAAGCTGGCCGTGTTCCAGTTCGCCTCCAAATAGCCTTCCAGCCCTGCTGCAATCGTTTCTTTATAGACCGGGTCTGTCAAAGCTTCGGTGTTAAGTCTCCATAATGGTATTTTGGAGCGAGGGTGGCCCAAAGTGTAGGTCATCAGCAGGGGGGAGTGATCGGACAGATAGCGGGCCAGGTACTGCGTCTCTAGAACCCGTCCGGCCGCCCCTTCCTGTATGAAACAATAGTCCAGCCTGCTGTACGTACCCGCCGCCGGAGTATAACAGGAGTACACCCGGCTATCAGGATTGCGGTGCCGCCAGATATCCAGCAAGTGATAATTACTGAGCATGTGCCGCATGGCTTCGCGAGTTTTGGGTTTAGCATCCACTTTTGGGGGGTGTCTATCCTGTTCCCCATCAAGGGCACAGTTAAAGTCCCCAGCTATAATCAGTTCCAGAGCCGGTGCCAAGTCTAGTTTCCCCAGGACCGTCCCCAAAAATTCTCCATCATCGGTGTTTGGGGCGTAGACGTTCACTAAACACATATGCCTCCCATCCAATGTCCCTTCTACCACCACGTAGCGGCCGTCGGGGTCAGGGCAGTACTAAGACCTTAAAGGGGACTCCAGGCGCCACCCATATAAGTGCCCCCCCTGGCAAACCCCGAGTAGGAGGTCGCAAAAAATTGACCCCGCCATCGCCGTTGAACATATTTCAGGCAATCCCCCCAGAGATGTGTCTCTTGTAAAAAGGCCACGCTTATCTTGTAGCGCCTAAGATATGTAGCTACCCGAATCCGTTTAATCCTATTGTTGAGCCCCCTAACATTCCATGTTATAAAGTTATAGGTCCGTTGGTCTCCTGCCATAAGTAGAAAAGTCTGGGTGAACAAGACCTATAATGCAAAAAGGGAATGAACTGTAAGGCGTAGTGTTGGGGACCCCCCCAATCCTCTCCTAGAACTCTCCTGACCTTTGGTGACCCGGCATAAAACTTTCCCCTCAAAAAACAATAGAACAAACAATGTGAACATTTCCCTCCCCCACCCCCCACCCTCAGGCAGTAGAACCTCATTCTCATAGCCCACCCGTGGTCTGAGGACTCAGTGCTCCGCCCCATAGCCATCACCCTCCCCTTAAAGCCCCCGCAACATTGTAAGCTACAATAGCAGTCAACAAAAAGCTATCCCAGTTCTTGTTGTACAACCAGACTGCCTGGTACTGCGCAGCCCCGCCCAACCAACGGCCTAGCCAGGCCGGCACAGTACACACTACAGCTGGAGTGCCAAAACTGCAGTCACGGCAGAATAACGCCTCGTCTCATCAGCTACGCTCTTCCCCCCTTATGGTCCTTTCAAATGAGGATCTCCCTCTGAAGGTCCGTAGCAGAATCAGGCCGCCGCACCGGTAGGGGCCGTACTTACAGTGTCTGGTACAGTCTCGCCGACCCACCGCCTCTCAAATGGCGGCCCTCTTACTTGCATGTAGGCAGCTCATGAGCCGCTGGCAGTGGGGTCGGCAGCGCCGTTCGGTTCCGATTGAGTTTCCTGAACGAGGCACAATGGGGAAAACTGGTTTTGTGTCAGTATGCCTCCCACCTCTTCTCTCAGGGTGCCATCCGGCCCCACCATGATGCGACCTCCGTCTGATTCTCCCTGTGACCGGGATCGTTGTCCTCCAGTGCGGCGGTGCCGATTCTGTTGTCGACCGCTCCGTCTCCTCTGTTCCTGCCACCCGTGTTGTTGATCCCGTCCTTCCAGGCCCATCGAATCCATCCAGTCCGTGGCCTCGTGCGGGGTGTTGAAGAAATGGATCCTATCCGCATGTTGTACTCGGAGGCGGGCCGGAAACATTAGGCTGTACTTTATGTTGAGATCTCTCAGCCTCCGCTTGACCCCCCGGAAGTCGTTCCGCAGGTCTTGTACCTTTTTGGTGTAGTCCGGATAGATATGGATCTCTTGGTTTTCGAACCTGGGGGGACCATTCTTGCGGATGAACTGCAGGATCATGTCCCGGTCCCTGAAATTGAACAAGCGAGCGATCAGCGTCCTAGGCGGCGCCCCAGGTTTTGGGGGGGGACCAAGGGAGCGGTGGGCCCGCTCCACTGCGAACATCCTGGATAGTCGAAGACCCGGGAGGGCGGAAACGATCCAGTCCTCCAAGAATAGGTCCGCCGCCGGTCCCTCCGCTTTCTCCGGAAAACACAAAAAGCGGAGGTTGTTCCTCCTCGAGCGTCCCTCGGCGTCCTCCGCCCTGTCCTCAAGGCGAGCGGTATGTTCCTCGAGTGCAGACACCGTCGCTTGCAGGTGCTGAACCTCCGTCCGCAAGGAGGTCAGGTCCCCCTCCGTGGTAGTGACCCTGTCCGCCACCTTCCGTAGGTCCAGGCACAGGTGGTTTATGTCCATGGCCATACCATCCATTTTGGATTCCAGTGCCGCTCGCGAGTCTCTGATGGCCTCTAGGATATCAGCCTTATCCTGGGCCGCTGATCCCTGTGGCGGTTCCCGCTCCGAGTGCGGTCCGAGGCGCTCCGTCGACGTGGGGCCTGGCACAGTATACTGCATAATCTTGTTTGCTTGTGCTCCCCGAAGGGGTCTGTCCTTCCCCATATCCAGTGCGGGCCCCTCAAGGCCGTCCCCGAATCTTCTACTCCGCTGCCCCAGGCTCAGGAGGGCCGTCACGGGTCAGTCCTGGCCCAGGAGGTATGCGTGCGGGTCCCTCACCACTCCCCAGGCCACCGGCCGGCCAGGTGTCGCCGAGAGGAGCAACCCAGAGAACGTTTCACGCCAGGTGCCAAGGTCCCCGAGGGCACCCCCAGGAGTCACTGTCTGGCAGGGGGTCTAGCCCTGGCCCCTCGTGTCTTCTTACCGTGAGTTCGTGCGATCATCACATCAATCTCCAGGTCGGCATCCACCCCCGGAGACTGTCTCAGGAGTCTGCGAATCGGCCACCCTTGGGGATGCGCCCGCCAGCAGAGGCCCAGTCCCCTGCGGCCCGTAGACTGCCCACGGATCCCTCGCAGGATTGGCAGCTGTCCGTTCAGGCCAGCACCCAGCCGGGTTAGGCCAGGACCGGTCCCCCCCCGAGGTCTCACACCCGCGTGGAGCGCGCGGTGAACAGCAACCGGCCAGCAGGTCGTCCCTCTCACCGGACATCAGACCCCTCCGGGCCTCTCACTGCACAAGGCGGATGTCAGGCTCCCATCGGCTCCGCAGCGGTAATGTCCCCAGCAAGGCCCTGTCCTCGCCGCTGTCACAGGGAGCAAGGCACAGGCCTCCTCATGTGCGGGCCCCTCCCGGGTGAGTCCGATATTTCTGCGGCAGCGGCCGCCCCAGCGGGTCGTGTCCCCGCAATCCTCAACCCTCGCAGATAGGAGCGGAGTCAAAATAGGCCCACCTCGGCCTTCTGGAAGCCCCGAGGTCTCGTGGCACCCGTCCCCGGGTCCTCTGTCAGGCCGCAGCAGGCAGGCGTCCGCGGAACCTCACTGCGGGCCAGTGTCCTCCGAGGGCTGCCTATCAGTGGCGCAGGAGTTTCGGACCGCTCCCAGTCCCAGTGCACAGATCCCTGCGGCGAGGCCAGCCGGGAGCAGGCGTTCGGAGGCAGGCAGTCAGACGGCCGCGGTCCGTGCCGCCATTTTCTTTGAAGTGCGGCCGCCGCGCCAGCAGGAAAACTTCGCTTTCCCGGTCCGCCGACAAGCGGAACCACGCTCGGTCCGGATTCTCGGGACCAGGGGGGTTCCGATCCCCTAATCGGCACAAATGGGCAGTATTCCGCCAGGAGAAAAGCAGGATTTCATTGTATGGGGGCAGGAGCTACACTGATCAGCGTCTAGCCCGCCATGCGTTCAAGCCACGCCCCCCCAGCTTGTACATTTGTTATCCAAGCTTTACTATGTTTTGCTGCACAGTTCTAGTTTCTTTCTTTAGTAATTTTTTTCCCCATTACCAAAAAAGCTGATCTTTGCAGGGAGGCGAGTGCCAATATAGCCTTATAGCCCGCTGCCGAGGGCTATACCAGTTGTTAAAGGCCCTGATCCCGAGTTATAGCGAGGGAGAGGGCCTTTAACAACTGGTATAGCCTGAGGCAGAAGGGCTATAAGGCTATTAGAACATTTCACCCACTAAGGGTAGAATGTTCTAAATTAAAAATGGAGAAACAAAAAGACAAACATTGGAATGTTGGAGTGCTGGGCTTATACCAGCCATTATAAGCCCAGAGCTACTCCATTGTCTTCAATGGAGCTCCCAACTGAGGTGTCAGACAGGGGTGCGTTCTGGCACCTCTTCTTTTTATCCTATATGTTAATGATTTGCATGATTCACTAGTAAAGCTTACCCACGATGTCCCGAGAATAAATGGTAATACACTCCCCGCCCTATTGTATGCTGATGATGCGGTTTTAATGGCACGCACCCCCAAATGCCCTATGCATTTTAGTACGAGGATTTGTAGATTTTATGGCTGTTTTAGATTTAAGGACTAATTTTAAAAAATCGTTTTTAATGGCTTGTGGTCCGAAAAAGCGTCCTATTAATAAAATTATTGTTAACTCGGACAGTTTACAAAGCACTTGCACTTTTTCTTACCTTGGGTTAGTTTACGCCACAAATGGCTCTTGGTCTGATCACGTGGCACACAGCAGAAGTAAGCTGTCACGAAGTATTAATACACGTCTGGGATTACCCCAACCCAAAAGGTCTGAAGTAGTTTTAGCTCTTAAGAAATTTTTTAAATTACAGTGTGCTCCCACCGCAACCTATGGAGCAGAAATATGGGGATTCACCAAATGCAGTAGTATTTAATGTGAAGAAAATAGACTATGTAGGAAACTTTTGGGAGCACCGATTTCTTCCTCTGTATATGTGTGCCACAAAGAACTGAAACTGCCCTATATTGAAGACTATATTAGGGCCCGCCCGGCATTGTTCTGGGTTGCAATTTGGAATAACACTGCGGCAACTCTCACCAGAGACATAATAACTGACTGCCTTAGATGTGAGACGGGTGGGGATATATCATGGCTTGCCGCTGTAAAAGAGAGCCTAAAGAGCGTAAACCACCTGCGCATCTTTTTAAATCCAACTCAATCCGAGTTAACTAACAAAAAAGTGATACAAGAGGCATTGTATAAAAAGTATAGCGATGAAAGGTACTGGAGAGAGATCAAGAAAACCTCAGTTGTAAGGTAAATGTCCATAGAGGACTGCTCTCATTTGCCTGCCAGATACCTTTTAAAACCTATAGGACATTGGGAAAGAGGGTTGCTATTTCGCTTACGGCCAGGTACTATGAAATATTTATTATGCTTCCCTTTGGGCTATAATTCCGATCTTGACGCATTGCCCTGCCCTTGCAACGCACACAGTAACCAAACAATGTTGCACTTTTTATTCTCTTGTAGTTTTTATTCTAAATTCACAAAAGGATTTTTGATACCTTTTTTTTAAAAACGTGCTATTTTTGACTTCAGGATAGCCTACACGGTAGTGCTTAAACTGCCGGAAGATTAATTAATTCTCCGCGTTGGATTATTCCTGAAGTAAGCTGTACGGTCACGTAGAACCATGTGTGTCCAATGAAGGTCGTTAGAACTGTATATTATTGTAATGTTATTAAAATCACCCTATCGAATGTTAATATATGACATATCCCGCTAACTATGGTCTATTTTAGTCACTGTTATAAATGTACTGTACCTTTTGCTGTGAATACGTTGCTATGTATGAATTGTTTTTATTGTGCTTTTATGGATATTCCATATTCGAATAAAGATATTTTGATTTGATTTGATTTTGGAGCTCCCAACATTCCAATGTTCTAATATCCATTAGACAATAGTTATTCAAAATACTTTGGCAAAATTATTACTTTTTTGTGTTTTATAAAGCACAAATATGCCCCAAAAGTATCAGAGCTCTGTATGTAAGTTGGAAACGGAAGCAAAAACCAAAAATTATTATTCGCTATTAGCAAGTAGGCGGTTCCTTGAAATTGCCAGGTAGTTTCAGCCAGTTCATGTGAGAATAGACTGAGAACTGGAATTCGCCAAAGAGACTGAATGAGTCCTATCAGAATCTGCATGGTAATAAACTAGTTTTACAACAAATCTGTTTTAGGGATGGGACATGGTTCACAATTAGTGATTGAAACCTTTAAATTAGGACTAGTGACTTCTCCAATCTTTTTAATACTATGTGGTTTCCACACAAAGCATTTTTCAGAAGTCAAAATATTTGAGTTGCAAATTTTCATAATTTGTGTTCCTTAAATTATATGCAGACAACATTTGTGTTCTGTTTTCGGCACACAGTGTTGATTGTAATGATACCGAGATTTGTGATTTAATTAGGTCAAGTACCTGAAAATAGGCAACTTATGACTAATGCTTAAAAGAAAAAATGTCAATGTGCTGTGCAAACGGTTTTCTTTCTTCAAAAAAGAGCCTTCTAAAACAGGTAGAGTTAAAGAAAAGGTTTTTCATAGCTTTACAGTTTGTAAGGTATAAGTCTTCTCACAGGCACCCCATATTGCAGTCAAACTGGATCAGGAATTTCTTTCTGAAGTTCTCTTCTCCAGCACCAGGCTGTGCAAGAGCATCACCGGCGCCAGAATTGGAGTCCTCATGACAAATGCGGTGTATCGATTCCATACAGGTTTGCCCTAAGCCATGGATGCTGGTTTCTTTCCATGCACCACAGAGGCCAGGATCTGTAGCTTACTGAGCCTTTTCACTCATTTTTTTCCCTAAGGTTTCCATTTTTGAAATATGTTGCCTTCCACTTTCTTGGAGTTTATATTCCTTGGGGCATCTAAGCGTTTTTTGTTTGGTGTAGATTCTGATGCTGCTTGCATGTGGTTCCTGTTCTCTAATCGTGAAACAGATATGTGGTCTATATGTGCATCTCCAGCCTAAGGTTCTAAAATAGAGATGCTAAGCTCTGTCTAATCCCACTCTTTCAGCTTGAGAGTTTGAATTCAGTCTGTCCTTCCTGGGACCCCATGGCCCCTCCTTGAATTAATTACTTAGGATAGGAGAGTGGCTCCATCATTTAGTTGTACCCTTGTCCAAAGGTGTCTCCTCTCTCCACACCTTTGAATTCTGTGCATGTACTGTTTTAGGGATGCTATTTTTAAAACATGTTTGTGCCTTCCAAAACACCTTCAGTATCATTTAATGCCTGGTCATTTGTTTTTTATAACAAACTTTATTGAGCACCACAAAGTGAGTACAGATTGTCATGACAAGTGTAACATGGTATTTTCTGCGTTTTTCTAATCGTATACACATATTTCCTTCACGTACTTTTAAAGAAAACTGCTAGCATATGCCAAACTAGGAGAGGGCAGTCTCAAGGCGAAGAGAAAAAAAAAAAGGGTGCACATACAGACTATACAAAATCGTGCAGTTCAATGAATAATATATAACTAAACAACCCCATTAACATACAACCTCCCTCCCACCACCCTCCCCTCCTGGCCTGTCATTTCCTATATAGTATTCGAACCTGGTGTATGTGTGTGGGCTCCCGGCCGCGGGATATTATTGGAGTGCAGCGGAAGCGATTATAGGACCCTGAGCAACCCTTTAAATCGTGGATCGCATAACACTGGGTACATTACGGGGTAGGAGTGAGATGTGGGGGGTGAAGATCTAGTGCTTTGAAACCCTCCAACACGAGATCCCATTCAATAGAAATGGGATGTTTAGGCAGCCCGCGGGCCTCTTCGCGTCTAATTGCCACGCTTTCGGCACCGTACCACCTCATCCTGCCATGCAGGTAAAGTAGGGCATCTAGGGGATTTCCATCTCATGGTGATCGTTCGTATGGCCAGTATGAGGGCAAGGTCAAGGAAACGCAGTGGAACCTTCAAAGCACTTGTGCGCTTACGGAGGCCCAGCAGACATTCCAGTATATTATCCGTGAGCTGTAAGTGTGTAATCTCCCCGAGTGCCGTTCGGATCCCCCCCCCCCCAGTAGACACGAAGGTGGGGGCAGGCCCATACCATGTGAGTAAAGCCTGCTTCCTCGTGTCTGCAGCGTTGGCAGTAATGTTGGGCGTCTGGAAACATGCAGTTAATTCTTTTTGGGGTTAAGTAGGATCTGTGTAACACCATACATTGTATGAATTTCAGTCTGACATTGCGGGATACACGCTTAGGATGTTCTAGAATACTCGCCCAAGCTTTATCGGTCAGTGCAACTTCGGTTGTCTCTGACCATTTTGTTCTAAGGTCGGTGAGTGGAATGGAAGCTTGCGCCCGGATGCCAACGTATAACCATTTAATAAGATGGCTGCCCTCCCCCATATAATAGAGAGATCGTACCAGCTCGTGTTTCGGGGGTTCGGTGCGATGAGGTGCCCATGTCGTCTTAACATAATGAGAGACTGCTGCATGGGTTAAATAAAGTCGGTCCGGTACACCAGTGGCCTGTACAAAGGCGTCATGATCCAGGAGGGTACCATCGCCAAACAGCGACCCAACCTCCATTACACCTGCATCCGCCCAAACATTTAACCAGGCCTTCGTGAGTCTGCCGCCAGCGGTCGGTATTCCCAAAAGTGGGATGTTACCAGCATATGGAATTACAGCTGGGGTGTAAAGGAGGGCCTTCCTCCAGCAGTGAAGTGCTGTTTTAAGTAGTGGAGGCGCCGCGGGGGGATCTTTACCTTCGGTAGGAGCAGGGTGTGTAGGGCTCCCCGCTCGAAGTCCCGGGTTTCATACCCTATTTCCTGCAAGTTCCTGCCTGCTGTCCAATAAGACAACCATTGGAGCTGGCAAGCATGGTAATAGGCTCTAAAGTCGGGTACCCCCAATCCGCCCTTATGAGGCTCCAACTGCAGCTTCTTGAGGCTTATCCTCCGTCGGCCCGTCCCCCATACAAGCTCCAGCAGTATTGTATCCAGAGTCCGAAAGGTAGACTGAGGCACCACGAGAGGTAAATTCACAAAGAAATACAGAAGACTGGGTAGCAGCACCATCTTGGAAATTGCAACCCTCCCCATCGCCGACAGTGGCAAGGATGTCCAAAATGATACACAGGAGGGTATGCCAGTAATCGCCTTTGGCAGATTACCATCTAGTTGATCCGCCTGTGTTCTGTATATCTGGATTCCTAAGTACTTAAATGTATGATGGGCCACTGGTAATTTATAGTCACCGAAGTGGAGCGTGTTTGGGTGAGGCCCGTCATGTAGATAGTACGCGTTCGATTTCCCTTCATTTATGGCCAGCCCCGAGATACGTTCAAAGGTGGAAAAGATTGTGGGGAGAGGTTCCGCCCTGGCAGAGAGATCACGTAGGTAAATAATTATATCATCGGCGTAAATTGAGATTAAGTGTGTGGTACCGTCTATTAAGATCCCCAGGTGTTCAGCAGATTGCCTCAGTGCTATCGCTAGCGGCTCCAAGGCAAGGACAAACAATAGAGGGGAATGGGGACATCCCTGCTGTGTGCCTCTGTGTATAGTGTATTCTCGCGAGATATGACTTCTGGTACGAGCTCTTGCGGTGGGGCCAGTATATAGTAGACGCACCCATTGAAGATATTCTGGCGGAAGCCCGAAGCGTCGCAGGGCGGCGAACATGTATCCCCATGTAATGGAGTCAAAGGCTTGGCGTAGGTCCAATGCTATACAGCCTGCAGTGGCATACTCCGCTGGGGTAGCCTGCATGATGTGATGCAAGCGTCTAATATTTAGAGAGGTACTGCGTGCGGGCAGAAACCCGCATTGGTCTTTGTGAATTAGGGTAGTTAGGTGGGGTAAGAGTCGGTTGGCTAGGACCTTACTTAGGATCTTGTATTCGGTCGCTAATAGAGACAAGGGTCGGTAACTAGGTAGGTCCGCACCGTCTCGTCCCGGTTTGGGGAGTGAAATGACTAAGGCTTGCATGGTGGAATGGGGCAGGTGACCGGACTCTAAGGCTGTCCTATATAGCTCTTCTAACTTTGGGACGAGAACGTCTGAGTAAGTTTCAAAGACTTCTATAAGCAGGCCGTTGAGGCCTGGGGCCTTGTTACGCTTCAGCCCCTTGATAGCGGCCCGTATCTCGTGTCTAGTAATGGGGCCCGAAAGCTCCTTTTGTATGTCTGCTTTAAGACATGGGTATGTGAAACCATTGAGAAAGTCATCCATTACAGTGTCGTCAATATGTGTAGGTTCGCTATATAAAGTACTGAAATAGTTACAAAAGGCGTCGTTTATCTCTAGTTGAGTGTGGACTATGCCCTTGTTAGGTACATTAATCCAGGTGATGAGGGGGGGTGTTGGGCTGTCTCTGAATATCCGGGCCAACAGGCATCCAGGCTTATCAGCCTCGGTATGCTTCAATTGCGTAAAAGCCCTGTAGTCGATGATCCAAAGGGTTTCAAGGATCTCAGCATGCTGGATGCGTGCGTCCCGCAAAGGGGCCTGCTTGCCTGGGTCCCTGCCGCAGCGTGTTCTAACTCGGTCATTAGGTTTTCTATACGGATAAGGTTTCTATGAACCTCCTGCCGAGCCCCCACCGTCGACCCAATTGCCACACCCCTCACAACCGCCTTAAGTGCGTCCCATTCAATAAGATTGGAGGAAGCCGTGTTCCAGTTCTCAGAAAAGTAATTTGTGATAGCTGTAGATAGCGTGGTACGAAAGGGGGCATCCTCTAGTAGCTGGGGCCACAGTTTCCAAGTAGGGACCGGGGTGGATACTCTGCCCCAGGTAAGTGTGATCTCTAAAGGGCAGTGGTCAGAAAAGGTCTTGGCCAGGTATGTGGAGTGTTGTATCTGGGTGGCAATGTGCGTGGAACATAGAAATCTATCAATTCTAGAATGGAGGTGCTGTACTGGGGAATAGAAGGAGTATTCCCTATGTGTGGGGTGTAGTATTCGCCAAACGTCTCTCAGTCCCCAGCCATTCGTCCATGTTTCCAGGGCAGCAGCTTGTTTGTGGGCGCCAGCGCCATGCAGCGGGGGATGGGATCTATCTAAGGCCACATCCAAAACAGTGTTACAACCCCCACCTAATATCCAGGGGTATGTGTCCCATCCCGTCAGGGCTATGCCCAGTTGATTAAAAAACTTGTCTTGATCGCAGTTCGGGGCATAAATACTGCCCAAAACCACTGGTTGGCCATCTAGGGTTCCCTTCAGTAATATGTACCTACCCTGTTCGTCCGCGCGGCGGTCCAGTTTTATAAATGGGACACCGTGGCGGATCCATATGGCCGCCCCTCGCGCAAAAGCCGAGTAGTTGGTTGAGAAAAGTTGGCCCCTCCATTTCTTTCGGACCTTCAAGGCCTCCGAATCAGTCAGGTGCGATTCTTGAATAAAAATAATTTGCACTTTACGCCTAAGGAGGTGTGCATGGACTCTGTCGTTTATGTACAGTGCCAAGTCCCCGCACGTTCCAGGTCAGCAAGTTGTACGAGCCTAAAGTGGTGGAATGACTAGGCATGGGTCAGTAGTGTACGCAGCGCTCACCGCAGCTCGGAGCCCTGTATCTTTCGCAGGCCAGGAGTGTCCCTTCCCCATCAAACTAATAACACACGGCTCAGCTATTGAACTATGCTGGGCCAAACAAATAACAAAAACATACAAATAGCATAGTACAGTGCGTTCGCTTCGAGGGGGGTCGTCACCACCGCTCATAATGCCACTAGTGTAGTCACAGAGGCTCCGGTGGCTCAACGGAGCCCGGGGGGGCTATACATTTGAGCATTCTCATCTAATATAACAGGTCGCCTTAGGTCACAGACTACATTAGTGCATAACATTGATAAGACCATCAAATCTAAACAGGGAGACATTGTCTGGGAGTTTGGGCCCCAAATGCTAATGTGCAACAAATGATGCAGCCAACGTTCCACGACAGGTTCTGGTTAAGTCATAGGAGGTGGGGAGTAGAAAAAGGATACAGGTAGGATCAGTAGTCCCTCCACAGTGTGTGTGTGGCCCTGTTGCAGCAGTAGACAAAGTGAGGTGAGCAGGCAAGCCTCGTTATTCATCCGCCAGGTCATCAACAGTCTGAGGTGTCACCGAGGGAAACCGGTTGATACTATGTTCAGAGTCCGATTGAATGGTGCTGTCCTCCGATGAGTCGGTCACAATCTTAAGGTTGTCGTCACGGAAGGAGTTAACTACTGCCAGCGCCTCGGTCCTGCCAGACATCATCTGTTCGTGGGTAGGGCCGGCGGTGGCGGAGCCGTGCTGGCCCTCGGCGAGGACCTCGGCCCTTAGTTCCTGTGTGATTGTGACGTACAGAGCCTGACGATCCTCCTTGGCTCGAGTCAAAGTTCATCACCTCCAACCATTCCTCCGCATCATTCGGGCTGTCAAAAAAGTAGGTTTTCCAGTCATGCATAATTTTTAACCGAGCCGGGAACAGTAAGGCATATTTATTTGGGCTGCCTGCATTTTCTTCTTCACCGCTTGGAAGGAAGAGCGCTGGCGTTGCACCATTACTGTATAGTCAGGGTAGAGTGTGATTCGATGGTTTTCGAACTGGATCTGCGTTCGTTCCCTCGCTTTTTGCAATAAGACATCTCGGTCTCTGTAGTTCAGTATTTTAACGATCAAGGGTCGCGGAGGTGCCCCCGCTCGAGGCGCCCCAGTAGGAATTCGATGAGCCCTCTCCACACAGAAGTATGGCGACAAGCCCTCCTGGGCCACGTGTTCTCTAAACCAGGCTTCCATGAAATCAGCAGCTTTGGGGCCTTCGCTTCTCTCTGGAAGGCCTATGACGCGTATATTATTCCGTCGGTTCCTGCCTTCCGCCTCTTCGATCCTGTCCTGTAGACCGTGAACTAGGTGTTGTAGGTCCGTTATCTGTTTAGTGTGTTCCGCGACCCGGGGCTCCATGCTGACCAGGACCGTCTCATGCGCGTGGACTGTATCAGCGAGCTTCGCATGGTCTGCCCGGAGAAGTGTGAAGCCAGTTGTGAGGGTTCCGATCTGTTGTTCTATAGCCTTACGGGAGTCTCTGACTTCCTGTAGGATCAGGTCAAGTTTATCAGGGGGAACCTTGAGAGTCCCGGAGGAGGAGGAGGAGCCGGGAGAGGGGGTCTATCAGCAGTAGCCGGCACATCCGTCGAGCCCACTGTAACGGGATTATTGTCCAGAGTCTTCCCCTTTAGCCTCCCCATGGCGCCCACAGATTCACTCCAGATGTGTACTGCGCGAGCAATGCGGTGGGCAGAGGGGCACCACGCAGTGTGTCTCGAGCCCAATCAGAGCGTCCCAAAGAGCAACCATGCCAGTGGAATGTGCGACCTATCCACAAGAGGGCCGAGAGCACAGGCTATCCTGTCTGTATATGTTGATGTCACATGTAGACGCCGTCGTCCCGGCACATTATGCTACGGGGCGCGCCAGATACAATAAACCCAGATGTGGCGCAACACAGCCGACGCCCCCGTACGCACTCCTTCACAGTGTTCAGATCCACGTACTAAGTGGAGGCTCTCCACGACGGATTCCACACAGTTCCAATTGCAGACCAGTGGCGGGCATGATCAGGGGGAGGGGGGGGCCCGGTCAGCCAAGCACCACACGCCTCCCATCGCATCCATAACTGTGGAAGTAGTCAGCACGGGCCCCCTCACCAACCAGGGGTCCGCAGAGTGCGCTCCAGTAGGTCGCCCAGCGTGACCCGCGGGTCGCAATCACCATCGCACCCCCCCCCCACGCACAGATACTCCAGGGAGGCAGCACGAGTCCGTCTGTGCACGATTCTGGCCAAGTACAAGATGCGTGAGGTAAAATGCATGTCCTTGTCACAATGTCCAAACCGCACTTCTCAGGCAAGCAGGGGGGGGAGGGTGCCCAGCAGGCTCAGCATATGGCGCGGTTCGGCGGCACTCACCAGGGGGCCCAGGGTCCGTGTCCTCAAAAGGCACCTAGGCCGTCTGTGATCCTCCGTCTTAGCCCCCGACGATGTAGTCACTCCCGCCAGCACTCCGCTCCAGCAGACTAGCAGGGGCCGGTAGTTGGACGCGGCCGCACAGGGCTCGCGCCGTCAGAGGCAGGCAGGAATCACTCAGCTTCAGCCCCACTGGCGTCTTGGGGCGAGTAGGTTGCACCAGTCTCCGGGAGCCGCAGGTCCGGGGCCGCAGCCCGATCACCGCTCCGATGATAGGGCTCGGGCCGCCAGTGGCCCCACAGTGAGGCCTCCAGTGTGCCCCGGCAACACCACCCGGCCAGGAGAGGGGCAGCGGGTAGTCCGCGGCAATGTCAGCGGCCACCACGCCGCGCGGCCCCCAGCAGCGGTAAGGAAGGGCGCCCTCAGTGCACAGGGCGCGACGCGGGGGATCGCATCCAATGGAAGTGCGCAGCCCCCATTACTGCATACCTCCAGGCGTCTCCCGCGGCATCCGAGCTCCGCCGCTCCGTGTCCCTGGGCTCAGTCTATCTCAGCCGCCTGTCGGACACCGCCACCAGGCGCGGCGCGGGTTCCGGGGGGAGGCCAGAGACGCCCCAGCCAGTAGGAGAGGCGGCGCAGCAGTATCAGCGGTGTCGAGGCAGACATGCCGCAGAGTTCGTGGTCTCCTGTTGAAGCGGCCCACCAGCCGATCCCCAGCTGCGATCGAGTTTAAAGCAGCGGGCTCGCATCGCATGCACTCGATGGCTGCAGGGCTGCTACGGAATCTCCGGTATCAGGTCTGTGACCGGCGATGCTTGAAATGAAATTTGAAATGAAATTTGTACTTGTAAAGCGCACCCATACCCCCAAAGGGGTGTCCAGGCGCTGTACGCATACCGCTGTGGAACCCTTCCTGGCTTTTCCCTGTGAAATGTCCACTCCTGGGCACCCCCAGGGTGAAGCCAGGCATCCCAGCGCTGTTGGGGCCGTTGTGGAGATTAAGCAAGCTATTGCCCAGAGTTGCAGAGTGGGACCCATGATTAGAATAGGCACCGAGGCGAGAATTATCAGGTCCGAGGAAATTGAGCCCAAGACCCGCCGAGGCGGGAATTGAACCCTGGTCCCGGGCCAGATCTCTGCATCAGGGTCTGCCGCTCTAACCATTGAGCCACACTTCTCCACCAGCCATGCTTCAGGATTTAATCCCCCCAGGGTCCGGAGCCTCACAGAACCGTGTCCGCCATCTTAGGCGGTTAGCCACGCCCCCATGCCTGGTCATTTAATTGGCTCCACAACCCCTCTCCTTATTTATGGCACTGGGGCTTTGTAGGCTTAGGCCCTGTTGACTTAAGCTCAACCCAGGAGGATGTTGGCCCCATGGGCTAGCAGTATGTGTTTCACTGAGCATTGTGCTATGTTCGTCAGCATCAGGTCCTCGCCTTTCACCCTCTCCAGTCACCAATCTTATTCTGCTTCGGGCAAAGAAAAGTATGGCTAAAATGTACCCTGATCACAATACCTGGATTGAGAAGTTCTAGGGTAAAGAAATTTGCAAGAACAATGGCTAGGACGATTACTCGGAAGCAGACATGCTGCTTCCTCTCTTGGATTCTGTGACAGGTTTGTTAATTGATCTGCAGCGTGGTAAGTGGGTGAAAATGTTTAGCTGAAAGGGAGTTTCCTGAAGAATAGGTTCCTCCAACCAAGAATTAAAATTTATTTTGGTCTTGATTTGCTGAGGACCAGACATCCTTGCTCTCTGCTTGTTAGTAGACAGGAACAAATATTTGTGAGCTTTTGACTCTGACTGATAATATGCTGGAACCTGTCTTTTGCCATGTAACAAGGCTCCGCTAGACTCAATGTCCGCATTGGAGAAGTGGCATTCAGCAGTGGCATCAGCAATATCAGCTGGCAGAGGGGTTCCCAAATTCCCAAGTACCCACTTGACCCAGGAGTGTCTGGTGGTACAGTGCCTTTCTGTCAGTATCCTCTGAATTGAATCCTAAAAAATGAGACAACCCAACAAAAAAAATAACAGTAACCTGGTGCTTATGGCTACAAAGATGATCTTTTGTATGTTTTCTTCCTGATCATTTGCATTCTAGAAGATTTCAGAGCTAGCTTTCCTACACTTGCCTGAGCAAATGCTGAGTTTTTTCCCTGATTAGTCAAGGATGGTATGAATGTGTGTTATAGCCGTCTTTAGACTGGAAAAGAATTTGAGGTTGTCTCATCTTCACCGCTGCCATCTGCCCAGCTACAAAAGACCTCCCATATGTCAGGACTGTAAATTCTTTTGGAGGGAGCGTAATAACAGTAAGTAATTAGCTGGTACCATTTATTCTACGGCGGCTGTAATCTGGATCCACATATAAGCAATGAAGTTTCTTAAGCATTCAAATCGGAAGAATGATTTCATCGCTGTAACCTGCTCTGGTGGAATAGAGATGTTTTTCACCTGGGTATTCAGCAGGTTGCCTTTAACTCCAGATATGTCACCGCAATTCACCAATCCTTCAATTTGAAGATGAAGAGCCTGCATTGGGTTCTTCACTTATACCATCACAAACATCAACCTACATTTTGCAGCGTGAATCTTTCTGGATTCACTATGCTGTGCATTATTCCGCGGTCTAGTGGTTGGGTCCGGAATCATAGTCTCTTTTCTCTCTCTTTTTTTTTTTGTGTGTAGCCCAGGTGGGCGTCGACGCCCCACCATTTGGTGTCCTCCCGTGACGTCGGCGCGCTTCCTCCGGAAGCTCCCACCCTTGGGTGCCATCTTCAGATTCTTTTTTCCGCCATTGGGTCTGGATCGTCGTGAAGAGCTCCAGAGTTGGAAGAGGAGAAAGGAAGAAAGAAAAGCAGAAAGAACCGAGAAAATTGGAGTTTCTTCATCACAAGACAAAGAACATACAACCGGGACGACGAAGTAGGTGAGAAGTAGAGAAAACTTCGACGTCCGACGGAGAATGCGCACACAGGGGGCTCCCTGAGCGCGGGAATGGACAAGACACCATTCAAATTTTGCAGGAACTGCCACCACAAGTTCGCGCAGAAGGACCAGCACCCAATCTGCAACCTCTGCCTACCGATCGACCATCAAAGTACCGACTGCAACGCCTGCTCGGCATTCGCCCCCAAGACCCTCAGAGTGAGGGACAGACAGAGGAGAGCAAACTACAGCATGCAGGGGCAAGGACGACCTCCGTCGCTGCGGGACCTGGGCCTCTCCAGCGGGGAAGAGGACAACATCGCCGAGGGATCAGAGGACTGCACGGTCGTAGAGACCGATATCAGACCGAGGAAGGAGGTAAGAGAGACGTCGACCCCTAAAACCCCGACAGACTCTCAAAAATCCGAGCCAAAGTCCTCGAAAATAGCACTGGCGTCGAAGCAATCGACGACCACAGCTGCGTCCAAGGACAAACAGCCCAGCGGATCCTTCGAGAAGGTCTCCCGGTCGGCGAAAGCTCTAGAGACACCCAGGTCGTCGAAGCACGGTTCCGAGAAGCCGCACTCGACGCCGAAGGGGAAAGAGCAGACGGCAACTTCGACATCAACATCCACGACCTCGAAGAGAACCGCCGAAACTCTCGACGCTGAACAAGCGGCAGAGATGGAGAGGAAGAAGAGAAGGCTCGAGGCCGAAATGACCAGTATCCTCCAAAGGAAGAAGGATTTCGACGAACGGATGAGTAGATACACCATCCCTTCGAAGCCCTCGACGGTTGTCGAAGCAGAAGCCCAGGAGGAGTTCAACGCCACCGATCCGCCGAAAACTCCCAAACCGTCGGAGCAACAGGACGAAGAGGGCCTGTATTACTACACTGAGGGCGACGACGACCAGCAGACACACTTCGGCTCGACACCCTCGGAGGCTCAGGACCTGGATTGGCAGGATCTCGACGCCGAAAACCCAGAAAAGGCCGTGGAGACGTATCCGTCGAGGCCTTCGCCGCCGGACGACTTTGGAATATACAACATGGTCATCAGGAACGCTGCAGCAACCTATAGGGTGGAAATGGAGGAATAAAAGCCCAAGGCCTGTTTTCTCCTGGAGACACTGCTGCCAACGCAAACTAGGAGCCAATTCCTTCCTATGCTCCCAGGTGTGCTGGACCAAGGCAGGGAGGCTTTCAAGGAGCCATCTACCTGCAGATCTGTCACCCCCAGGACAGAGAAAAAATACAAACACTCTTCTAAAGATCCACCATATATCCAGGGATCTGTGCCGGCTGATTCAATCATAACTGCAATAGCCAGGAAGAGGGCCAACGTTCCCACAAACTCCGGACCGCCTCCAGACAAGGAGAGCAAAAGAATAGACCTCACAGGGAGGAAAATCGAGAGGAATGCGGCAATCCATTGGCGCATTGCCAACTCCAATGCCCTTATAAACAGGCATGCCTACCAACATTGGGAAGAAGTTGGGCAGTTGCTCAAACTGCTCCCGACTGAACACCAGCAAAGAGCGGCGCACCTGGTGGAGGAGGGCAAGAATATGGCCAACACCTGCCTGAAGTCGGCCTTGGACGCAGCAGACACATCAAGCAGGCTGATGATGATCGGGGTAACAGAGAGGAGACATGCCTGGCTGAGGATCTCTGGGTTCAAGCCGGAAGTACAGAACAACATCCTGAACTTACCCTTCAATGGGGAAAAGCTGTTCGGCACGCCCGTGGACGAGACGCTGACACAGCTCAAAAAAGATAACGAAACTGCAAGGTCCATGGGAGCACTGCAGTTCAGAGGGATGAGAAGGGGCACCCCCTCACGAAGACCAAATGGCAGAGGAGGGAACCAGCCGGGAACATCGCACCAGGCCTTCCAGCAAACATTTCAGGGAAGCAGCCAGGCGCAACAGGGTCAGCAGCAACAAGGCTGGCAGAACCAAAAAAGGGGCCAGTCCTTTCGAAGCCGACCAAACGGCCAAGTCAGACAAGGAGAGGCGGCCAGCAACCCGCCCCCAAGTGACTCCACAGTACCAAACGTGCCCGCCCTAACAACATCCCTAGTGGCGCGGCACAACAAAAGACACGAACAACCATTCCAAATCAACGATCATGTGACACCCGTAGGAGGCAGACTAAAACACTTCTTCCAAGAGTGGGAGAAGATAACGGACAAATGGATACTCAACATCATACAGTTCGGCTACTGCATTGAACTGGTAAAAAAGCCGCCAAACAGGAGGCCAACCAACAAGACACGCTCAGCAGAAGAGCTATCACTACTGTCGCAGGAAGCACAAGAACTCCTCCACAAACAGGCTATAGAAAACGTACCATACAAGGAAAGAAGCACGGGAGTGTACTCAAACTACTTCCTCGTACCAAAAATAGACGAAACGTTAAGGCCCATACTGGACCTACGGTTCCTAAACAAATACATAAAGACTCAAAAAATCAAAATGACGTCCTTACAGGAGGTTATACCTCAGATAAGGCACGGGGATTTTATGTCCACAATAGACCTCAAAGATGCCTACCTACACATTCCCATGAACCAAAAACACAAACATCTACTGAGATTTACCATCGGCAAGACGCACTACCAGTTCACGGTCCTAGCCTTCGGCCTAAAGTCCGCGCCAAGGGTCTTCACAAAATCCCTAGCTGCCGTAGCAGCACATCTGCGGAGGCAGGGAATACATGTATACCCCTACCTAGACGACTGGTTGGTGAAGGCGAACTCCTACAACCAATGCAAACTACATGCTCAGCAGGTCACACACACGCTGACAAAACTAGGCTTCTCCATACACAGCGGGAAGTCGTCGCTAGAACCAGAGCAAGTGAAGATCTTTCTGGGTGCAAAAATCGACACCATTCAGGGCAGAGTATTCCCCAGCGAAAAGAGAACCTTCGCACTGATGAAGGAGACTCGCCAATACCAGAAGGGGCAACGTCTGACAGTGAGGACGGTGAGCAAGCTCATGGGGATGATGGCGTCCTGCATACACCTAGTCCCCAATATTCGACTACACATGAGACCATTCCAGGAATGGCTGCAACAGCAGTGGTCACAGGCTACAGGGAGTTGGGAAGATCTAGTGGTTGTAACGCACGCAGTGCAGGAAGAGATAGCATGGTGGAACAAGGACAACATAACAATGGGAAAGCCATTCACACCATCAACTCCGACAGTGACCATCACAACAGACACATCCCAAATGGGGTGGGGAGCGCACATGAACCTGCTCAAAGTAAGGGGTTTATGGACACAAACAGATGCCGTCAAACACATCAACTACCTAGAACTAAAGACCGTGTTCCTGGCACTAAAAGCGTTCCAGAAACAGCTGTACGGGCAAAGGGTGTTAGTACAAACAGACAACACCACAACGATGTTCTACATCAACAAGCAGGGAGGAACACAGTTAGTGGCGCTGTCAGATCTAGCGCAACAGATATGGAAATGGGCAATCCCATTACAAATAGACCTCCTGGCAATACATCTTCCAGGGAAGGACAATGTGGAAGCAGACAGACTGAGCAGACAGACGTCAATCTCACACGAGTGGGAGCTCAACCCGCAGGAGACGCAAAGACTATTCAAGAAGTGGGGGACCCCACAACTAGACCTGTTTGCAACACACCAGAATGCAAAATGCCAATACTTCGCATCCAGGCAGTCAGGCCATCAATCCCAAGGAAATGCCCTATGGATGAGCTGGTCAAAGACATTTGCCTACGCTTTCCCACCGATACCGCTGATACACAAGGTGCTCAGCAAGTGCAGAACAAGCAACATGACGCTAATTCTGGTAGCACCACAGTGGGCCAGGCAGTCCTGGTTCTCACAGATAGTGGAAATGGCACAGGGACCACCACACAAGTTCCCAAAAAGGAAAGACCTGCTCTCGATGCAAAACGGAAGGGTACTCCATCCAGAACCGGAGAGCATCAGCCTAGCAGCGTGGCTCCTGAAGACTTAGAGTTCGCTCACCTCAAGCTTCCACAAAGCACGCTGGCAGTACTGCGAGAAGCGAAGAGGCCCACCACACGGAAATGCTATGCAGCAAAATGGAAGAGATTCACTGAATGGTGCATCAACAAAAAACTCCACAGGAGAATCACTAGAGAATCAACAGTGCTAAAATACTTAACACACTTACTAAAAAGTAACCTAAGCTGCACTTCGATAAGAGTGCACCTGGCGGCAATAGTAGCCTATACAAGAGGAGAAACAGGGAAAAGCTTCTTTACATCTCAAGTGGTAAAAAGATTCCTAGAAGGAGCCAAAAGAATAGCACCACCAAAGAGGATGCCACCGCCTGCGTGGAACCTCAATGTAGTTCTAACACAGCTTATGAAAGCACCGTTCGAACCCATTCACAAGGCATCGCTACATATGCTCACAATAAAGACAGCCTTTCTGGTAGCGATTACCTCGCTACGTAGGGTGAGCGAGTTGCAGGCACTCACACTACAAGAACCCTACATTCAGATTCACAATGACAGGGTGGTAATGAGGACGGACCCACACTTCATGCCAAAGGTGGTGTCCAAGTTCCATATAAGCCAAACAATACAAATTCCCAGTTTCTTCCAGAAACCATCCACCAGCGCTGAAAGGGCACTGCACACTCTGGACGCCAGAAGAGCAGTAATGCATTACATCGAAAGGACTAAGGATTGTAGAAAGACAAAGCAGTTCTTTGTGTCCTTTGCAAGCAGTTTCCTGGGCAGACCAGTGACTAAGAATACCATTGCACGATGGATCGCGCAAACAATTCAATACTGCCACAAACAGGCAGGCCAGGAGCTGCAAGGAGCAGCTCAGACTCACTCGACCAGGAAAAAGGGAGCAACAATCGCCTGCCTGGCAAACACACCTATCCAAGACATTTGCCTGGCGGCAACATGGGCTTCAGTGCACACGTTCACTAAGCACTACTGCGTGGATATACAGATGAACAAAGAAGCACAAGTAGGTCAAAAAGTGCTTCAACATATATTCAACAACCAACGCTCATCTTCCACCCAGCCGCCACAAACATAACAAACCGCTACAAAGTCTATGCACAGCATAGTGAATCCAGAAAGATTCACGCTGCAAAACGAATAGTTTCTTACCTGTCGGTGTAGTTTTGCAGCTTGAAGACTTTCTGGATTCACTAGCGAACCCACCCGCCTCCGCCAGAAAGATGAGACAGGAGGAAGATGGGACTAACAAATGGAAAACACCTTCAAAAGGGTAAAAGGATAAACAACACAAGCACAAGACAAGAAAAAAAGAATCCGAAGATGGCGCCCAAGGGTGGGAGCTTCCGGAGGAAGCGCGCCGACGTCACTGGAGGACACCAAATGGTGGGGCGTCGACGCCCACCTGGGCTACACACAAAAAAAAAAGAGACTACGATTCCGGACCCAACTACTAGACCGCGGAATAATGCACAGCATAGTGAATCCAGAAAGTCTTCAAGCTGCAAAACTACACCGAGAAACTATTCATTTTATGTTGATATTCATCTTTTCCTACCTGAAACCCTTCAATGTTCACATTGTTATACACTTTTTCAGCCATTGGTTCCAAGGTGAGGACAAATTATGGTGAAAAGGAGCACTCCCCATCTTGCTCCCACCTGCACGACAGCTGGCGGAGAAGACCAGCTCCCCCTCATCATTCCACCACCCAAGAGCATTCGACTGTCCCCATCCCAGTGGCTTTGATGCATGCTGTAGTGTTTCTGTATTCACGTGGGACCCTCGCAGAATCTGTAGTCCAAACCCAAAAGTCTTTAGGATTCTTCCCAAAAACTGCCATTTGACGCCGTCTTGGCCTCAAGAGAAATGAGCAAGGTATTCTTCTCTGTCCAATAATATGTGTATCTTTTTGGTAAAATCTCCACAGCTTCTCCCAGTTAGAAACCCTGATAAGTCTGAATCCATTAGCCCAGCGAGGGTAAGTCCCATTCTGGTTGCTAAGATAACTGTGAAATGTTTTGTATCGATATTGCTAAGGGAAATAGGCCTATCAGAGACACATAGGATGAGATCTTTGCTAGATTTTGGAGTGGCTGCAACCATGGCCTCTGCCATTGAAGTATCTATTGAGCGGGTGTATGAGTAGTTCAATATTCGTGTCAAAGTAGGGGGCAAGAATTGTGCAAAAAGTTTTATAAATTAGTGGTGTGAAACAGTCTGGGCCCAGTCATTGACCTAATTTATCTCCTCAGTTTTAATAGGCATATGCATTTGTTAATGCCTGTTCATGTGATAGTTTCTGTACCTTTAAGCCCTCCACATGCATGTTTATAATCTGGATGAACATCTTCCGCATAGTATAATTTACTCTACAGGGTGCTCAAAGTGTCCGCTATTTCATACTTATTTTAGGGTTCCACTGTCAACATTAATAACCTCTGTTCTGCCCCTTGTTATTTTTGCTTTTTAGAAGCCAACATTTTTCCAGCATTTTTGCCCTTTTGTAGTAAAAATTATTTTGTTCTAACTACTGCATATTTGTTTATATCATTTTCTGACTTTAATGCAATCATTTCTTTTATGTATCCCTTGCATTTCTCTCAGTTTGGTTTCTAAGCATTCTCTTTCTTTTCTTCTGGTCAGGTGAGGCTGAGATCAGAGGCCCTCTGACCTTAGTTTTCAAGGCAGCCCAAAGGGTGCCATTGTTAATATAGCCTTTGTCATTCTCAGCCATATATAATTTGAGTGTACATTTGTATTCCTTCCTTAGCTACCTCATCATATAAATAATTATTCCTCAATCGTCCATGTCTTGATATGTGATTGCCTTCAGGAGGTAAAGTCATGGTAATTGGGGGGTGAACCGATAGCAGTGTGGCCAGTGTCTATATTGTGTAAGTAGGAGAGCATGGAGAGAGCACCAGGATGGAATTCATCCTCGCATACAATCTATGGGCAGAGGTAAAAAAATTGTGGTCAATATAATATGGATATTCACCTTAGCAAGCCTCTACTCGACCTTTGGTATGAAGTCATTCCCCGCCTTCCTTTGAAAGTGAGCTTTTCTGCCCAACCCTCTTGGAAGATCTATCTTGGACCCTCACCATCACCACATTAAGATTGCTTTCTATGATTGTGCCTCCTTCTGTTCCCTATAAGATCTCAACAATGACCTACTCAAGGAATCTCTCTCAATCTGAGCATAGACATTGGCTACTGTAAACTTAAAGGAGCCTATCTTAAGCGGTTGACTCAAGTACCTTCCTCTGTCATTTGAATTAACCTTTAAGAACTCACAAGGGGAACATGTGCTATGGTTGTGTCTATGCCTCTTGTTTTATGCTGTCCAGCAGAGGAATGCTTGGAAACCATTCAGATTTCATTCTCTGCCAATTTTTCTGAAGGAGGTGTGTTTCTGAATTAGGCGCGCATCTCCCCTGAGGTCTTGAAGTCTGTTAAGTACTGCTAGTCATTTAGCCGGAGATTTCAGGCTTTTGGCAGTAATAGCAAGCTTGATCATGATGATGAGCTTGCACTATGATGCTAACTCCCATGGAGGTTAGTAATATATCATAATGGTGATCTATGTGCCTGCTCCTGGGCACATCATAACTCAATCCCTGTACCCCCAACTTCCTATGAACCAAACTGCAAAACCACAGTCCAAATAAATAAGACATCTAAACATAAACCCCATGGGTACGTAAGGGGTGGGATTTGTATCATTAGAATACCAATCTCTTACAATACCCCACATCCCACCCCACCAATACCCCCTCATCTGCCCGAGGAACCACAAACCAGATGTCACCTTGTGAGGACTGCAGCTAGTTCAAGAGTGACCCTCTTCGTCTTGCAGAACTCACTCAGATTCTCCAATAGCTTGTGAAGAGCTCTGTGTGACTGAAGCCACTTTCAGCTTTGAAGTATGTTTGCTTTTGCAGCTGATCTGTCACCTGGCCCTGGTTTTTTAGGTCGAGCCTCGAGTAGCGCGCAAGCGCTGCTCTGGCGAGACTTTGTTAGGGGGTTTGAAAAGCTGACCAGACGCTCGTGCGTCATGGCCTTTTCCCTGCGGTTACGCGCGCAGCAGACATCTGTTTCCAATTATCGTGCCCAGACCCGGGCGCGATAATTGGAAACAGATCGCTCGCTGTGGCGCGCGCGCACCACTCGCATCACCCCCCCTCCTCCCCGCTCGTGCCTTCAAATGCTTGTTTACCATTGCATTGAAGCAATCTGAAATGTGGGAGTTTCTTTTTCATACTTCTTGAGCCTTTTTTCCGATATTGCGTGTCGCTGAAAGGTCTCGTCTCCGCTAGGGCCATACACCGTTTGCTGGTGAGGTGCCTCTCTAAGGCACACTTTACAGTGGTCAGTGTTATTAGTGCTTTTTTGTCTCCCGCTGCCTCGGCACTCTTGAGCACACAATGCAGCAGCAGGGGCCACGCGGCATAGGAGGATACAAATTGATGATCTGTGCAAGATGCGAAGACACAACGAGTTCCTTTGTTCCTATGGCTTCTGCAAACTGTTGCATCGGGGACTCCTGCTGGGTATTCTGGGCCCGGGCCCTGCGCTCAGGCTCGTTTGATGCTTCCGGAGCCACGGAGGACGCAATTCAAACCATTCTCACATAGGAAAGCTAACTCTGGAAATACCTTTTCTATTAATGAGTAGTATGAACACGCACCGGTACCACTGTTTTTTTTTTTTTTTTTAAACATAGTTTATTGATATTTATTGATTGCATATATCATATCAACATATTACATATCTTGTATCTTCATATATGTCTTAATAGTTATGCACATTTCTATTTCACATTCCTGTTGCATCTTATATATACACGTTAGGTCTATGTACCAATCATTACAATCCGTAGTTTTCTTTGAGTCTTGAAACTCTGTTGATATTCATATTCCAACATATCAATACAATAAAACTGTCCCCAACTCCCCCCTCCCGTTCCACCCCGGTCTCACGCGTACTTCTTAGTCCCATATATATGTATTATTCGGTATAGGCATGTTGCACAGTCATGTGTACGTATCTTAAATGTCCTTGTTTATGCGCTAGTTATAAACTATGATTATCCCTTTGTGCTTTCTGTTGTATGCCTCGTACTGGGTCCTAAACGTTGTCCATTGTCCTTATGTCTTCTAACATCCCATCCCATTCTAATGCTATTGGTATTTTTCGTAGGCCCTTGAGCTCTTCTCTGTGTATTGCGGCGCTCTCCGCAACACCCCAGCGCAGTAATTCCGTGTGCCAGGTCAGTACTTCCGGGGGTTTCCGCGATTTACATCTCATAGTAATGTTCCGTATAGCTAATATGAGTGCCAGATCTATAAACCGGTACTGCACTTTGTATTTGGATGTTTGCTTATGCAGCCCTAGTATGCATTCCTCCACCGTGTTCTGTATCTCATGGTTTACCGCTTCCCCGGTTCTGTGCCTGACGGTGTCCCAGTATCCTCGCACTTTGGGGCAGGTCCATAACATATGAAGTAGGTTCGCTCCCTCTAGCAGGCATCTCGGGCAAAAATGTTGTGTTTGGGGAACATTCTGTCTAACCTGTGTGGAGTGAGGTAAGCTCGGTGTAATACCATAGTCTGTATAAATTTGAGTTTCGTGTTCCTCGATGTCTTCCTTGGATGTTCTAGCACCTCCGTCCATTCTTTATCAGTTAGGTCCCTATCTATGTCTCCCTCCCATGTAGTTCTCAGTGTGTCTAGTGTGGCTTTGGTGTGTGAACTGATGCCTGCATAAAGCCATCTAATAAGGTGTCTTCCTCTTCCCATATAATGTACCATCTTTACTAGGTCATTGGTAGTGGGTTCCTGTCTTTGCGGGGCCCAGTGTGTTTTTATGTATTGTATTAGTGCAGCGTGCAGTAAATATAAATGTGCTGGGGCCCCAGTTTCATTCATAAATGTATCGTGGTCGAGCAGTATCCCATCCCTGAATAGGTCTGACACTGTGTGAATCCCCGCTTCCGTCCAAGGTGCCAGTTTCCGTTTCGTGAGTCTGCCTCCCTCTAGTGGAATCCCGGTCAGAGGAATGTTACCTGCATATGCCGGGGTTGCTTGCGTGTAACGCAACGCCGCCTTCCAGCATTTGAGCGCTGTGGCTAGCAGTGGGGGGAGGACCCTCGGGGGTCTGCCACCAGGCAGCAATAGAGCGTGTAGCGCACCGTTGTCCATATCTGCCTCCGTATACCCTATTTCCTGCAAGTTGCGTCCCGCAGTCCAGTATGATAGCCATTGCAATTGGCATGCATAATAGTATGCTCGTAGGTCTGGGACCCCCAGTCCGCCCATGCGTGTACCTACTTGCAGTTTCTTCAGGCTTATACGGCGTCTACCAGTACCCCAGATAAGCTCGGTAAGCATCGTATTCAGTAATTTAAATGTGGTTTGCGGTACTATTAGTGGTAAGTTGGTGAAATAATACAAAAGTCTCGGCAAAACCACCATTTTTGCCAGAGCCGCCCTTCCCATAACAGATAGTGGCAGTGCCGTCCAGAAAACAATACTGGAACGCAAAGCTCGGACTGCTTTGTGCAGGTTACCATCGAGCATATCTGCTTGTGCCCTATAAATTTGTATACCTAAGTACTTAAAGGTATCCGGTGCCACTGCTAGTTGTGCGTCCCCAAAATCTATACTTGCAGTTCCTGCATTCTCTGTAAAGAAAAAAGCATGCGATTTCATTATGTTAATGGCTAATCCAGACACACATTCAAAGCGGCGGAATGTATCATATATTGGGGCTAGAGACATGTTTAAATCATTCAGGTATAATATGATGTCGTCTGCATATGCCGAGAACAGGTGTAATGTGTTTCCTAGTAAGGTACCCCGATTTGGTATCTCTTTCCGCAGTGTTATGGCCAATGGTTCCAGTGCTAGTATAAAGATAAGAGGTGACAGAGGGCATCCCTGTCTAGTCCCCTTATATATGGAGTATTCCTCCGAGATATAACCACCAGTGCGGGCCCGCGCTGTAGGGGCCTTGTATAGGAGGCGTAGCCAAGCGATATATCCCTCTGGAATCCCGAATTTCTCCAGGGCCTTAAACATATATTCCCAGTTTATGGAGTCAAAGGCTTGCCTTAGGTCTAACGAAAACATCCCGCATGTGGATATCGGCTCGGGGCTTCCGTCATCAGGCGGATTAATTTCGCAAGTAGTGCTCCTGCTCTATCCGCTTCAGCGTGGGCTTTCCTCGTATATGCTTGGTAGTCAATGACCCGTAGTGTCTCTAGAAGTTCTGCGTGCTTTATTCTCGCTTCCTGCAGCGGGCCCTTTTGGTCAGTATGTGTGGCAGCCTCTTGTTCCAACTTGCCCATGTTATCTTCCACTTCTATCAAAGCCCTATGTATTTCCTGTCTGGCGCCCACGGTTGTACTTATCGCCTTCCCCCGTATCACGACTTTAAAAGCGTCCCATTCTACTAACCTGCTTGTTGCCGTATTGCTATTTTCTGCAAAATAATGCTCAATGGTCCCTGAAAGGTCACTACGGAATACTGAATCTTCCAGCATCTGTGGCCACAGCCGCCATGTGGGAACCGGCGTGGGCACTCTCCCCCATGCCAGACTAATCTCCAATGGGTTGTGGTCTGAGTAGGTTTTTGGTAAGTAAGTGGCGTGAAGCGTTTGCATTGCTATCCTGGTGGAGCAGTATATTCTGTCTATTCTGGTATGCAAGTCGTGTACTGCGGAATAGTAAGAGTACTCTCTGTGCATGGGGTGCCTCATCCTCCAGACATCACAGAGCTCCCAACCTTTTGCCCATCTATCCAGTGCTTCAGCTTGTTTAAACACACCTGCTCCATGTAGCGGCGGGTGCGACCTATCTAGCGCCACGTTCATTACCGCATTACAGTCCCCTCCCAGTATCCATGGTTGTGCTTCCCATCCCGCTAGCGCCCGCTCACTATGTCCCAATACTTATCTTGTTCCAAGTTCGGAGCGTACACCGTGCCCAGTACCACAGGTTGTCCATCTAGCGTACCCTTCACAAATATGTATCGTCCCATCTTGTCCACCCTTTGTTCCAAAGCTTTAAATGGTACCCCATGCCGCACCCAAATAGTGGTCCCTCTCGCATAGCTGGAGTAGGAGGTGGAGAAGATTTGTCCCCTCCATTTCTTGCGCAGCTTCGCCGCCTCGCTGTCTACCATATGAGATTCTTGTAGATATACTATTTGCGCTTTGCGGCGCTGTAGCTGCGCATGTATCCTATGTCTCTTCTGTATTGTTCCCATGCCCCGTATATTCCACGTTATTATGGTGTAGTTACCCTGTACCGTCATTGCAAAGCCTTTGGAGCTGCGTGTAAATTACTGTGGTGCGCAAGTAGAAGAGCCTACCTATCCGTTTCCATACCGTGAGACCTTCCCACCCCCTGAACAACCCAATACTCGGTCTGGTCACCCAACTATACCGGACCATACAACTTAACTGAAACAATAAAAACTCAATGTTCATGCACAGCGCCTTCGCCGTATGGGGGACAGTGCTAGCGCTCCACATGTGGTGTACTTTCTATACATCAATACAACTAAGCTTCTACTGGACCTGGGCCTAATTAAGAATGCATATTGTAAATAAGTTCGCCGTTGCTGCGGGCATGTTACAAAAACTTAGTTTACAGTTACGTTTCTTATACTTGCGGATACAGTCAGCCGTATAGTTCTTTAATGACTTGTGGGGTCGCAGATGGAAACAGGGCCACACTGCCTTCGGAGTCTGATTTGTGCGTTACTTCTTCTTCTTCCGAGGAGGACTTAGCTTCCACTCCAGAGGTGTGCGTGAAAGTGGCCGCCGCTATAAGCGCCTTTGATTTAGTCTGTTGTATCTGCTGCTTGGTGATATACTGCCGCGCAGGAGTCCGGCGCGTTCTTCGGCTTCCTCGCCCGGCGGAAATCCCAGGGCTGGTCCTGCTCTTCTCCGTGCATTGAGAGTTAGTCATTGCAGCATTCGTTAGTTCCATCACTTCCAGCCAGTCTGCCACATCTCCGGGGCTCTCGAAGAAATAGGATTTTTGGTCGTAGAAGATTTTTAAGCGCGCCGGAAAGAGCAGTGCGTATTTCAGGTCTAAGTCTCTGAGCTGCTTTTTAACTGTCATGAAGGAAGAGCGCTGTTTCTGAACCAACCTTGTGTAATCTGGATATAGTGAGATTTTCGTATTTTCGAAGTTTATCGGAGATGCGTCACAGGCTTTTTGCAGGATAGTGTCCCTGTCGCGGAAGTTCAGTAGTTTCACTATTAGAGGACGAGGTGGAGTGCCTGGTTTTGGGCGACCAGTAGGAATCCTATGTGCTCGTTCTATGCAATATTGCTCGGAAAGTCCTTCAGTAGTGACATGATCCCGGAACCACCGCTCCATATATCTCGTGGCGTCTGCTCCCTCGCTCTTTTCGGGCAGTCCAATGACGCGGATATTATTACGCCGGGTCCTCCCCTCTGCATCTTCCACCCGATCCAGCAGGATAGCTACCTGTTCTTGCAGCTGTGACACCTTGGTGTCAGTCTGTGATTTCCAGGGGATGACTTCCTCCAGCCCCCTGGACCTCTTGTACACCTCCACAGCGTTTCGCCCAGTGCTCCTACCACAGCGTCACAGCTCTCCCACGTTGTCAGCACCGATCAGTACCGCACAGCCTCCCTGCTTGTCCGCCACCCTTATGTCAGTGTGTGACTTGCAGTGCAGCAGCAGCGTGTGGCTCCAGCGTACCTGTACCGGCTTTGCAGCAGCAGCAATCCCGGCAGCGTCAGCGTGTTGCTACTCACTGTGGCCCTTCACCATCCGCGCTCCGCGCCCGCCCTGGCATCCGATAACAGTGTGGCGGGCCACGTTAGTCAGGGGTGCCACGTGATTTGCGGCCCGTCCAAGAGCCACCACAGGCCTCGTATCTCCAGCCTCTCTGTATCGGTTTAGACAGGGCTTATTTCATTGCCTCTGTTCTGCCCAAAATCTCTGCCCTCAATCACTGCCGCCTTGTATATCCTCCTTCTTCTCCCGTGTCTATGTAGAGTGCACAGGCCGCTTCATCTCCCTGCGCCTCGCGGTTCAATTATGGGTATTCAACAACGCCCACCGCCGCCATTTTCCGATCGCTGTCTCAGTCGTTTCAATTCGGCATTGAATTACTTTCGGGGCCTCCAGCAGCAGACACTTTATCCTATTCTGCAGATTGCAATGTGGTCAGTGCCGATCTCCTCCTATTGACATCGGCACCATGTGCGAGGCGCCGCTTCTTGTATTGCGACCGAGTGTCTCGTTGCGCCACGGGGGAGCAGGCCGCCCTGCGTCCCCAGGCTCGCGTAAACTCCGGTCCCGCTCCGCCGGCACACTTCCCGCACAGTCTCTCCTGCACAGCCTCTGCCGCCTCGGCTTCCTGCAATTTCGTCTGGCAACAAAGTTATCCAGTTCCCCGGGCCCCACAGTCCTTCTACAGTCTCGGTGCTATTATCATTTAGTGTAGGGGCACAGGTCTGATTCCCGTCACGGCCCTCCTTGTTCCGCGGATGGCAGCGCCATCAGGCCTTTGGAGCCACAATTTCGGCCGTGTTCGCCTCACCGACACCCAGGCAGCACCGAGTCCTCCCGCTCGTCTTCGCTGCTCACTCCCACGCTTTGGTGTCCGTCCTTCGTCGGTTAGCAGATATATGCCAGGATTTTGTCGGCCCAGGTCCGGAGCTCAGTTAACACACGACCGCCATGTTTGGCTGCTAGCCACGCGCCCCGCACTGTTGTTCACTTTTTTAGCAGAGTTTGTTGGACGTTCTGTTTTTTAAACTATTTAGGTCCGGGAGACACAGCGTTAATACCCTAACCTCAATAAACGAAGCGCAACAACAAATTGTAACATACAATGCAAAATTACTTTTTTTTAAAGAGTAAAACATTTATGTGTGCAAAGCAGCAGAGTCCTTAATCCAGTAGCTCAATGAAAGGCTAAGGAGGAGGCAGAAAGGAAGCAGCTAGACCCAGCAATAGAAAATTAATGTCAGTCATTCAGGAGTCCAGCTCTCATTCACGTGCACCATACTGCCCACTCCCCAGGGAAGATTCTTCTGAATCGTCAGAGGCCGGAGGTTGATGTGGTCATGAATGGACCCCGCAACCTAGGGTGACCAGATTCTAAAAACAAGCATTGGCATAGCCAATAGGTCTCGTTAATGTCCAAGTTTTTGCGTCCCTGTAATCAGACACACGTGATGTTAGAATCCATTTGCTAGCAATAGAAGGCATGGATTAAAAACAAGCATTGGCATAGCCAATAGGTCTCGCCTTTGGGACCTTATAAGTGTTTAGCCATGCAACAGTTGATGTTGTTGCACCAAGGATATTGTGCTGCATAACTAAATACTTATAAGGTCCCAAAAGCGAGACCTATTGGCAATGCCAATGCTTGTTCCATTTTGCTGCGGTTTCACTCTGCCAAGCTTCTTTTCTGTGATTGTGCTTTGTCTTTGGGATTTGTGTGTGGTTCTGTAGTATCATTTTTTAGCCACAAAGATTTTTGTGTATCTTTGGTCAATGTTACATTTTTTTCTTTTATTCTATGTAAAAATTATACTGAAAGGATCTCCCCATTTGTAGGAGACATTGTGACCTGGAGAAATGTCGTAATCATACAAATGTCTTCTCTTCTCCTCAGATGACCTTATCAGGTCATTAAATAGTTGCAGTCAGTTGTCTTGAAATACTGTCTCCCTCTGCTTAAGCCACGGCCATCAACTCCTCCTTTTCCTGAATGAAATGTGCAATTATGTCAGAGGCGTCTCTCTCTCAGACCCCTCTTAAGCCCCCTCCCCATATATCCAGCCCTCTTTTATTGAGGAATGCTTCTAATACGGATATTGTTCCACTATGATCTGTTGTCAAGATCTTTTTGCTCGGGATGTAGTTCTTCATTTTGTTCTCTAGATACTGGATAAGTCCCCACATCTGGTGGTGTTGAGCTCATCTCTCATCCACAGTTCTCTTGTGGTCATCGACTTATGAACTCCGCCAAACCAAGCTTCCTTTGAGCTACTTTAAACAGCTTTCAAATAGGCTCCTATAGTTACAACATACAGCTTGGTTTCATTGAGGAATTACTACATGAGGCTTCGGTAATGTCAACACAATCTGGTTTCACATTAGCTTCAATAAGTTGGCTTGGAGGGGACAGATTGACTCAGGACTCCCTCCTGTGAATACTGCATGCCATTGTTGCTATGACTCCCCATAATTTAGAGTATGCAGTTGCCAAGTACTGCCATGTAATTTGGTAGGACATAATATCAGCCTGGTGGGTGGAGACCATCAAAAGTAGGTACAGCATGAAGGTTGCAGATCTATTTGAAATGCAAGGTAAGTGAGGACTCTCCCATCACTCAACAGATATGCTGGGTTTTTTCCTGTGGTGACTCAGTCTCCCCACTATATTCTAGTGGGTGTAAGGTACATTGTTCAATGGTGCAGATCCACGTTGGGAATTGAATCACCGCATCAAAACACCATAGCCGGCATTTCCACAAGATCTGTGAGGGAATATGTCACCCGTTCTTACAGACTGTTTAAGTATGCCAAGGCTGCTGTTTTGTGTGATCGGGACTTCCATTTGTACTATAGGCCAGATGAGTTCTAAGTAAATCTGGGCGGTGAACTCCGTTCCGCTCGTGGAGTTTTCTGCACTCCGCGTTACACGGAGCTCGCGGAGTTCCGAAAACCTTTTTCCCTCGCTCGCGAGATTTTTCCTCGTTCGCGATCGTCAACATAAAGTTGGCAGGCACGAGCGTGGAAAATCAACCTCCGGGCGAGATTTCTCAATACGGGCGGTCAGATTTCTCATTGCGAGTGGTCGCGTATGCTCGCCACTGCTCACGTTGAGAAACCGTTCGCGTTGAGAAAGCTGCAGCTCGAGTAAAAATCTACTCGAGCAGCAGAAAGGAAGCAGCGCCCGCTTGCGCTGTGCATGGTGCCGTTTGCGATGATTGCACAGTGCGGACAAGCACCTGGCACTGAAAATCACTGCGAACGTCATTTATCTAAAGAAACTCCTCCGCTTGCGGAGTTCCGCATAGCGCGGCAGAGGTTTTTTTTTTTGCACTTCTACGCGGAACTCCGCCCAGGCTTAGTTATAAAGCGATACAAAAGGGGATGATGGACGGAACGTTTGAGCCAATCAAACACTCACCCCCAGTCAACTGATCTGGGTTTAATCCATCATCATTCTTTAGCTCACTCCACCACCCCAGTTCAGACATGGCCATATGCAAATCAGTCTGACCCTGTGCCTCATGGAAACAGTCCAGCCCGAACTGCCAAGCCATGTCTTCCCTGGACCGGAAACAAGCATCCTAGGACCGGTTTCTGGCATTCCAGCCGTCATCAGCCAGGCTTGCTTGAATCCAGTGGCAAAGTGAGCAAGGGACCCACGTCTGGGCATACCCCCGCCAACTTAGGGCGAACAAAGCGATACAAAAGGGGATGATGGACGGAACGTTTGAGCCAATCAAACACTCACCCCCAGTCAACTGATCTGGGTTTAATCCATCATCATTCTTTAGCTCACTCCACCACCCCAGTTCAGACATGGCCATATGCAAATCAGTCTGACCCTGTGCCTCATGGGAACAGTCCAGCCCGAACTGCCAAGCCATGTCTTCCCTGGACCGGAAACAAGCATCCTAGGACCGGTTTCTGGCATTCCAGCCGTCATCAGCCAGGCTTGCTTGAATCCAGTGGCAAAGTGAGCAAGGGACCCACGTCTGGGAATACCCCGCCAACTTAGGGCGAACAAAGCGATACAAAAGGGGATGATGGACGGAACGTTTGAGCCAATCAAACACTCACCCCCAGTCAACTGATCTGGGTTTAATCCATCATCATTCTTTAGCTCACTCCACCACCCCAGTTCAGACATGGCCATATGCAAATCAGTCTGACCTTGTGCCTCATGGGAACAGTCCAGCCCGAACTGCCAAGCCATGTCTTCCCTGGACCGGAAACAAGCATCCTAGGACCGGTTTCTGGCATTCCAGCCGTCATCAGCCAGGCTTGCTTGAATCCAGTGGCAAAGTGAGCAAGGGACCCACGTCTGGGCATACCCCGCCAACTTAGGGCGAACAAAGCAATACAAAAGGGGATGGTGGACCGGAACGTTTGAGCCAATCAAACACTCACCCCCAGTCAACTGATCTGGGTTTAATCCATCATCATTCTTTAGCTCACTCCACCACCCCAGTTCAGACATGGCCATATGCAAATCAGTCTGACCCTGTGCCTCATGGGAACAGTCCAGCCCGAACTGCCAAGCCATGTCTTCCCTGGACCGGAAACAAGCATCCTAGGACCGGTTTCTGGCATTCCAGCCGTCATCAGCCAGGCTTGCTTGAATCCAGTGGCAAAGTGAGCAAGGGACCCACGTCTGGGCATACCCCCGCCAACTTAGGGCGAACAAAGCGATACAAAAGGGGATGATGGACGGAACGTTTGAGCCAATCAAACACTCACCCCCAGTCAACTGATCTGGGTTTAATCCATCATCATTCTTTAGCTCACTCCACCACCCCAGTTCAGACATGGCCATATGCAAATCAGTCTGACCCTGTGCCTCATGGGAACAGTCCAGCCCGAACTGCCAAGCTATGTCTTCCCTGGACCGGAAACAAGCATCCTAGGACCGGTTTCTGGCATTCCAGCCGTCATCAGCCAGGATTGCTTGAATCCAGTGGCAAAGTGAGCAAGGGACCCACGTCTGGGCATACCCCCGCCAACTTAGGGCGAACAAAGCGATACAAAAGGGGATGATGGACGGAACGTTTGAGCCAATCAAACACTCACCCCCAGTCAACTGATCTGGGTTTAATCCATCATCATTCTTTAGCTCACTCCACCACCCCAGTTCAGACATGGCCATATGCAAATCAGTCTGACCCTGTGCCTCATGGGAACAGTCCAGCCCGAACTGCCAAGCCATGTCTTCCCTGGACCGGAAACAAGCATCCTAGGACCGGTTTCTGGCATTCCAGCCGTCATCAGCCAGGCTTGCTTGAATCCAGTGGCAAAGTGAGCAAGGGACCCACGTCTGGGCATACCCCCGCCAACTTAGGGCGAACAAAGCGATACAAAAGGGGATGATGGACGGAACGTTTGAGCCAATCAAACACTCACCCCCAGTCAACTGATCTGGGTTTAATCCATCATCATTCTTTAGCTCACTCCACCACCCCAGTTCAGACATGGCCATATGCAAATCAGTCTGACCCTGTGCCTCATGGGAACAGTCCAGCCCGAACTGCCAAGCCATGTCTTCCCTGGACCGGAAACAAGCATCCTAGGACCGGTTTCTGGCATTCCAGCCGTCATCAGCCAGGCTTGCTTGAATCCAGTGGCAAAGTGAGCAAGGGACCCACGTCTGGGCATACCCCCGCCAACTTAGGGCGAACAAAGCGATACAAAAGGGGATGATGGACGGAACGTTTGAGCCAATCAAACACTCACCCCCAGTCAACTGATCTGGGTTTAATCCATCATCATTCTTTAGCTCACTCCACCACCCCAGTTCAGACATGGCCATCTGCAAATCAGTCTGACCCTGTGCCTCATGGGAACAGTCCAGCCCGAACTGCCAAGCCATGTCTTCCCTGGACCGGAAACAAGCATCCTAGGACCGGTTTCTGGCATTCCAGCCGTCATCAGCCAGGCTTGCTTGAATCCAGTGGCAAAGTGAGCAAGGGACCCACGTCTGGGCATACCCCCGCCAACTTAGGGCGAACAAAGCGATACAAAAGGGGATGATGGACGGAACGTTTGAGCCAATCAAACACTCACCCCCAGTCAACTGATCTGGGTTTAATCCATCATCATTCTTTAGCTCACTCCACCACCCCAGTTCAGACATGGCTGTCCACTTTTGTCTTAAAAATCACCCAGAGGTGGGTATAGCCTCAAAAATAACTATTTGACCATTATGAGAGTTGTGTTGATGGCAACCGCTGCAGAGGCTCCCCAGAAGGTTTCAGGTCATGTAAAGCAGTGTTCCCAGGCCTTTTGTCTCTGGTGTAATTAGGATTGTGGGTATTTCTCAGACTTCTGTAATTAGCTTTTTTTATATCTCTTTCTTGTACTCCTTTGTTCCTGGCTCAAAAATAATGGCTAGCATTTTTTTTATCTGCTCCCAACTGTAGAATGTTCATTGAGGAAGCATCTTTCATCCATTTATCAGGTGCTATCCTTGTATGGGTGTTCATTTATAGAAATCGTTTAGAGACTCCACTAGCAACCACAGTTGGGCTTTGCTTCACAGCATTGTTCAGCACCATGGTGTCTCTTCCCTGGGCCTTTAGGCTGTAGACCTCTGCTGTGCATCATAAGAGGTGCATAAGAAGTAAGCTTTGCTGGCCCCTGGTTGTTGCCTAGTCTCTGGAACACCTTCACTTCCAGATTCAGACCAACCCCAGAACAACGCTTCGCGGCACCCTCGCCTACAGACCTCCCGGGCCTCGCGCTTTGTTCACCACTACCATTGCCGACCTCATCGCACCCCACGCCATTGCCTCCATGGACTACATATTCATCGGAAACCTGAACTTCCACCTCGACAACCTCGGCGACCCCGACTCCACCGCCCTCCTGGACAACCTCGCCAGCATTGGACTGAAACAGCTTGTCACCACCCCCACCTACAAGGCAGGACATACCCTTGACCCCATCTTCGCAGGAGGGAACAACATCCCCTTCAGCCACACCATGCAGCCCACGTGGACAGACCACCTCTGCGTACACTTCTCTTTCAACACCACCACCGCTCACAAACCCACTCAGCGCCCACCGCGAAGGAACTGGAGCAAGGTCACAGAGGAACACCTAAACTCCACCCTCGTCCACGACCCCCTCCCCCCCCACCTCGACCGATGCCAACTCTGCAGGCAAGGAACTAGACCGCTGGATCACGAACTGCGCAGACAAGCTCGCACCCCTCCGCAACCCCAAAAGACAACGCCCCTTGAAGGCCACCTGGTTCACCACCGACCTCCAAGAGGCCAGACGCTCCTGCAGAGGTCTTGAAAAATGATGGAGGAACAGCAAAACCACTGAAGACCAGACCACCTACAAGTACGCCATGACAATACCACCAACTCATCAGATCCACCAAAAGGACCTTCATCCGGAACAAAGTCCTCACCAACTCCAGCAACTCGAAGGAACTCTTCAGCATCATCCAGGAATTCACCAAATCCCCCAGCGAAGCCACGGACGTCACACCCTCCCAGGACCTCTGCAACAAGCTCAGCTCCTACTTCCACTTGAAAATCAAGGCCCTCTACGACCTCTTTAGCGAACAGACTCCAGAAACCACCCTTCCCTCCAGCGACGACAGCCAGCCCACCATCACTGCCTGGACCCCGGTCACCACCGAAGATACCACCACGACCATGATGAGCACTCACTCAGGAGCCCCCACGGACCCCTGCCTGCCGCACTTCTTCCATAGCGCCTGAGCTACGATGCACCATCAACGCCACCTTCGAATCTGGCACTTTCCCTGACGACTGGAAACGTGCAGAAGTCAAGCCCCTCCTCAAGAAACTCTCTGCAGACCCGACGGACCTGAAAAACTACAGACCCATCTCTCTCCTTCCCTTCGCAGCCAAGGTCACCAAAAAGGTCGTCAACGCCCAGCTGACCAACTTCATCGAAGAGAACGCCATCCTCGACTTTTACCAATCCGGATTCCGCAGTAACCACAGCACCAAGACCGCCCTCCTCGCCGCCACAGACGACATCCGCACGCTCCTCGACCAAGGCCACACCGAGGCCCTCATCCTGCTAGACCTCCCCACTGCCTTCAACAGTCTCCCACCACACTCTTGCAGCCAGACTCCACGACGCCGGCATACAGTGAACTGCTCTCGACTGGTTCCACTCCTTCCTCGCCAGCAGAACCCAAAGGATCAGACTCCTGCCTTTCCTCTCCGAACCCACCGAGATCATCTGCAGAGTACCACAAGGATCATCGCTCAGTCCCACGCTTTTCAACATCTACATGGCCCCCCTCGCGGCCATCCTCAGACAGCATGGACTCAGCATAGTATCCTATGTCGGCGATACCCAGCTCATCCTCTCCCTCACAAAGGACCCCGAAACCACCAGACTCTGCTTCCATGAGGGAATGAAAGACATCGCAGCTTGGATGAGCAGCAGCTGTCTGAAGCTCAACTCAGAGAAGACAGAAGTCCTCGTCCTTAGACCCACCCCCTCAGCTTGGGACAACACCTGGTGGCCCACCGCCCTCGGCATCCACAGACCACGCCCAGAACCTCAGCATCATACTCTCCTTCTCCCTCACCGTGACTCGCCAGTTCAACGCAGTCGCCTCCACCTGCTTCAACACCCTCCGCATCCTCCGTAAGACCTTCAAGTGGATTCCCCCCCTCCCCCCGAAGCCAGAAAGACAGTCACCCATGCACTCATAACAAGCAGACCGGACTACGGAAACGCCCTCTACGCTGGAATCAACAAATTCCTGATACGCAAACTCCAGACCATCCAGAACACTGTGGCCAGACTCGTCCTTGGCATCCCATGACATGAGCACATCACCCAACACCTGCGAGACCTCCACTGGTTCCCCGTCGAGAAGAGAGTAAGCTTCAAGCTACTCACCCACGCCTACAAATCCCTCCACAACACCGGACCCAAATACCTCAACGAAAGAGTCTCCTTCCACATACCCAAAAGAAACCTCCGCTCCGCCGACCTCGCCCTAGCAGAAACCCCGCGCATCCGCAGAACCAGAGCGGTTGGAAGAGCCTTTGCCTGCATCGCGGCCAAGGCCTGGAACGAGCTCCCAGTCAACATCAGACGCTCCCCTACTCTGCACACCTTCATGAAGAGCCTCAAGACCTGGCTTTTCAGCTAACTCGGAGCAGCACCCACACCTTACCCCCCAACCCCCCTTCCCACCCCCCAGCGCCTTGAGACCCTCTCGGGTGAGTAGCGTGCTTTAAAATTCCCTGATTGATTGATTGATCCGTTAACAGAAAGGGCAATCTTTTGAAATCTGGGCAGTCTCGTAATGGGGGTCCCTTGCACATGGGTCCAGGTTCTTCTAGGTTTTTTGATTGCACTTGGTAATGATTTGCCACTCTTACCAGGTAAAAAGTTCCATTGTCAGTGCAAAAAGCTGGTTAAAAAGGTAGCAACCGTCTGTTGTGCCCCTCTCAATCAGACATTGAGGCAACATTACCGTCCCTATGCAAACAGTCAATTCAAGCCCAGACTTAATACCATGCAGTATGACATATAAGTATTACCACCCTATTGTGTTGAAAGTCTTTGCATGCATAAGTAGGCAACCATCGACATGGAGTCACCAGTGGGCATATTTGCCATCAGTTGGATGCAGCATCTGAGGATTGGATGTGCTTCATTCAGCGATAAAAGCCTGCTTTTTCGGGGTGCACTGACAAAGTCAATGCGATCATTTCTCTTGATGGCAGAACTTTTCAGGGTAAATTATAGCCTAGTGTTAGCCAGGTTAGGGGTCGGTAGGAAATCTTTTCTAGGCGAGCACTGTCCAGCTTGGGGATTAACGCTACTATGGCCTACCTTAAAGTATGGGGAAGTACACCCTCTGGTCAGGAAGAATAGTAGGCAGAGGCCCATTACAGATGTCTCACATAATGTTGTGGGTGCAAGCGACTGGGGTGTTTAAGCTTCCTCACACTCATTAGGTGTTGCCACATGAAACAAGGCTTAGGCCCCAAACCACAGTCCAGATAACAGTTGGTTTGACAGATGATTCATGAATGCCCAGAGGCACGAACATGGACAGGAGGGATGCGGCGTTACAATTATAATCCCATTGCACACGCCAAAAAAGGGCACTGTGTCTTAGTACTGACCCCTGGCAATTCACAGGTAGGGATTAAGGGAATGAAGGTTAAAGTGAGCAGGAGCAACAGATAGGGGGGGGCGGAAGACTACCCGTGCAAAACAGTTCAGGCTCTTTTCCGTATGCCATTCATTTCTCAAGGACAACTGTCTCCACAGCGTCTGAAGCTCTTCAGGGCCTCACCCACCTGCTACGTCCATTGTAGCACCACAATCTTGGGAAGGTTCACTCCCCCCTCCCCCAGACAGCCAGTCTATTCCTGTACACATAGGTGAGCCTAGGAAAACCAGGCCCATGTAGGCGTGTTCTCCCACACCTGCATAGGGTTTACACTGTGATATTACTCCGTGCTCCTCAGTTTGCCTTCTGTTTTCATAGGTGCTAAGGTGGCTGTGCACTGTTACGGTGAGTTCCAATTTGGGCTCATCATCAGAACTGCTTCAGCTGTGAGGCAGTCTGATTCTTACCTTCTTTCTTTCAACCACCCACCCTCCGTTGTCCGTGTGCTTCCCCATCCCCACCCACCCACCCTCTGTTGTGGGTGTGCTTCCCCATCCCCGCCCACCCACCCTCTATTGTGCGTATGCTTCCCCATCCCCGCCCACCCACCCTCTGTTGTCCGTGTGCTTCCCCATCCCCGCCCACCCACCCTCTGTTGTCCGTGTGCTTCCGCCGCCCACCCACCCTCTCTTATCCATGTGCTTGGTGTGGACATTGAGCTTGAGTGTTCACTGTATCTTGATGGAGACATTGAGCTTGGGCTTCGTTTTTGCTGTCTTGGAGTGTCTCTCCCCTCTACCTCCTAGAGTAAGCCTTGGCTGCTCAACTTTGCTACCCCTTGCGATTCAAGTTAAAGAGCTGTTTGTAGATTAGGTTGGATTGCAGCGGTGTTGGTGGCCACAGAGCACCAGTGATGGGCACAATTCACACACAGTATGCTGCTTGGTAAACACTGACTGCCCCAGGACAAAGGGGGACGGCCTTGCACAACCGGTTGCAAGGTTGGAATGATGCACCGTCTTAGTGTTATTGCTGTTGCTCCTGTAGTGCAAAAAGGTGGTGGTTGAAACTAGGGAGGTTGAGTAACCTTTGATAGTGGAGAGCCCAACATTGGACGTGTTGGCTGAGGGCGTGGTGGTTAGTAGGTGCTAAGCGCTGCATGGTTTAGGGGCCTGCTGAGCTGGGGGTGGTGGGCCTGCTGCCTGCATCATATCCCCGAGTTCTGGCAGTCAGAGTTATTCCTTGTGTGCGATAGTTAGCATGGCTGAACGCTGAATTGACTGCTTATTGGGTTGTAGTGGCAGGAGGGAAGTGTGTAGACAGATGCAGCAGTGACACCCAGCGGCATGTAAGTGAAGAATGAAGTGACGGAGTTAAGGGTCTTTTGTAAAAGAGCGCGACACCAAGCGTACAGTCATAGAATGGCATTGTACGAGGCCTTGCAGGGAGCAGGCAAACAGGCATATACTGATGACTGACTCGCCAGTGTATTGGGAGTCTGGTGCCCCATAAGAAGTGGATACAATTACAGATGTGACACCTAGTGGGCAGTTAAAGTACTGCATAAGCTCAGATACTAGAGGGGACAAAGTTTCCATTGCCCGCTCATCACCATGCCAATCAGGAGAGTTGAGTGTCAGAGGACAAAAACTGGCCCAGTAGAGGCACGGGGGCAAAACACATGGAAAGAGTTGAGGCCCTGGACGCAGGAGAGCAGCAGTGGCACCCAGCAGCCAGTAACTATGGTATTAGCTCAGATTTTTCAGGAGACCCGGTGGAACTCTCGTCCCATGAGTACACCAGCAACACATGTTTCGCTCCCATATTCACGGACAACCCACCCATGTCTTTGAATGTGGATACAGTTCACGAGGCAATGGTGGGCCAATGATGCTAGTGGCACCATACTCAGCGACTGGCCGCAGAACGGGTTTCCAGAAACCGAACAGTGAACCTTCCAGTAATTCATCACCGCTGTGAGACGCTCCTGCCAGCTTAACCGGGTCTTCCTGCCTCTTCATGCTCCTTCGGGCATATTGCATCGTATGCACTGGGACTCCTTCCGCCAATAGTCTGTGTAACAAAACTTTAGCAGCACAATAGCAGACTCTCGTCTCTCGCTACCCACCTAATGCTGTGTGATCTTGGTCACGCACACAGTGGGTGCTACGCCCTATCATCAGAAACCATAGCAGCATCCCTGCTGCCAGTCGTCCTTTACTTAGTGGGCGCTGTATAGGGGATGAAAGGGGGGTGGTGTACACAAGCAGGTAGGAAAAAAAAAAGTTGCACATGCAGGTGTAACCTGGAACAAAAGAGAACATTATGTGGCTGTCTCTCAGCTTCATTGCCTCTCTGTGCCTTGATTATCAGCAACTGCCGACCCTTACCTCTGGTAGATAAGTTATTACTGTCTCCAGTGTAGCCCTCTTTTTATTAGGTTTGGTGTTAGCCAAGACATTTTGAGTTTGCTAAAATTATATGTATAACATAGGGACTTTCAGCCATCCCTCTTCTTTTTTTGGTCTGTTATTGCGCCATTCGCATTTCCATACCATACAGCAAGTGGCACTGGGTCAGTCAACCATTGATTAACTTCTCTGTGACTGACAACATTCTGCTCTTTCACAAGCAGAACATCTGCATCTAAAGTAGGTCCTTTCAGATACCAGGGTCTACTATGGCAATGTGTGCTTTTTGAGATGCTAAAAAATGTTTCTTTTTTATAGCCAACATTTCTTTTATATTCTTGAGGGCCCAGCAACTCCCCCCAACAACAGAGGTTCACAGAAACCATGACAAACAAAGCAAGCAGTGACAACGTCAAAAGGTTGGAGCCAATGCCAGACCTACTGATTTTGCTAGTGCTTGTTTAGGTCTGGCGTTAACTAAGACCTTTTGATTTTACTAAAATGAAATGTCTAATATACCTACTTATAGCTGCTTTCATCCAGCTCTCTTCATCTATTGATCCGTTATTTGTCATGCACATTTTTCTTCCACTTACTACAGAATGTAGCATGGCGCAGTGGGTCAGCTCACTTCAGCCATTGGCTAACTTCACTCTGAGCGACAACAATCTGCCCTTTCACAAGGAGTACATCCACACAAAAGTAGTTCTATTCAGTGCAAGAGATTACCATGACATTTTGCGCTTTTTGATACCAAATCAATATTTTTGCTTTTACAGTGTTTTGTAGGATTGATGAGGGCCCAGCTGCTTGTCCAGCTATAAAGTTTTGCAAAACAAAGCCAAAAGACTGTGAGCCAACACCAAACCTATTTCCTTTGCCAATGCTTGTTTTTGTTTGTGCCCTTAAAAACAGTTAGTTGATGTTTAGTCTCTGCATAATCAGTGCCACCTCGTTCGGTCTTCCCATGTGCACAGGTTTGTCCTAAAATTAAACCCGGTTTGGCTGGAAGGAGGATGATGGTGGGGGTGGGGTGCCATGGTGCTTAATCACTGCAACTATCTGAGGCAACTTTGGTAGGGCTGGCCACCACCTAGGCATTTCCCCCACACAGTCTTTGCAGGACTTTCTTAGACCAGTAACCTCTAGGAGTCCCGAATTCTGCTTCTGCAAGGTATTTGCAGACCAACCGTAAATTCCGATGAGTAAGCTCCTCCTCAGTATACTTACTCCCAAGGCTGCAGAGGACTGGGACCTCATAGTGCAGGACTTTCTTAGACCAGTAACCTCTAGGAGTCCCGAAATCTGCTTCTGCAAGGTATTTGCAGACCAACCGTAAATTCCGATGAGTAAGCTCCTCCTCAGTATACTTACTCCCAAGGCTACAAAGGACTGGGACCTCATAGTGGGCAGTAAATTACATTGTCCACCTATATCTTTACAAAGTTGGGTACCTCCTTCTGCAGCCCCCCCGCCCGTGTACACACACACACACACACACCACACCACACTTACATTACCCCCCCGCCCCTCCCCCCATGGCAGACACCCTAGGGGCAGTAGATTTGGTGTTCCTAGTGGGGCCGACTGCATCTGTTTTTCTTTTCCTTTGATTATCACTTTCTGCGCCTATGCGCAGTAGCATCTTGGTTAGACGCACAGCTGCTCGCTGAGGTGTGTAGGCACCTTCAGAGTTGCGTGATTAGTGATTGAGATTTGCTTCTCAATGTAGGTGATATCGTTGGCGTGAATCCTTCATTTTCGGCTGTGGAAGGGGGCAGGTGTGCGCTTGCCAACAGCTAGTGTGGAGATGAGAACTGTATGCTGTGTGTCCCAGAGAGCCATGTTATGAAAGAACAGTGGATGGAGATGCTAGGCTACGCTTTCTCTAAAATGGACGCATGCAACCCAAACACATTTGGGCCTCTATTTGCACTGGATGGTATGCTGAAGTGTGTCTACCGCTAGATGAGCCTTGGTAGCGGCACGTGTTTCACAATTAAATTGACACATCGGGCTGACCACGGATCAGTTATTAAGAAAAGTCTTGAAAACATAAATTTTCGGGTGACATGTTTCATGTTATCTGTTTCATTTCATACCCTCATTTTAACATTGTAACTTTCGCTTGAATTGCTGCACTTCGTTGTATGTGAAGTGCTCCCATGCTCAGGCCAGTAGTAAATTAAATACAATTACTCGCATTCGAAAGTAATTCGTTCTCTTGTGTGCACCCCGAATGGAAGGTGTCCTCTTGGAAACGAAGAATAAGTGTGGAAACACAAGAAAACGGTCTCCCACAGACTTTTCTTTGTACATCATGGATGTAACCCCCGCTTGCCTTGTTTAGGGGCCCCCAAAGCCCCTCTGAAGCTAGAGAAACCTGGTAGATTAGGAGGCTGGGTGTATGCCCATCACTTTGCTCGTGGTCATAGCTTTCCACTTTGTTCAATGAAACTTCACACATTTATTGCCATTGAACTCTGTGGCTGAAACCAGTTTTGGTTGGGTACACATTTGAACATTAACATTCATGAATAGCCAGACTGTGACCCCCTACTGCAGAAAACTCACAAAACTAATGCACAGTGCTCTTCCTCATGATTGGGTGAAGATTTTGAACTTTGAATAAAGTTGGACTTTGTGGGTGTGAAGCATAGGCCAAAACAGTAAAATAAATCCTGCACCCAGTAACCAGTACATCGTCTAGACTTCACTGAGCTACTTCCCACCAGTGTTGACAGAGGCGTTTGCCTGGGGCGGAACCTTTGCTGGTATCTGCTTTCCTTAATGCTAAGGTAAGCCTTGGCCATCTGGACAGTTGTGCTTCTGGACTGACCAGAAGGAGTGGAGTTGAACTACCCAGAAAGGAGATGAGGCATCCCTCACTTACAGGAAAACCATCACAAGGCCCAGCTGACTGATGATCGCTATGGAAGTCACCTTAACAGACTCAGCTGCCAAGGGAGCACAAGAGCCTTGCAGTCCAGCAGGCCAGTCATCGAAGTAACTCAAGAGTTTTGCTGGAGTCATGGAACTGGAGAGACAAATTCATGCATTGTCCCAAATCACTGTTATATTTTGGTTCCAAGCATCTTTGTCATTCTCCAGACACTGCTCCACTTTGACGACACCTAGACACATGCATCCATTGTATCCATTGCTAATGTAGCAATGTCTGTGTTGGCTTCTCTAAGATTTCACTGAGATGTAGCCAAGACATACAGTCAGTGAAATGGTGGTAAGAGCTGTTCTGGCAAACTTTCAGTCTGGCCTTTGCCACACTGTCCAGCTCCGAAAATGGATCATATTAAAGAATTCTCACCATTTCCTAAATGCTTTAATATTTTTGTTCTTGACATGTCACAAAACAATCCGATATGGGATGATATGAATACATTCCATCCCAGCAGATCTCTCCACAATTTCTCCCTCCAACCTATGCCTTCTCAGGTTCATAAACTTTAAACAAAATATCTCAGAAGGGACAACCCAGTACAGCTATGTGGACTGTGATCATAAGAAATAGCATGTAGTTGCAGAGCTGCTCAAAGCCACCAGCTTACTGAAAACTATAATGTGCATGCCTATCCCTCACACTTCTTCATCCATCACACTGCTAAGTGCTGCTTCCCAAAACATTACAACATCTCGGTGGTCATCACACATGACATGGAAACACTTCCCACATAGGCTCAAAACAAAGAAAACACACTTCTAACCATACATGGTGTAGTGTGCTCCCCTTGTAGTCAAGAGCTTCAGTGCTCCACATAGGAGTAGTATGTGCTACATAAATATTCCAGTACAACACAATACATTCAATACATAGATGAGACCTAGTGGCTCTGCCAATGCTTGTTTAAGTGAGGGGGGGTGTTGTTAGTGGTTGTTCCATTAAGTTTAGAGAGGGCCCCGCTTGAGGGTACAAAAGGCACGTTTAATGTAACTGCGCTAATCATGTGCTCGATGGCAAGGGGTGTACAAATTAAGTACAGTGTCAGGCTTGGCAGAGAAGCTTGGACTATAGAGCTCAGGGGGGAGTCCGCTCCCCTTGTTGCCTTCTGCCCTCCCTCCCCCCACCCCTGAATTTTACATGCTCGGTTTTCAGATTTGGCACGCCGTTCAGCAGTGTTTCACAACACAGAATGTGGCTATTCTGTTTTGATGAAGTACGCTGCTCTGTTGGAGTGTCACTTCAAAATTGATTTAAAGAATACCGTTCAGAAACGGATGGATTTTTTTAATGAAGTTAGTTAAGCGCATCATGTGAAGATTGAAAACACGAGTCGATACGCTGCATGTTTCTTGATACAAATACAAGTTTCATTCACTTCTTCTTTTTAATATATTATTTATCGCTTCCTCTGAAAACACAGCAGGTTTTCTTTTTCTGTCATGTACCGTGTGAAAGACTTTTTAACCTTTGGCTAAATTACACAAACAATACTACGTTCATTAATAACTTTAATTATTCATGATGACTTCTGCTGGTATGTAACTGAACAGCTAGTAACTGGGTGGGCTGTCTCTCGGTGTCTCAATAACCGTTAAAATGTAAAAATAAAATCGTAAAAATAAAAGACAAGATTTAGCCACTTCTGAAGAATTGCAAACACGGCTGAGATAAGTGTCCTTGAGAAGTGAGAGTTAAGCGGTGAACAGAATAAGGAGACCTGAAATGTGTCTGAGCCCTAATAACCCTAACTTCTCCTTAATACTACCCATCCCTGAACCCTAAAAACCCAAACAAAACCAAATGCTACCCTTCCCTAAAAAAGCTATTACAATCATTTAACACCCTTCCCTGAAGCCTAAAGTCTCCTTATCCAGTATTGGAGTATCATTCATAGATTCACATGCCTGAATCATTCCTTGTCGTCGAGATGAGAGTCCCACGGTAAAATATTCAAGCAGTGCTTTAAAAGCTTCATAGGCTATAATGACCCAAGGCCATCTAAACAGTAGCCTATGTCCTTTTTAAAGAAGGACTAAATGTTGGAATCCAGCCAATCGGCTGTTAGCACCCTCTAGAGCACTCCCAACAGAAGCAAGTTCTCTTCAAATTTTCACCGCACGTCGTGTGGAAGGGAGTCTCCCTGAGTGCTACTCGGTTTTTCTCTTCAGCTTTTTCAAATTTTGACATGTCAGACAGAAAAGGCCTTTTCCGCCCATGTAAAACCTGTGGCAAGAAAAGAGTCCATGTGGATGATCCACATAAGGAGTGTATTTATTGCCTTTACCCAAGGCATGAGGTGAGAGAATGTAAGATCTGCCGCACCTTCTCAAATAAAACCCTCCAGGATAGAGAGGGAAGGTTGTTATTGTGGTTTCAGACCACTAAACACCAGTCGCATTCTTCAGATAAGGAAGATGACAGAGCCTCTACATGCCATAAGAGGGCCAGATCAAAGGACAGTTCCTCAGGTGAAGGAATAAAACATCATAAGCCTTCCCAGGACTCCCAAGACTTCAAAAAAAGAGAAGGTTGCTAGATACTGCTTGAGCCGGCATTATCTGTGCCTTCTACGCCTGTCAGGAAGGAAGGAGACCGTCCTAGAGCCTCCTCTTCAGATCCTGTGGGTAAGAAAACCCTTCAAAAAATCACCATTGAGGACGCTTCCTCTCTTGTCAATGACATTCTGTGTTACATCGACGACGACGTAGTCGACTGGAACTGTGACGGCAACGGCAATCCTGGCTCCTATACTATCTATAGGAGTCTCCGCATCGACGACGAGGACCCCATTGTCGTCGAGGACCGTCGACGCTCCCTCGTCGACTAAGATGCCGTTGGCAAAGATCCAGACGATGACGACTTGTCGACGGCGACACAGTCGAAGACATCGACGAAGACACCGTCAACAATGGAATTTTCTTTTCCGGTGGTTTCTGCACCGTCGACGAGGATTACTCAAGTCACCAGAGTAACCAAGACGTTCCTACGGCCATCCATGCAAGAGTATAGCAAGGTTTCGCCCTTGTTTCCGTCTCATCTGCTGGAAGGTTATGTAGAAGAGGATGAAGATGATGATGATGGCCTTTATGGGGTGGCTCACAGCCCATCTGAGCTTCACGTAAAGTGTCAAGATGATGAGGACGAGGAGGATGAGGACTATCATGATGAGTCCCAATACTACCAGCAGGGGTACATGGCTCCGCGTCACAGTTACCAGTATAGTTTGCAACCAGAGCCACGTCCCAGGGACATGGCCCATCTGACACCATCATTGATACAAGATCTACAGGCCATGTTGGCGGATTACCGACAGAGTTTTCCGCTGCAACAGAAACAGCCAGACATGCCTTTACCTCAATGTGGGAGGGATGGGCGGAAATAGAAGCTAGGAGGCTTGATAGGTCTATCAATGGTTATGGTTTATTGAATGTCCTTTGCATAAACAGGTCTTACATAGAGTGGGTCTGGTCATTGGGCGTCGTCACCTGGTCCTCTTCTCCCTCGGATTTATTTTGATTTTGGCTCTGCGACCATCCGTCCCCCAGGAGCTCAAAGAAAGAAGAAAGGACGGTAAGTAGACATTCAGGGGTACTCCCTAATCTTATTAATTGGGTCAGAGTCCACCACCAGACCAGGAGTGGGAAGAGCTCAGGCTCTAACTGATGAATGCTCTGGTTTCTCTACAGGTGTTTTTTTTTTTTTTTTTAAACATAGGTGTGCAAAGAAATGCCGATATGTGAGGGGGGAGGGTTTTTGTGGAAATAAAAAAAAAGATTATCTTCCACCACTGCAATACGTGCTGGCTTGCCCCAGTGTGTCTTACACCCAGCGGTACAAAGGTCCTTCCCGACCCTTTTCTACTCCCTCCCCGCTCCCTCGTACTCCCACCCAGTCCCACAAACAAACGCCCAGGCCCGTGTACGGTTTCACTCACCGTCCGAGTCGTAACTCTCCTGAGTTGCGGCAGCGTTTTCGCACCTCCTGGGGGAGGGGGGGGGACCCACCACTCCTCGACTCTTTTGCCACCGTCCTGGTCTTTCCCGGCTTCCCCGGTTTTCCTCCACAGCGTTTCCTCGGTTCCTTAGTCTCTGGCGTTCTGCAACTCTCCCGAGTTCAGCCTCCTGGTCTCCTCCTCATGACGTCCCTCTTCTTCCTGGACTGCCTTTTCTTCAGCCTGATGGACGTCGGATTGGTTCCTTCGCTCTGGAACGCCTCCTTCTTCCTGTGGGGAAGAGTTTACGAGCCCGGGGTTAACTATTGCAGCTCCCGAGCGTTTCCCTGTTTGGGAGGCTGAGGCTTCGGTCAGTGGTATGAGGGGTGCTTTGGGATTTAGGGCATTGGGTCCCTCCTGACTCTCAAGTAGATCCTACAGGTACACCAGCCCCTCAACCGCCTAGCACACCTGTGAACATTCCGGACCCCAGAACAGCCGACCCTGGAGCACAAGACACTTCCTCTTCGGAAGAGGATAGAGAGGAGGGTGAGTTGCCGGATCCAGCCTCTGCTCCTGCCCCTTGGGATGACTATGTTATTCCAACTCCCTCCCCTCCTCCGCACTTTTCATCAGACTCTCCTCCGGAAGATATTGGAGGATTTCACAACCTAATGCAGAGGGCAGCCAACAGGTTTCATCTGCCTATTGCAGTAAAACAGACCGAATGCTTCTTATATGACTTTAAGGAAAACAGAAGAAAAATGGTACACTCCATACCTATTATAGATCATAAATGGCAGGAGGGCATCAAGATAATGAAAACACCATCATCCATACCACCCGTGCTGCCTCGTGTTGAGAAGAAGTATAGGGCTCCGGAGGACTCTACATCTTTACTCATTGGGCATCCCAAGCCGGATTCGGTCATTTCTCAGGCTGCACAAAGACACTCTAAAAACCCTGTACTCCGATTACTACTCCTCCGGATAAGGAATGGTGTAGGATGGACATTTTAGAAAAAAGTTTTTCTTCTATGGCAGCTGTAACAATTAGGGCAGCGAATAATGCTCTAGCCATTATCGGCCGCTATGACCGCCAAATGTGGGCTGACACAGCAGAGTTAATAGACCTTATCCCTGAAGGTAAGAGACAAGAGGCACGTAAGATACTAGTAGAAGGTGAGCGTGCCGCTTCAGAAACCATTGACTGTGCCCTTGACTTAGCCAATACTGGCTTTAGACAACTGGCGGGAGCTGCTGTTCTCCGACGTCAAGGATGGGTGAAACCAACCACCTTTAGACCTGAGGTGCAGACGAAGGTTTTGGATATGGCTTTCGACGGTGAATCCCTCTTTGGAAAGCACATAGATGAGGCGCTGTTGGCAATTAAAAATAACACGGACACCGCAAAGTCGTTGGGCACACAACAATACAGAAGGTTACCTTTCAGAGGTGCTAGAGGACAAGGATTCAGCACTTAAAAGGGAGGTTACCAGAGGGCTCAACAGTATCAGCCATACCTGTCACAGTATCAACAATCTTATAATCCTCCATCTTACCATCAGTCGTCTACGGCTGGTTTTTCTCGCCAGGGAGGCCGCAAGCAAACGCCTCCACAAGGTTGTGATTCAGGCAGAATACAATGATCACCCTAGGGTACAAGCCCCTCTCCCAGCCTGTGGGTGCGAAGATTTCCAGCTATGTCCACCAGTGGCGTGAAGTAACAAAAGATCTCTGGGTGTTGGACCTTGTCACCATTGGTCACACTCTAGAATTCCTTCTGCGCCCTCCAAATACTCCACCCAAGGTTGCCCCCCCTCCCCTTCGTCTTCACTTACTACGAAAAGAAGCTTTGGTCATGCTTGCCAAAGAAGCGATAGAGGCGGTGCCATAGTCACAAAGGAGAAAAGGTTTTTATTCTCGTTTTTTCCTAATAAAAAAGAAATCAGAATGAGGACCGATTCTGGACCTAAGGAATCTTAACAAGTTTTTCAAGAAACAGACGTTCAGAATGGTAACGCTTTCCAAAATCCTGGGAGATTTCATGACCTCCCTAGACATGGAAGACGCATATTTTCATATCCCAAACCATCCGAAGCATCGGAAATTCTTAAGATTCAGGGTGTCTGGTACCCACTACAAATTCAAAGTACTTCCGTTTAGCCTTAATTTGGCACCACGGATTTTCACCAAGTGCCTGGCACCCTTAGCAGCTGCCCTGCGATCTCAGGGGCTGCAAGTATTCCCGTATCTCAACGACTGGCTGCTCAAAGCACCAACAGCACAGGCCAGTCGAGCTACAAGCACCTGCCTTCACATGTTCAGGATGTTGGGGCTCACTATAAACAAAGAGAAATCTTCGTTCCATCCAACTCAAGTCATATCCTTTCTGGTAGCGTCCATAAACACTATTCAATGCAAAACTTTCCTATCTCACGAAAGACAGATACGTCTGCAAACGCTCGCAAAGACCATATCAAAAAATGGGTCAGTTTCTGTGCGAATGTACAAGTCGCTCCTGGGAATGTGTTCTTCTGCAATAAATCTGGTGCCACTAGCCAGACTGAAGATGAGGCCTCTTGAAGAGTGTAGGAAGCTGGGTTTCTGTTGCAGTAACCCCCCCCCCCCCCACACACACAAACACACTTTTTGCCAGACTACTGATGCACTTTGACTTGATGTGTCCTGGGTTCCTGCCAATCAGGTTTCCAGGGCCTGTGTTCTTTCCCCAAAACTGTACCTTGTATCCCCATTTGGCACCTCTCTGGCCACATGTCAGTCCCTTGTAAAAGGTTCCATGGGTACCAAGGGCACTGTGGCCAGGGAAGGCCTCTAAGGGCTGCAGCACTTATTGTGCCACCCTTAGAGGCCCTGTATCTCTACACACACACACTGCCATTGCAGGCTGCGTGTTTTGGTGCAGAGCAAAGTGAAGAGTCGACATGGCACACATCTCTGTGTGCCTTGCCTACAACCCACTGCCCTGGCATAGGTCAGCCACCCCTCTAACTGGGTGCACTATACCAGTGGTGAGGGTACAGGTGCATGGGCCCTGTACCCCTACAGTGTCTAGACCAATTCCTAGACATTGTAAGTGCAGTAATGCCATGAAGAGTATATGGTGCTAGGAGTTTGTCATTACGAACTCCAAAGCACCATAATGGCTTTACTGAAAACTGAGAAGTTTGGTATCAAACTTCTCAGCGCATTAAACCCACACTGATGCCAGTGTGGGATTTAATGAAAAATGCACTCAGAGGGCATCTTAGAGATGCCCCCTGAAAAACGACCAGCCTCTGGTGGGTTCCCTGACTGGTACACACCAGCCTGCCACCACGAGACATGTTTTTGGACCCCTGGGGTGGGAGCCTTCGCTCCCCGAGCCCAGAAACAAAGTCTTTCCTGGGAGGAGGTGGTCACACCTCCCCCAGGCTAGGAAGAGCCATCTGTGGCAGGGGAACTTCAAAGGCCTTGCAGCCTTTGTATTGCGACACCCAGCCTCTCCTGCTATCAGGAGCAGGCCCACTTCCTGTCTCCCTCCTTTTCGGCAGGAAGACAGGCGGGAAAAATTAGCCACCTCTGCCAACCCCACCCCTTAGGTGGGGGAGGCGAGGTGAAGCCCACCTTCAGTGCCCGCCATCTTGCAGATGGCAGGGTCTCCCTAATCAGAATTAGGGATTGTGCTTACTCCCCCACGTGGGGTGAGCACACCAAGGGTGTAGTCACCCTAAGGTCAGTAGCCCATTGGCTACTGACCTCGAGAACCCTAAAACACCGAAAATTAAGTATTTAGGGGGCAGCCCTGAACCAAGAACTCAGACAAGACCCTACTAGAAGAAAAAGGACTGAGCAGCCGTGCCGAAGCTAAGAAGAGGAGGACGCCCACTGACTTGGCCGCAGCCCTACCGGCCTGTCCCCACCTCGAACCTGCAGAAGCGAAACACCGGTGTGTCCTGCAGCTAGCAGCCTCAAGAACCCCGAGGAACTGCCCTGCCTTCAAAAGAAAAGACTCTGTCTCCCGTGAACACCGGATTTGTTCACCAACAGACTCCAGCTCCGGCAAAATCCGTGAGTCTGCACCCGACGCCTACGGCCTGAGTTCGAGTGGCCCAACACCACGAGGATGTCTCCCCGGTGATCCAGACCCGCGATCCAGTGATCCCTGACCTGCCTCAAGCCTCCAGCCCATGCCTGCAGCCTGAATCCGAAAGGTCCCCCCCCAACCACGACCAGGAGCTGGTAAGAAGATCTGACCCTAAAAGGCACCCCTGCACCCGACGCCCCAAGGCCTTGGGCGGCCCAACCAACAGTGCCTAACCAACCCCCATCATCCCAACTTACCTCTCAAGTGGTGGTCGCACCCAGAAGACCTTCTACCCCGAGCCTGCAGTGTGTTTGCAAACCGGAGACTCCCCATTGAAAGCTACAGGGCACCCGACACCAAAACAGCACTCTGCACCCGGCCACCCCAGTGCCGCTGAGGGTGCACCTTTTGTGCTAGCTTGAACCCCCATTTGCCCTGAGCTTAAGTCCAGGAGCTTTGCTCCCACAACCTTGTGGCCTGCTCATAAGCAGCCACCAACCGGAGACCCCCTATCCCCCATTGGATAACATTGGGCCTCAGCACTCTGCACCCGGCCGCCCTAGTGCCGCTGAGGATGTAACAAGAGTGCATTCTTGACCCTGGGGGACCCCTGAGTCTACCCCCAGAATGCCAACTCCCACACCGAATACTTACCTTTGAACTGATTACCCTATTTTCCTCCATATGATAACATTGACTGTTTTTATGTGAAAAGTTTCTAAGTGTGGAGTTGGAAAATCTATAAAAGTCTCTAAAACTGAAACAAAATAACCAAAATGCTTTTACTTACCTGTTTACAGGAAATGTCCCAGTGCAGTATCCAGGTATACTGCACTGTGTAAGAAAAGTAATCTGTAAAGTAATCTACTTGACATTCTACTAAAAAGCCAATACAAAGTATATGTACAATATTTCAAAGCATTGTATTACTAGTAGTTCTACTGTAATCAAACCAAAGTATATATACAATTGCAATCCAAACTGTTTACAAACTGTATTATTACTGCAAAGTACTTATCACTTACCTGTGCCAGGCTTGCTTTGTTCTAGGAAATAAAATAACTAAAAGAATATTTGTATACAAAAACAATTGGTCTTAAGTTCAGTCTGACTGTGTGAATTCATTTGCTGACTGAGTGTGTACAACAAATGCTTAACACTGTCCTCTGATACTGCCTTACTGCTCGACCACACTACCACAAATAGAGAGTGAGGTGCTATCCAACTTTACCTCTGCCTACCTTGGGGGTTCCACTGGACTCTGTGCACACTATTCCTCACTTTGGTATAGTATATACAGAGCCAGCTTCCTACATTGGTGGATCAGCTGTGGGATATACAACTTTGCATTTGTTGGACTACTTGGTTACCACCTGATCACACGACAGGACTCTTAAATTGTCTTTCAAATTCAGATTTTTCAAATTGGCATTTTTTTTTGCAAAATTGCTAAAAGTCTTGCTAGGGCCTTGGTTAAGTCCCTGTAGGATTTTAGAAAAATAAAAAGTCACTTTGGCTAGGGTTAGAGGGGTTAGAAGTTTTTTTAACAATGTCTCAAAACAAGAACCCAGCTGTTAGTGAAAATAACCACAATGTCATAGAGGACATGGGTGAGGAGCTTGACCTCACCCGCTACCTTCACTTGTCTTTCAAGGAGATAAGGTCCCTATGCAAAATTAAAAACATAACCATGGGGTCCCGTCCCACCAAACAAAAGCTCCAGGAGCTGTTGGCTGGGTATGCTAAGGACCACCCATCTGAAAATGGTGAAGACCAGTCAGATGAGGAAGAAGAGGGAGAGGATGACCAGGTAGATCAACCTCCCCCACTTCTTAGGGAGAAAAGGGCCACAGTGGCCCTGACTCCAAGAATCAACCTCTCAGTACCTAGATCCCACACAGGTGGGTCAGGCACTACTGAGGACATTGAGGAGAGGCTCAATGAGGAGGACATCCTGCTAGCCAGGCTGACCAAAAGATTAGACCTAGAGACCAGACTCCTGACTCTAGAAAAAGAACGAGCAGAGATGGGCCTAGGACACTACTCTCTGATAAAGCCTTACTGCTCGACCACACTACCACAAATAGAGAGTAAGATGCTATCTACTTTTACCTCTGCCTACCTTTGGGGTTCCACTGGACTCTGTGCACACTATACCTTACTTTGGTATAGTATATACAGAGCCAGCTTCCTACAATAGGAACTACAAAAGCAATGGCAGCTAGCTTTGGGATCCTTCAAGGACGTAATTCTTATCACAACACAAATGGGGAACGTACTGCAATGGTGGTTTCATGCACCAAATCTTGTACAGGGCCTTACTTTACTCCAGACTATCCCAGACTTCATACTGACAACTGACGCCTCCATGGAGGGCTGGGGAGGACACTTACAAGAATTACAAATTCAGGGCAAATGGTCCTCTGCGCAGAAGCATCAGCACATCAACAGTCTGGAACTCAAAGCCATATTCCTATCTCTTCAGGCTTTCATGCCGAGAATAGCTGGCTCCTCCGTGCTGGTTTGTACGGACAATACCACCAGCATGTACTACGTCAACAAACAGGGAGGAACAAGATCCATTAAGCTATCTCAGGAAGCGCAGGAATTATGGGATTGGACGACACAGCATGGGATCTCTTTAAAGGCTGAGCATGTCCGAGGTCTGCACAATACTCTGGCAGACACATTAAGCAGCACTCAGACCAGTTGTCACGAGTGGGAGCTCGAGCAGTCCCAACTCAACAAGGTATCTCGAAGGTGAGGAAAACCAGCATTGGACCTCTTCGCGACGAAGGAGAAAGCCAAATGCCAGTATTATGCCAGCAGATTCCCTCTACCAGGGTCATGGGGGAATGCCCTTTTAATGCGATGGTCAGGGATATATGCTTATGCTTTTCCCCCCATCCCAGTTATTCCCTGGGTATTAACCAAGATGGAATCGGAAGGCTGTCGCCTGATACTGATAGCGCCATGGTGGCCCAGACAGTACTGGTTCCCGGAGCTACTCCTGCTGTCAGTCGAAGCCCATTCGCCTGCAGCCATCTCCTTCTCTGTTATCGAGGGACAAAGGCCCAGTGCATCTTCCAGACCCACAATCTCTTCATTTGCACGCATTGCTCCTGACTTCTTAGAATTCAGGGATCTGGATATCCCGCAGGAGTGCAGGGAAGTTATTGCTAAATCCCGAGCAGATAGCACTATCAAGACATACCGCCTAAAATGGAGGCGATTCTGTATCTGGTGCAAGCAAAACAACCTTCACCTGCTTCAAGCGCCTCCGGAGCAAATTTTACCATATCTTCCCTCTTTGGTGAAATCAGGTCTCACTTTCTCATCAGTGAAGGTTCACCTGGCTGCAATGTCCCGTTATAGGAAGTCTACTCAAGTTCCTTCTCTCTATGCCTCTAGTCTTATAAAATAATTCATGAGGGGTCTCTTCCGCGTATTCCCCCCCGGTCCGTGCGCCCCCTCCGGAATGGAAGCTTAACTTAGTCCTGGCACAGTTGATGAGACCGCTGTTTGAACCAATTCACAAATCAGAGCTCAAGTTTCTCACCTGGAAGGTAGCCCTCTTACTGGCTCTCACATCTGCGAGGAAGACTAGCGAAATACAAGCTTTTACAATCAAGGAACCTTTTCTACGTTTCACTGAGAACTATGTATTGTATTGTAATTGCATTTATGTAGCGCTTACTACCCCTGACGAGGCGTTGAAGCGCTTTTTCGGTGAGTAGCACGCTACTCCGAAACCCATAAAGGATTAGTGTTGAATTAGTATAGTGAAATATGAAAGTAATTTGAGTGGTGGATAGGTTAGTCAGTTATTTGGATTCAGAAGAATACTGGAGGGATAGAAGAGGGAAAAAAGTTTGCATTTATATAGCGCTTGTTACACCTAATGGGGTGTTGAAGCGCTTTTTTGGCAAGTAGCACGATACTCCGGAACCCATTAAAGGATTAGTGTTGAATTTGTATAGTGAAATATGAAAGTAATTTGAGTGGTGGATATGTTAGTCAGTTAGTTGGATTGAGAAGGGTAGCAGAGGGATAGAAGAGGGACAAAGGTTTGCATATATATATATATATATATATATATATATATATATATATATATCTCGCTTGTTACCCCCTGATGGGGTGTTGTAGCTCGCTACTCCGGAACCCATAAGGATTAGTGGTGAATTAGTATAGTGAAATATGAAAGTAATTTAGCTCTGAGAACGAACCCAACTTTTATTCCAAAAGTCCCGACAGTTTCACCTCAACGAACCAGTGATATTGCAATCCTTTGTTCCAAACTCGTCTAGCCCAGCAGAACGGTCTTTGCTACATTGGATATTAAGAGATGTTTAAAATTCTACCAGCACAAAACAAAAGACATAAGGAAAACAGATCAGTTACTGGTCGCTTGCGGACAAGGAAAACAAGGCACAGCAGTAACTAAGGCCACGGTTGTCAGGTGGGTCTCTTCTGCGATCCAATTCTGTCATGACAAGGCTGACAAGCCTCCAACAACAAGAACTAAAGCGCACTCCACCAGGACAGTTTCTACGTCAGCAGCTCTGTTTGCTGGAGTGGCATTGGACAAGATATGCCGTGCTGCAGCATGGAAAAATGTCCACACTTTTACAAGACACTACTGTCTACAATCTACGCAGCGTGAGGATGCAGCTGTGGGCCAAGCGGTACTGCGACATCTCTTCAATTAAGGTCAGCCTCTTTATTTGATATGAGGAAAACATTTTCTTTTATCTTACTCATAGTATATGCATATACAGCTAACTGTACTTTATTTCTGTTACCAATGTGAAACTTGTGTATAACTTTGAAGGTTACGCACAGCCTTAATTTGCTCTATTTTATTCTGCTAGAACTTTTCAGTACATACATCTTTAACAGTATAGTATGTTATGAATACAAATGTCACTGTTCTATTTCAATAGCTTTGGGGGTTATGAGTTACATGTCTCCCTTCTTCCTCTAATGACAGTACAACTTAGGGTGCTGCTTGCTATTCTTATTCAGGCATGTGAATCTATGAAAGATACCCCAATACTAGATAAGAAAAGAAGTTACTTACCTGTAACTACGGTTATCCAGTATTGGTATCTTTCATAGATTCACATGCAACCCACCGTCCTCCCCGTGGAGGCAGTTCTCTTTAGTATTTGGGATCCTCACTTCACACTGGTGCTTAGAAAATCTGAAGAGAACTTGCTTCTGTTGGGAGTGTTCTAGAAGGTGCTAACAGCCAATTGGCTGGATTCCAATATTTAGCCCTTTTTTAAAAAGGACATAGATAGGCTACTGTTTATATGGCTTTGGGCCATTATAGCCTATGAAGCTTTTAAAGCACTGTTTGAATATTTTACCGTGGAACTCCCATCTCGACGATGGGGAATAATTCAGGCATGTGAATCTATGAAAGATACCAATACTGGATAACCGTAGTTACAGGTAAGTAACTTATTTTCTTTCTTCCCCTTAACTCTACCTTTTACTGAACCCTAGAAACACTACCGCTACCCAACCCTGAACCCTAAAACAAAAGTCCTTGCTACCCCTAAATGATGCCCATTCCTAACCCTAAAATCCCTTCCTACTCTTTAACACTACCCTGAACCCTTAAAATCTTTACTCTACTCTTCAACCAAAATGCACAGCTTGTGGAATTGTTTCAAATATGAGAACATGAATTGAGAATGTTTGTTGCAGTTAACATGTTGTTCAGTGGCAACAAGGACGAGTTGTTTGTCTCTCAGCAAACAGGTGTGTTAATTCAAATGGATCCACTGAAGTAAACCAAACTGCAACTCACAGAATGCATTATGTTATTAAATTAATCCGCTGCAGTTGGACATTGATCCTTGGGTGACATGGAGTCATTCAATAACCTTATTAAATGGGAATGTTGGGAATGAAAATTCTGTTTTTGTTTTTACATTACATGTATGTCACAGCCCTAGCCCCCTTGCTTCTACATTCAGTAAGACAGCTGATTGGGTTGGCTCATCTGTGGGCGGGTACGCTCGTCCTTTCATCATTAAAGGGTCAATGAGTTTTGAGTTGTTCGTTTCTAAGCCCAATTAATTCAAGGTCTAACTATCCATTTAGTCTGCGCTTTTATAAATGGTTGATATGTTACATCTGTTGTCTTACAGATTGACAAAGAGGAACAGGAGCAGAGCTGTGCGAGTAAGGAAGAGGAGCAGGTCTGTAAAAGGGAGAGTTCTTAGAAAACAGCAGATATGCGTGTCAGGGAGGAGGTGTGCACCTACCTGGGAGACTAAATGGTGTAAACGAGGAAGTCTAGGGCTATGCAAAGAGTGGGTGGGCGGGCGGGGGTAGAGTTTTGAACAAGGGCTTTAAACAGAACTGTGAGGGAGCTCAGCACTGTGGAGTAGGGTGGATACAGCTGCAAGGGAGTAGATGAGCAGGAATGTGGACTTTTATAAAATATCTACTTGTGCAAGGAGCCAGATGCTTCAGAAATCTACCTGTCCTGTGTTAAAATTCACTTTTTCCGTTTGGTGCCATGAAATGAGGTGACAATTTCTAGCAACGTTTATAGTTCTGATAAAACCCCCTCATTTTATGTCATTGTTTGTATTATATCTGTGCACTGATAATGCCGCTTTTCTGATAATAGCGAACTCTGAACATGCCAGGGTTCCGTTTATGCCAAATCTTTGAATAGGCATGAACTCTGTTTATGAATGAGCTCTGTTTAACCCAACTTTTTGATCACAGTATGGCAGCACTTTCGCAAGCCTGAGGTCTAATTATAGCCAATTTCAGAATACATCATTGTTTCAATTATACCATTAGTTTTGTTCTTATTTAGTATCCAAGGAAGCGTCTTGTGAATTACTTTGACAAATTTATCGAGTTTTCCAGATTGTTTTTTTTTCCTCAAAACTTTATTAGGGCAAATCAGCAATACAAGTTATGCATAGGAATGTACAACACTCTCCATATATGTGGGTCAAAAGCAAGATAGCAACACCGGTGGACATTATTATATGGCGACATATATAGAATCTGAGCATGAGAACGACAATTAGGATTTACTGTGTCATATCTGTATAGGAGTGTACGTCAGGGTTGGATTGGGATTAAAAATCGGCCAAGGCACGGTAAAAAAAAAGTGGCCCACATTTGCATAAAGCCTTTCCGCAAAACACTGCTTAGGCGAAATTTTATTTAAAAAAAGGCGGGGGGGGTAAAAAAAAATGCACGGATAAGTTTACACTGGTGAAACACACCTGAAAACAAGTGAGGTCACTTTTGCTCAGGCCCCCTGCCCCCTCTCAGTATGCATATATATATATATATTTTAATGGGCCGCACAGCCAGAGAAAGGGAGTGCCACCTTTGCCGTTGATAAAAGGGAGGTAATGGACGCTCATCTGCCTTCAGAAAGGCACTCAGGCACCCACTGGGCCGCTGGCGGCATCAAACAAGGCAGAAACCGCCCAAATTGGCCCCGGAGGCTGCTCAAAAAAGCCGCCCACAGCTGGAACAAGGATACCGGCCCCTCGGGCATTGCCCGAGTGCCCGCGTTACCAATCTGACGCTGGTGTAAGTCTCCCTCCCTCACTGCATCCAGGTCTGTAGTGGAGGAGTGGGCTGCAGTGTCGTCAGTAGTTTGGTTATCTTCAGCGTTCCGCTGTAAGTAGGACACTTGGGGGCCCCATATGTCGTGTGGTCTACTAGCGGGGGGCATTAGACACCAGTATTCGTTTAAGTGGGTATGGCAGTGAGCAGCATCAGCCAGCTAGGCCTTGGGGGATGGAGCCCGCCTACGGCCCCAGTGGATTGCCACCCGGCGTCGGGCAAGAATCAACAACATCGCAGCCAGTCGGAGGCTGGAATCTGGAATCTCCTTGACGTATCCTAAGAGGAGTTTTCCAGATTGTTAACCGTAAATATACCCAGATTATATTTGTGGCCCAGTGACCATGTTGCCAACTGAATATAAATGAGACTGCTCAGTCTCACCTCCTTCGCTTGACCACATTGTGTAATTCTTGGCCCTATCACTTAATTTTACTCTGTCTCTGTTCCCTTTTTTCCATAAATTTGAACCTAAACCATGTGCTAGTTCAATGACTGGTTCACGTTTGCAACTAGATGAACTCTGCAAGGTCTTGCAGAGTCGAGATGTTATGTGCCCGATTCTTCAAGCCATTGACAGTTAAATTTGGCTGTGATGTGCAAAAGTTTATTTTGCACATGTAAATGTATAGACTTGTATGAAGATTTTTGTGGGAACAAATCTACATACAGAGATGGAAGTAGGCAGAAATTGGTAATTCCAGATCTGGAGTGCACTATGAGTTTGTGCACACCAGCAAAATGTCATATTTAAGGATACTAGCCAACTGCTCTCTAACCCAATCCCACCATGGTAAAAGTCATAAATCTACTCCTGGACTAAAACTTTTCCAGGGAGGGAGAGGTTCCTCTTCCAATAAAAAGGTTAGGATGCAAGGAAATGAGTTCCCCTTAGGGGTAATATTTTGTCCCTGAAGAAAAAGGTTTAGGCAAGTGAATTTGCACTTGCCCTGCGTATTTTAACATGAACAGATATATGCGTGTATATTTCTTCATGCAAAAATAGAAATTCACAAAAGTTTTAGGAATTGGGCCCCTAATGTATTTCTTTTTTTACATGTTGCCATTAATGGTTTTAGATTGATTCGTAATTATTACTATTTTTTTTAAACGCTGGCATGCATCAAACACTTTTAAATAAATGCTGTCTATTGAGAAATGGTATTTGAAGTTGTCATAGCAGTTTAGCAAAGCTGTGCCTAACTTCCACCCTTTTTTTCCAGATTGGTATTATTTGACTACATTTTATTTTAAACAATCATCATTCTTGCTTTTATTTACTGCCTGTGTTTGCATATAATCAAGGAGCACTCTGTAAACATCATAAATGACCCCAAATTGTTAAATATTTTTATATTAGCACCAATGTCAGTAATGTAAGCTGCGCTAAAAGCCAACTGTATTGTCTTAGCGTTACTTGCCCTAATTTCTAAGGTTTCGCTTTAACTAACCACAAAGTTTCAAATATTTTATACTTGCATGCTTATCTTTCCAGCAGACAAAGCTCTGTTCCACAACCACTCTGCTGTACTGTAAACTGGTAGACAGAGGTTTGTATTTCAGGGGATTGGGCTTACTTGTCCAATGGACAAAATATCCAAGTAAACAAAAAGGGGAGTCCTCCGCTAGAAAAAATAGGTGAAACCTACTTCCAATAGTAAACAAAGTGTCTTTGCTTTTTTAAAAAGGATTCTCACCCACACAAATGTGTGAAATACTTTATCATTGAGTCCTTGCCCATTGGGATGCCGGGCTGGCGCAACCTCACCTTTGGGCCGAGCACTTTGATGTTGGTTATAAATGGGCCAAGGGATCAGGAAGGGGAGTTAAAATAGCCTATGGGTTTTCCCTATCCACTTTATTTTTAAGGTGCCTATGTCAAGATTTGTGCCAGCAGCTAAAACCCCATGCTCTAAATTGTGCTGTGATTGATCTTAGCACAGAGTAGCGCATGTTTCTTTGTTGCAAGTAATTAACATTTTGCACAGCAAACTAATGCTGGCAACATGTTTTAATCCTGTTGAATTCAAAAACTGCTTACCTAAATTTGTTTATAGTTAATCAAAAGAGGGGGGGAGAAGGAGCTAATGAAGGTCCAGCACCCATGCTCCCATTTATCATAGTCATACATGAAGAGGGGGCTGTTCCTGTAGAAAGAAAAGAATAAAGCTGGAACCCTATGGAGAGAAGGGGATCCTAATGATCAGAAGATAGAGCCCTCACACACCTGAATGGGTGTCATGCTTCATCATTGGGCTGCTCCTCGTTGGGCCAACGCTGCAATGCCCAACGGGCCACGCAAGGGGGCTCTTTATTAGTAATCTTCTGGTTTTGCCGTAATGATGAATGTGTTTGAGGGAGTAGTGAGTGTAGTGTGGCGTGCTGGGTTAAGTGCTAAGTGAATTAAAATTGCCTATGGGGTACCTGTTCAAATTTAATAGAGTGGTCCCCCTGACAGAAATAAAAGAAAGGGACAGTGCGGTTGTTTGGGATCTATGAACCTTGACAGCCACACAGTGAGTGTTGTAGGGTTGACATGTTTCACGCCTTTATGGCCCAAAATGGATCCGCGGCTTTTCTTCAGGACCAAGAAAATCACTACCCTACACCTAGAAGGGATATGTGATAAAGCATAAGTATTCCCAATTAGACTGATGTCTGCTATACCTACTTGTATGCAGAGAAAAAGAGGGAGAATATTCCAACCTAGAAGGAAAATAGAAAAACAAACGTACAACTTTGAGGATTGTCACCTTCAGGCATATAGGTTGATACTCTATATGATATACCATATATATAATTGGAAATGTCTTATGAATAGAGACAGCATGCCAGGAGTGCAAAGGTCGCCCCAACATGATTAGTGCATAATGACACAGCAAGCTTGGCAGGTGACTACATGTGACAAACACCGCACACATACCAAACAACAAAAATTGAGCATGCATGGGTACTGTATCCCAGTAGGTTAGAGTAGGGATGTTACCCTATTTAGCAATTCAGTATTACCTCTTCGGTCTGGGCAGAGTACCACGTATAGCTGCGACAAAACTGAAGACAAGTGAAAAGCCATTGAGTAGCCAAGTTCAAAATTGTTTTAAATACGGCAAGTACAATGCCGATGTCATAATAGTACTCATGGTCCCACGCAAAGTTGTGCCTATAACCTACCCCTCTCTGCCCGCCTGGAAGTGAGGGAAGAGGGCAAAGGGAGGGCTGTATAAAGGTTGCCTAATTAAGCACTGGGTGCATTACAAATCGTCTCAGGTGTGGGGTTCTAGGCATGGCTAGACCTGGTAGTGCGGCCGCCATGTTGGAAATGTAGCGTGAACGCACAGGTGCGCTACAGCTAGTCTTAGGTGCGGGGCTCTGGGCAGGGTTAGACCGAGTAGTGCGATCACCATGTTGGAAGTGTAGCATGAACAGAGAGAGCCCGACATAAAGGTTACGTCCGGGTTACTCCTCCAAAGACCAGAGATTAGCCGGCACATGTAGCACAGTGAAAAAGGTGCATACATGTTGGAACTGTCAATAAAACACCGAAAATGAGGCGCCATTGGAATGGGATCTATGATCTGTGACAGCCTCACAGTGAGTGTTGTAGGGTCGACATGTTTCACGCCTTAATGGCCCAAACTTGATCCACAGTATATCTTCAGGACCAAGAAAATTCCTTCCCTACACCTAGATGGGATATATGATAAAGAATAGGTATTCCCAATTAGACTGATGACTGCAGACACAAAAGGAGGAATGTTCCAACCTAGAAGGAAAATAGAAAAACAAACGTACAACTTTAGGAGGGGTGTCACCTTCAGGCATATAGGTTGACAATCCCTACAGCATTAACGATATGCCATAGATATATAAATAGAAATGTCTTATTAATAGACACAGCCTGCCAGGATCGCAAAGGTCGCGCCAACGTGATTAGTGCACGACACCACAGAATCATATTTGACTGTAGCCTCCTATGTTGTTCAGATCAAGTTCTAGTGCATCAATACTCTCTTGGGTACACTTAAACCACAATATGTAATTTAATCATAATCTGATAGAATTCTAGCTGCAAATTCCTTACCTTTGAATTTCCCAGGCGTCAGACTGGATCTGGAAACTTTTGCGTGAGCACTACCCCCTACGTGCCATTGGGTGGCTTCATTCAGTTCCGCACTGCGTCATTGGCGCTGGAAGTGACGTCGCGGTCACCTATAAAGGCGCCACCCAGTCGTGGGGATGTCAGTTATTTTCTTTCCGCGCCAGTTAGCGCTAATCCGGAGAAGAGTTACCCCTCTGTCTCTTTTGACCAACTTTTTTCAGCATTTTGTCGAATATGCTTTCTTGTGTGTCGAGAATGTCCTCCAGGAAGGTAGGATTTAAGCCGTGTGGCGTCTGTCACCGCGCCATGTCGGTTACCGACCCGCACATTGTGTGCTTATGTTGTCTCGAGTGCAACCACAACTCGAAGTTGTGCTCGGGCTGCCAGGCCTTGGTGCCAAAAGGTTTGAGGGAGCGGTCCCTAAAGCTGCTTGCGGCCCAGCAGTCAATGCCATTTTGCGCGACTCCTAGGAGGTGTCAGTCCTGATTGAGAAGAAGGTCCAAGATGTGTCCAAGATGGCGGACTGAAGAGGAGCAGATTCGGAACGCACCCAGGGCAAGGGATCGCTTCTAGCTTAAATCCCGGGAGAAGCCCTGCCCCAGGGCCTCCGCCCAAACAGGAGAGGAGAAGCCCTGGAAGAAATAAGACCGGATTAATGAGCACAGCTCGTCCGGTGCTCTGATCCCGGCAATTCAAATGCCGCGCCCACGACCTAAGAGAGGATCTCTGTGACAATCCGGGATGAACGTGGATGCCCCGAGCTCTCCTCAGCTACTCTACAACCGGGCATTGTGTGGAGTCCTCCACCACCCTCCTTCACCCCCAACTGGTTATCAGTGCTGACACCCGTGCGACGACGATTACCGCTAGTCCGCGCTGACCTCAGTGCACAGATTGCCACTGCTCCGCACCAACTCCCTTGGGACTGGGAGCTTCTAATACCAACTGGAGCGTTCAACTGGGGTAACGACACTGACGGTAACCGGAACCCCGCTGAAACACCCCACGAGCAGCCAGGAAACACTGATTAGAGCGAGGAAGGACCCCCACCCCCTGGTGAAATTAACGCTCCCTAGAGAAAGCCCGCCGAGCGCTCACTTCCCTGCACTCCCAGGGACGCAAAATCAACTGAGTCCCTATAGGAACAGGGTCACACCTGGCAAAGATGGCGACCGCACTCCCCTTGCAGTCCAAAAAGGCCGGTCACGGATTGAAGGCCTCCGTTCCATGACTCTAACTGCATCCTGGGATGATAGTGATACTGAATCACTCTCTGCCGCCACTACTCCTAGGTTGACTTCCTGCCCATTTGCAGCCATTTTGCATTGGGATACCGCCTCAGCAGGACATTGGGCTACTACAGCACTGCTTGGGCCCCTTCTCAGTAGGATAGGACTGAATTTGGGCTATCGCCTCAGTTTTTGCTCTCGGTGTGAGGGCTTCCTCACCTGGACCCCCTGACAACAAGACAGCCAACACAGATGACCCCTTTCCAGACTCTTACTGCATCCTGGAGTGTTTTTGACACTGACTCACTCCTGGCCACCTTACCCCAAGGTTGGCTTCCTACCTATTGGCAACCCCTTCGCATTGGGCTCCCGCTTCAGTAGGACTTTGGGTTACCACATATGTGCTTGGAGCCCTTCTCAGTAGGAAAGGATCGAATTTGGGCTACCTCCTCAGTTTTGCTCTCTGTTCGTGGGCTTACTCACCCGAACCCCCATAACAAAACGACCAACACTACTGGCCCCTCAAATCTGTGAATGTCGGCATCTGTGTGTAGACTGCGCCATAGGTAGCTCAGTTTTTGCGGGCAAAGAGGGTAAGGACTCTAGACGGACCAGACTCTTGGAACATTCGGGCTGCCTCTCAGTAGTAAGGTTTGGGCTTCTTCCTCACAAGGCACCCAGATTAGTTCTCCCCGCAGTAGAACGCTGGTCCGGATTTTTCTGCAATGGACTGCACTCTGGGCGACTCCTGCAACAGGATCTACTCAGAGCCGAGCCTGCTTACTGAACTGGCCTCTCCATCAGAGGATTTGTACTCTGGGACCTTGGTTGTAGAAGCATTTTCATCTTCGCCAGAACCTTGTACTGCACTCCTGCACACATGTCCAGCCTTCTAACCAACGCAACCATATCCAAATGTAGGGCTCACTATACAGCGTCTCCCCTCCACAGCGACCTCTCCAGCCTCTAAGACTGCTAGCTGCGACACTCGCCCATTTCCATTTATCTTGCTGTTCATCTGTAACCAGACTTTAAAGTCTCCAACAATGCTCCTACACAGACCCCTCAGCACTGCACTTGTGAGATATGGACCCAACTCATGGAGCATCAGGTATCCTAAAAATCTCCCCAACAATGCAAAAAAGAACTTCAAACACAGACTACTGAAACAGCACCCGGAAACACTAATAGCCGATACCTACCACAGCGTGACCATTGGTAGTAAGAAAACCGACTTGGTCTTCTATTCCAAACGCCCTGCAAAGTGGAAAAACATCTTTCTTCTACACCTACAAGTTACTAAGTCAATCAAAATACCCTATGGAACAAAACCCACCATGTCCCCCTCCACAACCTTTAGAGGGGAAATCGCTATTTCTGTTTCCAGACAGGGAATATACTTATATGTGATAAAGACATCTAGCCTCAGATTCCTTAACTTGTGAATTCTCCCCAGGCGTCAGACTGGAAAAAGTCTGACGCCTGGGGATAATTCACAAGTTAAGGAATCTGCGGCTAGACTGTGTCTCTACCAGATATTACGTTACCGAAGTTAAGTAACTTGTACACCAGCTACAGACCCACACCTCACAATCTTTGATCGACACTTCCCGACACTTTTCACCTCGGTTACACAACAGGGCCTTGTGCCCCTAACTCCTATAACGCCCTTACCCAGGACCATCAACACAGATCTGACCTGCCTTCTTTTCCCCACTGATTCATCATACAACTCTGTGACACCCTCTGACACTCTTAGCAATCGTACTGCCCCCATTAACACACTCCGTTGACAAATGCCCACTAGAATGGCTTCACTTGCTGCCACCCGAACCAGCAAACACACAGTTTCAAAACTCATTGATGCCCACACCGAGCCAGATAGTGCTGCCCCCAACTACAGACCTGCTTCTGAACTCTCTGCGGACGCACCCCTCCCTACCTATGCAGACCCCTCCTCACTGCGATAAAACCATCTTCACTTCCAGTCCCAATGACTTTGGCCACCCCCACAGTGTAGTGCACTCTCCTTTATACTCGGGACTGGCTGCATCTCCTCCCACTCCCAAGGCTGGAAGCATCAATGACATACTTACCCTGCACCTGAACCAAATTGAGCAAAAACTCGACTCTCTAGCTAATGTCATCTTACATCTCAGAGAGAGACTCTCAACCCAGGCCAAGGTAGTCTACTCGCACTCTCTGGATAAATCGTTTCCCCTCACAGGCTCTCCCTCTGCTATACCTCACACCCTCTGGCCCTCTACTCCCTTGTGTCATCAGTCCCACAGACCCCACCGGGGTCTCTGCCCCATGTCTGCACTGGAAGCTGATAATATCAGTGATTCTTACCAGAATATGCTTCATAAACCTCACTCCACAATCCCAGTAATAGTAGGCACAAAAAGAATCTAGAATTATCCAATCACCCAGACCACTTGCTCAATACACTACAATTCAGACACTACATTCTACCAATGATAATCCCTGCCCTCTATCTTGCATGCTCCTCAACTGTAGATCAGCAGTTCAACATGCTACAGATATTGCTGAAGCTATACTCGGTGAAGAAATAGATATTGCTTTCCTCACCGAATCCTGGCGTAATGGTTACTCTACCCCCATTCTAGACCTGCATACCCCACCTGGATACATCATCATTAGACATGATAGACCCAAAAGAACAGATGGTGGACTAGCTGTCATTCACAAAGAAGGAATACATCTTTCCACCTTAAGAACCACTGAATACTCGACTTTTGAATACATGGGAGTTGAACTTACAGCCGAAAGCTCCTCTCCAAACAAGCTACACACCATTTACCACCCTCCTGGTGATCGCGCCCTCTTCGCAGAAGAGTTAACTGACCTAGTAACACGGTCTCCCTTACAGACACGAAAGACGTGTTCTTGCGCGACTTCAATATTCAGTGGAATAACTCTGATGACACCATAGTCCAGAACATCACCAACCTCTTGAAATAAATGACCATAAACAACTCTGCAGTTAACCAACACACATTAAAGTCTCTACTCTAGATGTGATTATCACCAAAAATGAGCTAGTCTCACTCGGATCCATCTCACCCATTGACTGGTCCGACCACCATCTCATATTGTTTAATATCGATACCCAACTCAGATCCCACCCAGACTTGACTAATAAACCTAAGCACTGGACTAGGAACATCAAACAAGTCCCAATAACTGATCTGGAATCCAGGATTAGTGCACAACTACGGCGTCACCCTCTCACTCATACCACTGATGACCTCACTGCACAGTATAATACAGCAAAGACGGAGGTTCTCGACCAAGTGGCACCTCTCGAACTTAAACAATTCAGATCAATCCAGTCAAAATCTTGGTTCAACTCAGATCTTAACAACGAGAGGAGACAGAAAGGACTTGGAAACAGAACACCTTTACAATGCACCTATCACTACTTAGAACCGCACAGCTTTCATAAAAGAAGCACATTTTTAGAGAAAAAGCTTCTTTTTTTCACAACCAACTTAACCGTTCTAATACCCGCACCCCTACACGAAATAGCAGCCACCACAGAACTCTGTGAAGAAATTGCTAGCTTCTTCATTGATAAAATCGCAAAAATTGATCAATCCTTCATCCAAGTTACTAATCTTCCATCCCTTCTAACCGTCCCCACTCAGTTCAGTAAGGACCAAATGGACCGAAATAAAAAAGGCGACAACCATTACCTCAGCCATCTGAAAAACGGTGCCAATTGGTCTGACTTCAAACTCATGACAGAAATCGAAGTCTTCAATATAATTGCAAACTTAAAGCCTACTTCCCACACTACCGATCCCCTGCCATCCACAATAGTACAAAATCTCAACCACATCATTGCCCCGTTCTGGACAAAAATTTAGGCAAGGCTGTAGCAAAGAAGCTGGCATTCTCAATATCTCAGATGACATCCTCAGATCCTTAGATAAAGGTGACGCATGCTTATTCATCCTACTTGACCTATTAGCGGTTTTTGACACCGTAAATCACCCAGCATTACTTGAGACACCTAAGATACGCTCAGGTATCAATGGCACAGTCCTAAAAAGGTTCGCATCTTACCTGCAACATCGATCGCAACAAATTTAAATCAACTCCTGCCTCTCCAAACCCACACCAGTTACTCTTGGGGTACCCCAAGGCTCAATTCTCTCCTGTTCACTTTTCAATCTCTTCGTGGAACTCCTTACTATCATACTGAATCAAGCAGGGGTCAAATGCCACCTATATGCTGATGACACTCGACTCTACTTCAAAATCAAAACTCCTAGTGATATCCAACACCTCAACGCCACACTAATCAGGATACAAGCTTGGCTTAATTCGAACCACTTAAAGCTGAACCCCAACATAACTGAATTAACACTGATCTCCCCTAAAAGGAACTCCCCTACCAATCCAAGACTGGCTCAAGAACCTGGATGCCCTAAATTGCTCTCTCACTCTCTCCAACTCCGTAAAGTCCTTAGGCATCACCCTGGGCAAAAACATGTCAATGAAGGATCACATCACACTGCCAAAGGAGCACTTTACACATTAAAACACCTCAAAAAAATTAAACCATTCATTCCCCCCGATGATTTCAAGATTGTAGTACAATCTCTAGTCCTCTCTAAAGTGGACTATGGGAACGCCATCTTCACAGGGACACCGAAAACTCACCTCGCCCCCCTGAGATCAGTTCTAAATAATGCGGCCCGGCTCATATCAGATGTTAAACGGTGTGAACACATCACTCCAGCCCTCAAGCCCCTCAACTGACTTCCCATTGACAGAAGATGTATTTACAAGACTGCCTGCATAACCCATAAAGCTCTTCACACACATACCCCCAACTATCTAGACAACAAACTTTCGAAAGCAGAAAGAACCAGAACTCTGAGAAGCTCCAACTCACTTCTTCTTATACCTCCCAAACTGAAAAGGAAATCCACCCAGACTCGCTCTTTTTGTCGAAATGCACCTAGGATATGGAACTCACTCCCTAGAGCAAGCGCTATATAACCCTTATAAATAAAATAAATAAACAAGGTTGCAGGACCACTGCAGTAGCCCCAAGTCCTCTGTCACGCTCGAGGTCCTTGAAACACTCTGGGACGAGGCACAAGTAGAAGTCTAAATGGACTTCGACTTCACCTCGTCCTTCGAAAGCTGGCAAAACGAGTAGGGAACATCGACCTTTCAGGCATGATTCAGCAGGTCCGAGTCCGCACCTCCCCCCCGTTTCCGGGAGCCGGAGCGACCCCTGCTCAAATAAAGGAGTTTTATGAGGCCATGCGCCAAGTATTTGAGCGGGCCGACTCCTTTGGAGCACCTTTGGGCCCTGCGGGATCAGAGAAGGCCCCATCAAGTTCACGCCGACGGTTCCAGCCTTGGCTCCGGTGGGGTCCCATGGATCTAACCCCGGACCAGCACCGGTCATGCTAACGTGACCTTCTCTGGCGCCAGTCCCGACGTGGATGCTCCCGGTGCGAGCCCCATTCTTATCCCCGACGAATGGCGTTGGTTGACGCCGAAAGTGGCGCCGACAGAGCCCAGTGGCTCTAGGTCGTTGCCTGATATTTTTTGTGGAGCATACAGGCATAGGGGAAGAGTGGGAGGGGTCACTGGACCCTTTAGAACACCAGTTGTGTAGTGTGGATTGTGGCCTCATTGTCGACATTGCTAAGTTAGCTTAGGCCTAGCTGCCATGATGCCTCCTTTGCACATGTTACTCTGTGACTTTGTTTTTCCAGACTCTGCTTGTGACCATTCACATTAGAACTGTCTGCCTTTCACCTTTTCTCATGTTCTCTGTGGTTTTTGTCTGCACACAATGTACAAGGTCGAAAAACAACGTCCCTTGTTGTTGCTGTTCTGGTCAACCCCTCGCACTTAGACATAACATGAAATACAGCTGCACTGGAGAAATTCGTGTGCTTTTAATATTGTGATCTCCCGGTTGGTGGCACTTGGAGAAAAGCCTTTCCAGGGAGAAGAGCTGTGCTTGTCCGATGATGTAACCCTTGCATCTAGTTCTTGAAGTATGGGGGTCCCCCTGACAAAGCCCAGAGGTCTTCTATTTTTATAATAAACTAGTTACTAGCACGGGGAGGGTGGCAAGGCATTTTAGTCCTTTATCCACTGTCTTTATAAAATGCTGTCCCCGTTTGTATTCTATGGAATTGGAACAATGCTTACTGTTTTGTCTTTATGCATTACGCTGCTAGTACTGGCCCGTGTATTGTGTCTTAGAGCACGATAGTTGAAATAAACATTTTAAACTATACTGTGTCTCTTAATACGCACGTTGTGGACAAGTATGAGTGAGTAATGAAAGAGTGTTCTTGCTCCCGCGATTCCTGAAAGAGTCCGTGTTCTGGGATGTCTAACCATTGGTAGCTTCGCTGTAGTACGGAGAACGAATGAGACACTATAGCTAGTCGGATTGGGATTTTGGGCACTAAGGTGGATGGTTGGTACACCACTATACACCGAGGTCCTGTTTTCCTGCGCATAGTTCTGTATATGTGCAGAATCCCCACAACATGGCGCCACCAACGTGGTGGGCTTCTTATCTGCGAGACGCTTGAGTAGTACTTGTGCTTGTCCACAACTCCCTTCACTTATGTTTCCGGAAACATTTGTGAGGGTGTAACCTCCTATATTGATGTTTGTATAGGTTCTTTCAAGCTTGAAGTTATTAAAAGGTGTTCTCTTTAATGTTAACCCTATATTGCGCTGCCACGCACTAGGTTGTTTTTCATTCTTGGTCTTAATGGCTGTGAATATAAATATCCCGGCACATAGCCGCGCTGCACTCCGAGCTCATTTGACAGCGTATGGAGTGCCTGACGCGGGTGTCGCCCTCATCTTTGTGGTCCAAGCTGATCCGGCTTACCATTTTGAGGTGTTTTACTCATGGGTCACTTTTCCGGCGGTGGAAGGAGCTGAAAATTTGTTCCACGTTTACGCTCCCACCGCCCTTCCTAATGTTTATCGGCCTTATCAGGCTCTTGAAGTACCGCTCACGGCATGGCAACACCGTGTTTGATTTAATGGCGCCCTCCCACATCCGGTCACCTTGATTCGTTTAGGCCCCTTATCGATAGATGGGGCCACTTGGCCTGTTTTGGCCGGGTATACCCCACATCATTTAGCGGTTCCAGTAGATGAACTGCGCGTGCTGCATACGTCTTTGATCCGTGTGCATAGAGCCTTAGTACAATATGTCACAGGCAACATCCAGATGGCCCTTCCTGTAGTTGCGGCGCATCCAGCTGGGCTTGGCGGTGTGACCATAAGTCCTGTCATGGTTAATTCGGTGATGGGCAAGCGCCCACAAAATAAGGATGATTTGCCTTATTGGCTTGCAGAAAAATTTGACCAGCTGGAGGCGGTGTTTCCAAATACCTCTCCTGTGGAAAAACACAGGATTTTGACTATTAGCTTGCCAAAAGACTTAATTCCAGAGTTGACAGAATGCAACAACTGGGGCAAGGTATTTGCAGCAGTGTATGCGAAGTGTTTCGGCACTCCATCCATGACGGTCCTCCCCACCGTGATTAAGCGTGTACAAGATGAACATGGCCCTGAAGCGGCTGTGGAATTGGGGATGAGACTGGTGGGAGTGTTCGATGTAGTGGCTGATCTAATCCTTGCGAACGTCAAAGGTGATGCAGTCAACTTTCAAGTCGCTAATGCTTTGGCTTTAGTCCCAGAGCCGGATAAGCCTCGCGAATGACCAAAAATTATTGCACAGGCTTATAAAACCATTGGCCGCAATAGTTTGGGGGTTAAGCCTTTTGCTAAAACGCAAGCTCAAACACAACCACAACAAAAATCTCAGTCTAATAAAGACGAGAAACCGTTCTTTTCTAAAAAAGAACTGGAAGTTGAAGAAACGGGGAAAGCAACAACCAAAACCAGGGTCGCGTGCTGCGTCACCGGTTTCCGTATCTTCTGAACGCACTTATGATTTGCGTGACCGAGCGAGAATTAAATCTCCTGATAGATTTCAGGTCCCTGACCAGCGTTCTCCTCGTTCTTCACAGGCACCGTTGACCTCACAGGCTGGTGGAGGAGATCGCCAGGAAAGAGGCAGGGGTCGTGATGCCCCACAGGGACGAGACCAACCTCGACAACCAGGCAGAGGGAATCAAGAGGAATTTCCCCGTTCTCGCCCACAGTTTCAGAAGAAAAAGGTTGCAGCTTTAACAGCGAGATATGCCACAGACGGTGAGAACGAGACTCCTGAATTGGACGTGGGCAGTGACGCTGCTAGACAGCGCCGCGGAAGTTACCATAGTGCGGGAGGCACTACGTCCTCATGTGGAGGCGACAGCAGCTGACATTTTCATTACTGTCGAGACAGCTGACACCCGAGTGGCACCCACTGACAGACTATTTAATATTGTCCTTCAAATTGAAGGTGACGAGCATGTTATTAAAGGGATTTTTTGGGAAAATCTGACCTCTTCTTACGACATTTTGTTGGCGGAGGCAGATTGGCCGCCCCCATTTGTACTTGCTGCTCCGAGAGGGGAGGAAGTCATCCTTCCGAGCTTTTCGCATCATGTCCCCAAGGACAGAGCGGAGGCGTTAGCAGCTGAATGGGCTGTGGCCCAGGCACTGTACCGTAATCACGTGGGCTGGGATGAGGATTCTCCCCCCCCATGATATACCATTGCGGTCTCTGCCACAGCCTCAACCCCAATATCCCCTCCGGCGGGAAGCTAAGGGTCCCGTTTCCGACATTCTGACACAGTTAGAATATCAAGGAGTAATTGAAACATGCGTGTCACCAATGAATAATCCCCTTTTCGCGGTTTCTAAACCCGATGGGTCTTACCGCTTGGTTTTAGACTACCGGCATTTGAACTCTCATTGTCGAACCTTTGCGGTACAGAATACCCATAGTTCTGCGCTCGTAGACAGTCTTGTTCGTAAAAAATATAAAACGACACTTGACCTTTCCAATGGTTTTTACACTCACAATTTGTCCCCGGACTGCAGTCAATGGACCGCGTTCACTTCCGGTGGAAACAATTAAATTTCCGGCGTTTGCCAATGGGCTACAAGAACAGCCCAGGGGTCTTCGCCGCCCGTGTTGTCTCTTTGTTGGACAGCATAGACCCAGATGCGTATTCGTACGTGGATGATATATATCTGACAGACGACGAACTATGGCCGCATCTTTCCCGAGTAGACCGCATTATTCTTGAGTTCGCGGTCTTAGGATACAAATTTAATTTTGCCAAATCTCACATCGCAGAATATACTGTGTTGTTTTTGGGCTATGAGCTCAACAATGAAGGTAGGGGCTTAGCTCCCCACTTCCTGGAGAAGTGCGCACTTTTGCGCCCTCCAACAACCCTGAAAAAACTTCAGTCTTTACTGGGATTTTTAAACTTCGGGCGGTGTTACATTCCCGAATACGCCCAGCGTAACAAGCCTCTCTATGCCTTGATACAACCTACCTTTTCGAAGTCATGTTGGCTTCCGGAACATTCGCTTATTCTGCAATCTTTGCAGTCTGATCTACTTGAATCTAAGTTCTTGTTGACTCGTGATAACCATACAAACCTGATGATTAGAATTGTGCCAGGGGCAGTAGGTTTCACGTACTTGACGTTTAACGAAGGTGACACAGTACCTATTGCCTACAAGTCGCATCTTTACACTTCAGCGGAGTTGCGCTTTTCAACTGTGGAGAAAGTTTTGACTGCAGTGCAAATGGCGATTCTTAAGGAACGCGCACTGTCACAGGGAAAACGCATCTTGGTTGTCACCCCCTATCCTGCCCTGGAGGCAGTGACCAAGGCAAGTGTACCAAACTCTAAGGCTTTGCACCCCCATTGGATACAATGGGCTACTTCTTTGACATCTCCGGATGTCACCTTTATCTTTGATTCCTCTCTTCAGACACAGGAGTTCTTGCAGTATGAATTTGTTCATCCCCCTCCTCTGTCTTTGCTGCCACTTGAGGAGTACAAATGTATCATTTACACCGATGGTTCGGCGCAACCAGCCACTGGTTCTAAGCATGCGTACTCAGCAGCATGTGCTCACACTTGAGTTTGCAGATCCGGATATGACTACACTTATTGTATGCGATTCTTACTACTGTGTCCAGTCTTTTAATGACAACTTATTCTTTTGGTCTCAAAACGCCTATAGAGATTCTAAGGGCAGCGCAATTAAGCATAAACTGCATTGGGTTCGAGTAGCAGATCTTAAACTACGTCTGCCTCTCACACAGGTCAATCAATCGGGGAATTGTAAGCGCGCTACTCACCCGTGAGGGTCTCAAGGCGCTGAGGGGGGGGGTTCGCGGATCTGTTTAGCCGAAGAGCCAGGTCTTGAGGGTCTTCCTGAAGGTGTTCAGGGAGGGGGCACGTCTGATATCTGCCGGTAGCTCGTTCCAGGTCTTGGCTGCAATGTGAGAGAAGGATCTTCTGCCTGCTCTGGCTCTGTGGATGCGCGGGGTTTCGGCCAGTGCGAGGTTGGAAGATCGGAGGTTTCTTTTGGGTACGTGGAAGTTGATTATGTCGTTGAGGTATTTGGCTCCGTTGTTGTGTAGGCATTTGTATGCGGGAGTGAGGATTTTGAAAGTGACTCTTTTCTCCACGGGGAGCCAGTGGAGACTTCGTGGGTGTTGGCTGATGTGTTCGTGTCGGGGGATGCCGAGGATGAGTCTGGCGGCGGTGTTTTGTACTGTCTGGAGTTTGCGGAGTAGGGACTTGTTGATGCCAGCGTAGAGTGCGTTTCCATAGTCCAGTCTGCTGGTGATGAGTGCGTGGGTGACTGTCTTCCTTGACTCAGGGGGGATCCACTTGAAGGTCTTGCGGAGGATGCGGAGGGTGTTGAAGCAGCTGGAGGTGGCGGCGTTGACCTGTCGGTTCATGGAGAGTGATGAGTCGAGTACGATGCGGAGGTTCTTGGCGTGGTCTGAGGGGGTAGGTGGGCTTCCGAGGGCGGTCGGCCACCAGGTGCTGTCCCATGCAGAAGGGGTGGTACCGAGGACGAGGACTTCTGTCTTCTCGGCGTTGAGCTTCAGGCAGCTGTTGGTCATCCAGACTGCGACGTCTTGCATTCCTTTCTGGAAGTTGAGTTTGGCAGTGGTGGGGTCTTTGGTGAGGGAGAGGATGAGCTGGGTGTCGTCGGCGTAGGATACGATGTTGAGGCCGTGTTGTCGGACGATGGCTGCGAGGGGGCCATGTAAATGTTGAAGAGGGTGGGGCTCAGTGATGAACCCTGTGGGACTCCGCAGGTGATTTTCGTGGGGTCGGAGAGGAAGGGTGGGAGTCTGATCCTTTGGCTTCTTCCGGTGAGGAATGATCGGATCCAGTCCAGGGCTGTTCCTTGTATGCCTGCGTCGTGTAGCCTGGCGACTAGTGTGCGATGGGAGACGGTGTCGAAGGCCGCTGATAGGTCGAGTAGGATGAGGGCTGCGGAGTGGCCTTGGTCCAGGAGGGTGCGGATGTCGTCTGTGGCGGCGCGTAGGGCGGTCTCTGTGCTGTGGTTGCTTCGGAATCCGGATTGGGACGGGTCGAGGACGGCGTTCTCTTCAATGAATCGTGTCAGTTTCCTGTTGACTGTTTTCTCTGCAACTTTGGCTGCGAAGGGGCGGAGCGAGATGGGCCGATAGTTCTTGAGGTCGGTGGGGTCAACTGTGGGCTTCTTGAGCAGGGGTCTGACTTCTGCGCGCTTCCAGTCGTCTGGGAAGGTGCCTGTTTTGAAGGTGGTGTTGATGGTGCGTTGTAGTTTCGGTGCGATGGCGGCCACGGCTCTGTGGTAGATGTGAGGGGGGCAGGGGTCGGTGGGGGCCCCCCCCCCGAGTGGATGCTTTTCATGGTCAAGGCGGTGTCTTCGGCCGTGATCGGTGTCCAGTTGGAGATGGTGGGCTGGCTGGTGTTTCTAGGGGGCGGGGGGCCGTCTGTGGCGCCTGGTGGATGGTCGATGAAGTGGTCATAGAGGTTTTTGATCTTGAGGTGGAAATAGGTTCCAAGCTTGTCGCAGAGGTCTTGGGATGGGGTGATGTCTGTGGCTTCGCTGCGTCGGTTGGTGAATTCTTGAATGACACTGAAAAGTTCCTTGGAGTTGGTGGAGTTGGCCAGGATTTTGTTGTGGATGAAGTTCCTTTTGGTGGCTCTGATCTGGTTGTGGTAGTCCGTCATGGCGTCCTTGTAGGTGGTGTGGTTTTCGGTTGTCTTGGTGTTTCTCCAGTTCTTCTCCAGGCGTCTGCAGGTGCGTCTGGCTTCTTGGAGAGCGGTTGTGAACCAGGCGGCTTTCCTGGGGCGTTGTCTGTCGGGGTTGCGTAGCGGGCGAGCTCATCTGCGCAGTTGGAGATCCAGGTGTGGAGTTCTCTGGCTGCGTCGTTTGCGCTGTTTGCGTCGGGTGCCCAGGTGTGGTTGTCTCGGGTGAGGGTGGAGTTAAGTTGCTCGTCGGTAACCTTGCTCCAGTTCCTTCGTAGTGGGCGTGGGGCTGGTTTGGGTGCCTTGGGTTTGTTGATGGTGAAGTGTACGCAGTGGTGGTCGGTCCATGGCGGCTGCGTTGTGTGGCTGAAATGGATGCTGTTTCCTGCCGCGAAGATGGGGTCGAGGGTGTGTCCTGCTCTGTGGGTCGGTGTGTTGACGAGTTGTTTAAGTCCGATGCTGGCGAGGTTGTCACGAAGGATAGTGGAGTTGGGGTCACTGGGGTTGTCGAGGTGGAAGTTCAGGTCTCCAGTGAGTATGTAGTTTGTTGAGGCGATCGTCGCGTGTGGTGCGATGAAGTCGGTGATGGTGGTGGCGAAGGGTGTTCGGGGGCCGGGGGGTCTGTAGACGAGGGTTCCTCGGAGTGTGGCTTTGGGGGTGGTCTGGATCTTGAAGTGCAGGTGTTCGGCGGAGGGGAAGGTTTCACTGGAGGTGGTGAGGCGGAGGGTGATCTTGTGGGCGATGGCGAGGCCCCCTCCTGGGTGGTTGGGGCGGACTTTCCTCTGGATCTTGTATCCGTCTGGGATGGCAGTGCTGATGTCGGGGGTAGAGGATGCGTTGGTCCAGGTCTCTGTGAAGAAGGCGATGTCGGGCGAAAGAGAGTCGAGTAGGTTCCAGATTTCCATGCCGTGTTTGTGTACGGAGCGTACGTTGAGGAGGATGCATTTTAGGGTGTCGCCGGTGCTGGCGTCGGCGGTGTTGGAGGCCGGGGTGGCGGTGAGGGTCTGGCGGGACTGGAGGCAGGAGAACTGGCCGTGGGTCGTGTTCGGCGAGGCCTGTTGGCATTCTCTAAGTCTTCCAGGGTTGAGTGCGAGGAGGGAGGTGGTGTCGTAGCGATGGGTAGTGGGAGGTCCAGGGTTCCTGGCGCTGGCCGCGGTCTGGCTTTGGCCCGGGCTTTGGCCGGCCGGCGGCGCGCCCGCCGCGCAGCGGCCGTTATTAAGTAGGGGAGGTGGGAGGGAGGAGAGGCTGGGAGGCGGGAGCAGGGGAATTCCGGGGGGGAATTCCGTGGGGAAATTCCGGGGGGGGGGGGCCACAGGGGCAGCAGCGGCAAAAGGCAAAAGGAACAGGCAGGCACGAGAAAATAAAAACAGTGGTGGAATTAGAGCAAGACACAGATGGGCACAATAACAGTGGCACAACAGGGAAAAAATTAAGAAAACAAACGGCTGAGAAAGGTTACGGTGGTTGGAGGCAGTCTGGTCCCAGTTGGAGCGGGCAGCAGGAGCGGGCAGCAGCCTCGAACCTCCCAAGGAGGAGGTCGGGGTCTGGAGGCAAGAGACGGCACAGCGGAGCAGTGCGGAGAGAGTGGACCTAGACCGAGGGTCGGAGGTCTTACTCAGGTGATTCACACTCTTGGCCACCAGCGTGTGGGCGCACACGCGGTCGGTAACAGTTTGGCAGATGAAGCTGCCAAATCAGCAGTAGCCACGTGCTCAGTAGCAGCCGTTACAAGATCCATGACAAAAATAGATAATGAGATTTTGGCAGCTATTGCTGCAACCAAGGAAGGCTCTAATTACCCACAGGGTTTCCCTTCCAAGTACTCTTATCACTTAAGTCCCGACCATGTTCCTTATGTAAGAATTCCCGACGTTGGTGATCGGCTGATTCCCAATGCGGACCGCAGACAGTCTTTGATAACAGCCGTACACGAAGGCTTGGCTTCGGCCCATGCTGGCGTGTCTGCAACTGTTTCACTCTTGCAGCAGCGTTACTGGTGGCGTGGTTTGTATAAACAGACCCGTACTTATGTCCTTTCTTGTGACATTTGTCAGCAAATTAAGCCCTCTACGGTTACACGTCCGCCACAAACACAGCTCTGCATTTCTAATAAACATTTTGGTTGTGTATACCTTGATCACTGCGGTCCATTTTCTTCTGATACTGCATATAAATATATCTTAGTTGCAGTTGATTTGTGCACACGTTTCATCTGGGTTTGGCCACAACGTAGTGCTAACGCTCGAAATGTCATCAGGGATTTGCGTGTCTTTGTGGGAATTTTTGCCTGTGGCACCTTCCATTCCGACCAAGGTCCAGCGTTCGCCTTTAAGGCGTACAAGGACACGATGAGGTCAATGAGGGGTGCTTGTGCAATTTTCGTCTCCATACAGGCCTGAGGGCAACTCAATTGTGGAGCGAATGAACCGTGACTTAAAGCAATCCTTGACAGCTAGAGTCTTGGGTACTGGCAGGAACTGGCTGGCCCACTTGTATGGCGTGCAACGTGCACTTAATAATCTCCCTAGAAGATCTCTGGGTGGGCGGACCCCATACGAAATGCTCTTTGGCATACAGATGTTTGTGCCAGACCTTGATGGTCTAGACTTGGCGGCGAATGCCGCAATCTTTGACGTAGATAATCATTCTACTATGTTGCAGGACTTACAAGAAACCCATGACAGACTTGCAAACGAACACTTGCCTTCAGCCACTGACGCTGCGTTGCAGATTCCGGTTGCCGGCTGGCTTCCGAAGATTGAAGATCTGGTCCGAGAGAAGGTGGAGAACAAAAAAGAATTTGGCCCCTCTTATCGTGCACCGGTTCCAGTTCTTGGCTTGAAGGGTACTCGTACAGTCATCTTACCACCGCTTCCTGGTCGCAAAGACAACAGATACATCTCAGTGGACAATGTCAAGCTACAACATCTGGCCGATCCTGAATAGTGTAACACCTGCGGTATCGTGTCCAGCAATTTCAAGAAATCAAGTTCGTGGCCCTCCAGTCTCCACAGGCGCCGATGTTGCCATTGAGATGGTCGCTTTGCCAGATCGCCTGCTCAACCTCCCGGCTTCCTCCTGCAACGAGGAAACAGAGTATACATACCCCGCAAGTGAGTCTGTGGCTCATTTACCTACAACACCTCTGAACCCGACTCGTTTTTCCTTTGATTAGTCTTCCACCTCATCATTTGTCCCAACCAAATTCAGTATTTTTGTACCCTGGTTCAGAGACAATTTTTTGGTCCCTCCATGGACATACATCTGGTTGGTGCTATTCCTAATTTTCCTGTTCATGTCCATTGGCTTTGTGACAGTTTTTTTCTTGCTCATCAATGGTCACTACTTGCCAGAACACACTGCGGTGGACTCTGTGGCTGGAACTTTGGCTCCGCATTCTTCTTCTCACATCATGAAGCGTGATCACACATTTGTGAACATTTCCGCCTTTCCAGTTGCAGATGGCATCGTATGGGATGCAGTGAATTTCCAAATTCATGGACCGACAGAAATTATTAATGTTCCTAATGTGCTTCGTGTTTCCATGGGTGATGTGGTAAAGAGGAATATTCATTCAGATGATTGGGAAGTGCATGCCATTGAATCGTTATTTTCTGATTTGAAATATTATGCTGCTTTTAACACTGAGGATTTGTACTTAAATTCCGCTAATTATGCCGATTTGTATTGTTACCAGCATTACGGCAACCATTTTCTGCATAAGCCCAGTACAATTCGAGGTAGTTTCAATTACACCCAATGGGAACATTGCCCGACCCCTCTGCAAGGTAGCTCCCGAACACTGATAAATAAATTTGCCTACTTTACAGACTTTGACAGATCTAACCCAGGGCCCTATTATTTTAAATTGAGCATTTCTTCAAATCCAAAGGTAATGTTGACCCACACCAAATTGCTATATTCCAGTTCCTTTATGTACTTATTAGCTGTGGGTGGCTATGAGCACTGGAAAAACACCATTGACTTGAAATCTATTTGGGGCACTAAATCTTGGCAGGTACGCGGTACAGAAGCTTTGCACCGTGCTTGCCTTATCCCCACACAAATGTTATTTTTAAACAGTACTATATATCAAACAACTTGTTTGGGTTTGGCAACTTCCAAACAATTGAATGCACCTTCCACTCCTGCGTTGTCTTCCTGGCCGAACAGAAGCTTGCATTTAAATATTTCCCTTGAAACTTTGCAAGCGTTGTTTCAAAATAATTTGTTTAATGCCTCTGCACTAGATCGGTCGGCCTGGTTGGTGTGGCCCATAGCATCCAATGCATGCCAACTGCGTTTTCATAACTCTGCTCCGGGTTACAAACAGGATAGACCAGATCCACGGTTTTCTGAATCACGTACGGTTATGACATATTCAGTTGGTAAATTATGTAAACAGTGGTTGCAGCACTCTACATTAGATTCCGTAAAACAACATTTATCCCTCCTATCAGACAACATCGATCTGGCCGATTTTGTTCTAGGACCTCGAGGTCCAAGACCTAAAAGATTTGTTTATGCAGCTTACAATGAAATCTGGAAGCTTTCACAAATAGAAGCTGCTTCCCGTTTACGGGAAATAGATCAAGCAAATCTAGAAAAAGTGCTTGCTGTTGTCGACAATAGTATTAACACCCTGTCTTCCCGCATTTACACATTAGAGAATATTGTTTCATCTGTTGTTGATATTGTACAAGATGACCTGTCTGTGTTATATCATGGTCAGAATCAATTGCGTTCAGTAATGCAGTTTGCATGGACATTGCAAACACTGAAAATGGGGAAGGTTCCATGGCATTTTTTAAACACATCTGCCTTGTTCTTGCCGTTTAATTTAACTGAGAAACAGCAGTTCATGTCCATGAAAGATGCAACATACACTCTTCTACATATCGAAAAAATAGATCCTCTACCGTTCTCTGTGGCGGAGACTGACTCTGCAGTGTGGCTGGTACACTGGGTTATCACCTTGCCTTTTTCTTTATTTGAATTCAGTTCATGCATGAAACATTATCCGGTTGGCCGTTTTGAGCCTTTGGGTAGTGCCTTTTTGCACGAACTATGGTCCCTACCTTTCACATACAGATGCCTTAGGGATGACAAGGAGGTATTTCTCACAGGGGAGACTTGCGATTCTACCGTGGGTCATTCCCTAGTTTGTAAAAACATTAAATTGCACGGGGCTTGTAATGTTTCTGCCCCGAATCTTGCTTGTGTTTTAAGGTTAAATCATATTTATTGATGGAAGAGAGGATAGTGTCACACAGCTGGCTGCCTACATCCTTCGGCCGGCAGAGCGCACAGTTATTGAGCATACACAGCGTTTCCGCCACAACCCGGAGGTCGGCTGCGTAAGAGTTTAACGTGTGGTTGCAAAACTTTGTGTCTTCCATTTTTATCCCCTGCATATGACCAATACAAATTAAAACTAGAACTGCCCCAATTCCCCCCAAACCCTCCCCGAACCGATGTGCCATATGATAGTCCTGCATGGTGTCCCCTCCGGGGATTGCGGCCCATCCTTGTGGATCCTGAATAGAGGAAGCGGAACCAGCATATATCTCCTCCCGCATCCTCCCGTCTGGGGTCCCTAATCTTTGTAAATCAGCCTGTCTCCGGGGCGTCCAACATGGAGGGCGCCTACTGCCTCTCTTGTGGGAGGGCTGCTGCCTCCTCTGGGGTATCCGTAAGTCGGAGAATGCGTAAGTATCTAGGGCATGTAAGTTCGTTCAGTTCTGTCGCTAGTAGGGACAGAAGGGGTGTCCACAGGGTGCGGAAGGCGTCGGAGGTACCCGTAAGGGTGGCTTGGATTCGTTCCATTCCGACTGTGTACCATAATTTGTGCAACCATCCTGTGTGTGTCGGTCTGGACTGTTTGCCCCAAAGTGATAGAATGTGTTGAACTGCTGCCCCCATCGCTAGGCCGATTTGCTTCCCCCGGATTGATCTCAGAGGGTATGTAAGTGCATTAGGCAGCCCTAATAGCGTGTATGCCGGGAAGCGAGGTATCTCTGTCTCGAAGTGTCTATCAATGTCATCTAAGACTGCGCGCCAATAGTCCGTTAGTTCTGGGCAATCCCATAGGAGGTGCGTCAGGGTCCCCTCCGCGTCACAGCCCCGCCAGCATGTCGGACTTCTGTCTGGGTTCCCCCTGTGCAGTCTCGCTGGTGTTAAATACCAGTATGTAGTGACCTTAACCGCAGCCTCCCTACTGGCTGTATTACGTGCCGTGTGATTGGCTCTATAGGATATATCTGTCCATTCTTTCTCTGTTAATCCTCTCCCTATCTCCCGCTCCCACCGTTTCTGTCCCGCCGACGGGGAAAAGGGGACCTGGGGTCTCAGCATGTGGTATAATTCAGATATCAATCGTTTGTCCGATGTTCTAGTAAGGAGCCAACGTTCATATGTCGTGAGTTTTCTACTAGCCCCGGGACGTATCTCCGGGTGTAGGAGCCAGTGACGCAATTGAAAATATTGGTATCTTTGGGGTGCTACAATGTTATACCATTGTGTCACATCCGTGTAAGATAGGAACCCCTCTAGGGCAAATAAATGGCCCGCTGATTTACATTCTGTGGCTTTCCATTGTGAGAACGCCCTCTCCTCCATTCCGGGTGGAAACTCTGGATTCTCGAATAAGGGCGTCAGCGGGGAGGGAAAGGATGTGAGTCCCCTCTTGACCGCTACCGAGTCCCACACTCGCAATAGCGTGCTCGTGATCGGGGATCCCTTCAGGTTCGGCGGTCTGTCTGCTCGCCGTAGGAGCGGGACTTTCCATAGAGACATTTTCGCCAAGGCCCGGTCTTGGAACAACCATCGTTTTTCGGATTCCGGTCTGTTCCATTCCACCAGGTGTAGAAGTTGAGTTGCTTTAAAGTAATCTAGGAAGTTAGGGATGCCCAGCCCGCCCGCGTCGGTCGGTTTATGGGTGAGTTCTCTGCGCATCCTAGGGCGTGCCCCCACCCAGATAAAGTGTTGTTACCGCTGTGTGTAGCTTTTGTAGGGTCCCACCTGGGGGCCATATCGGTATAGTCTGGAAGACATAAAGTGCTTTGGGCAGGATACTCATTTTAACAGCCGCTATCCGGCCCAAAAGTGACAGCTGATGTTTCTGCCAACGTCCAAGAGCCGTTTGCGTTTGGGAGAGCAGTTTAGTGTAATTCAACGTGACCGTGTTCGCCACCGATGGCGCTAAGTCAATCCCTAAGTAGGTAAGCGTGTCGTGGATTTGGAGCCCATCAATCGCCAGGGTTCCCGTTCTATGCGCTTCTTCACAGCTGCCCAGGGGTAGCACCATTGATTTCCCGACATTAATCTTAAAGCCAGAGACGCAGCCAAAGGAGGCCAGCTCCTTTAAGAATGCCAGGGCCGAACGGTCGGGGGACTCCAGGGTTGCTAAAAGATCGTCTGCATACAAACTAATCGTATGTCGCTCCCTTCCGAAGGGTATGCAGAGAATATCAGGGTTATCCCGTATTCTTTGTGCAAGAGGCTCTATGTAGAGAGCGAAGAGGAGGGGCGATAGGGGACACCCTTGTCTCGTTCCTCGTTGGATGTCAAACGGCTTTGAGGCCACGCCGTTGACTCGGATCGTGGCGGCAGGTCTATCATAACAACTCGCTACCCAGGCCCGGAAGCGATCACCGATTCCGAAATGGGTCAGTGCGGCTCCCAAGAAATCCCAGCTGACGCGGTCGAATGCTTTCTCAGCATCAATCGATATGAACACTGCGTCCAGTTTGGTGCGATGGGCTTTATCAATCAGGTGTAATATCCTCTTAGTATGGTCGCTACTCTGACGGTTAGTAACGAAGCCACATTGATCCGGCTCGATAATGCCGGGCATACGCTGACCCAGTCGGGCCGCCAGAACCCCTGTGAACAGCTTTAGATCAAGATTAAGCAGGGAGATCGGACGATAAGCACCGCATTGAGTTGCATCTTTCCCGGGTTTCGGGATAACTACTATATCGGCTGCCAACATGTCCGCGGGGATAGTCCCGGGGCCCTGAAAGGAGTTAAAAAGGCGCGTTAGTATTGGGGCCAGTTGTGGGCAGAAGGATTTATAGAACCCTGCCGAAAATCCATCTGGTCCTGGTGATTTCAGGGACTTAAGTCGGGAGATGGCCCCGATCACTTCCTCCACTCGAATGGGTGCGTCTAGCGCATCCCGTCCCATGAGATCTAGTTTTGTGATGGCAGCCCCCTGTAGGTAGGTTGCTGCTTCCCCCGGTGTCTGCGAGGTCTTGCTATACAACGTGGAGTAGAAGTTCCGAAAGGCCTCCGCTATATCCTCGTCACGCTCCACTTTCTCTCCCGTGTGTGTCTGAAGCCCCTTTACTCTTGTGCGCTCCTCCCGTGCCCTAAGTTTGCTCGCCAGTAGCCGCCCTGTTTTGTCGCCCCCTATGTAATAGGTGTGTTTAAGTCGTAGGGCCGCGTACTCGGCTCTGTCGATATCGAGGGCCGCTAATTGCGTTCTGGCCGCTTTTAGTTGGCGCCATATCCGTGGTGCGCAAGTGCGGCTATGTATTCGTTCTAGTTCTGCCACCTGGGTCGTAAGCAGCGCTCTTTTTTCTTTCCGTTCCCTAGCGTCCGCTGCGGTGATAGCGATGATTTCGCCCCGAATCGTAGCTTTAAGTGCACCCCACAGTGCCGTCACGGGGGTATCTGGGGAGTCATTCAGCTCTAGGTAATCCGTAACCCGTTTACGAAGTTGTTGTACTACTCCTGCCCTCTGTAATAAATTCTCCCTGAGACGCCATCTCCCGGGTGGTTTCCGTGTTGGGGGGGAAGTCAGCAGCACTGCGTCATGGTCTGAAAGTGCGGCCGGAATGATTGATACTGTCTCCACTATCGGCAGCATTTCTGTCGTCCCTATAAAGTGATCTAGCCGAGCGTATGTACGGTGAGCGTGTGAGTAGAAAGAAAATTGTGTAGTGTTGGGGTGGACCACCCTCCAAACATCCTCCAGCCCCCTCTCCTTGAGCCATTCCCTCCCATTTTGTGATAGGGCCCCCGTGTGTCCATATCTTTGACCCGATCTGTCTTTGTCCGTGTCCATAACCAAATTCAGGTCGCCTCCCACCGCAATTCGCCTCCCAGAGGAGCCCAGCACCTCCGACATAGCTGTTTGGAGGAACTGTTCTTGTCCCGTGTTGGGCGCGTATATAGAGCCCACCACTATAGGAGCGCCCCCTACCCATAGTGTGTATGCCAGGAATCGTCCTCTAATCTCTGCCACCTTATCTCCCACCGTGCCCGGGAATGTTTTAGCAATCAGGATAGCCACCCCTGCCGTCTTGGTCGGTGTGGAGGAATAGAATTGTTGGGGAAAGGCTCGGGATTTCATCCGATGCCAATCTTTAGGGAGGAGGTGAGTCTCTTGTAAGAGACATATTGATGCACCCGAATTCTCTAAGTAAGATAGGACGGCTCTTCTCTTAATGGGGTTATTCAGCCCCTTTACATTCAGAGTGAGGATCTGTAGCACGGGTATTGTCATCGAGGGAGAAAGGTAACTGGCCGCTTGTGGATGGGTCTATCTAGAGTATGGGTCTTGGTTAGCCCCCATGAGTGATAGCACATCGGTTCCCCCATCCCTCCCCCCCTCCCTAGCCCTTCCAACTCCCAGCTAACTACATCCCCCCACCCCACTCGCGCCCCCCTCCCCAAACCCGCCCTAACCCCATTTCCCCTATGCCCGCGCTCCCCCGCCCTTCCCTCCCTAACCCCAACGGTGTGAATCCCCCTGCGTAACATAGTCCATTGTCCATTGGCGTGGACATCTGGAGTCCAGAAAGTTGGGTTGTACTCGTGGCTCAAGTGGTCTCGGCTCCCCACCCCCCGCCCCCCCCGGCATATCAAGGCTCAGTGCTTACTTGCCCCCCCATGATTGCTATGACTGTCAGTCTTGGGTTGGTGAGGTAGTGTCTTTCGCCACTGCTGCCACGGCCTCTCGCCTCTCCTGGGACATAGTGTCTGGATCTGGCCTTTGGGCAGAAAGGGGCTTACGTCCGTGTTTTACTCTTTGCCAGCCGGTTCCGGGGGGATTCCCTGGTCGAGTAGGGGACGCATCAGGGCTCTCATGTGTCAGGCCCAGAATCTCACAGGCTTCCTTGAGGGAGTGCAGTTGGTGCATCCGGCCATTCCACTTAAATATCAATCGGAAGGGGTGTCCCCATGAGTAGGCCACCCCCTGCCCTCTCAGGTGAGTCGTCACCTCTTTAAATGCTCTCCGTTTCTGCAGGGTTATGGCGGACAAGTCCTGAAAAAGAGCTATTGAGTGCCCTTGGTGTGTGAAAGGTTGCTTACGTCGGGCCTCCCTCAATATACGTTCTTTAAGGGGCTAGTCCGGTAGGAAGGCCAGCATGTCAGCCGGGGGCGCCGGTGCTCGTCGTGGAGGGCCCACTCGATGCGCTCTGTCAATACGAATTTCAAAGTCTTGGTCCTCCCCCAGAATGTCCCTAAAAAGCCCCCGTAGGTAGCCGGCTACATCGCTCCCTTCCTCTTGAGACGGAACCCCTCGGACGCGGATGTTATTGCGGCGGGACCTGTTTTCGAGGTCCTCGGTGTGGGTCTGGAGGTCCAACTGCTGCTCCTGTAGGCGTATCACTTCTTGTTGTAGTTGCTCTATTTCTTCGCCCCTAGATAGTTCACGCTCTTCGACGGCAGCCACCCTCTCTCCAATCTCGTCCACGTCTCGACGAATCTCTCGTACTTCTCCCTTCACTTCCTGTTTAAGCGTCTGAAAGTCCTCCCGTAGGACATTAAAAAGGGATTCCAGGAAGGTTTGTGTGATAGGCATGTCCCCTTCTTCCAGGTTCTCTCGTGGTGGAGGGGGGGTCGACGCCTTACGTCCCTGTTCACCCGATGGGGAGCTCTTGGCCAGCAGGTCTCTGATGTTGCGATCTCCCTTCTTCCTCAGCGCGGCCATCGTGATGATCAGGTCTATCAATCCTGCCAACCTCTATCCTAGGCCTCCGGGGTATCCTGCCAGGCAGTCCCACCTCTCTACGTCGCTTCGTCCAGAGCGGAGCCGCAGCCCTTCTCCACCCCTCTGTGCACTTGGGTTAGAGCCCCCGGGATCCTCGGGTCTTCACACACGTTTCAGCCCCCACCGGTGGAGCCCTCTCTGCTCGTGTGTACGTCTGTTTCGGTGCGCCACCTCGGGTCAGCCCTTTCGCCGCAGCCCCAGGGTGCTTTCGGTATGGCCCCGCTCCTCTGCGATACCAAAGGGGATGATGGACGGAGCGCTTGAGCAAATCAAACACTCACCCCCAGTCAACTGATCTGGGTTTAATCCATCATCATTCTTTAGCTCACTCCACCACCCCAGTTCAGACATGGCCATATGCAAATCAGTCTGACCCTGTGCCTCATGGGAACAGTCCAGCCCGAACTGCCAAGCCATGTCTTCCTTGGACCGGAAACAAGCATCCTGGGACCGGTTTCTGGCTATTCAGCCGTCATCAGCCAGGCTAGCTTGAATCCAGTGGCAAAGTGAGCAAGGGACCCACGTCTGGGCATACCCTGCCAACTTAGGGCGAACAAAGCGATACCAAAGGGGATGATGGACGGAGCGCTTGAGCAAATCAAACACTCACCCCCAGTCAACTGATCTGGGTTTAATCCATCATCATTCTTTAGCTCACTCCACCACCCCAGTTCAGACATGGCCATATGCAAATCAGTCTGACCCTGTGCCTCATGGGAACAGTCCAGCCCGAACTGCCAAGCCATGTCTTCCCTGGCCCGGAAACAAGCATCCTGGGAACGGTTTCTGGCTATTCAGCCGTCATCAGCCAGGCAAGCTTGAATCCAGTGGCAAAGTGAGCAAGGGACCCACGTCTGGGCATACCCTGCCAACTTAGGGCGAACAAAGCGATACCAAAGGGGATGATGGACGGAGCGCTTGAGCAAATCAAACACTCACCCCCAGTCAACTGATCTGGGTTTAATCCATCATCATTCTTTAGCTCACTCCACCACCCCAGTTCAGACATGGCCATATGCAAATCAGTCTGACCCTGTGCCTCATGGGAACAGTCCAGCCCGAACTGCCAAGCCATGTCTTCCCTGGACCGGAAACAAGCATCCTGGGACCGGTTTCTGGCTATTCAGCCGTCATCAGCCAGGCTAGCTTGAATCCAGTGGCAAAGTGAGCAAGGGACCCACGTCTGGGCATACCCTGCCAACTTAGGGCGAACAAAGCGATACCAAAGGGGATGATGGACGGAGCGCTTGAGCAAATCAAACACCCCCAGTCAACTGATCTGGGTTTAATCCATCATCATTCTTTAGCTCACTCCACCACCCCAGTTCAGACATGGCCATATGCAAATCAGTCTGACATCATTCTTTAGCTCACTCCACCACCCCAGTTCAGACATGGCCATATGCAAATCAGTCTGACATCATTCTTTAGCTCACTCCACCACCCCAGTTCAGACATGGCCATATGCAAATCAGTGTGACTGCAGCGCAAATCACTCCAAACTTTCGCCAGTGTGCGGGGGGGCTGTGTGGCGCCTTTGCACTATAGTGTGCCCCCAGAGGACCGCATTGGGGTCGCGTCGCCGCTCCGCTGCTCTCAGGCCCTTCGCCAGCAAACTGTCGGCCCCGGGGGGGTTTCAGGAGCTCGCTCGACTTCAGCCCTACCTCGGTCTGATGTGGGTGCTCCGCTACTCCTGTATGGGTCGCCCTTCGTTTCGGGTCTGTGGTGGTCGGGATTCGGATCCTGTCTCCCCTCCCAGGCCCCCAGAGCCCGGTGCTGAGCTTCTACATAGGAGGGCCTCTCCTTCGCCGACGCAGCCCATCCGCCCTCTTAGGGCCAGCAGGGTGCGCTACTCCCAGGCACTCACCCCTTTCCTGCAGGGACGCCCGGCGCAGTAGTCAGCCACCACCTCTTCCGTCGTCGGTATCTCGTCGCGGGCCTGTCTCGTAACCACAGCAAGTGGTTAGTGCTGAGTTCACGGGGATGCACCTCCCCCGTGCACGACGCGGCCGGCCCTGTCCGCAGTGCCCCTAGGCCCTCGAGCCTCGGCCTCTCGTGGCTGCCGCCGTCGCTCCTGGGCCGCAGGCCGCCGCTTATGCCCCTCCTCTCCAACCGCCGCGCTGCTCTCGGCCTGGTCGCTGGTGTCGGATGCCCCACCGCTCGCGGGTAGAGCTCCCGGCTGGATCGCCGATGCCTCCGTCACCTTCAGAGAGGCCGCGTTTCATCGGCGCTCACACAACCCCGCAGCTCCGGGGAGAGGCGCCATTTTCTCCGGCCTCCGTCTAAGATGTTTCGGTGCCGTGAGGGGAGCTCCGCGGAGCGTTCACCCCGCTGGCGCTTCTCGGTTGGCTCGACTCTTCCCCTAGTGAATGTGCTGCCAGCTCTGTGTATGGAGGGGCGTTTGTGCTGTGTTAATCGGGGAAAATGGGGCCAGGGGTGAGGAGCCTCCGAGCCGTGCGTCCGCTCAGGTCGCCATCTTGGCCACGCCCCCCTTGCTTGTGTTTTAAAGGGCATTCCTGTTCCTGTTATATCACCTACTTTCACTATGCTTGCTAATGGTAGCTATCTCCTTTTAAATAATCAAGATTGCTGTGGGATGCAGGCAGGCATACCCTACATTGTAACAGTTTCTCAACGCGTAGTGTGCTGCAAAAATGTGCTTTTTCCACCCCCGCGTGGGAAGTTAGATAGTTCCATTTGGCCTTACATACCGACTTTGAAGGCAGATTTCAATAAATTGAGCAGAATAAAGACCAGGAGGTTATGCTCACTTCCGCACGGGAGACCTTCGTTCTCCAGGTGGCCAGCACCCACAGTGAGATACAGGCCCTTTTGAACACAAACCTCCCCCAACATTTCGGTGAACTGATTCACTGTATATTCAATGCTTCTAATACCGAAGGTCTTGTACACTTTTTTTTAAAGTTGTGGGCTCTGGCCTTTTGACCTCTTTTCAGACTATATTTGTGTAATTCCGGCTTTTATTCATTCTATTTTTTCCAGCGTCTTTGGTGGCTTCCCATTGATCCTAGCCTTAGCTGCTGGAATATTGCTTTTACTTTGTCTGTTGGGCAATGGCTGCACCTCATGTGGGCCTACACAACCCAGGGCACTGCGGATGCTCCGTGAACGCATGATTAACAGCTTCGGCATCCTGCCGCTGGCGACACTCAGCGTGTCTTATGGACTTTCCTATCGCTTTGCGTATTTCACTTGCGTGCAACCTGTGATGTTCTGCTTACGATGTCTGTTCTCTTGGTCCTTGGATATTTGCCTCTCCAATACGTCTTGTTCGGACCCGGATTTCGACCAGTTGATGGGCCCCTTAGTGGCCCATAAACGGGAATGTTCCGGTGCTGGATTAATGGCGCGTGCGGCTGCACTTGGGGTCTTGGCGCAATGGGATATCTGGGCGGCTGCTCAGAATCTCCTACAACGAAGTTATATCGAGTATCACGCAAGTTGTCCCGCAATGCTGATCGCTGCTCCCTATTATGAGGAGCATGAATGCAGTTTTGATTTGTTGAACTGGATGGCATCTCTTTTTTCAGATGATGACAATGATGTCTTTTTGAAAGGTGTTGCAGTTTTCTGCGCATACACTCTGATGGATTAGTTGCATTGACTCTCAATGAACTGCATAGCTCGATCTTTTTATTGTCTTTGAGTGACCTATTGTCTGGCCCTATCTAGGATTTTTTTTCCAACGTTTTTTTATTTTACTCTCCTTTTCCTTCAAAAGGACATTTCCCACCTATAGACGTTTACATTCTGCTCCATCTATTCGAACTCTGTTTTCGTCCTATGTCTTAACCTATGGACTGACCAGGGGAGGGTGTAGTGTGGATTGTGGCCTCATTGTCGACATTGCTAAGTTAGCTTAGGCCTAGCTGCCATGATGCCTCCTTTGCACACGTTACTCTGTGACTTTGTTTTTCCAGACTCTGCTTGTGACTGTTCACAGAACTTTCTGCCTTTCACCTTTTCTCATGTTCTCTGTGGTTTTCGTCTGCACACAATGTACAAGGTCGAAAAATAACGTCCCTTGTTGTTGCTGTTCTGGTCAGCCCCTCGCACTTAGACATAACATGAAATACAGCTGCACTGGAGAAATTTGTGTGCTTTTAATATTGTGATCTCCCTGTTGGTGGCACTTGGAGAAAAGCCTTTCCAGGGAGAAGAGCTGTGCTTGTCCGATGATGTAACCCTTGCATCTAGTTCTTGAGGTATGGGGGTCCCCCTGACAAAGCCCAGAGGTCTTCTATTTTTATAATAAACTAGTTACTAGCACGGGGAGGGTGGCAAGGCATTTTAGTCCTTTATCCACTGTCTTTATAAAATGCTGTCCCCGTTTGTATTCTATGGAATTGTAACAATGCTTACTGTTTTGTCTTTATGCATTATGCTGCTAGTACTGGCACGTGTACTGTGTCTTAGAGCACGATAGTTGAAATAAACATTTTAAACTATACTGTCTCTCTTAATACGCACATTGTGGACAAGTATGAGTGAATAATGAAAGAGTGTTCTTGCTCCCGCGATTCCTGAAAGAGTCCGTGTTCTGGGATGTCTAATCATTGGTAGCTTCGCTGTAGTACGGAGAACGAATATGAGACTATAGCTAGTCGGATTGGGATTTTGGGCACTAAGGTGGATGGTTGGTACACCACTATACACCGAGGTCCTGTTTTCCTGCGCATAGTTCTGTATATGTGCAGAATCCCCGCAACAGTTGTACACTCCTGTGAGACTTTGGAGTGATAGGAGGAACTGAGGAATTAGCAGAGGCCAGTGGACTGGACACCTCTTCAGATACTGGTTTGCTCTCTCTACCTGCCATGGCTATGGAGGAGGAAGTGTCTTATGGTGGTGAAGAGGGAAGCGGAGGACCTTGATCTTGAACTTCCCTCTGTGGCGGTCAAGACTAACCTCTTGACCGAAGTGCTTCAGCCTGGGGCTTCTTCATCAGAACCCCTATTACCCTTTAATGAAGCACTGACTGAGGTCCTTCTAGGAATTTGGTCCAAGCCTAGCATAGGGGCTCTTGTGAACAGGACAATTGCCTACCGCCATCGCCCTTTCCCAGGTGATCCTAGTTTCCTCAGCCAACACCCCATCCTTGAGAGCTTGGTAGTCCAAGCCTCAACTTTCCATGGTGCGTTCCCTGCCGCTCCCCCGGGCAGGGAATCCAAGAGGCTGGACACACTTGGGAAGATGTTTTCTTCTGCCAGCTTGGCATTGCGTTCAGTGAACACAGCAGGCCTTTTGGGCCGTTACTCCCATACCCTATGGGAAACGGTTGAGCAAGTGTGGCCATAGGTCCTAGGGTAGGGGTGAGCCATCCTCTCCCAGGCAGTGAAAGACGGGACGGACGCAGCAAAGTTCACCATTAGGTGTGGTTTGGATACGACTGACTCGCTGGGCAGAGCAGTTTCATCGATGGTCGTCTTACGAGGCCACTCCTGGCTGAGAACATCTGGCTTTTCGGAAGATTTCCAGGCCAACCTCATGGACATGCCCTTCGATGGGACTCGTCTCTTCAGAGGGAAGGCAGACTCGGCACTGGAGCGCTTCAAGGACTTGCGGGCTACGGCCAAGTGCTTGGGCCTCTCAGTGATACCTCACCCCCAGTCTGCCTTTTGTAGCTACGGAAGGGGTGTGCCACCCGCGCAAACCATATCCCGGCCACCATCCTGCAGAAGCTTCCCAAGTTGTGCGAGGACGTGGATGTGATGCATTCCGACCCCTTGAGAATAGTAGCCAGAAGTCATCCGCCACCAACCCCCGGCAGCTGCAGCCTCTACGTCCTCCTAGTTAGGTTCTGCAAGACCATGGGTGCCCAGGTGGAGGAAGAATCCAACATCATCTCATTGACTGGCAGTCCATTACAACTGAGCTATATAGGTCTTACAGATCATTCGGAGGGGTTACTCCCTCCCTTAACAATCTCCCCCCCTTTTTTACCATCATCTCAAGAACGGCTGGCAGAGGATCATTTGATCTTGCTTCAAGAGAAAGTTACAGCTCTCCTGACAAAGGGGGCTATAGAAACGGTTCCGATATCAGAAGTAGGCAGTGGTTGTTATTCCTGCTACTTTCTGATACCCAAAAAGAGCAAGGGTCATCGTCCTACTCTAGACTACGAACCGTTAATCTCTTCCTCAGAAAGAAGAAATTCAAGATGCTTACTTTGGCTCAGGTCTTGTCTGCCCTAGAGCAAGGTGACTGGCTGGTAGCGTTGGACTTGAAGGATGCGTATTAAAAAAAAGATTAAAATTTCACTCCTTTTTCTTTCCGTAATAAGTTGGCGGCAAATAAATATCTGCTAACACTAAAAACAATTTTCTGTGAAGTATCTGTTTTTAGAATTCTTGTCGCTTCTAAACAGGACTTGGTTCCCAAGTTCTGGCAAATAGGTTTGATCCATTTTCCCCTTGGGATGACATATACTGGACAGACAAATAGTATATGGGAATCGTTTTCTATGCATATTTTCACATCTCCATCCTGCCTGCCTACAGACGTTACCTGCGGTTTTAGGTAGGCCACGAGCACTTTCAGTTCACTGTGCTACCCTTTGGCCTTACCAGCGCCCCGCTGGTGTTCACCAAGGTGATGGCAGTGGTCGCAGCTCATCTCCGCAGGTTAGGGGTTTCAGTCATCCCCCTATGTCGACGACTAGCTATTGAAGGTTACATCGGCCCAGACTGTCATCTACCACCTCCAGACTACGGCAGACCTCCTGTATTCACCGGGGTTCGTATAAACGTGCCAAAGTCACACCTGACTCCTTCTCAGATGCTTCCTTTCATCTGACCTGTTCTGGACACAGTTTCAGGCTTATCCTCCCGAGAAGCGAGTCCAAGATATTCAGGTTATGATACTGACGTTTCAGCCTCTATCCTGGATTTTGGTGAGAATGACTCTGAGGCTGCTGGGTCTCATGGCCTGCTGCATCCTGCTGGTAAATCATGCCAGATGGCATATACGGCCTCTGCAGTGGGACCTGAAGTTCCAGTGCGTCCAGCATCAAGGGAATCTCTCCGACTTCATCCAGATCTCAGAGGGAACTGCAAAAGACCTGCAGTGGTGGCGATTGGGTCAAAGGCAGACTCCTCTCCATTTCCCAAGCAGACCTGACGGTAGTGACAGATGCATCACTCCTGGTATGGGGTGGCCATCTGGGAGAGGTGGAGATCAGAGGACTCTGGTCTCCGGCGGAATCTGGACTCCATATCAACTTGCTGGAGCTCCGGATGATCCAACTGTCATTGAAAGCATTTCTTCCCTCTGTCAAGGGGAAGTTAGTGCATATGTTCATGGACAACACTACCACCATGTGGTACTGCAACAAACAGGGTGGTATGGAATCGTGGACCCTTTGTCAAAAGGCCCTGCATCTCTGGACATGGCTGGAACAGCAGGGCATAACTCTGGTGGTTCAATACCTGGCAGGTTCTCTGAACACCAGGGTGGACGAATTCAGCCGTCGATGCCTAGCGAATCACGAGTGGTGTCTTCATTCGGAGGTGACACAAAGACTCTTTCAGCAGTGGGGAGAGCCTTGGTTAGATCTGTTCGCCTCCGAACAGAATGCGCAATGTCAGCAGTACTGCGCGTTGGAGTTTCCAAGGCGGCTGTCACTGGGAGACTCTTCATCGCAAGTGGAGGTCAGGCATCCTGTACACTTTTCTGCCCATACTGCTTCTACCCATAGTTCCAAGGAAGATCAAGAACGACCGGGCCCAAGTCATTCTTGTGGCTCTGGACTAGGCACAGAGAGTTTGGAATCCCGAGCTTCTGAAAATGATCATTGATCCTCCGATCAGGCTGCCCCTTCGGGAGGATCTTCTGTTACAGCAGCAGGGGAGGGTCCTCCACCTGAACCTGTCAACTCTCCGCCTCCTTGCATGGACAGTTGATAGCTTTTGACCTTCCTCCCGAAGTCTGTAAAGTTATCTTGGCGTCGAGGCATCCCTCCACCAGAATGGTATACGGCTGCCATCTGCAAAAATGTGTAAAATATTGTACAGAAAAGTCTATTGACCCTGTTTCTGCCTTTCTTTCTGATATTCTTCTCTTCATTCTTACCCTTGCCCAGCAGGCAGCAAAAGATTTATGCTAATCGCCCTCATTTCAAATGCCTATATTGCTTGCAGTCAAAGCATAAGCCTTCTTGATTTGACATTTGTCAGACTTTTCCTTTGAAGACCGTGTAGGATCGTGAAAGGACTGTCTGGCCTCGTATCTGCTGGAAGGGAAAGATTCCCCTTGTAAAGAGTATGTCCCCTCATCAGGAGATAACTCTGTGCACTGTGCTGTACCTGGAACTTCCACGAAGATGGCACAAAAAAGGAAGAATTTAGATTTCCCACAGTGGTAATTTTCTAAAAAGTGGCAGAATCTGACTGTCAAAAGAAAAAAAAAAGGCATTGAAAGAGGCTTTGAAGAACTCTGTGTCCAAGATAACGTGAAAATAGAGCTCCTCAGAGGCTCTGTCTGAATTCCTGCCTGATCCATCAACTATGAGATGATGAAAAAAGGGCACTCTCAATCACTGCTCCATTGAAGAATGAGACTAATCCATTGATAATGAACAAGGTCCAGTTTTGACAGTTGCTCTGCTAATGAAGACTTCAATGACAAATGTCCCTAAGACGTTGATGGCCCCATTGAAGACTAGTGTCCTGTTGATGATTATAGCTGCAACTCACTGACAGTCCCAGAGAATACTCCATAGACAACTGTGGCACAGGACTTTAATATGCCACCTTCATTGGAAATTCCCAAGACTTTTACACAACCTTGGGTTTCACTTTGGAAAGTATCTCTGCCGCTCCTGATGTAGTCTGAATTCTGAGCTGAAAAGGAATGTTAGTGATCAGGAGCAGTTGGAAGCTGCCCACAGTTCAGTGCAGTTTTGATTTGTAGATTATCCTGGACTATAAACCCAGTGGAGAAGAGTATAGTCATTCCCCAGATGGAGACTCCAGAGGAGCTAATGAAGACCCACATGATTATGACAAGAATATTGAAAATTATGAGCATCCTTAAAATGACAGGCAGCACTACCGGAACCCACCTATGATGCAGGTGAGGATAGTCTTCCTGAATATTCTGCAACAGATGATGAACAGTTTCCAGAGGCTGATTCCACAACAACAGCTTTACATTCCAGCTTCTCAGCTGGTGCCCATGGCTACGCCTCAACAACCACCGATCCATCCTTCAGTGACGGTACCTCTTCAGCCACTGCTGTTGCTAGAACAGCTACCACAACCTCCAAAGCAACCGCCTCCCACACCTTGTGCTATGGGTGAGGATGAGAATCAAAAGGGCAACGGTCAGTAAGACAAACCAAAGGAAAAATACGGGGTCCCTGCAGATGATCTAGATGATGAGGAAGATCACCACGGGGACATTGAAAGGAGTGACTTTGTTATCCCTAACAAAGGAGCCAAGACACCACCTCAGCCAGAGTCCCTTCCCGTTGATATTTCTTTGAGTCTCCTAGAGAGAGCAGTCCAAAAACCTTTCACTTGCTTGTGGCAACAGTGAAAAAAAAAATGCTTACTCTGAGTTCAGGTGCCGTCCCGGAGTCACAAAACGCAGTACCAATATTGGATTACATTTGGAAAGGAGAGCTAAGATGAATGAAGACGCCCAAGTCTGGGCTGTCAGTCTACAGCTGAAGAAAAAATACAGGGCACCTGAATCAAATTCCATTGTTACTGGTCCAAAAACCTAGTCATTCCTATGACTGCACTGCCAGGTAGGGGTGGGAAATGTATTGAAAGCCTGGGACAAATAGTCTGCTCCATGGCTGCAACCTCTATCAAGGCAGCTAATGCCCTAGCTATTCTGGAATGTTACGATTGCCAGATGTAGCATTACCTTTGTCATTCGGTTGACCTTATTCCTGAGAACAGAAGTAACAAAGCCAAAACTATTGTTGGAGAAGATGTGAATGCCATGGAAGCGATAATGGATGCAGCGATGGATGTGACAAATGCAGACATCCGCCAGTTAGTGGGTGTTGCGGAAATTAGAAGACAGGACTCTTCTGCCCCATAGTATAAGCCAAAATCCCTCTGATGCCTTTGATGGGTAGACTCTGTTTGGAAAGAATATTGATGATGTCTTCCAATCAATAAAGACTGACACAGACACCGCTTGTTCCCTGGCAGCCCTCCATTGCAAACAATCTTTCTTACATGGCTTCAGGCGTTCACATGGATACAGAGGTGCCTCTAGTTAGTATTGCTGCCAGGGCAGGAAATATTACCCCTACAGTCTGGATCTGATCGGGTTTACACCACCAGCAGAGGATAAAAACACCAAGCCTACCAGCAGTCTTCAGGAAAGAAGAGAGGGGCATCCCAATGCCCCTCCAGCCAGTCACGACATTGGTGTTTGGGCATGAATCTGCGCATCCACGATGATGGATCCACAGTGGATCGGCATCTCTAAATATACATAAATCTTTTTTCTTTATTAACTCCCAAACTACTGAACAGATTTGCACCAAATTACAGAAAAATCTTTCTGGACCAAGATCTAGCTTTCTGCCAAATTTGGTGTAATTCCGTTCAATGGTTCAGTCTCGGGTTTACACCACCAGCCGAGGATAAAAACACCAACCCTACCAGCAGTCTTCAGGAAAGAAGAGAGGGGCATCCGAATGCCTTCCTAATTCTTCAACATTTCTCTCAGGTTGCGGGCAGCCAATCATGCCATTGGTGTTGGCGCATGAATCTGCAGATCCACCATGGCGGATCCACATCTCTAAATATACATAAATCTTTTTTCTTTATTAACTCCAAAACTACTGAACATATTTGCACCAAATTACAGAAAGAACTCTTTCTGGACCAAGATCTAGCATTCTGCCAAATTTGGTGTAATTCTGTTCAGTAGTTCAGTCCGTAGTCATGTCTAAAATCCCTATCGGGAATTGCATGGGGAAAAAGCCCTCCTCCACTCCCCCCCCCCCCCCGCCCCGAGGGGGCATTCACTTACATACCTCAGGCGGCTATGTGACCAATGATGAAGCATGCCATAGGTGGGTGAGGTGACCCATCCAAATCTCATGTGAGACATGTAACGTGTAGGGTACCAAAAATATTCACCCCTAGATGAGCCCTGGCACTATTGGTACTGCACAGGCAGCTGATTAGGCCTGCAGGCTTTTCTACCATGACTGTTGAACCAGGATGTTCCAATCAATCGACACCACAAAACTAAAGAATGAGGTACAATACCCCGTACTCTGTCGGACTAAGAACTGCTACTATGGGGTAGGACCATAGTGCACAGGGTAGATCGCTCTGTAGAGCATCCATCAGGGACTCAAAGTAAGTAGGCAGGCGCCCTCAGTCACAATCTTTTAGATTGCCCTGGGTCTGAGCTCCACAATAAGCAGCTTTAGTAAATCTTCAAGGCGTGGGGGCTGCACACCCTAGACCTGTTTGCCATACTACTGAATAAGAAATGGCCAACCCACATAAGCTAGTACAGTCAGCTAGCCTCTAAAAGCAGTGACATGACATGTTAAAACCCCTGTTCCTACACATCTATGCCATTTCCTCTCGTTCACGGTGTTCTTTGGAAAGCCAAAGCAGGGTTCACTTATTCTAATAGCCCCAGCATGGCCATGCCAGTTTTGGTACACTGACCTACTCCAACGTCCCAGGCATCCACTTATCCCATTAAAGCTTCAACCATCATTCCTTGTCAGAAGCAAAAGGCAAATCTTACATCACAGCCCAAATTAACTGAAGCTGACATGTTGGTATCTGCTTGCTTAGAATACGGCACTTGGACATCTCATCCGATTGAAGAGCAACACTAGGTCAAGCACACATGGCTGCTACAACCAAAATCTTCAAAGCCAAGTGGAAGCGTTCCTGCCTATGGTGCATGTTTAGAGGTCTCATCCCATTTCTTTTACGACATCTTCATTTAGGTTAGGAAGGGCTAAAATACTTCTTGATTAGAGTCTGTCTAGCAGCTGTATCAAGATTCATAAGATCTGATACTGCAACATCATTGGTTGCTCAAAGGATCATCTAACAGTTCATTAAGGGCCTTTTCAGAGGTTTCCTACGTTTGGCTTCCACCAATGGCATGGGAGCTGAACATTATGCTTAGTCAGCATATCCATATGTAGAATTTCAAATATCTCTCATAAAAGACAGCACATCTCCTGACTTTAACATCAGGAAAGAGATTGGGCTTTCATGATACATGATCTATACATGCATTTGACAAAAGGCAAAGTTGCCTTGCACATCCACCCAGAGTTCATGCCAAAGGGCCTTTCGACTTTCATTTGAATGAGTTAGTCATTGTTCGGTCTATGTTCTGAAATCCTTCGACCTAAATAACAACAACTACTTCTCCCTAATTATTACTTTTTAAACATGGTAATACATCCAGGAATATACAAGTCCCATAGACCAATTATTTATCAAAATTTATTATCAAAAAAATATACACATCATTTTTATAACTTCATTTTTGGATATCACAAATATATATAAAAATATATCATAAATACTTCAACATAAAGAGAGCCCCAAAAGGTAGATGAGGAACAGTGAAGTACGATGTACACCAACAAGAGAAAGAAAGAGATCAGACACAGATGAGGACAGAACAGATGCAAAAACTGGACACAAAATCATGTGAGCACAATATTACATACATACAAATAATGTATAATACAAAATTCTCAACACAAAATACAGGAGAGACAAATGCGCCGACGCGCGTTTCGGGAATGTGATGCACACAACAAATTCCTTCATCAGGGCGCTGAGGGGAGACCAATACGTCAGTGGCCACAGGCCATCTATGTATCGTACACTATCGATGGATGTACGATGTGGGGGACTCAATGTAAATTGAACTTTTTGAATCGGTCTGTGGGAACAACAAATCATAACGTAAATATACAGTGCAATTGAATCTATGGAAATATAAATGGAGCATGGAAAGGAGAAGATGGTCAAGAGTAGACAAGTCCGCAGGACGTCTGTAATAGTAAAGAACCCAACCAATCTTGTGCACCAAACCAGATAAAGTGACACCATGTGATAAAGTTTACTAAAAATACATCACCAGAGAAAAAAATATATATACAAGCATAAAAAAACTAAAATAATATACATTAGAGACATAACTGAATGACAACTATACCTGCTTTATACAAAAAAGCATAAGATACTGGTTACACTGGACACAATGTCACAATGTAGAAAGGAAGAGTTTAACTCCCAAAGCACGACGTAAAAGATCGCGAGGCAAATAGCTGCGAGATAGAAAAGAGCAAATATGAAAGCAAACATAAGATAATGTATCCCCTCTGTGCCAAATCAATGTCAGAGGTACAAAGGATCCATATACTATGCATATCCCTTCCGTAATTTAAGAAATTTGAAGTACCTCCACACCTGAGTCTAATCTAGACTGAAAAGTAATTCAGAAGTGGCTTACCTAAAGATAAAAACGGACCAACTCCTGCGTATGAATTACGCTGCTCAGTGTGGTGGAGAGCACAATACTAAGGAACGAGACACAAGTATGGGGGAGAAGATTCAGACACAGAGCTGGCTAGCAAACCAATACAAACATGTAAGGAATTTAATTAGTGCATGACTTACATGTATACCCCAGCCGGGGTTTACAATGACACCATGACATAAAACGCCGTAAAGTTCAATTGGTACTCGGTTTTAATTACTTAGACTCAAATCTAAAACAACAAAGAAGTAAAAATACAAAATCTGAAGAGAACTCCAAAGTAAAACTACACGCTAATACCTAAAAAGTCACAGGTCTGCATCCCAAGGTTTATGCTTACCAACATTTTCTTTTTAAAGACGTCAACCAGGGGGCCCGTCTGCGATATGCGTGATGCGCTAGTACATAGGGGCTGAATGAAAGCTGCTATATAGGAGCGGAAGTACCGCCAAATCCTCACGATGAGGAATAATAGAATGCACCTGAACTAACAGCGCATACAACGTAAACCGGCTGGAACCCGTGGGTAGAGACCAGCACCATGTTGGACTGAGGCATATACGCAAATGTATAGAGCGGCGAAGTGAAGGAAACCCACAGATATACAGCGGCGCCATATTGGAATAAGGCGAATACGTGAAAAGCGTATATACTCCCCAAATAAATACAGGGATAAGATTGACAACGCGAGTAGGGGACGTTACCATACTAGCCATAAAAAAATATTAATACATAGATAAATCCTCTGGGGACCAAACGAAAAATAAAATAAAAAATGAAAAATAAAACTGGCATAGTGAAGACATTACTAACAAGTGACACCGAAACTAATGCCGTGCATTGCGTCTAAGGAAGACTAGAAGAATGGTAATGTATGGAGTCCGAGACTCCCAAAATGTGGGTCTCACCACAAGAATCGGTATACATGACATGATATGTATGCTCATGGAACGCTGCGGTACGAGGGGGCAACAGTCCCACACCACCACGCATAGGCGGCCACAAAAGACCGGCGACCTTCAACCAATAGCTGGAGATGGGGATACACACACAAGACAGCTAAGAACAGCTGTAGATGAAGCAATTCAAGGGAAAGAAACTATTCACCCACCGGTATAGTGGACAAACCACGCCTCATGGTTTGAGTGATATCAATAAAAATAAATAAAGAGATCAGTAATAGCAACCTCAGATGATAAGAGGTAAATGTGCCATACAAATAACAAAAGCTGTTGTAAAAATACAAAAAATGAAAAATAAAAAAGATATGAAGATTCGAGAATTAACTATTAGAAAGGACAAGCCTGTCCCTGCCGAGATACAAAAAAAATTCTTGTAGACAGTATATATAGCCACCAATGCTTACAGTATGGCATTCTCCCAGGGAAAGTGTTCGTTGAGACCATTAATCGCCGTCTGAAGGGTATAGATCCAGAACACTTCTCTTTTGCGTCTCCGGCCATCAGTGTTCCCATCCTTAGGATAATGGATCTTCTCAAGAATGATCCATTTAAGATCTTTTTCACAGTGTTGATGTTCATGCCAATGCTTGACTAAAGGAGCACCTGTCCGCCTGTTTTTGATGGCTGATTTGTGCTCACTGAACCTAACTCTAAATTCCCACTGGTGTCACCCATGTAGCCCTGTTTGCAGGGACAGAGAATAAGATGCACCACATTAGTGGTCTTACAGTTTGTCATTTCTTTAAAGTGAAATTTTCTTTGTCCCCATTGCAATTCTGCTGATATAATACCAAACTTGCATGCGTGGCAATTACCAGATTTATGCGTGCCACAAATGGGGTCCTTTCCTGTGATGGACCTTTGCGTAAATTCTCTGCTTTCCGGAAGGACAGATCTAACTAATGCATTACGAAGGTTTTTATTTCTTCGAAATGCAAATATGGGTCTGGGTAAAGGGTCACCCTGATTTCCAGAATTCAAAATATGCCACTGTGAGTTGATAATCTGGCAAAGTTTGTTATTAAGGTTGGAGTGTCGGGTGACACACACCAATTTGGTGTCTTGAGCGTTGGGTTTGCTTTGCAAGAGGGCCTCTCTATTATAATATTTCGCCCTCTTATAGGCGTCCCTGATCAGTCTGTGGGGGTATCCTCTATTCAAGAGTTTTTGCCTTAATTGTTCAGCATGTAGATCAAAATTCCTGATGTTGGTACAGTTTCTGCGAAGGTGCAGAAACTGACTGAACGGTATGCTGTCTTGCTGGCAACAAGGGTGGTAACTCTCATATTGGAGGAGTGTATTTCTTGCAGTGGGCTTGGTGTATAACGACACCTCGATAATATCAATGACTTGGACCCAAATATCGAGGAATTCGATCCTCTCTTTACTGATGTTGGGACTAAATTTGAGATGAGGATCACATAAGTTAATCCATAACAAAAACTCTGTAAGTTGTTCTTCAGGGCCACTCCAAATAAAAAAAATTCATCGATAAATCGTTGCAAATGTTGGATGTTTTCGTAAAATGGTGCAATTTCATTGAAGATGAATCGTTCTTCAAATGCACCCATGAAGATATTAGCTACATTCGGGGTACCATTGGGTCTTTGACGGAGCCACTGTCCAAATATGTGAACGTTTTCCTAAAACCTTTAGTATCTGATCTTCCGGCTTATGTCAGGGATACTGGCCATCTTATTGAAAAAATAGATGGGATGCCCTTTAACTGTCATTCGGATGAGTTAGTCTCTATGGACATAGCGGCATTATATACAAACATCCCCCAGAGAGGAGCGCTTGAAACTGTCAAAAGCGCCCTAGAGTAAAGTGACAGTCAAGATGACCATTTGTTTATCCTGGAATGTCTAGCAGTTGTACTTCAGGAGAACTACTTCGAATTCGATAAATCTATTTACAAACAAATTCAGGGCGTAATTATGGGCGCAGCCTGCGCCCCGAATGTAGCCAATATCTTCATGGGTGCATTTGAAGAACGATTCATCTTCAATGAAATTGCACCATTTTACGAAAACATCCATCATTGGCATCGATTTATCGATGACATCTTTTTTTTTTTTTTTTTGGAGTGGCCCTGAAGAACAACTTACAGAGTTTTTGTTATGGATTAACTTATGTGATCCTCATCTCAAATTTAGTCCCAACATCAGTAAAGAGAGAATCGAATTCCTCGATATTTGTGTCCAAGTCATTGATGATATTATCGAGGTGTCGTTATACACCAAGCCCACTGCAAGAAATACACTCCTCCAATATGAGAGTTACCACCCTCGTTGCCAGAAAGACAGCATACCGTTCAGTCAGTTTCTGCGCCTTCGCAGAAACTGTACCAACATCAGGAATTTTGACCTACATGCTGAACAATTAAGGCAAAAACTCTTGAATAGAGGATACCCCCACAGACTGATCAGAGACGCCTATAAGAGGGCGAATTATTCTAATAGAGAGGCCCTCTTCTAAAGCAAACCCAACGCTCAAGACACCAAGTTGGTGTGTGTCACCCAACACTCCAACCTTAATAACAAACTTCGCCAGATTATCAACTCACAGTGGCATATTTTGAATTCTGGAAATCAGGGTGACCGTTTACCCAGACCCATATTTGCATTTCGAAGAAATAAGAACCTTCGTAATGCATTAGTTAGATCGGTCCTTCCGGAAAGCAGAGAAATTACGCAAAGGTCCATCACAGGAAAGGACCCCATTTGTGGCACGCATAAATGTGGTAATTGCCACGCATGCAAGTTTGCTATTATATCAGCAGAATTGCAATGGGGACAAAGAAAATTTCACTTTAAAGAAATGACAAACTGTAGGACCACTAATGTGGTGTATCTTATTCTCTGTCCCTGCAAACAGGGCTACATGGGTGAAACCAGTAGGGAACTTAGAGTTAGGTTCAGTGAGCACAAATCAGCCATCAAAAACAGGCGGACAGGTGCTCCTTTAGTCGAGCATTGGCATGAACATCAACACTGTGAAAAAGATCTTAAAAGGATCATTCTTGAGAAGATCCATTATCCTAAGGATGGGAACATTGATGGCCTGAGACGCAAAAGAGAAGTGTTCTGGATCTATACCCTTCAGACGGCGATTAATGGTCTCAACGAACACTTACCCTTGGAGAATGAAATACTGTAAGCATTGGTGGCTATATATACTGTCTACAAGAATTTGTTTTGTATCTCGGCAGGGACAGGCTTGTCCTTTCTAATAGTTAATTCTCGAATCTTCTTCATATCTTTTTTATTTTTCATTTTTTGAATTTTTACAACAGCTTTTGTTGTTTGTATGGCCACTCATTTATAGTGGCACATTTACCTCTTATCATCTGAGGTTGCTATTACTGATCTCTTTATTTATTTTTATTGATATCACTCAAACCACGAGGCGTGGTTTGTCCACTATACCGGTGGGTGAATAGTTTCTTTCCCTTGAATTGCTTCATCTACAGCTGTTCTTAGCTGTCTCGTGTGTGTATATCCCCATCTCCAGCTATTGGTTGAAGGTCGCCGGTCTTTTGTGGCCGCCTATGCGTGGTGGTGTGGACTGTTGCCCCCTCGTACCGCAGCGTTCCATGAGCATACATATCATGTCATGTATACCGATTCTTGTGGTGAGACCCACATTTTGGGAGTCTCGGACTCCATACATTACCATTCTTATAGTCTTCCTTAGACGCAATGCACGGCATTAGTTTCGGTGTCACTTGTTAGTAATGCCTTCACTATGACAGTTTTATTTTATTTTTATTTTTCGTTTGGTCCCCAGAGGATTTATCTATGTATTAATATTTTTTTATGGCTAGTATGGTAACGTCCCCTACTCGCGTTGTCAATCTTATCCCTGTATTTATTTGGGGAGTATATACGCTTTTCACGTATTCGCCTTATTCCAATATGGCGACGCTGTATATCTGTGGGTTTCCTTCACTTCGCCGCTCTATACATTTGCGTATATGCTTCATTCCAACATGGCACTGGTCTCTACCCACGGGTTCCAGCCAGTTTACGTTGTATGCGCTGTTAGTTCAGGTACATTCTATTATTCCTCATCGTGAGGATTTGGCAGTACTTCCGCCCCTATATAGCAGCTTTCATTCAGCCCCTATGTACTAGCGCATCACGCATATCGCAGACGGGCCCCCTGATTGACGTCTTTAAAAAGAAAACGTTGGTAAGCATAAACCTGGGGATGCAGACCTGTTACTTTTTAGGTATTGTTAGCGTGTAATTTTACTTTGGAGTTTTCTTCATACTTTGTATTTTTACTTCTTTGTTGTTTTAGATTCGAGTCTAAGTAATTAAAGCCGAGTACCAATTGAACTTTACGGCGTTTTATCTCATGGTGTCATTGTAAACCCCGGCTGGGGTATACATGTAAGTCATGCACTAATTAAATTCCTTACATGTTTGTATTGGTTTGCTAGCCAGCTCTGTGTCTGAATCTTCTCCCCCATACTTGTCTCGTTCCTTAGTATTGTGCTCTCCACCACACTGAGCAGCGTAATTCATACGCAGGAGTTGGTCCGTTTTTATCTTTAGGTAAGCCACTTCTGAATTACTTTTCAGTCTAGATTAGACTCAGGTGTGGAGGTACTTCAAAGTTCTTAAATTACGGACGGGATATGCATAGTATATGGATCCTTTGTACCTCTGACATTGATTTGGCACAGAGGGGATACATTATCTTATGTTTGCTTTCATATTTGCTCTTTTCTATCGCGCAGCTATTTGCCTCGCTATCGTTTACGTCGTGCTTTGGGAGTTAAACTCTTCCTTTCCACATTGTGACATTGTGTCCAGTGTAACCAGTATCTTTTTTGTATAAAGCAGGTATAGTTGTCATTCAGTTATGCCTGTAATGTATATTATTTTAGTTTTTTATACTTGCATATATATTTTTTTCTCTGGTGATGTATTTTTGGTAAACTTTATCACATGGTGTTGTCACTTTATCTGGGTTGGTTCTTTACTATTACACACGTCCTGCGGACTTTTCTACTCTTGACCTTCTTCTCCTTTCCATGCTTCGTTTATATTTCCATACATTCAATTGCACTGTATATTTACGTTATGATTTGTTGTTCCCACAGACCGATTCAAAAAGTTCAATTTACCTTGAGCCCCCCGCATCGTACATCCATCAATAGTGTACGATACATAGATGCCCTGTGGCCACAGACGAATTTGTTGTGTGCATCACATTTCCGAAACGCCCGTCGGCGCATTTCTGTCTCTCCTGTATTTTGTGTTGAGAATTTTGTATTATACATTATTTGTATGTATGTAATATTGTGCTCACATGATTTTGTGTCCAGTTTTTGCATCTGTTCTGTCCTTTTCTGTGTCTTATCTCTGTCTTTCTCTTGTTGATGTGTAAATCGTACTTCACTGTTCCTCATCTACCTTCTGGGGCTCTCTTTATGTTGAAGTATTTGATATATTTTTATATATATTGTTGATATCCAAAAATGAAGTTATAAAAATGATGTGTATATTTTTTTGATAGTACATTTTGATAAATAATTGGTCTATGGGACTTGTATATTCCTGGATTTATTACCATGTTTAAAAAGTAATAATTAGGGAGAAGTAGTTGTTGTTATTTAGTGTGTTTTCCCTGCTCTCTTCTCCCTATTATTTGAACTACCAGGGACCCTCTTGTACTTTTTGTCGTTTTTTGCTGAAATCCTTCGACGTCAGGTAAGTGGACACTGCTTTCGCTGGGCTTACACAGGTGCATGAAGGTTTATTTGGACTGAACTAAATTTATCCACTCATCAGATTAGCTTTTCATCTCTCTTGGTTACACAGGCAGGTGCCGCTCTCTGTCCTAGCAAGGCATTGCCCGCTTGCTCCCAGCGTGCATTTCCTTCCACCAAAAGAAAACAAAGACACACCCTTTGTGATAGGGGGAAAGTAAATCTCACCAGAAACATGTTGGCAACTGCAGCACTCTACTCTGAAGTGCCTCTTCTTTATGTTTGCCAAGCAACTACATGGAAGTGAAGGCACACATTCACTAAGCACTCGTGCCTGGTTTTGAATGCAGCAGCAAATTTGTCTGTGGCCGTATAGTCCTCCACAACCTGTTTCATTAAAATTTCCCCCCTCCACTCTGCCCCCCTTTCCATGGAGAGACTGGAGGTCAGCACTTACATCATTAGCTAAAGTGTGGGTTGTTTCAAATGGGGTGGATATGCTATTAAACTAACTTTGTAGTTGAGCATATGATCATTTTGACATTATTTAATGCTATTTAAAACTACTGTGGATTCTGAGCCTGATAATAGGGAATGATTCAAGCATGAGAATGTATGAAACACAACACTAGAGATCTTGAGTTAAGGTAAAAATAAAATTTTCTTTCTACAATATACAAAAAAATGTCTTTTCATGAATACTTCTAATTTTAGACCCCTCTCCTTGTGAATACCAGCAGACGCCAGGCTGGATCCACAGAATTTTCTCTGTAATTCCCTCATGCATCAATAGGTTGCGTAGTTTGGCTCCACGTCGCATCTGTCCTGCTCCTGAAGTGACATTGAGCCCCTACATAGCCACCACTCCCACGTGCTGACATCAGTTCCTTTCTTTTTTCACCTTCCGACATGGATCTGGAGCCCTCTTCCTCGAATGGCCTTACAGACTGTTTTCTTTAAAATTTCCCCAGTGTACAATATCTCCTTCAGAAACAACAGGGTTTAAACCTTGTGAAGATTGTCACCAACAGCTGTTGGTGACGGGCGCATACAAGGTCTGTCTCTGGTGTCTAGGCTCCTCTTAAGATTCAACATCATGCAACAATTGTGCGAAGATGAATCTAGAGGCCATTTGGGACCGCAAGGCCATGCTCTATGTTGCAGAACATAAATGAAAAGCCAGGAAGGCCCAGTCCTGCTTTAAGTCAATTCTGCAGACGTGTTCTCGATCACTCGGCCAATCTCTTGAACATTCTTTTGTGACATCCAAGTCATCAAGTATGTCAAAGAAGAACAAAAAAATCCAAACACGGATCCCAACTCCGACCCTGTCCTGATGCAACGCACATTCCTGGGTGCAGCAGTGGTGCTGCAACCTATCTGGGAGTTCAGAGATGCCATGTTGCGATTATTTGGTACTCTACCGGATACCCCTGGAGCTCCTATGGACCTTAAGGATCTGAGGGGGCCTTCAATCAGATTACTGTCAGCAGATCTCCCTGATGCTGACTATGCCTGGTGACTCCACTGTGGGGTCAGCTCCGGCTCCGGGGCAGGCACCAAGCCCTGTACCATCCAATATGCAGAGACTCCGAGACTGATGCTGCAACCCCGTGCGTCACTGCCTGGGGGAGGGGTTCCTTTCAGACTCAGAGGCGAATCTGCAGCAACCTCCACCGAGGCCTCAGCCACCTCATCTTCTCTCCTACTTTGCTTCTGAGATGCTGTCACAGTACTATGACATTCCTGACCCCATGGATGATGAGGCACAGGGTCAGACTGATTTGCATATGGCCATGTCTGAACTGGGGTGGTGGAGTGAGCTAAAGAATGATGATGGATTAAACCCAGATCAGTTGACTGGGGGTGAGTGTTTGATTTGCTCAAACGCTCCGTCCATCATCCCCTTTGGTATCCCCATGGATGATGAAAGCCAGGGCTACGACAAAGAAACGCCCTACCCCAGAACTCCTGGTGGTTCAGGCGTTGACAAGCAGGTTAAATCTCAATGCATTTCCGACCACCCCACTAGACAGAGAGGCAAAACGTATGTGAACATTCACCAAAGTATGTTCTCCTCTGTTAGTCTATACCTATTCTGAGGGAACTCCAGTTGCCTTCTGGGCAGATAACGCTCATGCATTATGGAATATGGTGACAGAGCTCTTGACTGCAGTCCCAGAAGACCTCAGATCCAACTTTCAGTGTGTCATCCATGATGGTCAGGATACTGCAAAGTATGTCATTTGCGCAGGTCTCAACACTACCCACTGCTTGGTTAGGGCAGTCAGAGCTAGTGTGGTGCTTTGGTGCCATGCTTGCATTAACTCAACAGGTTCTCAAGCAATGTCCAACAGTCTTCCAAAAGCTTTTCAAGTAAAGCAAGGCAACAGCACGCTCTCTGGGCTAGCACTGCCAGTTTCCAAAACAATTTTACCCCAGCAGCAACAGACCTCTTAAGCTTTTCTAAGCAGAGACTTTAGGCTGATAACCTTCCAGGCCCCCAGGGGCTACGATCTCCCAAACTCCTACTCCTCCCTCCGCAGCAACCGCAAAAACACTTTAATTTACCCTCAGCAGTTTACGAACGCCCGGTGGGAGGCTGTATCACCTTTTACCTCCTCAGGTGGCAGAGCATCATGTGAGATCAGTGGGTGCTCCAAATTAATCAGAACGGATATATCCTACCCTTCCTTTTTTTATTTTATAGGTCCTCATCACCTTAATGAGGTCATTGACCAGTATACTAACTGTGCCATATCAATAGAAGCAGCTCATGCCACAACTTCAATTATGCACGTAGACTTGTTAGCCATGCCTGATTCAGTTTTTGAATAATGGAGCAGGGCCAAGATTCTTCAAGCCCTGAAATCAACTTAATGAGTAAAGCAAGAAGGTGTTTTAATCATTGGACCCATAGTCATTTATCGCAAGCTATTCAATCATCGGAGACCAGAACTCATTCTTTACACTTTGAGAACATCTACTGTCCAGCTTTCAGATGTTATAGATTTGAATTATCCAATCTTTACAGGTCGGCAGATTAGAATCAGTCCATTTTTTTACGTATCTGGTACCGAGCCAACAGCACCAAGTAAAACAAAAGATAGCTAATCGATAGCTAGTAGATTTAAGTAGTGCTCCTGTCTCCATGCCCGATAGCCCCAAAAAAATTAAAACTGGGCCTACCTCGATATTCAGGTTTAACACCTCTTTTATTACCTGACCTACATCTCCCCAGAAGTTCCTCAACTCCGGACATTCCACGAACAAATGTAGCTCGTCGACATCTGGGAGACCACATTTCTTGCATCCAGCCATCTGCCCTCAGTTTAAATTATGACAATCTTAGAGGTGTCCACTACGCCCTGTGAAGAGTGAACAGGTGATTCATCTTTGTGAGAAGTTGGCCTGGTATATGCTGTCCACTAATTAAAGTGGGCACCTTGCACCAGTCCAAACGACCCTTATGATGAATGAGGTCAAAGATAACCTTTAGAAAGCTATCTTAGTGGTAGCTGTGGAGAGCAGCCTTCAGGCTTAATCTTGAAGGAATGTAAAGCAGCTTGTTTTACCAGAATATCACCTCTATATTGACTAAATGAAAGGAGAACCACACAGTAGTTATATAAAAATATGTATTTATTAATATAACACTCTCTACTATCCTCTACACGAGGATAGAACATAAAGCACACAATACAAGATCAATAGAACAGTTGTAAGTAGCACAATAGACAGTGGGCTCCAGGGGGAGACCAAACCATAAACTAAAATAGTGGTATAACAGTCACGACTGAGATCAAGACAAGGTCTGGAGCACGTAGAATCGCTGGGACCCCAAGGAACCACCCATGGTGAGTAGATAGGGACCCCATGGAGGACGGGTGCAGTGTGTGAACACGACCGTGGGCTCCGTACAATTCTATGGGGAAGTCACGGTTACACTTTTAAAGTTTAAGGACCCTTCTAGGAGGACTTCGAGCGAACCCTTTGGAACTTAAGAGTTTGAAGAGCCACCCCACCCATGGATACCGTAGTACCCGAGTTACCTATCCCAGAGGAGCCGGGTGCATAAGTCTGGAGTGGCATCGGAAACTGCCATCGTTCTCAATGGAGGGCTGTGTAGAAGTACTGCTTCAGTGAAGGTGAAAAGGGTCCGGTGGAATCCAAGCCTGGATTCGGGAAGGAAGGAACCTGAAAGCAGAGGGGACAGAGTCTGGGTCACTTCAGAGTGACCAGGGGCTCGGTAGATGAATGCCCACCGATGTCGGGTGCTTCAGGTGCGAAGAAAGGATGCTTAACTCTGCAGCCACGAGGACCAGGAGACGTCGAGGATGACTAGGAGCCAGAGGTGAGCTGTCCCACGAAGGATGTCTAGTGCTGAGGGGTCAGTGTCCAGCTGGAGCACCAACAAGCCTTGGCAAAAGCAACCCATGAAGGAAGGTCAAGTAGGTTACGGTGTGAACCAGCAAGGTCCAGGGGACTCACTATGCAATAGAGAGTCAGGGAACGTCTGGAGCAACCAGGAAAGCCCAACAGAAATCAAGATGACCCTCAGAGAGACCCACAGGCCGAAGGACCAGGAGATGCAAGGGGACCTCAGGCAAGATTGCAAAGTACCAGCCCACGGAGCACTCGGTGTGAGGAGGCTGGAGTTCTTTGGTGCAAATACTGCTCAGGGTCAGTACTACACGGAGTCCAATGCACAAGCTCGGGAATTGTCAACAAGCATATGCAACTGCAAATGGACGCAGTGCACAGGGGTTCAGATTATGCAGTCTCCACAAGGGCTACTGGCCTCAAACTTGCTGAGAAGGCAGATCTACCTCGAGGACCTTGGAAAACCCACCTCCTGTGTTTCTGAAATCTTTGGAGTCCACAGGAGCTCAGGAGCAGCAGACCAGTCAGTTGCATTATGGTGCCTGCTAGGGCAGAGGAGTGACTCCTTCACTCCAAGGGAGATTCTTCAGTTTCCCTTAATGCACCACAGGTCCTGCACGGAGCCTGTATGGAGCAAGGGCACAGACAAAGCTTTGGACGGAGAGGGAGACGAAGTCGGGCCCAGTCGAGGTCCAGCAAAGAACAGAGTGTCCAGACGGTCCAAGGTCAGTGGTTTCTTCTTGTAGGATCTTGGCCACGTAAAATCTAAAGTCTTACAGCCAGGTAAGCCCTTATGTACCCACGGGAGAGGGTTGGACAGATTTGGGAGACCCTCCTAGGGGAAGGTCAGGACAGAGGGGTGGTCACACCCATGTCCTTTGTCCAGTTTCACGCCAGAGCAGGAGCCAACGGCTCCCAGAACTGGTTTGAGCTGGACTAGGCACAGGGACACCAAATGTGCCCTGGGTGTAGACTTTCAGACACTCTCAGAGTGCACCCACCCAGCCCCAGTACACTAAATCTTGTCTGGGAGGTGGTCACACCTCCCTGTGACAGGATGCCTATTGTGCTGCCTTCCCCTGCTCAAGCTTGGCTCAGCAGCAGGAGGGCAGAAGTGTGTCTCTGGTCAGCAGCATCCATTTTGTGCTGACTGGGTCGAGAAGGCTGGCACCGTATAGACCAGTGACCCCATGAAGCTCGCTTCTGAAGGGTGGAATCATACCTCCCACGCCAGTTACTGGTATGGAGGTATGATTCCAAGGTGTTTGACACCAAACACGATATGTTTCTATGCAGCCGTATTCGAGATAGCATTTACAGCGAGGTTATAATGCACCTCTACCTATAAGTCCGGCTGAGTCACAGACAACCCGGGAGAATGGTCTCCGAAGGCTGCTGAGAGGCTCTGCTCATGCAGGGGCACCCTCTCACTAAAAACCCAGCACCCTGCCTTCAGGATTGATTAGCCAGCTATATGGGTGACTTATACGTTTTAAGTATAGTGACCTATAGATATAGTGAACCTATATCTAAAATAAGTGGTGCAAGCACAATCTTACACAGGCTGCTGAGGCAGACCTGGAGTTCCATTTTGCATGGCCTCTCATGGGTGGCATAATACATGCTTCAGTCCATGGGAGGCCTCTGGGGTACTTATGCCCTGGGTACATGGGTACCATATGTTAGGGACTGATAAGGGTACCCCAGTAACCAATCTGGAGTGCACCAAAGTACATGCATGACAATATAAGGGAGAAAGTAGATAGACTGGGGTCCTGATTAGCAGGATCCCAGTCAGACTAGTCAAAAACAGTGAGGCATCAAGCAAAAAGTGGGAGTAACCATGCAGTCAGATCCTACCTTCCTACAGTCTTAAGTGCAGAAGGCTTAACTATTTTGTATAGCATGCTAAAAAATACTTGCTATAATTCTTCCAAAGCTTCACCCTGACAGCATCTTTTTCCAGATCGCGAAGGAGGGAGACACCCTTTGATCTTCTGGATCGCACAGAGCTCCATACCATTTCACAACCTCTTTCTGTAAGGAAGAAGAGTAAAGACTTATTTCAGTGGCAATGTCAGTTTCCACTTCCCAAGATGAGTCGTGGCCCACGATAACAGCTGGAGATACTTAAGCTTTGAGAGTCTCCCATTGCTAATTCCTGATAAGTCAGACCAAGCATTTAAGCGGTTACCAACCAGCAGGTCGCCCCATTTTTCTATCCCTGCCTCTGTGAACGGATTAGAAAGAGCATCCTGTAAACACACAGGAGTACCAGGAATCCCAGATGGGGGCCAGTTCTAAATAGTAGGGAATCCCCCATTTTGACCTCAGATTAGACCAGATTTTGGCCGCAGATGCTAAACACTTTAGCCTCACCTTATTAAAAAAAAAACTTCAGGTTCCCAGACTTCGAGAAACCCTGCTGAGGTTCCACTAGCCCTGACATCGCCAACCACATGAAACACACAAAAGGTGATGGCAGGTTGCTTTCAATAAATCTGACCACTGGCAATCGCTCCGGTAGCACTCCAACCCATTGTTCTTTTGCTCACCATGCCACCTCAGTTGGCCCTGCTCCTCATGGGAACAGTCCAGCCCAGCACTGGTATCGCCCGAGTTATGGGCTCTTCAGCCGAATACAGCTTGGTTCCAGTGACACAGTGAGCGCGGGACCCACATCTCGGCATACCCGTACCACTTAGGGCAGTACATGAAACACACAAAAGGTGATGAGAGGCTGCTTGCAATAAGTCTAACCACTGGCAATAGCTTGGTTTAGCACTGCAACCCATCGTTCTTTTGCTCACCATGCTGGACAAAATCGGTCCTGGGTTGCTTGTCTTCCGGTTCAAAGAGGACCTGGCTTGGCAGTTTGGGCTGGACTGTTTCCACGAGTAGCAGGCTCAAGATTGATTTGAGCAAAAGAACGATGAGTTAGAGTGCTACCCCGAGCGATTGCCAGTGGTTAGACTTATTGCAAGCAGCCTTCCATCACCTTTTGTGCGTTTCATCACAAACCACGTGCCACCTCTATATGTTCTGGAGGGTTCACTGAGCAAAGACCTTATTGCTTAAAATTGGAATGCCAGGCAATACAGATGGAGATCAAGCAGCTGTAGGCCCCCGTTTTCCAGCTTCCTACAAAGTTTCTTCCAGGCTATTCCTGCTCCTTTTGCTGCCGATATGAAACTGTTCAGGTCCGATTGTATGTCCTGCAGTACTTTATCATCAAATGCCAGAGGAATGTTGTTAAATAAAAGTGACTTTTTATTTAACAACATTCCTCTGGCATGTTGTTAAATAAAAAGTCACTTTAGGGAAGATGCGCCTCTTGATTACATTCACTCTACCATAAATGGTTAGTGGAAGGTTCTGCCATTTCTTAATTACTTTTTTAACCTCCTTACTAACCCTCTCTAAATTATACTTAGAAATCAGATCAATGTTATGGTTTATCGAGATGCCTAGATACCTCAACTCGTCCTTCACGAGCTCAGAATGCGAGGACTGATTCCATACAATAATCCCAGTTTTGTCTGTGTTTATGTTATACCCTGAAAAATTGTAGAATTTAATGGCCAGATTTTCAAATCTCTGGAGCGCGACCTGGGGATCAGTGGTATAAAGTATGAGGTCATTGGCAAAGAGGACCAATTTCTTTGTGAACCCTAGTACCTTAAACGGTGGATTTATCTAATCGGCCCTTACTAGGGAGCTACTCAGTATAAAAGATTAAAAAGGAGAGGAGACAGGGACACCCTTGCCGAGTACCTCTTTAAAAAGTTATTCTGTTTGACATTCACCAGTATTTTAGCAAAACAATCATTATTCAGGGTTTTAACAGCATCTATGAAAGAGACCTTGGCATACTAAATGTTTGCAGGCAGGCTGATAAATTACCCCGTTAAACTTGGTCAAAAGCTTTAGCTGCATCAAACGTGTTTTTTGCAAGTGTGGCCCCATAATTTATTGCTAGATCAATAGAATCAATCAGTGTATGTGTTAAATCTTGCAAATGCCTACCTTGTATAAAGCCTTGTTGATGACTATGTATTATTTCTCCTATTGCCCTGCTAGTCTCCCAGCCAGGATTGCTGCAAAGATGTTATCGTCTGTATTTAATGAAGAGATAGGACAGTAGAACTCACAGAGCTGTGGATCTTTATTTGACTTTAATATAACTACTATGGTTGCCTCACTCCAAGTTACTGGATATTTCGTACCTTCTGTGAAAATGTTATTTTAGTGAACTCAAAACTGAGCTCACTGCTGTACCCATGAGCTTAGCTAGTTCCCCTCGTATAACATGCGGACCTACTGCTTTCCTATTTTAAATTTTAGCAAGAGTAGGTGACATCCTTCTAACCACTCTTTAACAGCATTCTCACATACCAAACTTGTATCTTTATAAAGACCTTCATAAAACGTTTGAAGATGTACAAAGGACATCCTTAGGCCACAAGACCTCGCTGTCTGTCTGTATGATGTAAATGGATTGCACCTCATTTCATACTGATCTCGTTTCTGATTTCCAAGACAGATAATTCCCCAACTTTCTCCCCATATTCAAAGTGCCGGAAGCCACTAGCCTCCCATTTCTCCCTTATTTTCCCCTCTAGTAAATGCCTGGATTTCTGTTTGACTGCTTCTAGTTCCAAGCCAAGGTGGGAGCAATTACTAGCTCAGTGTCGGTACCTAAGTAATATCTCGAGCCGCTTCATCTGATTCTGCAATGTCACCACTTGCTTCCTTTTCCTACCTTCAAGTTCCGATGACCATTTAGTGATCACTCAACGTATATAAGTCTTGAAAGCATTCCAAACTACTTTCAAGGAGCAGCTTGCTAGATTATACCTAAAGAACTCATATGTATTCGTCCGTACCACGTGATTAAAGTCCCTGTTCTACGTAGCCGCCTCTCGAGAGACCAGATCCTCTTTGGCAGGCTCCCTCCCACATCCAAGTGAATCAACACTGAGTTGTGGTCCAATAAAAACCCTGGTAAGTGCTTTATATCCTTTATTAGCTGCAGGCATCTTTGGTCCATAAAGTAATGTACCAGTAATCTATTCATTGTCTGTGCCTATGTTTCTTGCTATAAAAGGAATATTCTCTCCGGTCTCTCATCCTCTCTTGCCAAACATCCCTGAGCCCCAAGTCTAACGCCTGGAATTAAACTGATCTAGCGAAATATTCATTAAGACATTGCAGTCGTCCCTCCCCTAAAATACTTGGGGAGTTGTTCTCTGGTAATTTATGGAAAAGCACTCTCAAAAGTTCTAGATCCCCTACCTTGGGCCTATAAAACCTGGCACACGTCAAATGGATTATGCCAAGAATGATTACAGCATTAGCCCAACTTCGCCTGTCATCTGCCTCACACTTCAAAACTTGAATACCTGTGTAGCTCTTATTAAAATTGCAACTCCTTTGGTTATACACATTTGTGTTGTGCATATTGTTGCCTGAATCCACCCTTGTTGTGCTATTATTGACCTCAGCTCAAATACAATTAGATGTGTTTCCTGTAAACTAATCAGGAGCTGCAAAATTGCCCTTTGCTTTTTCCTTGATCGCATCCCATTTATGTTCCATGATAAACATTTAACAAAACTTCTCTTCATCATTCCTTATAGTTGACTGCCCTTTATCCCAGCCCTTGCTTAGAATCCATCCTGCGCTGCTTTACTTAGTGACAAGACCCCTTTTTTTTTTCTTTTTATCCCTGATGCTCCCCACCCAAAGTGAACACGCCCTGAGGAACCCTCCATAATGTTGACTGGCCAAAAGGCCTTTTGAGTGTGCTCTCCATCCTTTCCTCAACTTAACCACAAAACTTATATTGAACTGAACCAAAGTAAGTCGACTAACATCCTCCCCATCTCCCCCCACCCCAATGTATAGCTGTGTCTACCCCAACATCATCAAGCGATTTTTCCTGCCCAGGGGATTTTGCCTACCTTATTTTCCATATTAAGTTCTCTGCTTCTTCCTCATTTTTCGCGAAATACGTCTTGTTATTCCACATTGTCTTTAAAATAGCAGGTAACTTTAGTCGCACTCTGGTCCCCCATACTATTTAAAATACACATTTTATTCTCTAGGACCTACTGCCTCTCCTCGGTTACATGGCATAAGTCAGATTTTATTGAGCAAGTAAAACTCAAATACTGTCAGGTAAGTGTGAAAGTTTGCCAGGATTTTTCTAGGCTTCCCTCTTTTTGAGTTTAAATGAATAGGGTTCCTGTGCACTCTTTGAATTTCTGAGTTGAGGTCACCCTGGAAACCGCCCTGAAAAAGGCCCTCTCTAATCATTTTCATGACAAACGTTTTAGTATCGACCTCCTTCCACTCCTCCTGGGACATTTGTAATCTTAATATTAATATTATTTCCTCTTGCCTGATCTTCCAGGGTTGCCTGATTAACTACATCCTGTGCTATAAGGGAAGCCAACTCTTTTGCGTGTTTTCTAACTCTACTGTGGTCTTGGCCAAAATGTCCTGTAACGCGGTAGCCCAAAAAGCTAATTTATCAATTTTATCTGCTGACTTCTGGCAGGTATCCTGGATTTTCCTCTGATTCCCTTCTGATATAGTAAACCTGCTCTTCATCTACTTAGTTAATTCTAATATTATGGCCTCCAAGCTATGACCTGCTATTGGCAGAGGATCTAAGGGGTTAAGGCCCACCACCAGCAGGGCTACCAGAGCTGACAGTGGAGAGGACACAGCTTCAGGTTGGCTTTGTTCCGCAGGAAGCACTTTTTATCTACAGAGGGCGCTAGACACTCTGTTGTAGCTTCTCCTTCCATATCTCCTAGTAACAAATACCTATTAGATAGGGAGACTAGAGAATACATTTCACTCCTAACCTTTACCAGAGGGGGCTTAGATATAGTGTCCATGGGGGCTAGGCTAACTGCCAGAACCGGTGATATTACAGGTAATGCTGCTTGACCCTGTGTATGTTGAAAACTGCACAGCTCTCTCTCCGCCATGGCAAGATTGCCGGTAGAGGGTCTGATAAAGGACCTTAGCTATGGGTAGCTTTCAAAGTTTTGGGGGATATGTTGCTTCTGCCCTCTTGTTTGGAATTGGACCTAACCCCCCCCTCCTAGACCTAGCTTTAATGTTGCAATTGAGAATGTCTTGTAAAGTACCTTTCAATTTTGTAAAAAGAGCCTCCTACGCTCTTTACTTTGAGGGTGCGATTGAAGTACCTCTGTTGTTGCTATGGTTGTGGGTTTTCCCAGTTTCAACGCGCTAGACCTCAATTGATATCTGCTGACCATTCTCTGTCTTTCAAAGCCAGCCTCTTTAGGGCCGCATTTTGCAGATGATAGAGATGTTGCCGAATTTACTTGCGCATATTTACAAGCCTTATCCAAGTCAGGCGGGTCATTTAAGATAGAGACTTCTTCTCCTCCCCTATGCCCCCCCCCGACATTCGATTATTTTTATTCAAAATACTAATCTTATTTAAAATTAGGAGAAAGCTGTTACCTTCATCCTCATTTACTTTATCCTTGCTAACTCATACTCCTGCTCTGGGGAAGAAACAGGACACCACCACCTGCTGTGGGGGTCCTCTCTGATTGCCACACACCTGCAAAAAGGTTGTTTCCCAACAACATCCCACTGTGTCCGTAAATATCATTCAGGGACAGAGGGAGTATCAGTAAGTGTGCGGGGTAATTACTGCATTTCTCTACTTTTCGTTATCGTATAGAGGGAGAGAGAGACGCGGCAAACGCCTAGCCGGCCACCAAGTTCCTCCACCCGTCCTGTATCGCCCCACCTTCTTGACATGCCTCATACACCGCACCCCTCCCGGAGGACTACTTGTCCATCCTGCGAGGGGAAGTTCTGGCTCTCTTGAAAAAGGGAGCTAAAGAGAGGGTGCCGGCATCAGAAGACAGGACTGATTGTTATTCCCGTTGTTTCTTGGTGCCAAAGAAGGACGGAGCCCTCCCCTCTATCCACAACCTAATCAAAATACTAATCTTATTTAAAATTAGGGGAAAGCTGTTACCTTCATCCTCATTCACTTTATCCTTGCTAACTTTTACTCCTGCTCTGGTGAAGAAACAGGACCGCACCGCCAACTTCCCTGGTCTCTCTCCTCCTTCAGGGCCGGGTTCTAACTGCACTCGACTAGTGCGGTCACTGCTGCAGAAGCCTCGGAAGGCGATCCTCTAAACTGCCTCCCTGTCCTTCCGTACCACCACTACCGCTGCGGTCTCAGCCACCCAACTCCAAGCTGCTGCTGTGGCACCATGGGGGAGGGGGTCCTCTTTGCCTGCCACACACCTGCAAAGCGGTTGTTTCTCAACAACATCCCACTGTGTCTATAAGTATCATTAAGGGACAGAGGGAGTATCAGTAAGTGTCCAGGGGGAATTACTGCATTTCCCTACTTTTCGTTATTGTATAGAGGGAGAGAGAGCTGCGGCTGACGCCTAGCCGGCCACCAAGTTCCTCCGCCCGTCATGTATCTCCCCACCCTTCTTGACATGCCTCATACATCGCAACCTCCCGGAGGACTACTTGTCTATCCTGCGAAGGGAAGTTCTGGCTCTCTTGGACAAGGGAGCTATAGAGAGGGTGCCGGCATCAGAAGACAGGACTGATTATTATTCCCATTACTTCTTGGTGCCAAAGAGGGACGGAGCCCTCCCCTCTATCCACAACCTTCACCCCTCGAATTTCTTCCTCCGTAAGGACAAGTTCAGCATGCTCACCCTAGCCTAAGTTCTGTCTGCCCTGGGCCCAGGATACTGGATGGTAGCGTTGGACATGCAGGATGCTTATTTCCTCATTCCTGTCTTGTAGTTCCGCATGCATTACCTGTGGTTTCAGGTAGGCCACGAGCAATTTCAGTTCTCAGTACTCACCTTAGGCCTTACCAGTGCTCTTTGGTTGTTCACAAACGTGATGGTGGTGGTCACTGCACATCTCCAGAGGCTGGCAATACCAGTCTTCCCATACATCGATGACTAGTTGCTAAAGGTGGCCTCACCGCATACAGTCGTGAAACACTTCCAATTGATGATGGTCGACCTGTTGGCGTTGTTGGATTTTCCAAAAACGTTCTAAAGTCACACCTCACTCCTCCGCAGAGGCCCCCTTTCATTAGAGACAATTTACGCATGGTACTTTTCCGAGCAATCCTTCTGCTTCAGCAAGTTGAGGTTATTCGCGCTGTGATCCTGATGTTTTAACCTGGGTCTCAGTGAGAGCAGCTCTGAGTTCTTGGCCTCCTGCATCCTGTTTTTAGACCACGCCAGGTGGCACATACAGGCTCTGCAATGGGATCTGAAGTCTCAGTGGGCTCCTCACCAAGGAAACCTGTCAGATAACATCCAGGTGTTGCAGGAGACTGCAAAAGTCCTGCAGTGGAGGCTGCTAATTCGCAATTGGACCAGAGACTTCACCCTTTCCCAACCCCTCCCAGATGCATTGTTGCTGGGTTGGGGGAGGCTACCTGGGAGGGGTGGAAATCAGAAGACCCTGGTCTTCGGCAGAAGCCTATCTCGACATCATCTTGTTGGAGCTGCGAGCAATTTGCTTGCCACTGAAAATGTTCCTCCCATCCATCAAGTGGGAACGGTTTCAGGTTCTCCCAGATAACACTATTGCCATGTGGTACTGCAAAAATACAGGGCGGAATGTGGTTGTGTGTCCCATGCCATTTATTGATTCTGCTTTGCCCCTTTGCAAGTAGCTGAATCGTCTGGGCATCTCCCTGGATATACAACACCCGGCCGTATCTTTAAGGGCCAGGGCGAATTAACTCCGCCGAAGTAGTCTAGCAGGTTATGAATGCCCGCTGCACAGGGCATCTTCAATCAATGGGGAGGAAAACCCTGGGGAGGATTTTTTCGCCATCGCGGAGAACGTGCAGTGTCAAGTTTCTGTACGTTGGAGTGCTAAGGCAGCTTTCGCGTGGAGATGCTTTTCGCTTAGATTGGAGCTCGGGACACCTGAATACCTTCCTGCCTCTGCCTCTACCTCTCCTGCCCAGAGTTCGGAGTTCCGAAGAAGATCAGGAAAGACCGGACCCAAGTCATCCTAATTGCTCTAGACTGGGTGAGGAGAGAGTGGTACCCGAAACCTCTCACCATGAACATCCATCCTTCGATCTGGCTGCCCATTCAGGAGGACCTCCTCTCGCAGCAGGGGAGAATCCAGAGCAACTTACACCTCCATATGTGGAAATTGAGTGGCGACAGTTGATGTAATTTGAGCTTCCTCCCAAAGTAGTAAATGTCATCTTAGTAACCAGATGTCCCTCCACTAAAACAATGTATGCAGGATGCTGGGAGAGATTTGTTTCCTGTTCCTCTTGAAATGTCCAGCTTTTGCTGGCACAGTTGATTTACATATTGTTGTTTTGTCTTTATCTAGCCCATAAGGCCCTGCTTTGGCTACAGGTAGAAGTTATCTTTCAGACCTTTCGGCCTTCCTACACATACTTACCTGATCAGCCATCTTTATTTAAATTACCTGTTGTGATGCATTTTTTTGAAAGGGCTGACCCATGTGTTCCTGCCACAACCATTTGTGGTACCTTTAATTTGGTTCTCACCTTCCTTAATGTGTGCCCCATTTGAATCTGTGCACACCTACTCTTTGAGCCTGCTCACGCTAAAGACGGCCTTCTTCATAGTGATCCCGGCAGCTCGTCGTGCAAGTGAATTGCAGATGCTGTCTGTCCAGCAGCTGTATACCACATTCTTCTTCGACAAGCTGGTTCTCATGACAAAAGCTGTATTTCTCCCAAACGTTACTGCGCTTTCCATGTCGGGCAGTCTATCACCCTGCCAGCTTTCTTTGCCTCATCTCATAAATCTACAGAAGATGAAAGACTTAATTGCACCAAAGAACATCGGGTGGACAATCCGCTCTTTATAGGATTCTCTGGGGCAAAAAGTGGGAAAGCTGTACAAAAAAATAACCATTTTCAAATGTATTGTCTTGTGTATCAAAATCTATTATGGACTTGCAGAGCGCCTCCAGAAAGGCCTACATGCTCATTTCACAACAGCAAAGGCTACTACTACCGCGCTGGTGCGTGGTGTGCCAATTTTGGACATTGTCCAGGTAGCTATGTGGGCATCACTCCACAAGTTCACACAGCACTACCGGTTGGATAGCTAGTCTGGCAGGAGAGGCATTTTCTGAACCATTCCACAGACCCACCACCTGGGAGAGATACTGCTTTGGTATCTGTTAACAAGGTGAGGAATCTGTGGTTTGAAGTATCAATCAAGAAAACAAGTTACTTACCTTCATTAAGACTCTTTCTGGTGGATTCTCTAACTGCAGATTCCTCACTGACCCACTCTCCTCCTCATTCCGTGGAATAGATTCTTTCAGTCCATATTAATAAGATTCCAGTCTAAAGTTCTGATGGATACATCTGCCTGTGGATTCCTCACCTTATGAATATCCCATGCGCCAGCATTCCGCGGAAATTTTTCCTAGCTCTCCACGCCGACGAGGTTGTCACGAAGCCATGGCTCCGCACGCGGCACCGCATGACGTCACTGGAGCCATAAGAGGACCACGTCGGCGTGATGACGTCAGTTCCCTTTTTTCCGCGCTGTCGACGCTAACGGTTTTTTCTGGGACTCTCCATACTTTCGACTGGATACTTTGTATTTTGGATTGCATCTTTCTCTCTTTTGGCATGTCTGCCCCGAGGAAGTCTGGCTTTAAGCCCTGTAAGGAATGCGGAGGACATATGTCTATTACGGACCCGCATGAAGACTGTCTTTGGTGTTTGTCGTTTGACCATGACGTCGTGGGCTGTTCTTCCTGCAGGAAGATGAACCCGAAGGCTCTGAAGGAGCGGGAGGCCAAGCTGTATATGGCCAAGGCAAGAAAAGAAAAAAGGGGTCGAAAAAGGTCCAAGTCTTCGACTTCGCATGACTCCAAGAGAAGGCATAAGAAGAAGAAGAGACATGCTTCTCGACGCCGATCAACAAAGGCTGTGGTTTCGAGATCGCCTTCTCCGACACCTCGACGTCGAGTTAAGGACTTTATCTCTCCTTCTCCATCGGCGTCTCCTCAGGCGACTCCGGTTCATTCCCCGTCATACCAAGGGACTCCGGAGCGTTCTCCGGCGCCGAGATTCTCTCCGGCTTCAGAGGAGGTGTCGAATCCGGCTGATACTGAGGTGCCTTCGGCTCCTGCGGCTCCAGCGGCTCCGTTTCCAGAGGTGCCTCGTATGGATCTCGAGCCGGACCAACTTCCTCAGTTCCCGGCCCCGGGTTCAGATCCGTCGCGTTTTCTCAACGCTATGTATGGCGTGTTCGCCAGGGCCTCATACCCCTCTGGTGCACCTTCGGGTCCCATGGGTCCTATGGCATTTAATTTGGGTGTGCCTCAGCAGTATCCACAGGCCCCCTTTGTGCCCTTCATGCCAGTGACGTCGTCATGGCATTTTCCGGCTCCGAGGATGTCAACGCCGTATGGGGAATCCCCGGCTCCATCTCGGGAAGCTTCACGGATTCGATCGGCGCCGGTTACGGCGATGGATCCTCTTTCGACGCCGCTCCCGGAGTCATCGACACCGCGTGTGGTGCCGTCGACGCCGCTGCCGAAGATGCGCTCGAGGAGAGAGGCGCAGAGGTTGTTGGAAGAGGAGCGGTACCAGTTGGAAGAGAGGGAGGAAGGAGAACTGTATGACACAGAGGATGTGTTTGAGGACTTGTGTGAGGCAAGTGGACTTGATGTTTCTCCTGAGTGGGACTTTGTTTCTCAGAAGGCTTCCCCCTCGAAGGAGGTTGTTCCGTACCATTCTGTGATCAGGAAGGCTGCGGAACTTTTAGATTTGCAGCTTCCTATGGCTGAGTATAAGCCTAATCTTCTTACGGAGGTACTCCACTCTCCATCCTCGGTGGTTGAACCACTCTTACCCTTTAATGATGCTCTGACTGAGCCGATACTTGATGTTTGGCGCAACCCTCTTTCTGCACCTGCGGTTTCAAGGCCAGTGTCCAGAAGGTACAGGCCTGCTCCTGGAGATCCAGTTTTCCTTTCCTCTCACCCCTCTCCTGAGAGCTTGGTGGTACAGGCTTCGTGCTCGAAGCAGTCTACAGGGGCTTTTCCGCAAGCTCCCGCCGACAGGGATTCCAAGAAAATGGAACAATCTGCGAAGAAGATTTTTTCTTCAGCTAGCATTGCACTGAAATCTACCAACGCAACTTGTCTCTTGGGTAGATATATTCATGCCTTAATGGACTCTGCCAAACAGCTTCTTCCCAAGTTGTCGGAGGAAGATAGGGGAAATCTGAGTGAGGTGTTAGCGGACTCTCAGGCTGCAGCTCGCTAGGTCATCCAGTCTGGCTTGGACACGGCGGACTCTGTTGCCAGAGTGATGGGTTCGTCCTTTGCAACAAGAAGACATGCGTGGTTGAGGTCTTCTGGATTCTCTCCCGATGTGCAGGCTGCCCTTCTCGATCTGCCTTTTGATGGGTCTAGACTTTTCGGAGTAAAGGCTGATTCCGCCTTGCAAAGATTTAAGGACAGTAAGGCCACGGCTAAATCTTTGGGTCTGCTAGCGCAATCGAGAGGTTATGGTTATAAGAGATACAGAGGCTTCGGGAGGTCTTCCTTTCGGAGCTACAGCAGCAGCAGCAACAACAAAACCCCTTGTATAGGTCCTATAGGGGTAAGGGCAGAGGTCGCCAATGTGGAGCCGGTCGCCATCTCTCCTCCTCTACCTCCCCAGCCCCTCCTGGGAATGTGGGGAAGCAGCCCTAGATCCGCCATCCCGGATCATGTAGGTCCTGTGGGAGGCCGGCTTACCCATTTCCTACGAGATTGGAAATTGATCACTTCGGATCTTTGGGTTCTAGATCTCGTAGAGAATGGGTACGCCCTTCCCTTCAGGGAATTCTCTCCTCCTTACCCTCCTTGCCAGGGGTTTTGCACGGAGGATCATTTTCTTCTCCTTCAAAAGGAAGTTATTGCCCTGTTACAAAAAGGTGCGATAGAGGTGGTTCCAGAGCAGGAAAGGGGTCAGGGATGCTACTCCCGGTATTTCCTGATCCCCAAAAAGGATGGCAGGTTACGTCCGATCCTGGACCTCAGGATCTTGAATTTTTTCCTGAGGCAGGAGAAATTCAAGATGCTGACCCTTGCTCAGGTTCTTCTGGCGCTGCAGCAAGAGGACTGGATGGTGTCGATCGACTTGCAGGATGCGTATTTTCATAGCCCCATTCTGAAGTCGCACAGGAAGTATCTCCGTTTCACGGTTGGGTCGCAGCACTACCAGTTTGCGGTCCTCCCGTTTGGTCTTACTACTGCACCTCGAGTCTTCACAAAGGTGATGGCGGTGGTGGCAGCTCATCTCAGGAGGTCGGGGATTCCTGTTTTCCCCTACCTGGACGACTGGCTGCTCAAAGCGGAGTCGCCGGAGATGGTGCTTCATCATCTGCGGCTAACATCTCAACTGTTGTTCAACTTGGGTTTTTCAATCAATGTGCCCAAATCTCACCTGGTGCCCTCTCAGCGCAACCTGTTCATAGGGGCAGTACTGGACACTACTGTGTGTCGAGCATTTCCTCCTCCACAAAGAATTCTCGACATTCAGGAGATGATCCCTTTATTCCACAATGGAGCGGTTGTTCCAGTTCTGAAGGTCCTACGCATGCTCGGTCTGTTCGCCTCCTGCATTCTGTTGGTCAACCATGCACGCTGGCACATGAGGGCGCTCCAGTGGTGTCTCCGCAGGCAGTGGTATCAGCACAACCGAGATCTCAGGGAGTCTGTCAGGATCTCCAGAGAAGCTGCGGCGGATCTGTCTTGGTGTAGCGTGGAGGGCAATCTGTCTCAAGGAAAGCCCTTTCATCTTCCTCCATCTGTGGCCACAGTGATAACGGATGCCTCTACCCTAGGGTGGGGTGCTCATCTGGGGGATCTGGAGATCAAGGGTCTTTGGTCTCCAGAGGAAAGATTGTCTCATATCAATCTTCTGGAATTGCGGGCGATACGTTTGGCGCTCAAGGCCTTTCTCCCTTCCCTTCGCGGTCAGTCGGTTCAAGTCCTGACGGACAACACTGCCGCGATGTGGTATGTCAACAAGCAGGAAGGAGTGGGGTCGTACCGTCTCTGCAGAGAGGCGTTGCGACTTTGGTCCTGGGCTCAGGACCATCGGATTTGCGTGATGGCAAATCATCTGGCCAGGGTGCTAAACGTGCGTGCGGACAGTCTCAGTCGGCAGTTCTCCGCCGACCACGAGTGGAGGCTTCATTCGGAGGTAGTTCGGCACATCTTCCGGACGTGGGGGACTCCTCGGGTGGACCTGTTTGCTACTCTCGAACGCGCACTGCCCGTCATTCAGCAGTCTCCAGTTTCCGTTGCAGGGGGCGTTGGGGGACGCGTTTCAGTGGAGTTGGAGCTCACAACTCCTTTATGCGTTTTCTCCCATACTCTTGATTCCTCGGGTTCTGAGGAAGATTCGCCAAGACCGGGCCCAAGTCATATTGATCGCCCCGGATTGGCCAAGAAGGGTGTGGTACACAGACCTTCTTCACCTTTCGTCGCACCCTCCGCTCCGTCTCCCTCTCAGGGTAGACCTCCTCTCGCAGTCGGAGGGGCAGGTTCTTCACCCCCACCTCCAGAGCCTGCACCTTCATGCCTGGAGATTGAACGGGGCAACCTGAATTCATTTTCTCTCCCGCCTGACGTGGTGGATGTTATTTTATCGGCCAGGCGACACTCCACCAAGTCCATCTACTCCTACAGGTGGTCGAAATTTGTTAAGTGGTGCGGAGAGAAGTCTATTGATCCCTTGAAAGCTCATCTTTCTGATGTTCTTTGTTTTTCGCTTCATTTGGCCCAGCAGGGTTCTGCTGTAGCCACTGTTAAAGGATACTTGTCGGCTTTATCGGCATTTCTCTGTCTGCCTGATCAGCCGTCTCTTTTTAAGTCTCCAATAGTTTTAAGGTTCATTAAGGGGCTTACTAACATGTTCCCGCCCACTCCTTTTATTATGCCCCAGTGGGATTTAAATTTAGTGTTAACTTTTTTAATGGGTTCCACGTTTGAACCTATGCATAGCTGTCCTTTAAGACTGCTGACTTTCAAAACGGTCTTTCTTGTGGCTATCACTTCAGCTAGGAGGGTGAGTGAGCTTCAAGCTTTGAGTTCAAAGCCCCCGTTTTTGACCATACATGCTGAACGGATGGTACTCAGGACCAGGGCTGCTTTTCTGCCTAAGGTTGTAACTCCCTTCCATCTAGGGCAGTTCCATTACCCTTCCTACTTTCTATCCTCCCCCTCACCCTTCCAAGGAGGAGGAAAGGCTGCACCGTTTGGATCCCAAGAGGGCAATTAGTTTCTATCTTGATAGAACAAAGGACTTCCGTCAGGATGATCAGCTCTTTGTGGGCTATGTTGGTCGTATGAAGGGCAAGGCGATGCACAAGCGCACTTTATCCAGGTGGATCATCTTGTGCATCAAGATCTGCTACGCTCTGGCTGGTAAGGAGCCTCCTGTAGGCATTAGAGCTCACTTTACCAGGGCTAAATCGTCTACGTCTGCTTTGTCCAGGGGTGTTCCTGTGTTGGACATCTGTAAGGCGGCAACTTGGGCCTCCCTCCACACTTTCGCGAAGCATTACTGCTTGGACTCCGAAGTGAGGAGGGATGGCCATTTTGTGCGCTCGGTTTTGCAGGACTTTTTGGTATAGAAGGGTGGCCACCCTCCTCCGGGAGAGGGACTGCTGTGGGATTCTATTCATAAGGTGAGGAATCCACAGGCAGATGTATCCATCAGAAGAACAAGTTACTTACCTTCGGTAACGCTTTTTCTGGTGGATACAGTATCTGCCTGTGAATTCCTCACTGACCCACCCGCCTCCCCGTTGTCCACCCTTTTATACCTTAAAAGAGGTATTAGTTAATATGTTATTTCATATTGTCATTATGTATTGCCTCTATTTGCCTTTGTGTAGGCTTATAGGAAATGCTTGCTTTATTTTGCTTTCCTTTTTTCACTTTACACTGTGTTTATTTGTGTGAATACTGTTTACTATGTATGCATTGTCTCTTGGTCGGTCCGCCCGTTTGCCTCGGTGGCACGGAAAAAATGGGTGGAACTGACGTCATCACGCCGACGTGGTCCTCTTATGGCTCCAGTGACATCATGCGGTGCCGCGTGCGGAGCCATGGCTTCGTGACAACCTCGTCGGCGTGGAGAGCTAGGAAAAATTTCCGCGGAATGCTGGCGCAGGGGATATTCATGAGGTGAGGAATCCACAGGCAGATACTGTATCCACCAGAAAAAGCGTTACCGAAGGTAAGTAACTTGTTCATCTGAACACTGGCACAATCTGGCACGCCCAATGGCACGGACAAAGATCAGAAATAAACTGCTGTAAGTGTGCGGAGGTGACGACTATGAAGGGATCCCGGCATCTCAGACCCGAAATAACGTTGCACAACGCCACTATCGACGTGCAAGTGAATTGCTGAGAAAATTCTCCGGATCCAGTCTGGTGCCTGGGGGTATTCACAAGGTGAGGAATCTGCGGTTAGATAGAGTTTCCACCAGAAAGAGTGTTACCGAAGGTAAGTAACTTGTTCGTATTGTGTGTCAAGACCCAGAAGTATTGCAGTGGCTGCTGCATTGCAGAGATACACTATTCTTATAGGATAAACATAATATTTCCATGACAAAAGTTATGGTTTCTAGAAATTAGTGGAAAAAATTCATAGAATGGCTTGTGGCCACATCTGGATTGATGGTGCAGGATTTTTGCAGACTGAATATGCAAACATCTTTGCTTTCCTCTTTCTCATTCCCCGGTATCGGTGTCAAGAAGAAAAAGGTGGCACTGAAAACTGCAACAAGGAATGTGTGTAAATTGCTAATGTATCAGATGGACTATTTTAGCTTGAGTAAAAATAACATTTGGAAGTGGCTTGCTGTCTTCAAACTCCTTTGCAGCTGAAGGTCTAGACTATTTCAGTCAGGTCATCATATGATACATTTTAATTAAATATTCTGGGCACAAAAGGAGGTGGATGAAGAAAGATTTATAATGCAGTATTTTAAGCAGTGACCAAAAAAAGCTTGGAATGTTTATTGCAGATTAAAATTCAGCACGGTCAGTGGCAGATTTTCCAGATACTCTTGTGCTTCTTAATAAACGAAAATCAACTACTTGGTCTTCAATAATGCTACGAAAAATCATTGTGCAATAGTAACATTTTAATAGAACTTCTGAAATATAATCAGGGAAAACATTAAATCTGTGACAGTTTCCCCTTTAACTTAGGCCCAAAGATGTATCCAGATCATATTTTGGAAGAAGAGTAACAGAATCAAGATTAACTGGAGACTGTATGGGCCGAGATTATGAAGTAGTTCCCGTATAAATCAGAACTCTGTGCAGTTGGTTCATCTTCACCAGATATCCAGGCAACCTGCTATACAGTGAGCTCTGGAAGAATTCTCTACAGTACTGATTTCCTGGTACAGTCGCCCTCCAATATTCAACAGCTTGGTTTGCTTTCAATTATTATTTGTCTGAAAGCTGGGAATCGTTTTTTTAACACAGCAATATTTAAGACACATTTAGATGGATTTTTCATTGTGAACCCTTGTCAGAATGCAGTCTACATCAGAAAGGTTTCTGAGTAACAGCTGCAGGCCTGTGTGACATCATTTCCAGAAGTGGCAAAGCTATCCATAAACGTGCCAGCTTGCACCAGTGGCATTAGTTCCATTGTTTCCGGATGTGGAGCTTACCTAGCTTTCCATGTCATTTTTTTCTTGTTGTAGAGTATTGTGGTATTTTTTTTTTTTTAGTCAGGTGAAAGACTTGGGTTTTAAACATTACTGGAAGGGTAGCAGAAGATGCTGTGGCAGAACCAAATTAGTTGCTGTTTGTGGTACCTAGGCACCAATCATGAGTCCAGTTCATGCATCCAAAGACCATTTGTGTGAGGCTTTTTATGGCCTCGAGCAGGGAGCCTTTTAAATCCAATTGTAACTCTCACTCTCTACAAAAGCCATTCTCAAAACTATTCACATGAAAAGAAACATAAGTGTTCTTCTTGCTCACACCATTGGGATGAGACAGTAAAAGCAAAAGAACCAAGGCAAAGAAAAGCGTTCAAACTCTTATTTAGGGGTAGACGTTTTTCTGTTTGTAGAAGTGCTTCCAGGGTAACTATTCCTTGTATGGGGTCTGCCTCTGCTTACCACTTTCTGACAAAAATGTAAACAGTAAGCAGACTCCCACAGTGATCCACAGATCGCCTGAAGATGACTGACCCGGACGTAAGACAGACATTCCTGTGTCACAACTATTTTGCCAAGGATCTAGGGAGGTGCAGGGAGTCTAAATACAAATCCACAGTTTTCTTTGTTACCCCACTGAGCAGATTTTGTCAGTTTTCAAAAAACCAAATTCACTAAGCTGGTAGACAAAAGTAACAGAAAATGTGGATTTTTACCATCTTTGCATTTCAGCAAACCTTTTTGCCCATGCATACTCTTCTAAATACAAGCCATTTCCTGATTCTGCAAAAATGCAGTTACCAAAGCTATGTTTCTCCACTCTGGGAGCTTCACAAAAACAAATAAGTACTTTTCAGGATGCCATTCACTATTTCCAAGCCTAAAAAACCTTTTGCATACCTTTAAACATCTCAACAATTATGAAGGGTCGAACTAGCTCCATCATGCAGCACCAGGCCTGTCAGACTCTGCCCTCAATAACTGCTTTTGTCACACATGGTATGGCACTAGTGGCTTCATCACTTACAAAAGCCAGAATCCAACCACAACAGTTTTGGTGCCTGCATCACCAGGATCAGTACCACCCCTAGTTTCAGTGGACCCAGCTTTCTCTATTCCTGTGATGCCAGACACACATGATCTTTCACACAATGATTAGAATAACAGCCAACTATTTGATTGAGGAATGAATGCCTGAATTAAAGATGATTTCAGACCAGAGGTCTTGTCAAGATTTTTTATCCCCTTGGCTCTGACTTTGACATACAGGTTTTCCATGAACCTTCCCGTTGACAAAATAATTATGAAAACAGCAAGGCAGGCAACCTTCCCTCAATTGAGCATTGTAACTTGATGTATAGAATACCAGTGGCATTGTCACTTCACCTGAGGCAGATTCACATTTCTACACCCCTTAAGAGAAACCTGCGGAGGGGCCTGGCCAAGATGACAGACGTGGAGGACTTGTCTCCCGGTCCATCTGTCCCCGCCGCCGATCGGACCTTGCCGCTTGCACTTCTCACATCACAGCGGATGGCCTGAAGCGCCCAGTAACACTAGAGACGACTGGGCACCCAAGACATCCTCCACCTGCACCGCAACCCTCTGCAACAGGACCGAAGCCCACGGTGGTGACAGCTCATGTGGCTGCGCGTTCACAAAATGGCGGCGCCCACGATGTGGCGATATTAAGAGGGGTAGCTCTGTCACACAATATGTACCTGCACTGGCCCTAGACAGCCTCTGTGATGCGGCCGGCCCCCAGTGCCTAGAAAGCCTGCGCTGCGACTGGTTCAGCAGCGAGATGGCGGTGACGTAGAGGAGATGTGGCAGGCTACACACGCAGCCCTGAAACTAGCCTAACTAAATGCGGGTGACCGGGGGATAAGTGAGGGTCCCCGCAGCCCAAGGAACGGCCCCGGGATGCCTACACACAAATAAATAAGAGCTGGGCAGCACTGCGCCCCAGGGACCACATTGCCTGGGCCCGCGCCTCTTGCAATATGCAGTGCCTGGACACCCTTCGCTTCCTTGTGGCCTGCCTAGACCTGTGGGAGACTGCACAATCGCCGAGGGCCCCCACTGCTGCTGTGATCATAGCCTTCGTGAAGAGACTGGGCCCCAGGGGCTGCCCAAATCCCTGGAGCAGCCGACACTGTGGTTGACTTCCCCACTTTCCGGCGGTGAGGGCGACAGAGACCCCTCGGGCTTGCAAGATCTGGAGAGTGCGGCACTGGGGGTTCAACGCAGGGGAGTGGGACCCCTCATGGTTCAGCTGACGACAGAGTGTGCATCTGGGGCCCTGGGGACGCAGCTGGTTGGAGAAGGGGCATATGGACGGAAGCATCCAGCTTAGGAATCACGGGGACCACCCGGGCTGCTGGGGCCTCAGCAAGACAGCCTCTGAGAGGGTGGAGGAAGAAACAGAGGCATTTCCCTGGCAGAGGGGGAGGGTGATTCCAGAGGGAGCCTGTGTGTCTCGAAGGTGCTCCCAGCACTAGCCAGCCAGTCATCTGGAGGACAAAAGCGAAGAGGCGTAAGACACACTTCAAATAGCAGCCGAAGGGAACCCGCGGTCCGGAGGGAACAGCTATGCTGCGTGGGTCGACACCGAGCGGGAGGGCCCAAGCAAGTGGGCCCATCGCAGCAGTACCCCGCAGAGACTACGATGGTTCCCGACTGGGCCCCAGGGTGGGGGGTGGGCAAAGCACACGGACAGGGGCCAAGCAGGGTTCTGGCCCTGGGGAGGCAATGACCCGTGGACCCTGACCTAAGCCATGTAGGTTATCCTGTGTCTATGGTCTATTATTATGGCCTTGCTGTCTGGCTGCACTTCCTGCGCTGCCCTTGCGATTATTAATCTTCATACCACATCTCTTGGGGGACGTGAGTAAACATGACGGCAGCACGAACAAAGAGGAAGCGCACTCTCAAAGACATGTTAATGAAACCCGCTGGGACTCAACCAGGCGACAGATCGCTGACCCCGGCCCAGGAGCCCCTCTCAGATGCCGAGGACGCCAAAGCTCCAGTAGCATGCTCCTTTCTAGAAGCCTTGTTTGCCTCCCTCAGGGATGACCTCCAGACAGTCAAAAAGGATCTATCTCAAGACCTGAAGAAAGTCCGACAAGACCTTGTGGAAGTGGGGGGGACAGGGTCTCCGCGTTGGAAGATCATGAATCCAGCCACGATGAAGAGATAGAACAGTTACAGCAAGAGGTCATCCGGCTTAGGGAGCAGCATATTGACTTACAAGCACATGCGGAGGACCTAGAAAACAGATCACGGTGTAATAACATTCGCATAAGGGGGCTCCAACTAACGCGAAAGGCACATATGTCGGAGGGTATGTCAAAGAACTCTTTCTCCAGATCCTGGGAATAGCGCCTGATGGGGGTATGCACCTCGACAGAGTACACCCGCAAATTCTCGTCCAGCTGACAGTTTGGTCTGTATACATGATTTCCAGCTCAAGAAAAGCATCCTTTGCGAAGCCAGAGAACAACATCCCTTGCAATTGAAAGGGCACACGCTGATGCTTTACCAGGACCTGTTGCCTCTCACGCCACAAGAGAGGAGATTTCCACCCTATGACTGCATATCTCCAGGAACAGGGTGTTTTGTACTCCTGCGCCCACCCATTCCGAATTATCTTCTGGTGGGAAGACAGGTGCACCATATCCGGTCCCTCACAGAGGCCTGTCGTGTGCTGTGCATCGAAGAGTCGGCAGAAGGAGATCAAGCAACCTGCACCCGGGGAAAACAAGTTCAGAAATGTCTTCATTGGCAGAGGGGCAAAGGGCCCTCTAAGGGACTGGGACCAAATCCAGAGACTATCGCCCAGGAGCGCAGAGCGGTGCTCGAGACGCTGTCCGGTGCAGCAGATTGCCTAGAGTTGACAGGAGCACCAAGAAGGCCTCAGAATGCAATTGGTAGTATGGAGGGGCGGGAGGGGACGGGACAGGCAGGAGAGAAACTTTTGGTACCATCTGGACCCTTTAACCCAACTTTCCAGGGGTACATTTCTGGTTCTGGCCAGACTTCAGGTTCTGTAGATGTAATGATTTTGTTCTTGTTTATCGCTGTTGTTTTCCAGGGGGGGCACTCACACCACAATGAGATGCACTACACTTTCAACCTCGGCAGATATAAGTTCGCTGGAGATGATGCCGCACCCAGCGGGAAGTGTAGGGCGCCTTTTTCTGGAGAGCATGTCTTTTTTCTACCCTCACCTATGACCAGCTGAAGGTGATTACCCTTGATGTAAAGGGGCTTAACAACCCTATTAAGCGCCGGGTCTTCCTCTCATACCTGGAGGGGGCTGACCTTTGTCTTCTGCAGGAGACGCACCTGCTCCCTGCTGATTTGCACCGCATGCGGTTGCACGCTTTTCTGCGCCAATTCTTCTCCCTCTAAAACAGCGGCAATGGCCATACTTGTGTCTCGCTCGTTTCGAGGCAAGGTGGGCTCCAAGCTCGCTGAGATCAAGGGGTACCTTTTGGCACACTCCATGAGCGTGGAAGACTACACATTTACTCTGTTTACAGTGTTTGCCCCTAACAAGGGTCAAGAACGATTCTTGAGGCGGGCAGTGGCGGCGGTGATGTCCTCTCAGGACAGACTGGTGCTCCTTTCAGGGAATGGAACCCAATGGTTGCAGGAGATGGGACTGAGGGACCTTTGGCGAGAGCAGCACCCTCAGACTCAAGATTACACATTTTTACTCTCACGCTCATATGCACTCATGGATCACTTTCTGGGTACCAGGGTGCTCCAACTCTCTCAGACACAGAGATAGAGCCACGTTCGCTGTCAGACCATGCAGTGGTGTCCTGTACTCTGGCTTACCCCCCACCCCCGCCAGGCACAACTACCGGACATGGAGACTGGGGGAGACTTTACTACATAGGCGAGAGATGGTGACGAAACTTACCCAAGCAATCACAGATTACTTAGCTATTAACGATACCGCTGGCGTTTCGATCACCACCAGCTGGGAAGCATTGTAAGCAGTCTTTAGGGGGATAAACTTCACCGAGACAAGAGGGACCATCTCAATAAACAAGTACAGGAACTATAACGCATACACAAACGCACAGGTGCTGTGAGGGTTTGGCAGCGCGTGCGCAAATAGTGGGCTGGACAATCATAAAGCCGAATATGCATCATTACGGCTCCGACGTTCCTTTTATGTGGGGGGGACAGATGCAGGAGGCTGCTGGCTAACAGGCTATGTGCGCAATGACGGGACACAGGTGTGGACTCCCTTGTGACTAAAGACGGCACAGCAGTCGTGGGGGTGGCCCTATATCATCTACTTTCCGGGATTTCTAGATAACCTTTATTCAGAGCAACTCCTAGTGCCAGAGACCCCAGACATATACATCAAAGACACACCCACACCGAGACTAAGCAGGTTGATAGTCTGGACTGCCCGATTAGAATAAAGGAGGTTATCTCTGCAGTCGCCCGTCAGAAGCTCCTTAAATCACCAGGACCCGATGGTTTGGCAGCTCTTTTCTATAAGACATTCTGCTCCATGTTCGCCCAGTCTTGACCCATTTTTTTAATTCGATAATGGGACCCGGTACAATTCCACCCTCCATGCTCGATGCCTCCATCGTATCAATTCCGAAACCAGGGAAGGGTAAACAGCTATGCGGGTCGTATCGCCCGATATCTCTCCTCAACATGGACATTAAATTGTTCACTAGCAGCTTGGCTGAGCGTCTGGTGCCCCTCATGCCCTGTCTCGTCGACCCAAATCAAGCGAGCTTCGTGCCACACAGACAATGCAGTGACAATACAAAGCATCTCCTCCATCTGATAAGGCCAAATGCTCCAACAGGGAAATAATGCTTTTGACCATACACACTAAGAAGGTTTTCAACCGAGTCCACTGGCCTTACCTTGAGGCGACGCTGGCTCACTTTATTTTTGGCAATTGCTTTACCGCATGGGTGCTTAGCTATTATAGCTAACCAACGGTTTATTTTACAAGCACTTGGGGGGGGAAAAGGTGCATCAAAGGATCGTATATCTGTTCTTCCATTGGGTTTTTTTTTTTATCCGCCACTCAACATTGAAGCACTGAACAGGAGAAGCTGGCGTCTGATTCAGAAAAAGCCATGTAGTGACTTGGCCAATCTCCCCGCTCATAATAACACCACTACTCTCCAATTAAGTAATCGTTTTTTACCTTTGAGCGAGCTGGAAGACTCCGATTGACTGGTCCCTACTTTTAATGCTGATACACTGAGCATGGTACCCAGAATCCCTACTTATGGCACCATTAGAGTTCTCAGCTGGAACATCGCTGGAGTCCAGAGTAAGCTTATAGACGCTGAATGGCTGAGCATGTTGAAGAACTTTGACATCATCTGTTTGCAGGAAACGTGGGACATAAAGGGATGCTTACATCTAGACGGCTTCATCTCATATTCAGTCCCAGCAACTCGCTCTGCCAGTGGACATGCCAGCAGCGGCCTCATTACCTTAGTAAAATTAGATCATAATTGTAAAGTAGATGTCCTGAAATCTAATTTGAAGACCATTTTGGGCACTCTTTTACTATTTCCTAACAAGTGCAGTTTGTTTCTTATTAACTTTTATAATGCAGTCACACAGAAGAACGAATTAGATGCTGTTACCAGTCTTAAAACATTTATTGATTACTTTTATCAATCAGATCCCCCATTTACCGTGATTATGCTAGCCAGGGATTTTAATTTGCATCCTTGTTATTCATGTTCAAAGTATAGAGATCCAGACTCTGAGTATTCTTCTGTTAATCAGGTTCATTTTAAACATACCCGCTAAGGTGATATTGCTAATATCTCCGAGTTTAATTTAATGAATCTTATGGTTGTTAATCAGGAGAATTCGAATGAGAGAATACCAACATTTAACATTTAAGGGGCGGGGGGCATAGTTCTGCTATTGATTATGTCTTTGTTTCTTGTTGTTTTCTTTCAGCACTTTTAGAATTCAAGGTATTAAGACATAATCTGAGTGACCATAATCCCCTAACAGCCATATTTCACTGGGACAAAAAACCCATGGGAGTAGTATCTTTATATAAGGACCCTATTACCCTAACTGATCAGGGACGAAGGGTGAAGTGGGCTTCTATTGTCCCCACAGTCTTTGTTCAAAACTTGCTTTTCACATGTCAAGTTGATTTTCATTCTTGTCTGTCTGAAGAAGTCAGCTCAGCGCATTTTGAAGTCTTTTTCAAATATTTGCAGGTTTATTAAAATGGCACTCTGTAAAGCTGGTTTGTTATAGGGATTCTGCACACACACAGAGCTATGCACAGGATAATAGGACCTCGGAATATAGTGGTGAGCCAAACATAAACCTTAGCACCTAAAACCCCAACCCAACTAGCCTTAGCGTCCCATTAGCAACAATGTACCAATGATTAGACAACCCAGAACACGGTATCTCTCTCTCTCTCAGGACTCGCAGTAGCAAGAACACCCTTTCGTCACTCACTCATACCTGTCCACAACCGGCGTAAGAAGAGACACTGTATAGGTTAAAATGTTTATTTCAACATACGTGCTCTAAGATACAGTACACGTGACAGTACTATCAGCATAATGCATAAGAATAATATAATCAGCATAGTTACAACTCCATAGAATACTAACGGGAAAGCATTTCATAAAGCAGTGGATAGAGGGCTGAATGACCTTAGCACCCTCCCCGTGCTAATAGCTATTGTATTATAAAAATAGAAGACCTCTGGGCTTTGACAAGCGAACCCCCATACCTCAGTCTCTAGATGCAAAGACTACATCAGCAGACTATCACAGCTCTTCTCTCTGGAAAGGTTTTCTTCAAGTCTCCCTCAAGAGGAAAAACGCAATAATAAAAGCCCACCAATTTCCCCATGGCAGCTGTACATAGTGTTATGTCTAGGTGCGAGGGACTGGCCATATCAGCAGGAACCAGGGACGTGTTATTCGACCTTGTAACTGTTGTTCAGACTGAGCTCAAAAGGAACAGGAGAAAAGGTGAGAAACCGAATATGCAGACAGTTGTAAAACAACTTGGCAGGAGCAGAGGGCGACAGAACAACGGCTAAGAGTAACATGCGCAAAAGTCATCATGGCAGCCAGGCCTATGCCAACGTATCCAGGCAGGCCAGGAGGCCACAAACCACAAGACACCCTCCCCTGGACAGTCCATCGGCCAAGACTAAGGACGAAGACAGAGTTCAAAACACCTGAGCAGAACAGAGGCGTCCACAGTGGAAGGAGTCCTAATGAAGGACAATGAACGCGCAAGGTAGCAAAAAGACAGTCAGCGAGGCAGTCCACGGACAGTGAGCGGCAAATCAATCCAAAAACGTGGAAGTGCAGAAAAATGCTATACCGTCCAAGAGGACATCATTGGAATCGTCAGAAAACGTAGACGCCATCCAGTCCAACAGGTCAAAGCTGCAGGAATGCTCCTCAGAGGACGGAGCATCCAAAAGCAATGCGGGACAGCTTGCGTGATATTCAATATAGCTTTGTTGTAGGAGATTCTGAGCAGCCGCCCAGATATCCCATTGTGCCCAAATCCCCAGTGCAGCCGCCGCAGCGTCATGCAGCCTGCAACGGAACAGTCCCGTTCATGGGCCTCTAAGGGACCCATCAACCGAACAAAATCCGGAACAGACAACGACGTATTGGAGAGGCAATAATCCATGGCCCAGGTGAAAGGGCAGCGAATGCAAGACATCACAGGTTGCACGCAAGTGAAACACGCAAAGCGAAAAGAAAGGGTATAGGACACACCCAGTGTCGCCAACGGCAGAACTCCGAAACCAGATAAAATGCGCTCACGGAGCAGCAGTAGGCGTCCGGGGTCGAGAAGGGCCCATCGGGGAGCAGCCATTGCGAAGGAAGCAGATCAACAGCAGTACACCAGCCGCCAAAGCCAGGATTAATGGAAAGCCACCAAAGACGCTGGAAAAAATAGAATGAATAAACGCCGGTATCACACCAAAAATAGTTTGGAAAGAGGACACTAGGCCGGACCCCACCACTTTAAAAAAATGCACTAGACCCTCAGTGTTAGATGCGTTAAAAATACAGTGAATTAATTCACCGAAATGTTGTGGGAGGTTAGTGTTCAAAAGGGCCTGTATTTCACTGTGGGTACTTGCCACCTGGAGAACAAATGTCTCCCGGGCGGAAGTGAGCATAACCTCCTCGTTCAATAATAGCGCCTTTATTCTGCTCAGTTTATTGAAATCCGCCTCCATAGTAGGAATGGAAGGCCAAATAGAATTATCTACGATGTCGTGAGGGGGAGGAAAAAGCACATTCTTGCACCAGACAACCCTGTGCGATACAGTTACAATATAAGTGATGCCGGCCTGCATGCCACAGCAGTTGTCGTTATTTAAAAGCAAATAGCTACCATTTGTAAGCAAAGTAAAGGTAGGAGAAATAGCAGGAGCAGGAATGCCCCTTAACACACAAGCAAGATTCGGAGCGGAAACATTACAAGCTCCGTGCAATTTAATATGTTTACAAACAAGGGAATGACCCACTGTTGAATCGCATGACTCCCCCGTGAGAAAAACTTCCTTGTCATCTCTAAGGCATTTATACATGAAAGGGAGGGACCAAAGTTCATGCAGGAAGGCACTACCCAAAGGCTGGAAACGGCCCACAGGATAATATTTCATGCATGAACTAAATTCAAACAAGGAAAAAGGCAATGCGATAACCCCATGAACCAGCCACACAGCAGAATCTATTTCCGCTGCAGAGAATGGTAAGGGCTCCACTTTCTCGATATGTAACAGAGTGTAAACTGCATCTTTCATGGACATGAACTGCTGTTTGTCAGTTAAATTAAAAGGCAGAAATAAGGCAGTGGTGTTCAAAAAGTGCCAAGGAACCTTACCCAAATTAAGTGTTTGCAAAGTCCACGCAAATTGCATAACTGAACGTAATTGATTCTGACCATGATACAACACAGAAACATCATCTTGTACAATATCAACAACAGAGGACACAATATTCTCCAACCGGTAAATGCGGGAAGACAGGGTATTAATACTATTGTCAACAACAGCAAGCACCTTTTCCAAATTTGCTTGGTCTATTTCCCGTAAACGGGAAGCAGCCTCCATTTGCGATAACTTCCAGAGTTCATTGTAAGCTTCATAAATGAATCTCTTCGGTCTTGGACCACGAGGTCCCAATATAAAGTCGGACAGATCAATATTGCCTGAAAGTAGGGACAAATGGTGTTTAACAGAGTCTAGGGAAGAATGTTGCAACCATTGTTTACATAATTTACCAACAGAATAGGTGGTGACAGTACGGGAGTTAGAAAACCTAGGATCGGGCTTGTCCTGAGTATAGCCAGAAACTGTGTCATGAAAACGCAGTTGGCACTCGTTAGATGATATGGGCCAAGACAACCAAGGTGACTGAACAAGCGTAGACATATTAAACGAATTGTTCTGAAACAAAACCTGTAAAATCGAAAGGGACATATTAAAGTGCGAGCTGTGGTTTAGAGTGGAAGACAGGGATGGAATTGATGGTGCATTCATTTGTTTTGTGGTAGCCAGACCCCAACACGTAGTCTGATAGATCGAAACATTCAAAAACACCATTTGGGCTGGGATTAGGCAGGCACGGTGCAAGGCCTCGGTGCCTTGCACCTGCCAAGGCTTGGAGCCCCAGATTGACTTCAAATCCACCGTTTCCGTCCAGTATTCATAACCACCCACAGCTAAGGCCTTTAAAAAAGAACTCGAATAAAGCAATTTGGTGTGGGTCAACATGAATTGCTGTGTGAATGGGGCAGGTAATTCGAAATAATAGGACCCAGGGTTCGATCTATTAAAATCAGTGAAATAAGTAAATTTATTTCGAAGAGTCCGGGAGCTACCCGATAAAGGGTTTGGGCAATGTTCCCATTGAGTGTAGGTCACAGGGCTACGTAGTGCACTCGGTTTATGGACAAAATGGTTGCCCCAATGCTGGTAACAGTATAAATCGGCATAATTCGCAGAATTCATATACAAATCCTCAGCATTAAATGAAGCATAATATTTCAAATCAGCAAACAATGCTTCAACTGCATGCACATCCCAATCATCAGAATGAATATTACTTTTTACTACATCACCCATGGAAACTCGAAGGACATTCGGTACATTAATAACTTCTGTTGGTCCATGAATTTGAAAATTTACCGCATCCCATACGATGCCATCAGCAACTGGAAAAGCTGAAATGTTCACCAATGTGTGGTCACGCTTCATGATGTGAGATGAGGAATGTGGAGCCAAAGTTCCAGCAACACTGTTCACAGCAGAGCGTTCAGGCAAATAGTGACCATTGATCAGTAGAAAAAACACTGTGACAAAGCCAATGGACATGAACAAAAAAATCAAGAAAAGTACCAACCAAATGTATGTCCAAGGGGGAATCAAAAAATTGTCTCTAAACTAGGATACAAAAATACTGAACTTGGACGGTACAATCGACGTGGTGGAATCCGAGTCAAAGGAATAACGTGTCGGACTCAGTGGCGTTGTTGGTAAGTGAGCCACAGATTCTGTTTCGGGATAGGTATACTCGTTCTCGTCCATGCAGGGGGTAACTGGAGGTTCGAGTATACTTTCAGGCAAATCAATCATCTCAATTGTAACATCAGTGACCGTTCGGGCAGGAGGGCCTCGAACACAAGTCCGGTAAATTGCAGGACAAGAGACCGCTGGTGTAACACTATTTAGGATCGGCCAGTTGTTGTAGCTTGACATTTTCCACTGAGATGTATCTGTTCTCCTTGCAACCAGGAAGTGTGGTAAGATGACTGTACGTGTTCCCTTCAAACCCAGGACTGGAACCGGTGCACGATAAGAGGGGCCGAATTCTTTCTTGTTCTCCACCTTCTCTCGAACCAGGTCTCCAATCTTCGGAAGCCAGCCGGCAACCGGAATCTGCAGGGCAGTATCTGTGGCTGAAGGTAAATGTGCGTTTGCAAGTTTGTCTCGGGCTTCTTGTAAGTCCTGTAACATAGTAGAATGGTTATCTACATCAAACTTGGCGGATTGCGCCGCCATGTCTAGACCATCAAGGTCAGGCACAAACATTCTTATGCCAAAGAGCATTTCGTATGGGGTCCGCCCACCCAGAGATCTTCTAGGGAGATTATTAAGTGCACGTTGTACGGTATACAAGTGGGCCAGCCAGTTCCTGCCAGTACCTAAGACCCTAGCTGTCAAGGATTGCTTTAAATCACGGTTCATTCGCTCCACAATTGAATTACCCTCAGGTCTGTATGGAGACGAAAACTTCACCCGTACCCCCAGTGAACCCATTGCGTCCTTGTACGCCTTAGAGGCAAACGCTGGACCTTGGTCAGAATGGAAGGTACCGCATGCGAAGATTCCCACAAAGACACGCAAATCCCTGATGACATTTCGAGCGTCAGCACTCCGTTGTGGCCAGACCCAGATGAAACGTGTGCACGAGTCCACTGACACTAAGATATATTTATAGGCAGTGTCTGAAGAAAATGGACCGCAGTGATCCAAGTAAACACACCCAAAGGGTCTGTTAGAAATGTAGAGCGAGGTCTGTGGTGGTCGTGTAACCGTAGAAGGCTTAATCTGTTGACACACGTCACAAGAAAGCACATAAGTACGGGTGTCTTTATATAAACCACGCCACCAGTACCGCTGCTGCAAGATGGAAACGGTCGCAGACACTCCAGCATGTGCCGAAGCCATGCCTTCGTGGGCTGCCGTTATCAAGGAAAGTCTGCGATCCGCGTTGGGTATCAGCCGATCACCAACGTTTGGTATTGTTACATAAGGAGCCTGTTCGGGACCTAACTGATAAGAATATTTGGAAGGAAAACCCCTAGGGTAATTATTTTGTCGCAGCAATAGCGGCCAAAATATCGGTGTCAATTTTTGACATGGATCTGGTAACTGTTGCTACTGAACACGTGACTACTGCTGATCTGGCTGCTTCGTCTGCCAGACCGTTACCAACAGCATTTGCGCCCACCCGCTGATGGCCTAGGGTGTGAACCACTTGTGTGAGTGGCAAACGTTGTCTCAATTCTGCCACCCGAACCCAAAGCATCTTATGCTTGATTTTGCTGCCTTTAGCGTCTCTATAGTCGTTTTGTGACCAAAAGAATAGATTGTCATTGTATGATTGAACACAGTAATAAGAATCGCATACAATAAGTGTGGTCACATCCGGATTTACGAATTCAAGCGCAAGCACCAATGCGCGCAGCTCGGCCAATTGCGCAGTACTGTCCCCGAGTGTTTGAGTATGCACTACAGTGGACTTGAACTCTCCGTTCACAAAGGTACCTGCAACAATAGCGCATGCGGCTGAATAAGCATGCTTGGACCCCGTGGCCGGTTGTGCCGAACCATCGGTGTAGATCACACAGTCGTAATCCTCAAGCGGCAGTAAAGACCGAGGAGGAGGATGAACGAATTCATACTGTAAAAACTCCTGAGTCTGTAGAGAAGAATCGAAAATGAATGTGACATCCGCAGACGTCAAAGAAGTTGCCCATTGTATCCAACGGGGATGCAAAGCTTTAGAGTTCGGTACACTTGCCTTTGTCACTGCTTCTAGAGCAGGATAGGGTGTTACCACTAGAATGCGCTTTCCCTGTGCCAGTGCGCGCTCCTTCAGAATCGCCATTTGCACTGCAGTCAGAACTTTCTCCACAGATGAAAAGCGCAGTTCGGCGGACGTGTACAGATGTGACTTGTATGCGATGGGTACTGTGTCCCCCTCGTTAAAGGTTAAATACGTGAAACCCACTGCCCCCGGAATTATTCTAATCACCAGGTTTGTGTGGTTATCACGCGTCAACAGGTATTTAGACTCAAGAAGGTCTGTCTCCAGAGACTGCAGAATGGAGGAATGCTCCGGAAGCCAGCAAGACTTCGAAAAGTTTGGTTGTATCAAGGCATACAATGGCTTGATACGCTGAGCGTATTCGGGAATATAAGTACGCCCGAAGTTCAGGAAACCCAGCAAAGACTGAAGTTTTTCAGAGTAGTAGGAGGGCACAAAAGTGCACATTTTTCCTAGAAGTGGGGGGCTAAGCCCTTACCTTCATTGTTGAGCTCGTAGCCCAAAAATAAAACTGTTAATTCAGCAATGTGTGATTTGGCAAAGTTAAACTTATAACCTAATACCGCAAACTCGAGAATAATGCGGTCCACTCTGGAAAGATGCGGGTATAACTCGTCGTCTGTCAGGTAAATATCATCGACGTACGAACACGCATCTGGGTCTATGCCGTCTAACAAAGAGACAACACGGGCAGCGAACACTCCTGGACTGTTTTTGTAGCCCATAGGGAGTCGCCTTAATTTGAACTGTTTACCACCGGAGGTAAAAGCACTCCATTGGTTACACTCCGTGGCTAAGTTGTGCGTGTAAAATCCATTGGATAGGTCAAGTGTCGTTTTATATTTTTACGAACAAGACTGTCTACAAGCGCAGAACTGTGGGTATTTTGCACCGCAAAGGTCCGACAATGAGAGTTCAAATGCCGGTAATCCAATACTAGGCGGTACGATCCATCAGGTTTAGAAACCGCAAAAAGGGGGTTATTCATGGGTGATACGCAAGTTTCTATTACTCCCTGATATTCTAACTGAGTCAGAATTTCAGAAACGGGGCCTTTGGCTTCACGTTTAATGGGATATTGGGGTTGTGGCTGCGGTAGGGACCGTAAAGGTATCTCATGGGGGGGGAGAATCTTCATCCCAACCCACGTGGTTGCGGTATAACGCAGGAGCCAGGGACACAGCCCACTCAGCTGCAAGAGCCTCCGCTTTGTCCTTTGGGACATGTCGAGAAAAGCTCGGAAGGATTACCTCCTCCCCTTTACGCGCAGCTAGTACGAATGGGGGTGCCAATCCGCCTCCGCTAACAAAATGTCGTACGAAGAGGTCAGATTCTCCCAAAAAATCCCTTTAATTACACGCTGTATATCACCTTCAATTTGGATGACAATATTAAATAGTCTGTCGGGGGGTGCCACTCTGGTGTCTGCTGTCTCAACAGTAATGAATGTTTCAGTTGCTGTCGCCTCCATATGAGGACGTAGCGCCTCCCGCACTATGGTAACTTCCGCGGCGCTGTCTAGGAGGGTCACTGCCCATGTCCAATTCAGGAGTCTCGTTCTCACCGTCTGTGGCATATTTCGCTGTTACAGCGGCAACTTTCTTCTTCTGAAATTGTGGGCGAGAACGTTGAAAGTCTTCTGCTTTCCCTCTAACTTGTTGTCGAGGTTGGTCTCGTCCCTGGGGAGCCTCTCGACCCCTTCCTCTATCCTGGCGATCTCCTCCACTGGCTTGTGAAGTTGCCTGTGCCTGTGAAGAACGAGGAGAACGCGTATCAGGGATCTGAAACCTATCCGGAGATTTAATTCTCGCCCTATCGCGCAAATCATATGTGCGTTCAGAAGAGACAGAAACCGGGGGTTGCGCCTCGCGACCCGGCTTCTTCTGTTGCTTACCCTGTTTTTTCAACCTCCAGCTCTTTTTAGTAAAAACTGGTTTCTCATCTTTTTCAGATTGAGTTTTAGGTTGTTGTTGTTGTTGTTGCGATTGTGTTTGCTGTTTTGCAAAAGGCTTATTGCCCAGGCTATTTCGGTCAATAGTTTTATAAGCCTGGGTTATAATTTTCGGTAATTCGCGCGGCTTGTCCAATTCTGGGACCAAAGCCAAAGCATTAGCTACTTGGAAGTTCACTGCATCGCCCTTGACATTCGCAAGGATCATCTCAGCTACTACTTCGAACACTCCCACCAGTCTCATCCCTAATTCCACAGCTGCTTCAGGGCCATGTTCATCCTGCACTCGTTTAATTACAGAGGGGAGAACCGTCATGGAAGGGGTGCCGAAACACTTCGAATAAACTGCTGCGAATACCCTACCCCAGTTGTTGCATGCTGTCAACTCGGGGATTAAGTCTTTTGGCAAACTAATTGTAAGAATTCTATGTTTATCCACCGGTGTTGTGTTTGGAAAAACTGCCTCCAGCTGGTCAAATTTCTCGGCAAGCCAATAAGGAAAATCATCCTTATTTTGTGGGCGCTTGCCCATCACCGAATTCACCATGACAGGACTTATGGTCACTGCGCCTGCACCAGCTGGAGGGCCCGCAACTCCAGGTGGGGCTCCCTGGATGTTGCCTGTAACATATTGCACTAAGGCTCGATGCACTCGCACTAAAGCCGAATACATGTTGCGCAGATCCGCGTCTGGTATCGTCATATATTGCGGATGTGGGGTGTACCCGGCCAAAACAGGCCAAGTGGCCCCATCAATAGACAAGGGGCCTAAACGAACCGTGGTAACCGGTTGGGGGAGGGCGCCATCAAACCAAACACGGTACTGCCAAGCCGTGAGCTGTACTTCAAGATTCCTATACGGTCTATAGTGATTAGGAACTGCGGTGGCTGTATATTCATGGAACAAATTGTCTGTCCCATCCACCGCCGGAAATGTGACCCAAGAGTAGAACACCTCAAAGTGGAAAGCCGGATCGGCTTGTACCACAAAGATCAGCTCGACACCCGCGTCAGGCACTCCATACACTGTTAAGTGTGTCCGGAGCGCTGCACGGCTATGTGCCGCAATTTGAACAGCCATTGTAGGCTAGAAATAGTCGACAATCTAAAATGAGGCAGCACAAATAGGGTTTTAGCTAAGAAACCTTTTAACAACCTCAAGCTTGAAAGAACCTATAAAAACGTCAATATAGGAGGTATAACCGTCACACACGCTTCCGGAAGCGTCTGTGAGGGGTGTTGTGGACAAGCACAAGCACTACTCAAGCGTCTCGCAGATAAGCAGCCCCACGTTGGGCGCCATGTTATAGGGATTCTGCACACACACAGAGCTATGCACAGGATAATAGGACCTCGGAATATAGTGGTGAGCCAAACATAAACCTTAGCACCTAAAACCCCAACCCAACTAGCCTTAGCGTCCCATTAGCAACAATGTACCAATGATTAGACAACCCAGAACACGGTATCTCTCTCTCTCAGGACTCGCAGTAGCAAGAACACCCTTTCGTCACTCACTAATACCTGTCCACAACCGGCGTAAGAAGAGACACTGTATAGGTACGTGCTCTAAGATACAGTACACGTGACAGTACTATCAGCATAATGCATAAGAATAATATAATCAGCATAGTTACAACTCCATAGAATACTAACGGGGAAAGCATTTCATAAAGCAGTGGATAGAGGGCTGAATGACCTTAGCACCCTCCCCGTGCTAATAGCTATTGTATTATAAAAATAGAAGACCTCTGGGCTTTGACAAGCGAACCCCCATACCTCAGTCTCTAGATGCAAAGACTACATCAGCAGACTATCACAGCTCTTCTCTCTGGAAAGGTTTTCTTCAAGTCTCCCTCAAGAGGGAAAAACGCAATAATAAAAGCCCACCAATTTCCCCATGGCAGCTGTACATAGTGTTATGTCTAGGTGCGAGGGACTGGCCATATCAGCAGGAACCAGGGACGTGTTATTCGACCTTGTAACTGTTGTTCAGACTGAGCCCAAAAGCAACAGGAGAAAAGGTGAGAAACCGAATATGCAGACAGTTGTAAAACAACTTGGCAGGAGCAGAGGGCGACAGAACAACGGCTAAGAGTAACGTGCGCAAAAGTCATCATGGCAGCCAGGCCTATGCCAACGTATCTAGGCAGGCCAGGAGGCCACAAACCACAAGACAGGTTCTTCCCCGTGACACACGAAGTAAGATGGTTTGATGGGCGGTGTTCTAAAGCCCATAAGGTTCTCTGGGATCTTCTACATGCGACGCCTCGCCGTCAGGAGAAGATAAAAAGTGCTAGGGCGTTTACAGAACGGCCTGTTAGGACCGTAAAGCCCAACTTAAAAAGGAGGCTTGGTACAAGCTATTAACCGCTAGTCCTCAGCGAGACAGCTCCTCTTTTTGGAGAGCTATTAGTTCCCCGTTTTTCAGCAATGATCACCTCTCCAATCAGGCCTATACTATTTCTTCACAGGCCTCGGTTGATCATTTTAAGGGTATCTCATCCTCGGCTCCAACCCCTCAGCCTGGGACGACTCCTGGTGGCCAACGACGCTGGGAGCAGCCCCGACACCCACCGACCACGCACGCAACCTGGGAGTCATCCTCGACTCAACGCTCTCCATGGCCAAGCAAGTCAACGCAGTCTCCTCCTCCTGCTTCAACACCCTCCGCATGCTTCGCAAGATCTACAGGTGGATCCCGACAGACACAAGAAGAACAGTCACCCAGGCCCTCGTCAGTAGCAGACTTGACTATGGGAACGCCCTCTACGCAGGAGCCCGGCCAAGCTCATCAAGCGACTGCAATGCATACAAAACGCCTCCGCACGCCTGATCCTCGACGTGCCACGCCACAGCCACATCACCCCCACCTGAGGAACCTGCACTGGCTCCCCGTCGACAGGAGGATCACCTTCAAACTCCTCATCCACGCACACAAGGCACTCCACAAAACTGGCCCAGCCTACCTCAACAGACGACTCTTCTTCTACGTCCCCAACCGCCAGCTCCGCTCCGCCGACCTCTCCCTCGCCACCGTCCCTCGCATTCGAAGAACAACCACCGGCGGCAGATCCTTCTCACACCTCGCCGCCAAGACCTGGAACACCCTTCCACTAAGCCTACGACAGACCCAAGACCTGCTGACCTTCAGGAGGCTACTCAAGACCTGGCTGTTCGACCAGTAGCAGCACCCCTTCCCTCTCCCCAGCGCCTTGAGACCCTCGCGGGTAAGTAGTGCGCTCTACAAATTCTGTGATTGATTGATTGATATCTATAGCTCAGAAGATGAGTCTGGAGCTCCGAAGAATATGAGGAATGATCAGCAATTAGTCTTTCATATCTCTGAGGTCAGAGCAGCTATCCTCCAATTGCCACCCAACAAAGCTCCAGGGCCAGATGGGGTGCCAGGGGATCTTTTTAAAACTTGTATAGATTTGTGGGCTCCTCTGCTGATGTTGCATCTAAATTCAGCAGCCCCCAGACCTCTCCTTTTAAGTTGGTCTCAGTCAATAATAGTCCCTGTTTTTAAAAAGGGCAACAGGTCAGACCCCGCCTGTTTTAGGCCTATCTCCCTAATTGACTCAGAGGTGAAAATCATTGGCCGGATCTTATTAAATCGTCTTTCGGATTGGGCAGAGGAGAGATGCTTTTTATCTGACCTGCAGTAAGGGTTTCGGCCCGGCCAGGGTACTATTGAGCAAAATTTGAACCTTTACCTTTTAATCTGTAAATACACGAAGGTCAAGAATGGGGCAATCCATCTGGCCTTCATGGACCTATGCTCTGCATTTGACAGAGTTAATTGTTCCAAACTTTGGTCCATGATGGGTCAGTCGGGTGTTGACCCTGTTTTAATTAATTAATTTTTTGCAGTATCTGCATAAAGATTTAACTGCTAGTGTTAGGTTTGTTCCTAACGGGGAATTGACTGATCACTTTAAATTGAGTCGTGGGGTTCGTCAAGGCTGTATCTTAGCACCATTTATATTCATATTTTATATCAATCAAATAGAACAAGCCTTGACGGACCCAGGTGTGGATGTCCCTAAAGTAGGAGGCCGTTTTATACCAGCCCTGCTCTATACAGATGATACAGTTTTAATTACTCAAACAGCCAAAGGATTACAAAAACTTCTTATTCTTTTTATTGATTTTATGAATAGCCTTGACTTGACAACAAACTTCTTGAAATCGCATATCATGAAGTTTGGTCCACCCAATACGAAAACTATGAAATACGTAGTAGATGGACACCATATCAGCCAGGTAGACAAGTTTAGATACTTATGGGTTCAACTGGATTCTGGACTAAATTGGCATTCGCCTGTAACACAAAACATTCTGTCTTTTAATAGTTTAGTATTGGTGATTTCTCTCGCTGACTTGGGCGCTCCCACATACAATTGGTCCTGGAAATCTACAGGGCCAAGTGCGTCCCACTAGTGAGCTACGGTAGTGGAATATGGGGTTATGGTCGGGTTGCCTCAATTCAAATGGCAGAAAATAAATTTTTAAGGGGCCTCTTGGGAGTTCCACAAAGTATACCTTATGAGATTGTCCATGAAGAACTGGGTTTGGTTTACATTGTTGACCAGCTTCGACTTGGCCCTCTAAAACTTTGGCACTCAATTTGGACAAAAGAGGAACTTGGTTTTAACACATTATTATTGCAGGATTGTTTAAAACTGGATAAGCCCTCTTTGATCCCGTGGTTGGGCTATATTTCGCATACTTTGAGGTCTCAAGGGAGGCCTGACCTGTTTGAGCAGTATAGTCCGCTCTGATGGTAAATGGGTTAAAGAGGCATTTATGGACAAGGCAGCAGCAGATCGTGAGGATTCTGCATTACTGAAACTTTCGACGCGACATGCGATCTGTCAGTAATGTAGAACCCTGTCTGAACTGGAATATGACACAACACCAACGCCTCTTGTTGACTTATTTTAGGTTGAACTTATTCCCCCGATTAGTACCTCTCAATAATGGTTGTTTCCAAGACTCAGATTTGCCCCGCTCTAATTGTGATAATACTTCAATCAATGGCACATTACATATTGTTATGATTTGTCCAAAATACAATAATTTATGACATAAATTCACAGAGGCAGTCCTACCAGAAGCGCTGCATGCTGGAGGGGTTGTGGGTTTCCGGGGACACTCCTGCACCTACTTTGGGACTGCCCCAAACTCACACAATACTGGGACACGTTACCAACTGAAATAGATACACATCTGAACACAGCTCCCACAATGTCCTGCCTATGTGATTTTGGGGCTCCCAAATGCCCTTACATTTCCACTGAAAACCCGCAAAAGACGACATATCGGGCTTGCACTGGGGGCTGCTCTTCAGAACATTTTAGCACATTGGGGCACCGATAAACTCCCGATACACCTGGGTTGGATCCACCGCTTATGGTATATCCTGGGCATGGAGAAACGTACCCTTACACTCGCCTCCAAGGACGACACTTTTGGGAAACTTTGGTGCCCCTTCATTGCCTTACTCAGTGGAATTTAGGGAATTAACATGCCCTCAATATCTTCGCTTTTTACGATTAACTGGGGTGGATTCCCCTACACAGGATTGGTCAGTCGACTAAAGCGCATCCCTGGCACTACACAGGGCCTTACAGGAAGAATGAACTCGGCTGTGAGTATCCCAGGAGAAGGGGAGTGGATGGGACTAGTTGTTTTTTTTTGTTATTACCATGAGCGTAAGAATATTTGATGTAATGCTGTTAAGCTGCATGTGTGCTCTTGAGTCTTGTGTTTTCCTTTGGAAAGCCAATAAAGAGATTTGAACCATAAAGAGAAACCTGCTTTCTTTGCATTAGTAGTGATAGAAGCTGCAAAGGAAACATTATGTTGTTTTGCAGTGTGAATCTTTTCTGGTTTCACTTGCTGTGCATTAGTACGCCATCTAATGGTTCACTACGGAATACTCTCCTTGTAGTCTCTCTTCTCTTTGGTCATTCAGGCTTCTTCAGCCAATCAAAAGCATAATGTATTCCTTCAGACAGGGAATGGAAGAAACTAAATGATGTTGGGCCCCCAGGTGTTAATCTCTTGAAGCCTAGCAGAAAGCATGCTTTGCCACAGTCTTAAATTGCATTGCTCACACACTTTATGGTAAATGTTGGAGCTAGCTGTCCTGAACTTATCCAACCATCTTGAAAACACCTTTCCCCAACTTGGTATATGTAATAAGAACGTAGTAAAGCAGTCTATGTGTACAGGCATAAACACTGGATATACTGCATTGGTTGGGGATCATGTGTGGTACTGTATGTGCGCCGCTGTTTTCTTCAGACGGATACCTGCTAGACTGCTGGGCATGCCTTTCAATGGACAGTGTCTGTTTAGTAGAAAAGCAGATAACTTGCTAGTGAGGTTTAAATCAAGTATGGCTTTGGGCAATAATCTTGAGTTATCCTCTACTGTGACACAGTTTCATTATTGTCATCCATCATTATGGGAAATTGTGTGGATACAGCTTGAAAATAGCGATTCTCCAAATTTAATGCCAAGAGAATCTGAATTTCATTAAAGATACGGAGGCTAACATTATTCATTAATCCTTTAATGCTACTCCATGCAGCAGCACTTGAAAGAATATTATATCTTAAACCAAAAACAATCTTGAACAGAACATTCACAATATATAAATAGTCCATGCACAGAATGATCTCCCGCTTTTAAAATGTGAAACTTGTTCTCTCTTCTCTGGGATGAACGAGGATTTAGGAAACAGCAACTTAGGAACCTCTTACAGGAAGTGAAGTATTTAATATTATCTGAAAAGATCAAGAATTTATTAAAGACTCGATTAAATAAAAATTGTGCAAAAGACAGTCACTTACATCAGTAAATAATTGTATCAATTTCTAGATTTAAAAAATATATATATTATTATTAATGCATCACTAAGATGAAATCCCACCAGACAGGGATAGATGGGTGAGATAATGTTAGCCTCTGTGTCTTTAATGAAATTCAGATTCTCTTCGCATTAAATTTGAAGAATCGCTATTTCCTTACAAGTCCGGAAGCTACCATTATGCATTATGGTAGCCCTCTAATACCACATCAGACGTGTTCAAGTGGTTTACAATAATGTTTAACAAAGATAGAAGCATTTGACCAATCAGCTGCTCTCATAATATCTTCCAGTCTCCCACCTTTTCAAAAGGCTTGACTAGCCATAGCACCTCTCATAGAATGAGCATGACATTTCCGAAAACTGACACCAGCCTGCTGCATGGCGCATTTCACCCATCTCGCAATAGTTAATGTGGTAACATCTTTAAAGGGGTTTACAAAAGAAATCAATAATTGGTTAACTCCATCAGGTTGAAATTCATTCTGGAATCATATTCTCTCATGCAATCAACTTCACACAATTTCTTGCATGCATCAAATCTTGGATAAAAGAGAATATCAGACCTAGTACTCGCTCCTGACCCCACTGACATAGGCAGTGACCTAAGGATCCATATCCCTCCATATTACACGGTAGATGGGGGATGCACACAGGCCCACACGATACATACACACACATTAGAGTTGCTGTGAAGAGCTTGCAAGGCGGGAGGGAAGGGAGTTGTTCTCATTCTATTGTTGTAGATCCACTAACCTACTGAGATGATTGCTGAAGAGAGCAATATTATGACTCTGTGTTAGCAGATACGATCAACAATGTGGAAATGTAATATGAATCATTCAAATGCTCAATAAAATATGTAAAAAATATATATATAGTATCAGACATAGTCTTGGTTCTCTTAGTAATATCAGATGTTACGCCAAAGGGGTTACCTACCTCCAGTGCCTTAACATCCGAAACTCTACGACAAGAGATTAGGCACAGTAGGGAGACTAGTTTCATAGTTAAATCTAAATATCTATTACCTGGCCATGTAAAACAACAAGGTCAGAACTAAACTGACATCCCACAAAGTTTCTTATCTGGGTCTGTGAGGCCTCCTTAATCTGATGCTCTTAAGAACTCTACAAACAAAAACATTTTTACGAACACTCTTGCCATTGATTAGACTGTGACCTGCAGAGACTGCTGATATGTAGGATTTACTAGTTCTATAACTAAGGCCCCTATCAAACTGTTCCACCAGAAAGTTAACTACCTCAATTATAGGAGCTTCCACAGGATCCAAGTTCCTTTCCATGCACCAAAGTACAGAAAATTTCCAAATTCCCTTATACCTACGCCGGGTTCCTGGATCCCAAGATTCCTCGAGTAGTTCCTCTGCTCTTCCCGAAAGACCTGACATGTCTGAAGATCTCCCAATACTTTCCATGCAAGAAGGTTCAAAGTCCCTGTCTGAACTAGAGGATATTCCTCTCCATCTACGTCTCTCAACTGACCCTCCATAGCAGGAAGACCAAATGGAATTTCGCAAGCGAGTTCCAAAATCACTGGAAACCACACTTGTGAGACCCAGAACTGAGTTATCAGTTGCAAGAGAACACTTCTCTTGGCTCACTTTCTGTAGGACCCTCTAAATCAATGCAAAGGGGGGAAACGCATAAGCGTTTGTTCCTTTCCAACTCTGTGGAAATGCATTCACAGCTAGGGCCCCAGATCCGGCATCCAACTGTAATACTTCTTCAGTTGAAAGGTCAGCCTGCTTGCAAAAAGGTCTATCTCCAGAGGACCCCAAAACTGAACTAATTTCTTGAAGCAATCCTTGTTCAATTTCCAATCAGTGAAATCTCTTAAAAATCTTGAATTCCAATGCGCAGTTACATTTGCCTTTCCAGGCAAATACTCTGCCCTCAAACTTATTTTGTGTTCCAAGTAAAATAACCAAAGTTTCATGGCTAAATCTGATAGATCCAGGGATCTTGTTCCTCCTAAGCAATTTATATAGGCCACCACAGAAACATTGTCCATTTTCAGTCATACTGCTCTGCCTTGCAAACGATGTCTGAAACTCATGAGAGCATAAACACCTGCTGTCAATTCCAAATAATTTGTGATGCGACCTCTCTGTTTTTGACCACAATCCACCCGTTTCCTGTACACCCAAGCATGCACCCCAACCAGTTAGACTCGCATCCAGGCTTCTAAATTCTCTAACCACCAAGCCAGTTCCACCTTCGCCTCCTGGTCTAGCATTTTTTTGTCTCTATACCATAATCCTGCCCAACGGGCCCTTGCCTTTATCCTTTGAAATGCACGATAGTGTAAAGGACCATGAAAAATCGCCTGAATTGAAGAAGACAGAAGACCTAATAGTCTCGCTAGCTCCCTTAGGGTCAAAAACTCCTTATTGAGTACATAGCATATTTCTTTCCATATCTTGGTCATTTTCTTTAAGGGAAGAAGCAAAACCACATTAACTGTGTCTATTGTGAAGCCTAAAAACTCTAGAGAGTGTGAAGGGTTAAGAACGGATTTCTCCTTGTACACAATAAATCCCAAGCTTTCCAGAAGGGATTTGACCATATCCAGATCTTTCATTACTTGAGATTGACAATGGGACATAATCAGAATATCGTCTAGGTAAATGATCATACGGACATCCCTCTATCTCAGGTAGGAAGCAACTGCCCTCATCGCCTTGGTGCTGATGAAAGGCCAAATGGAAGGGAACAAAATTGGTAAAAGGCCATTCTGCCAGGTGAATTGAAGGTAAGGCTGGCAGTCCTTTGCCATGGGGATTGTAAAGTAAGCATCCTTCAGATCCAACAGTCGTTTTTCAGCAACATGTCTCTTGAAAGATGGATCCCTTCCATCTTGAAGTGTCTATACACCAGGAATCTGTTTAAATCTATTAAGTTTTTAATGGGTCTCCACTCCTTGTTCTTTTTCTCTACTAGGAAGGTGCTTACAAAAACTCTGTGTTCGAGGCATATGAGCTGCAGATCGTACACTGTGCATGAGATCGCCATCTGGTGTTGGGCTCGGATGCTTGCACTTTGTTGTTGTCTTGGAAGAGTCTTTTGTAGTCACGAGATAGGTGACTCCTCCTTTGGACGATAGTGCGCATGGGCATCGACTCCATGGTTAGATTGTTTTTTTCCGCCATCGGGTTCGGATGTACCTTGCTGCGCTCCGGATCCACATCGATCGGTTCCCCTCTCGACGCGCAGAAAAACCTCCTACCGTTCGACGGTATTGTTTTCGATCGCGATCCCCTCATCGCGTCTCCACTCCAACACTGTTTCGAGTCCGGTCGCCGACGTTGGTCCGTTGGGCGTGTCGGCGCCATCATCCAGCATATGGAAAGGACTCCATTTAAAAAATGCAGGTGTGGGGCTAAATTCCACACACAGATCTCCACGAGATCTGTAATCTTTGCCTCTCTCCAGAACACGAGAGCCAACACTGCCAAGCCTGTGACTCCTTTCGGTCCAAAAGACCATCCGTGATCGCCGGGCCCGACGACACGAAATGTCCAGGTCAGCCGCTCCCGCACCGGACGACATCTTTGACACAGGCTCCGACAACCCGGACACCGGAGATTTACAAATCGACACCTCCGGAGCCGAAGACTCAGGGTCCGACGACCAACTCATCACACCACACCAACGTACTGTGAGTACTGACGTCGATGCCCCTGCCCCCAAGAAACAAAAGGCTTCGGTCACACCTTCGCCTTCTGGCCTAGGTCTGCACCATCACAAAGCTTCAGGAGCCCCGCCTTCCGGCTCGACTCCCAAGCACCTAAAGCCTTCTGGCAGCTCGGGACCGAGCCAGCCACGTCCCGGAGCCGAAAAACACTCATCGGCACCGAAACACAAGACTAAGGTCTCGGCACCAACAGACCCTTCGGCGCCAAAGTCCAAGGTCCCAGACACCTCGACACCGAAGCATACCAAACCTTCGGAGTCGACAAAAACCCTCGGTGTCGAAAACTTCACCAAAGGACACCAAACAACCTCGCAAGCCCAAACAACACTCGGAGCCGAAATCTTCGATGCCGACCAAACACGCCAGCTCAGAAGAACTCTTGGTTCCCATCGACCCAAAGCAGAAAACTCTGCACATTGACCCTATTACCGGACATGTACAATCAGTAATACCTCACAAGAGGAAGATACAGGAACCAACCACACCTGAGCCACCTCATAAGAAGAAAGACTCTTCCACATCACCTATAAGGTCTTTCTCTCCACCTCCACAACACCTCAGCCCTCTACACTCCCCGCCTCACTCTCCTCCACCTTGTTTTTCACCACAAGGGGATACAGACAGGGAGGATCATGATGATGACATGCAGTCACCTCACAACACCGACACTGATGACGACCTTCACAGTATCCCACCACAAGACCCCTGGGACAATTATGACCTCCCAGATATACCTGTCCCTGAACCATACCCATCAAAAGCCTCACCTCCAGATGATGCTATAGGGTTTTCACAGGTGATAAACAGGGCAGCACAATACCATGGTGTCAAATTACACTCAGACCCCCTGGAAGAAGACTTTTTACTAGAAACTTTTAGCCAGCCTCAAAAGTCTACCCATACTCTACCTATGCTTAAAGGCATTATTAAACATGCCCCTGAGGTCTTCAAAGACCCAGTTAGGGCTAGGGTTCTTAACCCAAGGATCGAGAAAAAATATAAACCTGCCCCTTCTGACCCAGCTTATATTAAAGGCCAACTCCCTCTAGACTCATTAGTAGTTGCTAATGCACGGAAAAGGGCAAACTCCCAGACTACTGGTGAGACACCACCACCAGACAAGGAGTCCAAATTACTCGACGCATCGGGAAAAAGAGTTGCGTCTCAAGCAGCAAACATGTGGCGCATCGCCAATTCCCAAGCCTTACTGGCGAGATATGACAGAGCCCATTACGACGAGCTTGAAAAGCTCATTGAGCACCTTCCAGATCAGTATAAGACCAAGGCCAATGATCTAATACAAGAAGGCAAGCTTGTCACAAACACCTCAATAAAGTGCGCCCTTGACGCAGCAGATACAGCAGCACGCACAATAAACTCAAGCGTTTTGCTGCGCAGACGCGCATGGCTACGAATATCTGGCTTCAAGCAGGAGGTACAATCTACCATCCTCAATCAACCCTTAGACCAGGAACACCTGTTTGGGCCTAATGTGGACACTTCTCTAGAAAAAATGAAGAAGGACACAGACACAGCCAAAGCTATGGGAGCTCTACAAGCCACACCTAGCAGAGGTTCCTTTCGTCGCTCCTTATATAGAGGCGGCTCCAAAACTACAGCCACACACACCACCTCTGCTAACTACAAAAACACCACTCAAACCTCCTCTAATAGAGGTTACTCCAGAGGTAATTACAGAGGTAATAACAACAGGGGTAGAGGACGCGGGTTTAACACACGCACCTCCCCTACCACCAAACAGTGACTTCCCTCCGTTTCCCCCGATCATTCCACTCCCGTCGGGGGAAGACTGTCAAAGTTCCTACCTGCGTGGAATTCCATCACCACCGACAGGTGGGTAATACAAATTATCCAGTATGGTTACTGCCTCGAACTCACTTCTACTCCCCCAACATACCACCCAGACAGCGTCCCATGTCCACGGAACATCTAACGCTCCTCAAACAAGAGGTTCTCTCTATGCTCCAAAAGCACGCAATAGAACCAGTCCCTCTACAACATCAGGGCACAGGGGTTTACTCACTATACTTTCTAATCCCCAAAAAGGACGGTTCCCTCAGGCCCATACTGGACCTCAGACCCCTCAACTATTACATTCACTCAGATCATTTTCACATGATCACTCTTCAACAAATACTTCCACTACTCCAACAAGGCGACTTCCTTGCCACACTAGATCTCAAGGACGCCTATTTCCATATTCCCATTCACCCTGCGCACAGGAAATACCTAAGGTTCATAGTGGACGGACAACATTATCAGTTCAAAGTCCTGCCATTCGGGGTGGCAACAGCACCAAGGGTTTTCACCAAGTGCCTAGCAGTAGTAGCTGCGCACTTACGAAGACAACACATTCACGTGTTTCCGTATCTAGACGACTGGCTAATAAAAGCCAAGTCACACAACCAATGTGTACAGCACACACTCCAAACAGTTCGGCTACTACACAATTTGGGGTTCACAATAAACCATACCAAATCGCATCTCCATCCCTCCTACATACATCAGTACCTAGGAGCCACAATCGATACCTCCAGGGCCCTTGCATACCCCAATCCTTCCAGGATAACAAGTATGCAAGCCCTCATCAAGAAATTCCTACCTCAACACTACCTTCCAGCTCGAGTGTTTATGCAACTCGTAGGAATGATGGCCTCGTGCATCTTTATTGTCCCTCACGCACGACTTCAAATGCGGCCCCTGCAAGAATGCTTAGCACGTCAGTGGAACCAAGCTCAGGGCCAGCTTACAGATCTGGTGTTGGTAGACAGCCGCACTCATCGCTCTCTGCAATGGTGGAACATACAAAACATTTCCAAAGGGCGGCCGTTCCTAGAGCCAGTTCCACAAATAGTGCTCACAACAGACGCATCTCTCACCGGGTGGGGAGCTCACCTCCTTACCCACACAACGCAGGGCAGCTGGACCAAGTCACAAAAACTGCTCCACATCAACCACCTAGAATTATTAGCAATATTTCTAGCGCTAAAGTCATTCCAACCGCATCTTACTCACAAGACTGTCTTAGTCAAAACAGACAACATGACAGCAATGTACTATGTACAAAAACAGGGGGGACACACTCTCTGCAGCTGTCTCGCCTGGCGCAAGCCATATGGAGATGGGCCATTCCTCAAAACATTTACCTCCTTGCAGAACACCTTCCAGGAGTTCACAATCACATTGCGGATCTGTTAAGTCGACAGACACAACAGATTCACGAATGGGAACTGCATCCGCAAGTTCTACAACCTTTTTTCCAAATGTGGGGCCATCCACAAATAGACCTGTTCGCCACACAAGAAAACACAAAATGCCCAACCTTCGCCGCCAGGTTCCCACACCCGTCGTCCAAGGGCAATGCAATATGGATGAACTGGTCAGGCAGATTTGCATACGCTTTTCCGCCTCTCCCACTCATTCCCCTAGTAGTACGCAAACTCAGACAACAGTCTCTAACAATGATCCTAGTTGCTCCCACATGGGCAAGACAACCATGGTTCACAACACTTCTCGAACTCTCAGTAGTTCCACACCACAAACTGCACCTCTCTCCACACCTCTTAACTCAGAACCATGGAGAGATCAGACACCCCGATCCAGGTCAACTGAATCTGGCAATATGGCTCCTGAAGTCCTAGAGTTCGGTTACCTTAACCTTCCACCTGAGTGTATGCAGGTCATTAAAGAAGCCAGACGTCCCACTACCAGGGCTTGTTATGCAGCAAAATGGAAAAGGTTTGCTATTTATTGCAATAACAACAATATCAACCCACTAGATGCCTCCATACAAAACATTATCTGTTACTTGCTGCATCTGCAAACATGTAACCTAGCATACTCATCCATAAGATTACATCTTGCCGCTCTAGCCGCATACTTACAAAACAGACAGCATTTGTCACTGTTTCGAGTACCTGCAATTAAAGCCTTTATGGAAGGCCTTAAAAGAATCATTCCCCCTAGATTGCCACCCTCTCCAGCATGGAATCTAAATATTGTCCTCACCAGGCTCATGGGTCCCCCATTTGAACCTCTGCACAAATGTGAGTTACAATTTCTTACATGGAAAGTAGCCTTCCTAATTGCAATAACCTCTCTCAGAAGAGTGAGTGAGATTCAGGCTTTAACCATACAAGAACCTTTTTACAAATCCATCGTAATAAAGTAGTTCTCAGACCAAACCCCAAATTCCTACCTAAAGTAATTTCTGCTTTTCACCTTAACCAATCAATAGAGTTACCCGTCTTTTTCCAAGACCCAGACTCTGTAGCAGAAAGAGCTCTACACACACTAGATGTCAGAAGAGCCCTACTTTACTACATTGACAGGACCAAACCTTTCAGAAAGACAAAACAATTATTTGTAGCTTTCTCCCCACCACATAAAGGTAATCCCATCTCAAAGGCTGGCATTGCTAGATGGATAGTCAAATGCATTCAAATTTGCTACCAAAAGGCTAAACGCACCTTAATAATTCCCCCTAGGGCACATTCCACACGTAAACTAGGGGCTTCTATGGCATTTTTAGGGAACATCCCCTAAATGACATATGTAAGGCAGCAACATGGTCTACGCCACATACCTTTACCAAACACTACTGTGTTGATGTACACGCAAAGCAGCAAGCTGCTGTGGGCCAAGCTGTTCTTAAAACACTTTTTCAGACTACTGCAACTGATACAGGTGACCACCGCTAGGGGAGACACTGCTATACAGTCTATGCACAGTGTACGATCTGCAGCTCATATGCCTCGAACGGTAAATGCTACTTACCAGTATGCATCTGTTCTTGGCATGTAGAGCTGCAGAGTCGTACACGCCCACCCACCTCCCCGGAACCTGTATCTGTTCCAGTATAATCTTAATTAGATATATTCACATGGACATCTTTTTCTTCTTACTGACTCCATCTTTTCCCATCATGGCGAAAAACAATCTAACCATGGAGTCGATGCCCATGCGCACTATCGTCCAAAGGAGGAGTCACCTATCTCGTGACTACAAAAGACTCTTCCAAGACAACAACAAAGTGCAAGCATCCGAGCCCAACACCAGATGGCGATCTCATGCACAGTGTACGACTCTGCAGCTCTACATGCCAAGAACAGATGCATACTGGTAAGTAGCATTTACCTTTCTTTTCTCACCTCTACAATAGCCCCTTTCGACAACATAGATTTGAACTTTTCGTCCACTACCTTCTGCTGATCTGCATTCAAAATCAATTCCCTTTGAGGGGTATATTGAAAAGGGGTTTCTATGAAGTCTATTCTGAAACCCTGGACAGTTTCTAAAAGCCGTGGATCTTGAGTAATAGTTTCCCACACATGGATAAAATGTTTGAGGCAACCATCTAGTCTTCCTGGGGAAGAAGAAGTAGAAATCACTGTACTCACCATAGTATCCGGAAAATGGTTGGCCCATGCCTTACTCCCTCTTGCCTGTTGATAACTGTCTCTTTGGGGGTATAAAGAAGGTGCAGCACCGGCTTGATAGCCTTTGCAATAGCCTCTCTGCTTGAAGTTAGCGAATGCGGAAAGTTTGGAAACCGCGGCCGGCAGAGAGTCCTCTTCTGCTGGCCCAGCCAAAAACACCTCTGCTGAAGACCCCACGCACACTGTTCTGAGCTTTGTCAAGGGCCGTGAAGGTTGCTACATATTTGCCCAGGCTTTTAACCATGTCCTAGCTGAATAGTAGGCCCTTATGGTTCTCCGTGGCTTCTTTGCCAGCTAAATCTTCTAGTCGGGAGTTGATTTTCAACAGGACCGCCTTGCGTCTCTCGGCGTTAAGTCCTGCATTAGCATTACTCAGCACGCAGGCTCCAGCCTCTCAGGAGGTCTGGGTCCAAAAGAAGACCTTTAATGTATGCCTCTTCAGACTTATCAATGATTCTTGCCAGTGGGCCGACAACATTGAGGAGCCGATCTTGACATTGTTTGAGGGATCTTTCAGGTACCTGCCTGGGATCTCTGCCCATCTTGAAAATAAATTTAATACGTTTGGGATCTAGGTTTGGGGTGAGGAATACTTTATCATGAATGACTGGTCTAGAGCATTCGGCCTTGAGGACATTCCTCACCTCCTTCTCCAGTGGTTTCCTGATCCACTTCTTGATAAAGTTGCCTACATGTTCTAATGGCCACCATTCCGCACTTCTAGAGTGTTTTATATTGTGAGGCGAGAACATTTCTTCTCCCAATGGGTTCTTAACAGTGTCCATAGAGGTAGAAGAAACTGTATCCTCACTGAAGAGGTCATCAACACCATCATCCTCTTGTTGAAGGTCAAGCACGTAGTAGTCATAAAGCTAATCATCATCTCTCTGGAATTCCTCCTCTACAAACTCAATTTCTTGAATGTTCATCTCTTGTGTGCCAGCGTGCTGCATCGGACACCTCTCCTTTTCATGCCACATAGGGCACTGTTCACTTTTGAGGTTGAGGTGCTGGGACCTCCCACTCTTTTTAAGGGTATGTGCCATTTCTCAATTTGTTTTGCCTTCCTTCTTTTCTTTCCTCCTTTATCCCCATTATCAGAGTGTCCCTCTAAAATTGACCAGCATTCGTTGTCCGAACCTCCCTTACTTTTTTTCTTGTGCATGACCTTATGAATGGTCTCGCGCACACAGCTCCGCATTTCATGCTGAATCAGCTTTTTAATAATCTCCTTGTTAATCTTTCCTTCTGGGACCTCAGGAGATTCTCTATCCTTATCAGACATAATGTTATCAGTAGATAGATAGGCTTAATAGAGATAAGCTCTGTAAAGATGGCTATTGATTAAAGTATAGCCAAGGTAGAATCCAGATAAATCCGGAATAATCATATAAAATTATTCTTTTTTTTTTTTTTTTTTTTAACAGACTAGTAGAGAACAGACCAGTAAACACAGGTATTGGCAGCTGCTCAGTTGATCACAGAAATACGTTAACTGCCAATGTGACGCGTTACAGATCTCGTAAAATGGCAGACTGTATAGATAAAAAGCAATGGGATTAAGCCCAAATCAAGATGGCGGCGAAATCTTACAATGGGTTTGCCTTATGCTGTTGCCCAACGCATTCCTCTAAAGCCCTGCCTGACACGTCCAAGACACTGATTCAGCGTCCGGCAGGCCTGGCTGCAATGGGATAACGCCTCGCTTCTGCCCGACTGCTACGCAGAGCGGTTGTGGAGCAGATAGCGAGGGAGGATTTGCCAAGAGCAAACGGGTGCCGCACTAGGTCGGGGGATGCCGCAACCTGGAGCAAAAACAGCACGCTGGCAATTCCCAGCAGGCGTCTGCATGTTTAAGGATTGTACAAGGAAAAGCAAGAAAGGTGCTCAGAAGAGAATTGTAAGGTATGCAAGAGCGAATAAGTGCTATAACGTTAAAATATATGGAATAGTAAAGGTAACAAACCAGAATATTAATGGAAAATCAAATAGCAGAGAAGGACGGAGTGAAGTAGAAATAGACTGGGGGTCGTTTCCATAGATTGGAAACCAATCAAACTGATAAATAACACCAAAGACGATCAAATAACACCAGTAAAGATATAAAATACAAGTAAAACCAACGACCTACTTAACTGAGCGAGGAGCAGCATTAAAAAGAGGGAAATCATTCTGTGCATAGAATATTTACATATTGTCAATGTTCTATTCTAGATTGTTTTTGGTTTATGATGTAATATTCTTTCAAGTGCTTCTGCGTGCTGTAGCATTAAAGGATTAATGCCTAATGGTAGTCTCCAGTATTCTAATGAAATTACTTTCTTAGGTCAGCAGCCACCACCACATCACAAAACCACCTTGGAAACCTTTCTTCAGAATTTCCATGACATACCTGTGCGAGCGCGAGTGCTGGACATTGTGCAGAATCGGGAAAAAGATTATTTTGGACTATTTGGTCCTGCAAAGTATTTGATAAGGTAATTCCTCCCATTTCATGGGTCTGCAGTGATCTGACCCTTCCCCTCTCCACCTTGACACAAAGACCTTGAAAAAGGAAGTTTGCATACATCGTGAAAAGGAGCAACAGAATAAGTGCCCCTCTAGCAGAAGTGCTATTTGAAATATATCATAGTACCCAGAGTCTTTTGCATGAACTTTAATGGATCTAAACACGTTTCTGGGGAAACAGGAATTCAGAATGTTCACCCTATAGCAGATGTTTCAGAATTGACACTGTATGGCGTCCTAGGATCTTAAGGGCGGATATTTTCCCACTTTGAATGTTCTACAAAAATTCTCAGAGGAATACTATCCATTTAACATCCTGGTCTATAATCTGCACATGGAGCATTTGCCAAGCAGATTACTGTTATGGTGGCCTGCTTCGAGAGGCAAGGCATATGTGTGTATCCTTATCTGAACTAAGTTTAATCAAGGTCCGAATACCAGAAGCAGTCCTCTTACACCTGCATGTTCTACAATCAGCTTTTATCTAGGATTTGGATACTCCTTCAACCAAAACAAGTCATAGTTAAAGTCACAGAGCACTAGAATGGCGCTCCTCTTTTTTGGAAAATCAAACCTTCCAGGTCCTAGACCAGTCCTGTTACTCTGCCAATATCCCCCTTAGTTGTGGGGTTCCTCAGGGCCCCACCCTTTTTAATCTGTATATGCTCCCGCTTGCTGACATCATGCGCTCATTTTGGTTGTCATTGGTTTTCTATGCAGATGATACCCAGCTGGTCATGTTAATTTCCCCTGACTCCAGTTCTAGCCACCTTTCTCTGACTCCATGCCTCCAGGCATTAGCCAGCTGGATGGCTGGTTGCAAATTAAAACTTAACGAGGCAAAAACTGAAGTTATGCTGCTGGGAAACAACTTTCGCAGCAAAGTCCCGAGCCCCCTATCAGACTGTTTGAGCAAGTTGCCTACCCTTAAAGGCTCGATAAAGAGCCTTGGGATGTGGCTGGATCCCAATCTCACGATGCACCATCAAGCCAGAAAACTTGCTGCCAGCTGTTATGGCATCCTGAGACTATTGAGGAAGGTTCTCAACCTTCTTCCATTTGCAGCCAAAAGAGGGATTATACAGACCGTCGTGCCATCACTTCTTGATTATGGGAACTCCGTGTATCTTGGTTCATCCTGTTATTTTGTCAGAAGGCTGCAGATTGTGCAGAACGCTGCCACCCGACTTCTGATGAACATACCCAAACATCAGTCTCACTAGAGCTCTCAGAGACCTCCATTGGCTCCCGGTGGAACATCAAGTTCAGTTTAAGTCTCTTTGTATTATGATAGGGCGATTAATAGGAAAGGCCCTTCACCGCTACGACCATTAGCCTCCACATATTTGCCTGGTAGACCCCTTAGATGTTCTTAAGCTCACTTATTGAAGGCCCCCAGGATCCGTAAATGTCACTGGGGTTGACGCTCCACTTCTTTCTTGGCACCTAAACTCTGGAATACCCTACCTCATGAACTGCCCATGCTGGAGCACAAGCTCCCCTTCCACAAAGCCTTGAAGACCTGGCTGTTCAGAAACAAATCCTTTTACAATTCCTGATGTTCTGCGGTGTCTGTTGCAGCACTGGGAGGCCTCCGGATAGCCAGGCCCTATATAAAAACTGTAGAATAGAATAGTAGATACCGGCCCAAAAGATGACATTTATTATGGTTGTATTGGAATATGGTATATGAACTTGCCTACCCCGCCTCCCCCTTTAGAGAAGGTGAAACATATCCAGCTTATGAGTACTTAATTTGCCCCAAACTCTTTCAAGAATGCTTGGGCAGTGCTGAGGTTGTGGATCCTGTTGGCTTTATGCATATTTCTATTTCCGCAAGTGCGTCTCTGCACTAAGCCTCAGCAGTGATATCTACGGGACAGCTGAAATAAATAATTCAGTAGTCTATCAGGAGAAATACTGCTGTCCCCTTCACGGGCACAATATCTCTAGAGAACTGTTTCAAACACCTATTCCCTGTACGCTGTAATGATGGATGTACCCTCCTGGGATGGGTTATTTAACTGGACGATGTATTGATTAGTGGTATCTCGTGCTTTTTTCCCCCTCATGATGTAGCTTGAGGGCACATACTGGTGGACAAGAGTACTTCCATGTTCCTTATAAACAAGAGTGACAATTCTTGGATCAGAAAAGCTGTGACATGAAGGGGTACAGCTGTGGCAATGGGCCATAGACCAAACTTTCTATCAGGATCTTGTATAGATGGCACACTGTTCAACAAACTTCAAATTTTCATTGAACTCCTTCCATGGGTTCTTTATCGAATCATTTAATGGTGGGAGTTCTCATCACTGTGGGTTACAATAGAAAGTGTTCTCTCTCCTGCTTAGTCAAGTTTGCTTAAGATTATTCAGTTTAAGGACCACTCGGGATCGACTTGCTTTTTCACCTCCCTTTTATCTTTATTTTCCCTCCTTTGCCTCTCACTCACAGAGTTATCCACAAGAACAGGAAGCATGCAGCTCTGGTGAACATCATGCTACCAGACTAGGCAACATGCCTACCTACCCAGAATTGCTGGTGCTCAATATAATACAGCAGGAGATCTGCCATCTCAGCGGCTCGAGTCATTCTCTTTGGTTTTTGTAAATGTATCTTTATTCCGTTTTCAAAGAGCTTTGCCAGCTAGGCAGTACTGTTGTGGTCAACAGTTGCCATATTTATATCAGATACAAACATCCTGTTACCTTGGAAAGGTATACTTTATGTCCAGTATCACCTCTGGCAGAAAATAAAGTGCATCTGAACAATGCGTAGAAAACTTATACATGCATGACAAGAATACCCAAATAGAAAGCCTCTCCATCCCCCCGCCTTATTCAGTCACTAACTCAAAAAACAATATAGTCCTCCTTTGAGATGGAACCCCAGGTGCTGCAGGGGGCCCGCTGCAAACAGAAGTCCAAACTTTCATATAGCCCTTACTATGTGAATGGAAGGATTGTATTGATAGTTCACATCAGGGTAAGTACCCCTCAACAAGGGTGTTTGTCTGTTTTGCCTACCTTGTCCCACTCATCTAATCTATTGCAGGACGTCTCCGTAGTGCTGTAAGGGTGTCCACCTCCCATCTGGACCATGTAATCATATGTAGTTGCTATTTATGTAGATTAGAAGCCTTTTTCACGTTCATCCCATTGCAGTATTTCATTTTCCCACCATCAATGCCAGATCTTTTCAGCAGCAAAGTTGTTGCAGTGGCTTAGGCTTGTGGAATTGTCCCAAGAGGTATTGCCCAAGAGGTACTCATCACCTCCCTAAGTAACTCATGCACTCCTTGCCAAAACACCTGGATATGACGAATTCCACACCATGTGGGTATTCTTAGCCCAGCCTCCATTATGTGCTGTAGCTCTGGGAACATTTTGAGAAGAGTAAGAAACATAGGTAATGTTTTTTATGATCTGATCTACCTGACAATTCCTCATAGCCCAACCGTTTCTCTTCTTCCCCCAGAGTGTGTTAACCTTTCAGCATTGTTGTTGATGAGATTTATTTTTTCTTGAGCATGATATTTTTTACTCCCTGACCTCTGGTGTGAGACTATACCTTGTTAGCATGCTATGCTATGGGGAATGCAGGGACTACTGGTCTTCAGCCGTGAGGTATGGGGGGTCCTCGGTCTCTGATATCCCAGTGTTCATCCTGCTATAATTTTAGAAACTGGGCCGGATAAAACCCCTTCTGCAGGTAGTGCGGGGGTGCTCAAGCTCCTTACTTAATCACCTAGCAGAAGAATAACTAATTGTCCAACCCAGTGCTTTAAAAAAAATTAAATATAAGTACTTTATTTTACACACAACTAGATGCTACACAAGAAATAGCAAACATGCACAATTTAGTGAAATTGGTGCTGTTCCAACGGAGCTTTGATTTGCTGTCCACTCCTCTTCCACGAAGTTACTCTTCTCCTCTAATCTAGGCGGGTCATCTTTCTGGGGTTCTCCTTTCTTATAATGAATCAAGGTTTAGTTGCAGATTAACTGCCTCTAGTACATTCAGTGCGCTCAATATATCACAGTTGTCTTTGGTATCACATCACAATGTGAGTCTCTGAAGCACAGATCTGAGGCGTCCAGCCAATCTGCAACAGCAGGACGTCTCTCTCCTACTTTAGTGAAAAAGCATTCTTTCCAATCAGATGCAGCCTCCTTGAGCTCAGGCAGCCTGTGCCTGACATCTTCCTGAAGTTTTCACATAGTAAGTTGAAGTCTGTATTCAGGGAATCAGTCTTACCCTCCAGTGCACTTTTGGAGTTATTAATGGCCGGGTAACTTCGCCAAGAAATGGCTCTGGTGCTCAGGAGATGGCCTATTTAGTTACAGGTGAAACTGTCCCATATGTCCCTTGTGACAATTTGAAAAAGGCATATCGATCGAAGTTGTTGGAGTGATATTTCCAGCAACCTGATCATTCAGAGTTGCCCCTGCATCAGAGCCCAGCAGGAAGAACTTGTTTACGGAGGTAAAAGGAGAAGAAATGTTAAGTTATGGTCATGGGGTCCACCCAAGTCAGCACTCCAAAGGGTGGGGTATAATATTTTCCTAATACAGGAGTCCTAAGAAAATATAGGACGGCCCTTCAATAAAATGGTTGTGTGAGACACTATGGGAGGACGCCTCTTTCAGAGATCCTGGTGCTCTGAAATGATGAATATGTTGTGAGAGATGGCTTTAGGGAATTCCCCCAGCAGGCTCCCTCCATAGTTTGGTAAAATACACTGCACACATTCCAGAGATGGCTACAATGGCATACAGCTTTAGAGCCATATGCCAGTGTTAGAGAAACTCCCTCTAAGTGGGACACCACTACATTAAACATTATTAAAAATGTGCAGTGCCTTAAAATCTTCAAGCAATGTTTTGGAAATAAACATCTACACCTCTATACGTCCTTGCTACATAGTATTTGTCTATACCGCTGTATTATAACTATTTAGCATGGGCATGCGCCCAGTGGTAATACAGTGGTATAGACAATCCACTAGTGGATAATATGTTGTCAACATAAGCTTTGGCCTTTGTCAAGTTTTTGGAACAATCTTTGGCTTTAAGCCATAACCTACTTTGAAAAACACCTCCGCAACCCACATCAGGTGCGCTCAGGCTTTACCTTTTTATGGAGTACTACTTTCACATCAAACTTTAGTGATTTATAGAAGATGCACTGTATGACTTTCAACATGCACAATCACACGTGCCTCTCGAGCTTTCACTATTTCATGCTATGGGCACACATGAGTACAATCAGTAAACCAATGCTGTATATGACTATGGTGTTATCAGTAATGTCATGAATGATGTCACTGGAGAGGTAATCAGTGATGTCATAATGATGACGTTTCACATGTCATGAATGTTACTTTAACCTTTGGTTTATTCAGTGAATCTCTTGGGTTTTCTAACGTTGGCTAAGATTATATTACCACACCTAACTAATATGTCAGTTTAACCTTTAGTTCTTTAGTTAATATATACAAATATTTATGTATGTCTGTATGTACAAACATTGTATGATGTCATTAATGATGTCATTTAGCATGTCACGCGTGATGTAATATGTGAGGTTATAAGCAAATCATGGCGCTAAGTAAACGATAACTGGTGAATTTCCGTTTTATTTTTTTTAACCGCTTAACCGCGGCGGCAATTCCGCCGCGGTGCGGCGGTTTTATTGAGTGGGCGGGTCCGCGGCGGCCAACGGACGTGCGCAGCACTACGGAGGTAGTGCTCGCGACGGCCGTTGGCCGACAGAAGCAGCGAAGGGGTTAAACATTAGTTTTTAGCTTACTTCAACACCTAACTATAACATCGCTTTAACCTTTGTTTTTTTTCAGTGATTTTCTAGTGTTTTTTTCTTTAATATAAGCTAATATCTTAGTACCAGACCAACTATAACGGCACTTTAACATTTTTTTTTTTTCCAGTGGGGAAATAGATATATATATATCATATGCTGACCTCTCTTTCTAGTTCTTTTTGTTCAGTATGCAATGACCCTATTCATATGGCTACTAAATTTCTTGATCCACATGAAGTGGTGCTTAAAATATCACAGTTGTTGAGCATTAGTTTTACATAAATATTTTACTTTTGCATTATGATATTAGGGATAACACTTGTACTTCCAAATTGACTGATTCATCTATTAACAAATAGGAGCCGGAACCTGAAACGGAAGCAGTGAGTTCCAGCCAAGAAATTCCCAAACTTCCTCCGCCAGTTGAAAAGGTTTCCATCTCAACGCAGACCAAGAAGCTAAGTGCCTCTTCTCCTAGGATGCTGCATCGAAGCACCCAGACTGCTAATGATGGTGTTTGTCAAAACATGTGCCACGATAAATACACCAAAATATTTAATGACTTCAAGGAACGTATGAAATCGGATCACAAGAGGGATACTGAAAGAGTTGTGAGGGAAGCCTTAGAAAAGGTATAGTTCACTTATTATTGTAAGTTAACTTATTATTGTAAGTTTTTGTTTTAATCTATACTAGCAAGCAATCTGCAAATATCTTTTGTAGTCATGTCTTGGTATCAACAGTTACCCGTATGGCAGGCCCCCATTTCTTCATGTTCTTGTGGTGCTGGTCAAAACGCTATGGAACTGGAGCACCTTGCATGATGCATGCCTCTTTCTTTGAAAATTTAAATCTCAGTCACGGTACTGCCCCTACATGCATACTGGGTTTGACTTTCTAATTTTCCCTGGAGATCAAGTGTTTGTGCATGGCTCGTGTTGCGGCCTAACTTTTGGTTCATCTCATTGTTCTTCAAGGGGAGTAGGTAGGCAAACTCAGCCATTGTATCAGGCTTGTAACCACCAGAGCTCCCTCATGCCAAGGGCCCAGGAATGTAAATCTTGCTGTACACTTTATTTGCTCATTCATCCCCGCAGGTACTAGTTTGAGGGTACAATGTCTTGGTACCTGGTGCCTTAATGGTTGCTCCACAATTATTTCAATGCAGACCATTAAGAATCATTTAGAATTTTTTTTAATATTTTCTTTGTTAAGATCTACAGACATTCTGGTAACATCCATAGACATTCTGGCTGTCACCTGTGCAGGTGATCTGTGATTTTTATGCTAGAAAGTTTAAAGTTAATGGCCCATTTTTTCTTCTGGTTCTTATGAATGGATCTAGTTCCTAGGGGCACGGTCCTTAGTCTGAAGCTCCTAAATCGAGAATTTTCCAGAAGTCCTACTGGGCTGTACACTCTGGTTTGCCTCTGCTGCTGGGAAATTGGTCCTAGAATGAGAACATGGACTACCATTCTGTGCTTTTTCACCATAAGGATGGAATTACCTTCTGAGTCCTCTGTAAAAGCCATCTCTGCCTGTCTGCAGTGAGCATGTATGTAAAAAGGACCCTGCAATACCAGTGGTGGCACATTGACTGCTTCACTGATCATGAGCTGCGGAAGTGCGTGGGTGGAAGCACCAGAGCCTGAAGAGAGACTGAGGTAGTCGTAGGGACAAAATGAACAGTGGCTGGGGCCACTGCAGTTCCTGAGCATTGCCTTGAGGATGGGAGAAAAGACAGATAATGGTGTCATTCACTGGCATGGTAACAGTGGAATAGTGTATGGAGCCAGGCTTAAAGAACGTTATTGTGCAGGAAAAGTTGTGTGTCTAATATCAGATGGGCACTGGAAGCTCTGTCTGCCCTCCAGCCCTCTGTTAAAAGTATTTGAAATCTCAAGGGCTTCTGGAGCTTTTAGAGATCTTGCGAATTGGAGCCCTCCAATGGGTCCTGGAGGTGCCACCACAGTTTGCTGCTAATTTGTTGGTTGGTGAGATGGAGAGGATGCTCTTTGACGAGCCTAAGCACTGCTTTGTGTGCAATGGGTACAGACTCTTTGAAAATCACAAGGAATAACCGCAATGTAGTGTAAAAAAAAAAAAAGGGAATGGTGAATAGTTATGGTTGTTCTCCAGTCAGTAGAATGGAGTGTGAAGGGTCTGAGACCGGTGATTTGGTAAATAGAGGATAGACTCGCAGAGAGCAGACTTCTCTTTTTCTTTTTTCAGACTTGCATCTTGATACGAAGGTGAGGGGAAGAGCACTGATGGAGGTGCAAAATGCTTTATAACTGGTGCTCTATAGCATGAAGCCGAAAGTACAACACTAGGAGAAGTGCTTCATCTTCTCCCAGGAAAGGTCAGCTAGGTCATTTCTGGACAATTTGTATGTGAACTCTTGGTGACTCTCACATTATTATTTTTCTGTGTGGCCGGCCAGTGTGGTTCCGCAGAGGGTAGTTAAAACGCAGTGAGGTTCAAAACAGGCTATTCCAAAGATCTTTTTTCCATGAGGGGAGCTGATTGGACAGTTTGTGATTTCTATGGGGCTGGGTTTGTAACTTTTCTATTTTGTCTTGCTTTCTTCTCCTTTTCTCCGTTCTGGTGGACGGTGACCGCTGCAATGACCCTATTAAGATCAGTATTTATCATGATGACAATGATAGCAGTGTGGAGCTTCTTCCCCTACTGGTACAGATGATGGGGGCTCTCTAGCCCTGCAGAACACCAGTGGCCTAACCACCTCAACAGTGGTGGCTCTAGAGTGTCCTTCAGGACCTCCCGCTGATGAAGTTACTTCATTTACAGCTGTCTAGTGCAAGTCTGCTGAAGTACTTATGCTACCATTGCCTGTAGAGGGAAAAAAGACTGACCTACTAGAGATTTTACAACCTCTCTCTTCAACACTAGAGCTGCTGCTCCCTTCAATGAGATGTTTATGGACCTAATCCAAGTGTCCTTTCCCAAAGAAATGGAACGATCACCAAATACAAACACCATCTCCGTCAATCCCACCTCTGGTAGACTCGCCACCGGAAGACATAGGAGGTTTTCATACTCTAATGGAAAGGGCAGCAAAGAGATTTCAGCTCCCCATGGTCACCAAACAGTCTGATTGTTTCCTTTACGGTTTTAAGGAACAGGCTAAGAGACAGGTTCTTTCAATCTCCATAGTGGATTTCATATTGAAGGTAGGCTTGAAGATAATGCAAACGCCAGCTTCCATTCCAGCAGTTTTACCTAAGCTGGAAAAGAAATACAAGGCACCTGACAACTCTCCTGCCTGCCTCATCGGTCAGCCAAAGTCGGATTCGGCAATTTCCCAGGCAGCTCAACATCGTGCCAGAAATCCCACTTCACCTCTGTCTGCTAGTCCTGACAGGGACGGGAGACCTCTTGACATTATTGGTAAGAAATTCTCCACTATGGCAGCGACCACAGTTAGAGCAGCGAACTCACTTGCAATATTACATAGCTATGACTGCTAAATGTGGTTGGACATTTCACTTTTTATTGATCTGTTGCCTGAGGAGTCAAAGGCAGAAGCAAGGAAGATCCTTCAGGAAGGGGAAAGGATCTCAGCGAAAATAATTGATTGTGCTGTAGACGTATCGTCGACAGGTTTCAGTCAGTTGGCTGGGGCTGCAGTACTATGATGACAGGGATGGTTGAGAGAGACTTCTTTTCGCCAGGAGGTGCAAACTAAGATCACCGATATGCCTTATGATGGCGAATCCCTGTTTGGTCAGCACATTGATGAGGCTCTACAAGCAATAAAAAAATGTTACCGGCACAGTGAAGGCACCTTGCAATTTAAAAGACAGCCTTTTTGTGGAGCTCGAGGCCGTGGCTCGTCTTCCTTTTGGGGAGATTACAACCAGTACAAACCATTTCAGCCGTATCCGGGACAATCTCAGTACTCATCTACACAACAGGATCAACAATCATACAAGCAACCACCTGCCGCCTCCTACAAGCACTGTAGAGGAAAGACATCTTTCAGAGGCAGACACACCTCCAAGAAGCAGTGAATGAACCCCTGGTGTCAGCCACAACTCAAACCTCTTCCCTAGAAGTTGGTGGGAAAATGTCCTGTTTCCTCTACAAATGGTCTGTGATAACGGACAAATGAGTCCTAGATATAGTTTCCAGCGGTCACACATTGGAATTTCAACAGATTCCTCCAAATCGTCCACCTCGAGGCCCTTTGCCATCCCATCTAACAGAACTACTGTCTCAGATAAACACCATGCTGCGCAAGGGAGCGATCGAAGTGGTACCAAGTGCACAACGAGGGGCAGGATTTTATTCAAGGTTTTTCATCCTAAGAAAGAAATCAGGAGAATGGCGCCCCATCTTGGACCTTCGTCACCTCAACAAATTCCTGAAAAAGAAAATGTTTTGTATGTTGTCTCTTCAGGAAGTACTACAACTCTTGAATCAAGGAGATCAAATGACAACCTTGGATCTTCAAGACGCCTATTTCCACGTCCCCATTCACCCCAAACACAGGAGATTTTTACGCTTCAGAGTGGCCGGCACGGTTTTATCAATTCCGGGTTCTGCCTTTTGGCCTTCGTTCGGCGCCTCGAGTGTTTACCAAGGTATTAGCACCAGTAGCGGCTCATCTGCGACAAGCAGGAATTCGGTCCAGGCCAGCACTCTCCCCAGCAGCTCCGCCTCACTGCCGCAGCCTCGAGTCCTCCGCTGCGCAGGGTTCGCGCCTGCAGCCCGCCAGTCTCTAGGTGTTCAACTGCTTTCCGCATTTCCGCCAGACTCGTAACTTTTACTGTGTTATTTATTGTGCTTGTTTCTTGATTGTTTTTCCTCCCTCTGGATTGTTTTTTCATTTATTGTGCTTGTTTTTTTTTCCTCCGACCGGTTCCCGCCGCTGCTGCCCCTGCGGCCCCTCCCACCCCGTCACAGCCCCCGCTCCCGCCTCCCTACCTCGGGTCCCGCCCCTCCCCTACTTAATGGCGACCGCTGCGCAGTCGCGCGAGCGGGCGCGCCACTGGCGTGCCTAAGGCAAGCCTGTCTGCGCCCGCGACCAGCGCCAGAAACCCTGGTTCTCCCAGGCCCCACCGCTACGACTCCACCACCCTCCACGCACTCAATCCCGGAAGACACACCGACTGCGAAAGATCCTCGCCAAACACCACCCATGGACCGTTCTCGTGCAGACCTTGCCGCAGATCCTTCACCATCGACAGAGCCACCACAACCACCAAAGGCCCGCCTGATGCACGCACCACCGAAACCCTGACATGCATCCTCCTCAACGTGCGCTCCCTGCACCGGCACGCCATAGAGATCTGGGACCTGATCGACACCCTCTCGCCCGACGTTGCCTTCTTCACGGAAACCTGGACCAACACCACATCCGGCCCCGACATCGCCACTGCCATCCCCGACGGCTACAAGATCCATAGAAAGGACCGCCCAGGAGGAGGACTCGCCATTGTACACAAGACCCCCCCCTCCGACTCTCCACATCCAGCACGAGTGACCCCCACTCCAACACAGAACACCTCCGCTTCCAGATCCAGACTAGCCCCAGGACCACGCTACAAGGCACCCTCATCTACAGACCGCCAGGACCTCGCACCCAGTCCGCAACTACCATCGCCGAGCTCGCCGCACCCCACACCATCACCTCCATGGACTACATTCTACTCGGGGATCTGAACTTCCACCTCGACAACGACCCCGACTCCATCACTCTCCTCGACAACCTCGCCAACCTCTGACTGAAGCAGCTGGTCAACACGCCCACCCACCGAGCTGGACACACCCTCGACCCCATCTTCGCGGAAGGGACAAACATCCGCTTCAGCCACACCACCCAGCCCCTCTAGACGGACCACCACTGCGTCCACTTCACCTTCAACACCACCACCGCGCCCGCGCCCGCCACGGCGGAACTGGAGCAAGGTCACAGAGGAACACCTCAACACCATCCTCCCCCAAAACCCCCCCAGCGCCACGACCGACACCAACGCCACAGCCATAGAATTTCACCGCTGGATCTCCTGCTGCGCCGACAAGCTCGCACCCCTCCGCCACCCCACCAAACAACGCCCTCTGAAGGCCGCCTGGTTCACCACAGAACTACAAGAAGCCAGACGCTCCTGCAGACACCTAGAGAAAACCTGGCGAAACCAGAAAACCATGGAAGCACGGTACAACCACAGGAGCGCCCTGAAGGAATACCACCAGCGCAAAAGAGACACCAAACGGACCTTCATAAGAAACAAAGTCCAGACCAACGCGACCAATGCCAAGGAACTGTTCAACGTCATACAGCAGTTCGCAAAACCCCCCAGCGAAGCCACGGACGTCACACCTTCCCAGGAACTCTGCGACAAGCTCAGCTCCTACTTCCATCTGAAGATCAAGGTCCTCTACGACAACTTCAGCGAACAGACGACGGACACCACCCCTCTCCCCACCGCCGTCGAACACATCACCGCGACCATGAAGAAAACCCACTCAGGAGCCCCAACGGACCCCTGCCCATCGTACATATTCCACAGGGCCACCGCCGCCATCGCACCCGAACTAGGGCGGACCATCAATGCCTCCTTCAGATCCGGCATCTGCGCAGACGACTGGAAGCGGGCAGAGGTTAAACCCCTCCTCAAGAAACCAACGGCCGACCCAACGGACCTGAAAAACTGCCAGCCCATCTCTCTCCTCCCCTTCGCGGCCAAAGTCACCGAGAGACTCTTAAACGCCCAACTGACCACCTTCATCGAAGAGAACTCCATCCTAGACACCTCCCAGTCTGGATTCCGCAGCAACCACAGCACCGAGACCGCCCTCCTCGCCGCCTCTGACGACATCCGCATGATACTCGACCAGGGACACACTGCAGCCCTCATCCTTCTAGACCTCTCCGCAGCCTTCGATACCGTCTCACATCGCACGCTCGCAGTCCGACTTCACGACGCAGGGATACAAGGAGCAGCCCTCGACTGGATCCAATCCTTTCTCTCCGGCAGAACTCAGAGGATCAGTCTCCCTCACTTCCTCTCCGAACCCACCGATATCAACTGCGGTGTACCCCAAGGATCATCGCTCAGCCCCACGCTCTTCAACATCTACATGGCCCCCCTCGCCGCCATCGTCCGACAACATGGGCTCAGCATTGTATCCTACGCTGACGACACCCAGCTCATCCTCTCACTCGCGAAGAATCCCGAAGACACCAGACTCCGCTTTCAGGAAGGAATGAAGAACGTGGCAGCCTGGATGAAAGACAGCTGCCTAAAGCTCAACTCAGAGAAGACTGAGGTCCTCATCCTTGGACCCTGCACCTCCGCCTGGGACAACACCTGGTGGCCCTCCGCCCTCGGAAATCCACCCACCCCTACAGACCACGCACGAAACCTCAGCATCATCCTCGACTCCTCCCTCTCCATGAACCGCCAGATCAACGCCGTCGCGTCTGTTAGTTTCAGCTGCCTGCGCATCCTCCGTAAGACCTTCAAATGGATCCCCCCGACTGCAGAAGGACCGTCACCCACGCTCTCATAACCAGCAGACTGGACTACGGCAACGCCCTATACGCCGGAATCAACGGAACCCTTCTACACAAACTCCAAACCATCCAGAACGCCACAGCCAGACTCGTCCTCGGGACACCGAACATCAGACACGTTCAGGAAGGACCTCAAGACCTGGCTCTTCGACTGATCCGGAGCCACTCCGCTCCTCACCCCCCCAGCGCCTTGAGACCCTCAAGGGTGAGTAGCACGCTTTATAAACCTCTGATTGATTGATTGATTGATTGATTGAAATATTCCCTTATAAAACCAAATCCCTCTTCAGTGGCAAGCAGACATACGCAGGAGTGCCTATCTCTTTTCCAGTCTCTTGGGCTGTCCATCAACGTTCAAAAGTCTCAACTATTACCCTCGAGGATCAGAACGTCTTTTGGAGCAACTATAGACACCCTACAGACAAAGGCATTTGCCTCACAGGAGAGGCAGGGAAAGATACACAGGCTGGCAGCTCTACTCTTAGTAAAAAAAAAGTCAATTTCAGTACAAAAGTACAAATCGCTACTGGGAATGCTTTCCTCCTGCATTCCCCTCATCCCCAACTGCAGCTTGCGCATGAGGCCTCTACAGGAAGAACTGGACAGTCAGTGGTTACAGACTTCAGGGTCCTTCGAGGATATCATTCGAATAACACCACAGATGAAAGATGCGCTTCGATGGTGGACGTACGTCCCAAATGTAGCCAGAGGCCGCTCCTTCTTGATCGATTCTCCGCAATATGTAATTACGACAGACGCCTCCCTCGAAGGTTGGGGAGCACACCTACAGGGTTTGATGGTCAAGGGCAAATGGGACATCCAACATCAGTCCCTATATATCAATCTGTTGGAACTCAAGGCTCCTGGCTTTCCTTTAAAAAATCTCAGGAGCATCGGTGTTAATTCGAACGGACAATACTACAAGTATGCACTATCTAAACAAGCAGGGCATATTGAGTGCACTGGCTCTTCAAGCTCAGCAAATATGGAATTGGGCAATTCAACACGAGATCATCTTAACAGCGGAACACGTTTCAGGAGTGGTCAATATTCTTGCAGATTCCCTGAGCAGGGCAAGCTCTGTCAGCCCCGAGTGGGACCTGCACCAACCAACGTTGGACCATCTCTTTCAATTGTGGGGAAAACCAAGTTTGGATCTATTTGCGACCAGCCAAGACCGCAAATGCCAGTACTTCACCAGTTGGCAAACCCAACAGGGATCGTGGGGGAATGCGTTTTTGATCAAATGGTCAAAGATATATGCCTTCCCTTTTCCTCCGATTCCGTTAATTCCAAGGGTGCTCCGGATAATGAAGAAAGAACCTTGTTGGATACTGCTCATAGCACCCAGGTGGCCCTGCCAGTTCTGGTTTACGGCACTCTTCCTTCTCTCGGAGTGCAGACCCATTCAGTTACGACCAATACCGAACTTGTTGACGACGAATCCCAGCCAGGTCCATCATCCAGATCAGACATCTCTTCGATTGTCGGATTGGCTCCTGAACACTATGAGTTTGCCAGTTTAGCCATCCCTGCTGATTGTCGAGAAGTCCTTGCTAATGCTAGGGCAAGAGTCCACTAATAAAACATACAAACTCAAATGGAAAAGATTGTCACTGGTGCTCAAACTCCAAGGTGCATCCTATCCAGTCACCACCAGAGCAAATACTTCAGTTTCTCCTTCAGTTAGCAAGATCCGGTCTTTCTCACGCTTCCATAAAGGTCCACCTTGCCGCAATATCCAGATTTCGACCACACAATCGTGAACAATCACTTTGCTCTTCAAGAATCATAAAACAATTTTTTTTGATAATCAACTTTATTGATTTTGAGAGAACAAAGAAAAGGTTAGCAGCAACAGCACACAGGTCCATATATATGGCATTGCAAGTATACTGATAATAGTGTTATACAATATGCACAGCGATCAAGCACATCACATGGTAAAACAAGCAGTCCATCGAAAGTAAGGAGCTAACCCTATGGACCCCATCATCCCAATTGGTCCGTCCATTTACCCCATATCTTTTGGTATTTAGCCGGGCAGCCCCTGGCTTCAAACAAGGGTTTTCTTGAGCGGCACACCAGTCCACACCTCTGCGCCATTTAGCTATTGTAGGGCGATCAGGTTGTGTCCAGGCCATGGCGATATCGCGTTTGGCCACCGTAATGGCCGTCCCCAAGAATAATTTATCTGCCCGGGACCTGTCTAGACCGTCCATAATGCCCAGGAGGAGACGCATGGGGTCGTGAGGTACATGCCGGCCCAGGATATATGTGAGTTCGGATTCTATCTTGTCCCAGTATTTTATAAGGCGGGGGCAAGACCAGACCATGTGGTAAAAGTCTGCCGCTGTTGTCCGCAGCGTGCATTCTGACGAGGCACGCAGCCCCGCTCTATGGAGTCGCTCCGGGGTGAGGTATGCGGTGTGGAGGTAGTAGTGTTGGATGAGTTGAAGCCTGGCGGAGGCAGTGACAGTCTTGGTAGCCATAAGAGCGTCCTGCCAATCCTCGTCCTCCAGGGGGCCTAGCCATTCCTCCCACCGAAGTTTAAGCAAGTCAAGTGTTGTAGGGCTGTTGTTCTTGAGAGTATGATATGTACGCGATATTCCGCCCTTCCCCAGATTTCCCATCCATAAAACAGTTTTTAAAGTGATTATTAAGGATGTTCCCATCAGTACGGCGGCCACCACCACCTTGGCATCTCAACATTGTGCTATCTGAGCTAAAATATATCACATAGAAAACATCTCTTCTGCTGGCACTTACATCTGCTAGACGAGTAAGCGAGATACAAGCTTTCTCTATAAGTCACCCTTTTCTTCAATTCTCAAAAGGAGTGTGTAATCCTTTGTACCAATCCAACTTTCATCCCTTAGGTCCCATCGGATTTTCATTTAAATGAGCCAGTCGTCATAAAGACTTTTTTCCAAATCCTCAAACACCAGCGGAAAGATCCCTACATTCCCTGGATCTCAAGAGATGTATTAAATTCTATCTGCAGAAGACTGCCAGTATACGCAAAGCAGACCAACTGTTTGTGGCATATGGAAACGTCAGGAAAGGATATCCTGTAACTAAACAGACTATAGCACGATGGATATCAGCAGCCATACAGTTATGCCATCAGCAGGCAAGCAAACCACTATCTTCTACAGCGAAAGCCCACGCAACCAGAGCTGTTTCCTCTTCTACAGCCCTCTTTGCTGGTGGGCCCATACATCAGATCTGTAGAGCAGCAACTTGGTCCAGCGGGCACACTTTTACTCTGCATTACTGTCTGGAAGCCGCTAAGAATGCTGATGCAGCTGTAGGACAGGCGTTTCCCCATAATCTCTTTCAATAAGGTGATCCTCCTTTACTTCCCACCTTCCTATATGGTTGCATGATACTTATTATGTTGTTTACAAAACAGTTCAGATTTAATAGATATAAGATATACGTATATATGGATGTTAATATGTAGATATACATATATATGTTAATATACAACATACATGGGTTAAGTATGTTTTTCTTCTCATATAGGAATATATTCCTAAAGTATAACTGCTATCTATTCTGATTCAAGCATGTGAATCTATGAAAGAGCTAATGCTGGAGAAGAAAATAAGTTACTTACCGGTAACTGTGGTTCTCCAGTGTTGGTATCTTTCATAGATTCACATGCGACCCACCCTCCTCCCCATTGAGGCTCCCCTGGCTATCTCATACTGTTCAAATCTCATTTGTGCTAGAAACTCTGAAAGCCTGGAGCCTCTGTGGTGAGGGTTCTAAAAGGTGCTGTTGCCTGATTGGTTGGACTTTGGACATTTCCTAATGACTAGGATGAGATATTAAAGTGAATATTTTTTCTCCATTAACTTCAATGTTAAAGTCATTACGGGGTATGATTCAAGCATGTGAATCTATGAAAGATACCAATTCACTTCTCCTCCTTCCTCCCCTGTAGCACCACTTCCTTCCACTCTCGAGGGAACCGATTTGACCAGTGGAGGGGAAGGTGTCTTTTCACTTGGAAAACAGCCAGTTCATCTCCATAGGCCGTTGGGTCCTTCAGATTGTCAACCAAGGCTACGCCCTACCCTTCCAGATCTTGTATCCTCCCTTCCTGCCTGCGCTGTTAGTCCCTTCATTCTGCCAACCCTGTATCTTGCGCCAGGAGGTTCTTCCTCTGTTGAGCAGGATGTGGAGTTAGTTACAGAAAACAAAATCGGGCAGGGGGGCTATTTCTGCTACTTCCTAATTGCTAAATAAGATGATGATCTCTAGCCCATTCTGCATCTTTGCATTTTGAATGTCTTTTTCTGCAAGGGTAGGTTCAAAATGCTTTCTCTTCTATAGGCCATCTTGGCTCAGGAACTTTGCAGTGTTCCTTAACTTGCAAAACATGTATTTTTGTATACCGATTTAGAAGTCACTCAGCAAGCTCCTCCGACTTATGGTGAGGTCCATCCACTATCACTTTGCTGTCCTGCTGTTTGGGTTGACATCGGTGCCTCGAGGGTGGTTGCAACACATCTTCGGAGGTTGGGGATATATGTGTTTCCTTACTTTGATGATTGGCTGCTGAAAGTAGATTTACGCAGCTAGTGTCCAACAATCCTGCAGGAGGTCTCTTGCTTTTGGATCCGGATTCTTGTTCCACCACCTTAAGTCCTACCTCCAGCCCTCCCTTCTTCATTGTGGCATAGCTGCACACTGTCTCCCTGAAGGCCTTCCCTCTCCCTAGCGAGTTTGGACCATTCAGGCTGTGATCCCAATGCTTTGAAAGGGGCATATCCTCTGACCCTGAAAGTCCTCTGCCTTTTGGACCTGCTTGCCACTTGCATCATGCTTGTGTCCCACACTCTTTGGCACATGCATGCACTACTAATGTGCCTCTGTTGCCAATGGGCCCAGCACAGAGGAATCCCCATGGGCACCATTTGGAGTTCCCTGGAGAAGGCAGGAGACCTACGGTGGTGGCTAGTGACAGACAATCTCGTATGCGTGAGGCCCTTCTGTCCTCTGCCAGCAGTGGTCACAGTGGTGACCTCTGCGTCCTCCCTTGTTTGAGATGGTCATCTCTATGCACTGGAGATCAGAGGCCCCCGGTATTCTTCAGAGCAGAAGTTTCATGTCAACCGTCAAACTGCTTGAGCTGTGGGTGTTTCCCCAAAACTCAAGTCATTCCTGCCCTCCATCTGTGTTTTTTTCAGTGCAAGTCTGAAGGGACACCATGACTGCGATGTGGTACACAAGCAAACAGGACTGCCTGGGATCGCACCTCCTGTGCCCAGAGGCTCAAACTCCTGATGTCTGGCTGATTGTGAACTATCTGGCGGGATCAATGAACGTGCGACCTTCGATCTCAGTTGGGACCGTCTTGCAGATACAAAGTGGTATTTTCACCCAGAGGTGGTTCAATCGATCTTCGCCATCTGAGGCAGTCTCCTGTGAGCCATTTTGCCATTCATGACAACAAGCACTGCCTGCAGTTCCCACTGCATTGGGGCCCTAGTAGACATGTTCGTTCTGAGTTGAGCTTCAATCTCATTATGCATTTCCCTAGGGAGCTGTGTCAGGACTGTGCTCAGATCTTAATTGCATGGCACTGGACTGGCCACGGAAGTTATGATACTTGGATCTGCTCTGTCTCTGTGTCCCCCTTCTGCTTCCACTCAGTGTGGACCTCCTCACAGAGTGCAGGACAGGCCTGCATCCACATCTCCTGTCCCTCCACCTTCATGAATGGAGCAATGTGAGCTCCTTGTCCTTTTTGCAGAGGTAGTCTGTCGTTTATACTGTGTGAGCAATAATGAGAACCCTGATTCTTTTTCAGATTTTTAGCAGATTTGTCTTTGCCAAAATAATCATATACATTCCTCTGTAGACTCAGAGAAAAGTTTAAGGATCATTGTTCCATGTGAACCAGACATTAGTTCATTGTGAAGGCTGCTGCAGTTGGTCTATTTTAAAATCTGTGAGACTTATAAGGGGTAAGCTCTACCATACTCCTCAGGAAGCAAGTAGTTTTTATGATGGTTAATTCCATGTTCCACTTGCAATTTGTTAAATATTTTTAGCCACCCGTCTTTTAGCATGTCAAGGGACTGTATACCAGAAGCATCCTAAAGGTAGCTTGTATGTTTTATCACACACAAAGCCACTACACCGTGGATCACAGAAATGTGGGGCCCAGAAACTCATCTTGTCCATAAGCAGTCGATCAATGGAAAGTTCTAACTCGCGATTGTTAGAGCCCCTCAGATTCTAAAAATAGAGCACCTACTCCTGCTTCTTCACAGGTGGCGCTCTAAGGATATGGAACTCTCTACCAGCGGAGATAAGGGCAAACTCCTTATCGCTGATTTTCAAGAGGAATGTAAAACAGCAACTTTTCTAAAGATACCTAACGCAGTGAACAATCTGATTAATCTTAGCATCGGTCTACTATAACAATTGCAAACCCATCATATGAGCAATGACAAATTGTTATATGGTGGTTATGGATAAGGTGTGATTCGTAATGTGTTGTTCTGATGGATACTTCTGCCTGTGGATTCCTCACCTTATGAATACCCCTTGCGCCAGCAATCTCGCGGAAATTCTTTTCCTAGCTCTCCCACGTCGACGAGGACGTCACAATAGCACGGCTCCGCTCGCGACTCCATATGATGTCATCGGAGCCATAAGAAGACCTCGTCGGCGTGCTGACGTCAGTTCCCTTTTTTCCGCGCCGTCGACGCGTAACGGTTTTCCAGGGACTCTCCATCTTCAACTTTGTTTCCTTGCGGCGAAGAAATGGCTACTTCTAGGAAATCCGGGTTTAAGCCTTGCAGGGAGTGCGGAGGCCATATGTCGATCACGGATCCTCACGAAGACTGTCTGTGGTGCCTTTCATCCGACCACGACGTCGAGGAGTGCCGTTCATGCAGGAAAATGAACCCGAAGGCGCATAAAGAGCGTGAAGCAAAAGTCTTTATGGCCAAAGCCAAGAAAGAAAAAAGAGGGAGAAAGCGGTCTTCTTCATCACACACGTCGAAGAAGCATAAGAAATCTAAGAAGTCCCGGCGTCATTCATCGAAGTCGAGGGCTTCAAGGTCGACTCCTCCTCCTGAGTGACTCCGGAGAAAGGACTTTGTCTCTCCTTCCCCTTCTCCGAATGCGGAGTCGCAGCATTCTCCAGCTCGGATGTCACCGGCGTCGAAGGGCTCTTCGGCGTCGAGAGGATCACCGGCGCCCTGTAAATCTCCGACGCCGGAGGAGATGTATCCTATTCCTTTGGCTTCTCCAGTGCGGGCGCCGGCTCTGCAGGATCCGAATCCACCGCAGGAGGTCCCCGGGCAAGGAGGTACGGGTTCTTATCCTCCTTTTCCCTTGCCTGGTGCGGACCCATCGCAGTTCCTCAATGCGATGTACGGTATGTTTTCAAGGGCTAGTTTCCCATTGGGTGTGCCTTCAGGTCCCTTGGCCTACAATTTGGGTGTTCCACACCAGTATGCCCAGGCCCCCTTTATGCCATCCGCTCTGGCTTGGCACTTCCCGACACCGAGGTCGTCCACTCCGGCACCTCGAGCTCTGTCTGATGGGGAGTCGGCGGAGTCTCGGATTCGAGCGGCGTCGAACGTTGTTCCGGAGGGCCTTCCTCTTGCTCCGTTACCTCCTTCTCCGGCGCCGCATTCGGCACCGTCGACTCCGTTTTTGGCTCCGCCGACGCCGGTTCCGACGTCTGTGCCTAAGCAGCATTCCCGGAGGGAGATTCAAAGACTGCTAGAAGAGGAGGAGTATAGGCACGAGCAAGAACAGGAGGAAGGTGAAATAGTGCAGTCACTTGATGACTTTGAGGGTCTGCAAGAGGCCAGTGGCTTGGACACTTCACCAGAATATGACCTTTCGTCACCAAAGGCTGGTCTACCATTGGAAAATTTGCCCTACCATGTGGTTGTGAGGAAGACAGCTGATCTGCTGGGTCTGCAGCTTCCAGCATCTGAGATAAAGGCTAACATCTTAACAGAGGTCCTTAATACGTCTTCTGTGGTCTCAGGGCCACTTTTACCATTCATAGACGCATTAACTGAGCCAATTTTGGAAGTGTGGCAGAAGCCCTTGTCTGCGCCTGCTGTCTCTAGGTCGATAGCGAGAAGATATAGGCCGGCCCCTGGAGATCCTGCTTTTCTGTCTTCCCATCCAACACCGGAGAGCTTGGTAGTACAAGCTTCATGTTCAAAGTAGTCTTCAGGTGCTTTCCCGACTACTCCTGGAGATAGGGACTCCAAAAAGATGGAGCAAGCGGCAAAAAAGGTGTTTTCGTCGGCAAGCATGGCTTTGAAGTCAACAAATGCTACTTGTCTTCTCGGAAGGTACATCCATGCTTTGATGGATACTGTGAAGCAGCTAGCTCCTAAGCTCCCAGAAGATGATAGGGCTAACTTCATGGAGGTTCTTGCTGATTCACAAGCAGCTGCTCGCCAGGTGATTCAGTCTGGCATGGACACAGCTGAGTCTGTTGCACGGGTAATGGGCTCTTCCGTGGCAACCAGAAGGGAGGCCTGGTTAAGGTCTTCTGGTTTTTCCCCTGATGTCCAGGCGACTCTCTTGGACTTACCTTTTGATGGCACAAGGCTGTTTGGATCCAAGGCGGACTCTGCCTTACACCGTTTTAAAGACAGCAGAGCCACGGCTAGATCTTTAGGTCTTCAATCTCAGCCCAGGGGTTACGGTTACAAACGCCTTCGTGGGTTTGGAAGAGGTTCTTCCTTTCGTGGCCGTCAACAATTTCAACAGGGTCAGCAGCAACAACAGCAGAACCCTTTATACAAGTCCTACAGGGGCAAGAACAGAGGCCGTTTTAGGGGAGCCTCACGGCAGCAGTCCTCCTCCTCCTCCTCTCCTCCCCTCACCGTTGGTGCTTCAGGGAAGCAGCTCTAGATCCCCCATCTTAGAGCATGTTGGCCCTGTTGGGGTTCGGGTGTCCCATTTTCTACAAGATTGGAAACAGATTACAACAGATCGTTGGGTTTTAAATCTTGTAGAGAATGGGTACGCCCTCCCTTTTCTAGAGTATCCACCTCCTTACCCTCCTCGCCAAGGTGGTTGTTCAGAAGACCATTTGTTGCTTTTGCAGCAAGAAGTTCTTGTCTTGTTACAAAAAGGTGCGATAGAGGTGGTTCCAGAGCAGGAAAGGGGTCAGGGGTGCTACTCCCGGTATTTCCTGATTCCCAAAAAGGATGGACGTTTGAGACCGATCCTGGACCTCAGGGTTTTGAATTTTTACCTCCGGCAGGAGAAATTCAAAATGTTGACTCTAGCTCAGGTTCTTCTTGCGCTGCAACAGGAAGACTGGATGGTGTCCATCGACATGCAGGATGCGTACTTTCATCTTCCCATCCTGAAGTCGCATCGGAAGTATCTACGTTTCACGGTAGGGTCGCAACATTACCAGTTTGCGGTTCTACCGTTTGGTCTGACTTCCGCGCCACGAGTCTTTACAAAGGTGATGGCGGTGGTAGCAGCACATCTCAGAAGATCAGGGGTTCCTGTCTTCCCCTATCTGGACGATTGGCTGTTGAATGCCAAGTCTCCGGAGATGGTGTTGTGTCACTTGCAGATGACAACGCAGTTGTTGTTCAACTTGGGTTTTTCAATAAATGTACCCAAATCTCACCTGGTGCCTTCTCAGCGCAGCCTGTTCATAGGGGCAATACTGGACACTACTGTTTGTCGTGCATTCCTGCCTCCAGAGAGGATTCTCGACATTCAGGAGATGATTCCCTTGTTTCACAACGGAGCGGTTGTTCCGGTCCTGAAGGTCCTTCGCCTGCTCGGTCTGTTCGCTTCCTGCATACTGTTGGTCAGTCATGCACGCTGGCACATGAGGGCACTCCAGTGGTGTCTCCGCAGGCAGTGGTATCAGCACAACGGGGATCTCGGGGAGAAGGTCAGAATCTCCAGAGACGCTGCAGCGGAGCTGGCTTGGTGGGGTGTGCAGGGCAACCTGTCTCAAGGGAAGCCCTTTCAACTTCCTCCACCGATGGCCACAGTAATCACGGACGCCTCCACTCTAGGGTGGGGTGCTCATCTGGGGATCTGGAGATCAAAGGTCTTTGGTCTCCAGAGGAAAGGTTGCTTCACATCAACCTTCTGGAATTGCGGGCGATACGTTTGGCACTAAAGGCTTTCCTTCCTTCCTTCGCGGTCGGTCAGTTCAGGTCCTGACGGACAACACGACCGCGATGTGGTATATCAACAAACAGGGAGGTGTAGGGTCGTTTCGTCTCTGTCGAGAGGCTCTGCGACTCTGGTCCTGGGCTCAGGGCCAACAGATTTGTGTGTTTGCAAATCATCTAGCTGGGGTGCTGAATGTTCGTGCGGACAGTCTCAGTCGGCATTATTCGGCCGATCACGAGTGGCGGCTTCATCCAGAGGTGGTCCATCACGTCTTCCAGATGTGGGGGGTCTCCTCGGTTGGACCTATTTGCCACTCACGAGAACGCGCACTGCCCGTTGTTCTGCAGTCTCCAGTTTCCGATGCAGGGAGCGTTAGGGGACGCTTTTCAGTTGAGTTGGAGCTCTCAACTCCTTTATGCGTTTCCTCCCATACCCTTGATTCCTCGGGTTCTGAGGAAGATTCGCCAAGACCGGGCCCAAGTCATCTTGATCTCTCCGGATTGGCCGAGAAGGGTGTGGTACACAGATCTTCTTCACCTCTCTTCGCACCCTCCGCTCCGTCACCCTCTCAGGGCAGACCTCCTCTCGCAGTCGCAGGGGCAGGTTCTTCACCCCCACCTCCAGAGCTTGCACCTTCATGCCTGGAGATTGAACGGGGCAACCTGAGTTCGTTCTCTCTCCCACCAGATGTGGTGGATGTTATTTTATCGTCCAGGCGACACTCCACCAAGTCCATTTACTCTTCCCGTTGGTCTAAATTTGTTAAATGGTGTGAGAGAGATCTATTGACCCATTGAAGGCTCGTTTATCTCATGTTTTAAGTTTTTCACTTTCCTTAGCGCAGCAGGGTTTTGCTGTAGCTACTGTAAAAGGTTACTTATCGGCTTTGTCGGCTTTTATCTGTTTGCCGGATCAGCCGTCCTTATTTAAATCTCCGGTGGTGATGAGATTCATTAAAGGTCTTACAAACATGTTTCCTCCCACTCCTTTTATTATGCCTCAGTGGGATTTAAATCTTGTACTTACTTTTCTCATGGGTTCTCCTTTTGAGCCTCTGCATAGTTGCCCTTTGAGGCTTCTTACTTTTAAAACGGTTTTCTTGATTGCCATTACCTCGGCTAGGAGGGTAAGCGAGTTGCAGGCTCTTAGCTCTAAGCCTCCTTTCCTGACCATTCATGCAGATAAGTTGGTTCTAAGGACCAGGGCTGCTTTCCTTCCCAAGGTGGTTACCCCTTTTCATTTGGGGCAGTCCATTACCCTTCCTACCTTTTATCCTCCCCCTCACCCTTCCAAGGAGGAGGAGAGACTTCACCGCTTGGACCCAAAGAGAGCGGTCAGCTTTTATCTGGACAGGACCAGAGAATTGAGACTTGATGACCAACTCTTCATGGGGTATTTTGGTCGGATGAAGGGTAAAGCTGTTCTCAAGCGGACTCTGTCGAGATGGATTATTCTCTGTATAAAGATCTGCTACGCCCTGGCCAACAAGGAGGCTCCTGAAGGTATCAGAGCTCATTCTACTAGAGCAAAGTCTACTACATCTGCTTTGGCTAGAGGTGTACCTGTACTTGATATTTGTAAGGCAGCAACTTGGGCCTCCTCCATACCTTTGCAAAGCATTACTGCTTAGATTCCGAGGTTAGGAGGGATGGCCATTTTGCTCTGTTCTGTTTTGCAAGATTTTTGGTTTAGTCAGGTGGACACCCTCCTCCAGGAGAGGTACGGCTTTGGGAGTCTATTCATAAGGTGAGGAATCCACAGGCAGAAGTATCCATCAGAAGAACAAGTTACTTACCTTCGGTAACGCTTTTCTGGTGGATACAATATCTGCCTGTGGATTCCTCACTGACCCACCCGCCTCCCCGTTGTCCACCTGTTTCTACCAAAAGATGCTTTGATTGATATATCTTGATCATGTTTGCAATTTTGTTACTTAGAAATGCCTTTTCTATGGCTATTTCGCAATGACATTCTTGAGAATGCAAATGTGAATTTATATATATGTATATGTTTGGTATGCAATGTTTGCATTTGAAAATGTGTCGGTCCGCCCGTTTGCCTCGGTGGCACGGAAAAAATGTGTGGAACTGACGTCAGCATGCCGACGAGGTCTTCTTATGGCTCCGATGACGTCATACGGAGTCGCGAGCGGAGCCGTGCTATTGTGACGTCCTCGTCGACGTGGGAGAGCTAGGAAAAGAATTTCCGCGAGATTGCTGGCGCAAGGGGTAATCATAAGGTGAGGAATCCACAGGCAGATATTGTATCCACCAGAAAAAGCGTTACCGAAGGTAAGTAACTTGTTCGTTTAGTTGTAATAAGACACATTTTTTTAGAACTTTGGCCAGAAGCAGGAGGTTGGTTAGTGGGCAAAAGTTGTTCAGGTCTTCTGAATTGGCTCTGGATTTCTTGAGAAAGGGAGTGACTTGTCCGATATTCTGGCAGTCTTGGGACCACCCCTTCTAAGAGAGAAACATTTATTACTGGGGTCATTGATGAGTGTGGCAGGGTTTGTGTGGGCTACAAATATGATGAGTTTGTCCTCATTTAGAGCACTAAAGTCGGACCATGAGGCACTGTTTTTGAACTCTGGCTATATCTATGTGGTGTTGGTTGAGTTGCCGCTTCTGCCGCCATAGATCCTGTTTATGTGTGGTAATGGGTTTGGATACTTGTCCTTGGTTGTCTTTGGCAGTGAGAATTCTATGTTCTTAATCTTGTCTGTGAAAAAGTTGGCAAATTCCTCATATCTTTCTGTTGAGCAGTGTAATTCTTCAGTATTGGGGGAGTTTTGCTGCTTAATGATATTGAAGTCTGTTGGGGCGATTCTTTGCTGTATCTAGCTTGGATTTGCTGGAGTTAGTTTTTGCTCTGAAGATGTTTCTTGGATCTGTTTCTTTTTTATCTTAGTGTAATAGGTGTAGAGCTGAGGAGTGTTGTCTCATCTTCTTTCTGGCATTCTGAGCTGTCTACTCTCTTCATTTAGGTCCTTGTACGAGGAGCAGGAGGGCTTTATTTTTTTTGTCTTTTGTTTCAGTGGTGCTATTTCTTGGAGAATGTTTGTCATGGTAGTGTTGTAATGTGAGGTCAGATTTTCGACGTTGTGCACAGAGGTGATTGTTCTGAGGTGGTTTGATTTGATTCAGATTTAATTTTTTGTAAAGCGCTAACGATTGCCCGATGGCGTCTTGGTGCTTCCTATGACAGAAGGAGCAGAGGAGAATTTGTCGGCTTTGCAGAATAAACTACTCAAAGATCCAGGGTGAAAAGCCAGGTCTTTAAGTCCTTCCTGAACTTAAGCAAAGAGGTCGCATTTTTTAGGTTCCAAGGAAGTTGATTACAGTATAGTGCGGTGCACCGTATCAGGCTCCTGCCTCTCCAGGTAGCTCATCTGTGAGGGGGAACAGATATTGAGCCAAGCTCGAGCGGAGAGTCCTATTTTGAAGATTTATTTATTTATTTGTTTATATAGCGCCAGAATCGACTCCCGAAGGAGTATCTCTGCGCTTCAGACGGTCATCATAAATATATGCGAGTACAGCTGGAATCCGAGACAGAAGAGGGTGGTCTTAAGCAGCTTTCTAAAGTGGAGGTGATTAGAACATTGTCTCAGATGTAAAGGAAGCTCATTCCAATACCGTGGGCCAAGGCAGGAGAGGGCTTTTCCCCCTGATCTTGCTCTCCTAACTCGGGGACCTTCAACAGATGTTTGGAGCTAGAACGGAGAGACCTTGAGGGTCGATAGGGGATAAGTTTTTCCGAAAGATAACTGGGACCAAGATTAAAGAGTGCCTTATGAATGGTGCAGCAGATTTTGAATTTTATCCGTTGGCGTATGGGGAACCAATGAAGTTGCAGAAGAAGAGGGCGGGAGGCCGTCCTGGGAGGCACATTAAGAACTAGTCGTGCCGTCGTGTTCTGGACCACCTGAAGTCTGCTGATCGAAGTCTCATTAGCAGAGATCAGTAGACCGTTACAGTAGTCCAGGCGGCTTAATACAAGTGCCTGAGTCAGAGTCTTCCGAATACAATCCGGAAGGAGAGGAAAGACTCGACGAAGTAGGCCCAGAGTATGGAAACAGGTGCCCGCTGTCTGAGCAACGTGCTCCTTCAAAGTGAGGGCTTGGTCCAGATGGACGCCTAAGTTCTTAACAGAGACTTTAGGAGCAGGAGGGGCACCAAAGTCAGTCGGCCACCACTCGGGCGACCAAAGTAAGGGGGCCTCTCCGAAGAGCAAAATCTCTGTTTTCCCGACATTACATTGGAGGAGATTACTCTTCATCCAGTGTGAGATGGCTCTCATTCCCAAAACCATTTGAGCCTATCTCTCAGGTACACTGGGCCCCTGCAGGGCCGTATAGGCTGTACAGAGTCCCTTAAAGATTATACGTTTTCTCACTGGCAGCCAGTGAAGACTGCTGATTGCTCGGGAGACTGAACCGTGTCTAGGGATCTTCGTAATAAGCCAGGCTGCTGCATTTTGTACACTCTGCAACTTTTTAAAGTATTTCTTAGGACGCTCACAATGAAGACCGTTGCAGTAGTCTTTTCTCGAAAGAACTAATGCAATACCCACCGTCTTAAGCATATCTGGCTGTAGAAATTGTGTGATTTTTCAAATTATACGCAGGGAGAAAAAGGAATCTGAGACAACTTTATTTAGTTGTCAATCATGACTCACAGATTTTCCGCCTTCTGCACTGGCTTAGAGAGGGAACCCATTTCTTCAGGCCACCATTTGGGGGACCAGAACGTGGGAAGATTTCCGAACAGGATGAGCTCTGTCTTTGTTGAGTAAAATTTTAGGCAGGTCTGGTCTATCCAACGGCCGACTGCAGTCATGCAATTTTTAAAGAGCTTACTGATGTCTGAACCTTTGTCCGATAACGATACCATGATTTGGGTATCGTCGGCGTACAACACCGACGATAGCCCTAAGGACTTAATTAGAGCTGCCAAGGGGGTTACATAAAGATTGAAAAGAGTTGGGCTCAGTGAGGAGCCCTGAGGTGCCCCACAAGGCAGCAACAAAGATTCAGATGTGAAGCCTTTAAAGGCGACTGATTGAACGTGGTCAGTCATAAAGGATTTCAGCAGCTTTAGCGCAACACTCTGGATCCCCAAGTTCTGTAGGCGGTTAAGCAGGAGATTATGATTAACTGTATCAAAAGCTGCGGATAAATCAAGAAGGATGAGCGTGGCATTGCCTCCCCCATCCATTGCGGCCCTAATCTCTTCCGTAGCCACCATAAGAGCGGATTCTATGCTAAAACCACCCCGGAATCTGCGTTGAGCGTCATCTAGCAAGTTATTTTCTTCCTAGAAGGCTGCCAGTTGCACATTCATGTTTGTCTCAACCAATTTGGCTGATAGTAGGAGCCTGGAGATAGGACGATAGCTATTTAAGTTCTGCTCATTCAAATTGGGTTTCTTCAGAAGCGGCAACACAGAGCCTCCCAGTCTTTGGGGTAGGTTCCAGATCTAAACGTAGAGTTAAAACTCTTTGTCAAGTAAGGAGCAACCTCCTCCGAAATTAGTTGAAAAATATTTGGAGGACAAGGGTCAGATGGAGAGCCAAACTTTGAATTTAGAATGGCCTGAGTGACTTGCTCTTTTGTTAATGGGGCAAGCCTGAAGAAAGACTTGATTAAAGGTCTTGTTGTGGGTTCTAGACTGTCCTGTGTGCCCATTGATAGTGAAATTATGAAAGATAACTTTCACTTTCTCCTGAAAAAAGTTTGCTAAAAAGTCGCAGAAAGCCTGTGTTCCTTCCTCTGAGACACAGGATGCTGGGGTAGAGAGTTTAGTGACTGCTTGGAAAAGGGCCCTAGAGGAGTTACTAGCAGCTTGAATTTGTTTGACAAAGAAGGCTGATTTAGCCTCTAGAATAAGCTTTGTGTAGTAGCCAATGCAGATTTTATATTTTTCCCTTTCTAGATTATTATAATCCCTCCTCCAGATTCTCTCCTGTTAACAACAGTTCCTTTTGGCATCTTTGAGAGAATCATTAAACCAGGGGGAAGTTGGTTTACTTCTAATAATTTTAGGTTTGGCTGGAACTAGCGAGGAAACCACAGCATTTAACCACCCTGTAAAGTTTTGAATTGAGTCGTGTTATTCGTCTCTTCCGGTTGCGACCTTGCCAGCAGAGGGCTGAGATCAGATGCTTGGATCTTATGCCACTGATGTTAGAGCACTGATTTCCTGACACATTTTATACAGGTGGGTTTACAAGGGATCTCTATGTCTCAGATAACTGACATATGATCCGTCCATGTGAGAGGAAGCGTCAAGGGGCAGGAAATGAAAGGACTAGTAGTAATTATCCAGTCAAGGGTGTGACCTGCTACATGTGTAGGACCAGTTCCTAACTGAATAAGGAAGCAACATGACATAGTAGCAATACAAAGTTCTGTGTTTGAGTCTGTAAACTTCTCTAAATGGAAATTAAAATCACTCAATATAATGAAATTCGATTTTGAAATAGATAATTCCAAAACAGGTTCTGAAAACTGGATAAAAGGGCCGCTTGGCCCAGGTGGACGATAGATCAACAGTCTGTTAAAAGATTGAGAGTTGGTGACTTCAAAGTTGAACAAGAGGGCTTTGTGGACATCAAGAGAGGTGGGAGTGCAAGTGGCCAGAAAGGAATCACAATAAATAATGGCTAAAGCCCCTCCCCCTTTTTGAGAGGTCTGTCAAGCCTGGCTATGGTATATCCCATTGGTAATGCTGCCATTACCTCAGGGCCAACAGCCGAATCTGCCCAAGTTTCAGTAATGAAGATAATGTCAACTAGATGTGCTGCGATAAATGCCGCCAGTTCCATGTGATGTTTAAGCATGGATCTGGCGTTGATCAGCGCGCACCTAATTCTCGAGGCCAAGGCTCCGTCCAGATGATGATCAGTGGGAGTTGTTTCCCTAAGAAGTCGCCGGTCCTCCTGCAACTTTAATTCAATGATTTTTTGTTTTGCAAGCAGGACAGCATACTTGCGGTCTAGGGCCATCAGGCTCAGGAGCGAACAGTTTGGATTCCTACCTGGCACTCTCAGCGATAACAACGTATCTCTCAAATAGGACCGATTGATAGTGGCCTACGGGTCCAGTCACGGACGGGTGCAAATGGGCTTGCCTTAAGCGCAACCCCCTTTCAAAAGCGCAGGCTCCACTTACGCAGTGCAAATACTGGTAACTAAATGGCAATACCAACTTAAAAGTGGAGAAAAGTAAACCATAAACACAGCATAAAACGGGCTGCCTCTCTTAAGATGGCGCCCAACTTCCACGGAGCCAGGCAACTCAGAAAACTGCATGAAGGTGCGTACAAGGAAAGTAAAAACTAAGGTTGTGTCACCGACCTGTCATGGTTGATCTTGGCTGAGAGTACTGAGGGGTTGATTTGTTTTGTTTCTCTTGCCCAGCATTTTGACTTGTAAGTTCGACCTCTGACAGTTTTTCTGAATTGATGTTGGAGGCAGTCAAGCTGTGGTTGGAACAGTAGATGGAGACAAGAGAGTTCATCGTGATCAGCTCTTCCTTGCCTTTGAGGTGGTCTAGGGTGGCACCCTTGGTGTGGGTTGGTAACATTGTTGTACAGAAATTCTTTAAGACAAGCAGCTTGGACATTACTTTTATTGTTCCAGTGTTGGTTGAAGTCCCCTAGGAAGATGGTGTTGGTGGTCGGGGCGATTGCTGGTGGATGAGATGAATTGTGTGTTCAGTAAAACTTTGTTTTTCACCTAGAGGGGGTTATATTAAGTGGATTTTGGTTATCTTCCTGTTTGGCATGGGGAGTTCCACTCCTAGATATTCAAAAGTTGGGTATTCTTCGTTATTGAAACATTTGAGTTGTAGAGTGTTTTGGTGAATGATCACAACACCACCCCCTGGTTTCCCTACATTGCCTTGACTTTTGATGTAAATGTAAATGTCCAGTATTTGTTAAAGCGCGAACAATTACCCGAAGGTGTCAAGGCCCTGGGGGCCTTCTGGAAGATTAAGCGAGCTATTGCCCAGAGTCACATGGTGCTGGGCTGATCTCGAACCGTGAGCCCCCGGGTCCCGGAGACAGTTGCCCTGGCCGATGCGCCACACCTCTTCCACTATGGAGTAGTTAGCAGGGACCAACAAGTCGGTTGTTGGGCAGAATAGTACGTTTAGCCAGGTTTCTATGAGGAACATAATGTCAGTATCCTGATGTAGAAAATAGCCTGCTATCTCTTTGCATTATTTAGCCGGGCCTCGAAAAATCTACTCACCCACTCACTATGGCGAGTCAGATTTTATCACGGCAAGCTATTTTCAGGGCTAGTTGGACCGTTCTGGCAAGCTCACAAAGAACAGGTGTTCTGTTCTATCAGAAAGTGAAGGAGCAGTAAAGATGCCTTTAATTCTTGTTTTTATCTTGTCACATTTGTTCTGCATTCAAAGACGGTGGTCAAATGTCAGATTATGTCTTACAATTTGCTGCTTATTTTATCCTTGAGTTTGATGTTTACTTTTCTTTCTCTGACTGCAAAGTTAGAGGATTTTGGAAAGTGAACTGTGCTGTACAACGACCGTGAAATTAAAGGCTGCAGAATGTTAGTCTTTTTTTTTCTAATACACAGCATTTAAACAGCTTCTAAAAGAACTTTGCAATATTTCAAAATATATTTCAGTAATTAGAAAAGAACGTTTGGTGTGATGGTAACAGATATTTTAATAGGATCAAAACAAATCAGAACGCTTAACTTGGTGATGCTAAATATTTTTGCTGAAACCCAATTTCCACACATTATTGTTTATAATCTACATAGTTGTATCAGTAAAACAGCATGTTAATGGGAAAGTTTGTGGCCATTTCAATAGAAAATGTGCTGTCTGTAGATGATACTGTACTACCACATCATGCTGTATGTAGTATCATATTTATTAAAAGTGAGTGTTATAAAATGTGAGCTGAGAGACATTCCTGTCCTCGTCCTGATAACAGTGCTATTAGTGAACTAAGAGGCAAGTCAGGGGATATGTGTATCCTATATGTAGGCTAGATTCTTATTATCCATGGAGCAAAAGTTTAGTCTACTAAATCAAACAAAAGAGTTGTTTATACAGGAGAAATGCCGAAATCCCATATTTGAAGGCGCTCTCATATGTGATAATGAAGAAAAAGGCAACTCTGTAAAATAAAACATTTGCCTACGATCACAATTTGAGACCGTTTTACGGGTCAAGCACATTACAGTTAGGTCAAGTAGATTATTCAGGTCACCAGACCTGCAGGTCTGGTAACATTTTTATGGTTTTTGGAGGCCTAGTTTAGCTTCAAATCTTCAGTTGTGTACTGCACATTTTATGTTGGATTTTTATGATATATGATGTGGACGGAGACAGAGGTATGTTGAGGTTGGGTTTGTTCACGAGCTGTCTTTGTATACGTTTATTAGTTCTCATAGTCACAGGTAATGCACCGGTAATGTTTGTATGAGTTCTAGAGGGAGATTGAAGTATTGTCATTTGGATTATGAAAGAAGACTTCAGTGAAGAAGGGAACCTATTAACTGAGAAGGGAGTCTATCTCAACTTGAGTGAAGTGATTGATGGATCTTTTGTCGTGTAGTTCCTATATACCCTATACAGGATCTGCGCGTTTCGGATAACATAAACTGTGGGTTTGGTGGCAGACTGATTCTGTGCACCCCCACGGGATGCGTTAGCCTGTTTGCGTTAGCTAGCTCACAGTGCCACTAGAATCTCCTCTTATCGGGGAGAGAATAGTTTCTGGCAACATCAGAACATGACAACCCTGATCCCCCAGGATCGTGGAAACAATATACTACTTTTCGCTCAGTCACTCGTGCTCACTTAGTTTGTCTCAGAGATACACAGAATAAACTGTCTGGGCGTTTCAATAAGTATTTATTGAACAGTTGTTATTCTAGTGTAGAATAGATGAGCTGAAACAACCATCAGACAGTAGCATAGATATATGGTTAGCAGTACTAAGAAAGTAAAGGGATGGTATAGTTCTGCCGTCTTGCAGTAATCATGAATATATACAAGTACATAAAACACATGATAAGAAAGGGCGTACTCCTACGATGTCTCCCTAACTAGATGTACCTAGCATCTGTGTAGGTGTTATGCCAAGAATCCCTCTAGGATCTAGTCCACCCCATTATCTGAGAGTTAGAGAATGTGGGACCCCGTCCTGGTCTCGAGTTGGACACCCCGCGAGGAATGTTAGACCACTGCTAGCTGGAGCGTCTGCATGCAGGAACCTCAGCGTCTCTGGTCAGTGTGTCAGCCGGGAAGTCACGGTCTCCTCTGTCTCTCTAAGCAAGACATGATGTATATATACCCACAGGTCTCCCCAGGGGTCCTACCTTGCTTAGTTACTGTGTCGGCCTAAAGGATGACGTCGGGCCTGAACTTTAACATAGATATTATACAGGAGATGTTCGTCCTGCTGGGAGTCCTGCTGTGCTTCCAAGAAGCCTCATGCATAATGTATGAGTATCGAACCAGGGAAAAACCCGCGTTCTGAATGCAGTGTTGTATCTAGGTAAAAGGTCAGTGCCTAAGAACCGTTATGCATGTAATGTAGGGAAGAATATAGGTGAAAGGTTGTGATGTTTACCTACGCCTATATAAGGTACCTATATGGAATATAACACTTTTGGGCCTGGTGCTACAGTCATGTTGGGGTGTCATGCCGGCTGCATGTTTAGCAGTGTTGTCCGTTCTGTTGGGTTCAAGTGATGTTTTGAGTGGATAACCTGAGTGTTGAGAAGTATGTATGTGTGACACCAGGTTGCTGGCTATTGATTTAATATCCTTTTCCATGTAGTCTAGTTTGTTTTCTACAGTAAGTAGAAGGGTTAGCGGTTGTAGTGAGAAGCGATATGTGGGGTCCCAATTATACAGGCAGTGGCGGGCGAGCGGGTCAGCATAGCAGGTGATATGACTTCCTTCAGGTGTGTCTATTGTAGGACCATTGATTCTGTTCAAATTAGGGAGGACGTAAGTAGGAGGGGCTGTCCCATCTGACAGTCCTGGTGTCATGTTGTGTAACACAGGGTAGGGAGTGAGTGATGGTGAACGGTGTAGATTACTGTGACAGGTTCAGATGTAAGTTTGGCAGGTATTCTGGGCGAGGTGGTCTAGAGGTCAGAGCATATGGCAACATATGGCACTGGGTAAATGTGGAAGCATGTGCGTTTAATTTCATTGTGGTAAGTGAGGGAGAGTTTGGGGGAGGTGAGACTAGACTATGGTGGTGTTTTCTGTTTGAGGTAGATAGTGGCAGCGTAGGCTGGTGCTCATGTTGTTGCTACTTGGGGTGAAGGGTGCATCATAAGAGTAGTTTGAGGTGGGGTGGTAGAGAGTTTTGTTAGTGTGACGACTCGGGAGAGGGGAGTGGAAGATGAGATTTGGGGTGAGAAAATAGGGGGTTGTGTGGTAGTAGGATTGGGGTGTGCATATGTTGCTGTGGGCAAGGAGAGTTGGTCTGGCGAGTGTAGGATGAGAGTGGGGTGAGGTATCTGAGATAGTGGGGTATATGGCGGATTCACATTTACATTTTGCCTCTGATTGTTCATTAGGTGGTGCTGTAGATTAGCAAAGCGTAGTTCAAAGATTCTAAGGCTCTGCTCAGAAGCTTGTATTAGGATAATGCCATTTGTGTATAGTATTTGTGATCTATATTTTGAAATTGGATGTGGATAAGATCTTGAGTTTAAGGCCATATGGGATTTTAGTTGAGTTGGACACATGGAGGTGATTATTGATAAATTTGTTCCATCTACCTTTGCGGAGTGTGTAGAAGGTGAGATCCATTTTATGGCCTCCTTTTTTGCACAAAAATTGATGTCTGTGACTGTCTCAGGGAAGTTTTTTAAAAGTCTGTGTTTGTAGTTCTATGATGCATTTTTTGATAGGTTGGGTGGGTACATGATCCTGTAGGAGTTGGAATCAACTTTTTGAAGCTTGCGATTCAGGTCCTCTTCCATTGGTGCACTAGTTGTTTTGGAGGGGATTTTTAGAAAGGATAGAGTTAGTAATGATTTATCGAGGATGGTGTCTGTAGCAGATCTGGGTAGCCAAACTGTTTGATACTTTAGCAGTTATAAATTGGATGGTTTGATTATGCGCGTTCATGTTACATTTGGAGATATCTTCAGTATTCAACCCCTTGGTGCCCGTGAATCACAAGCTCTTGGAAGACTGGCTTGGGGGGGGTCATAGATGAGCCGGGTCCATTTGTGGTGAGTTTTTCAATAGTTTGTGCCAAGCAGAGAAAAATGGCCCCTGTCTGGCGTCTGCTGGCCGGGTGTCATTGGTGAGCTGTAGAAATTTGCAATTGAAATATGCGAGTTTACTTCTTGGCAGTATCTCTGGAAGGGTCTGTATGGAATCACTAACGTGACTTTCCCTAACTCAGATGCTCATACTTCAAACCTTCCATAACTACCTCTGAGGTTGGTGGCGCAAAATAGCACTATGCTAAACCGTATCTGTTGCATTAAATGACCAGAATGCACACAGTTTCGTTAATTCACCAGCTCTCAATCCATGGAGTTGACTTCACCACTATAACACCAGCAGAAGTAAATTATTTCCTTTGTTCTGTCTGAACAATAATTTACGTTTAGAAGAAAGAAATTTTATAAGGAGAGCCAACGGCACTCCTCAAAGTTTTGCTACTGTGGCAGCTTCCTGCCTTTAACTGACAGAGAATTGAAGTCACAGAAATGATACATGGGGAGAAGGGTTGGCACCCCCTGGGTGGGATACCATCTATTACACAATGCCAGGAGGAAGCACTGCACTGAAACCACCAAACCCCCTTCCCCCACCCCCAGGTTTTTCTAAACTGCTGTGTAGAAGAAATCTATTGTGTTCCCTGTAGGTAATATCTCAAAATAAAGACATAAGAAAGGACTGACTCGATATTAGCATCTTTATTTTCGAAAAGCCTTGAAAAAGCCCCATCATTACAGGCAGCAAATAGGGTGAAACACGTGTTGTCTGTCAAGTGAAAATGTCTCACCTAGGACCCAATTGAAAGGATATCTTACAAATATGACATAGTGAAGAATTGTGTTCAATAAAAAGCTTCAAAACATATAGCAAAATCGTCTAACATCTTTTCTTTACCAAGGAACTTTAATCCTGCAAAAAGGAATTAGACAACGACTGTCTTCAAAAGAATAACTGGAAAATTGACACTCAGCACCAGAACTATTTATACCCATGAGGTGGAGTTGGCCCAACCCCTAAGGAGTACCATACAGTTCTCCACAAAAAAACAGATAAAATAACAATCACAAAAAACTAGGCATACCTGGTTGGGTGGGGAGAGGGTCAGGCCTACATCAATACTTCTTAGATCACGTTTTTCCTTTTGCTCTCCACTTACCCCGTCTATTAGTTGGACAGGGAATCCTACTAATTCAAGCATCGACGGGGACCTGTCAGTCTCCCTGGGCGAACAGAGGGTCTCACTGCCCCTGAATTTAGTTGAACCGGGCATCGACAGGGGCCCGCTGGTCACCTTGAGCCAACAGAGTGTCCTGCTGGGCCTTCACCTCGCTCATGATCAGCTGGTGAGCCAGGACTACTGGAGGAAATGACCCGATCCTCAATGTGAGAGTCCGCTCCCTCATGCCTCGCTCCATGCAGCGGGGAGCAGCAAGTCTGACAGCAAGTTGATCCGCAAATAGCTGCCAATGTGAGCCTCTGGCACCAAGGTGCCAGTTTGGATCCGGGATGGGGTAGGGTGCATGATCCCACTGCTCCACTCCATCCCAGAAAGGCAGTTTTCCTCACTGGACATCAGAGCTCAACAGTACACTCACTGCTAGTTGTCTTCTGGGTCCACAAGATGGCTGTGTGGGCAGGCACTGGCCGGGCTCTGATATGAGAGTCCGCACCCTCTGGGGAGCCTCCAGTGCCATCTGGGATCTAGCACTGCCAGGGTATAACTTCCTGCTGCTGGCCGACAAGAGCTATACTCTTTCCCGCTGCTGTAATTTGCCCCAAGCCCTGGCGTCTCACAGGATCCATACTGCATCGTGGGGGAGGGGCTGCTCTTGAGACAGCTTAAGACGCTCAAGTTCATTGGACAAGAGTACGACCTCTCATCTCCTCCAAGTTTTTTCTGAGGCTGCTTGCTTGCTTGCTTGCGGCTAGGTGCCTTTGTTGCTTCTGCACAGGCCTCCGGACAATGATCCTAGGTTCCTCTGGTTCAGAAGCTCACAATCAAGCTTCTCTTTTATCTAGCTACTCTACTGTCACCGCCATCTTGAAGTTTCTGATTTTTCACCTTCAGCGGTACCTAAGAAAGGAGTCAGACTGATCTACTAGCTCTTGATCTCTCCATTGCTACAGTTTTTCCTAGAATTATGCTTTTAATTGTATTGTTGTATTCTCTTTGAGAAGATCTTTAAAATGTCTATCTGATAATTGACGATTCAAGTATTGGATGCATGTGGTGATATCTGTAATAACTATGTTGACAGGTGGCTTTATGTTTATCTGTTGATTCATACACCCTTGTTTCATTCTGTTCCTCGTAAGCAGTTATTTAGGTTTTTATTGATGCTGACTGCTTTCTCAGTTTCTCTCCGTCTTTCATTATCAGTTTATAGTTCACCTGTATTCAGAAGATGGTGTCCCGATTCTTAACGGAGCTGGCATGGCACACTGAATGTTTCATGATTTTCTTGTTTATGTTCAACTAGTATCTACCCTTAGACTCTGTAGTGTATGAATAAAAAAACTATAGCAGAACCAACAGAACTGCCTCTTGTGATGCTTTATGTTGGGTTCATGACCTCAACCAACCGGGGTCTGGCAGATCCACAGCTGAAGCCAAGCAGTCCACTTGGCATTGTTTCAGAATTTGTGTATATACCCTAGGGCCGGGTCACTTTAGGAATCTGCTAGAACATGTGTATCCTTTAAAAAGAAAGTTATTGAAAGTAATTAACTGTCTACCTTAAAAGTGTACTGTCAGATTTTTAGCTCTAAAAAGCTGCTTCCTATCCGTTTCTTTTCCCTCCTATTTTCTTTTCATTTTTCCTTTAAAAATGTTCTGTGAAACAAAATCCTAGTTACCTAGGGCTTTATTTATGGGGTTTTGGCATAGGGCAGCGCAGCAGAACACCTTGCTGCCCTGTACTGCCCTACTTCAAAGTGAAAGGGCAGGAATACACTGTATTCATCCAATATGGTGTGTTCCTTTCCTTTCCTCCTGCGCTGATGCCATTTCGGCAGCCTAGCACCAACGCAGGCATCCTTGTACCATGGTGCAAGGGTTCCTGTGTTATCGGCAGAATTGTTTTTATGCAGGAATGGACACCTTCCTGCATAAAAACAATTCTGGGAGGCTTTTTCTCCTTTCTACATATGCTGCAGAATGTAGCACACATGGAAAGATGAAAAAACAAGGAGAAATAAAGTTATTTCTCCTCCTTGCGCCTCCCCTGGAGAGGCGTAAGTTTTTGATGCATCCCCCAGGGTTTTCTTGGTTTTGTAAATCTGGGGAAGCGTCAAAATCTATGGGTGTTGCATAGGAACACCCACACGCCCATGAAAGGCCTCCATAGCGCAGAGCGAGGCAACGCAGCGATTTGCGCTGCCTTGCCTTACTCCAGATCTATGAGGCTATTCAAAGCCACGCAAAGTGGCTTTGCGTGACCTCAGAAATATGATTTTGTAGTTTGCACTGCCAGAGCGTCACAAAAAGTGAAGCTCCGGTGGGGCAAGGGGCTCATAAATATGCCCCCTAGTTTCGAGCTAGCAGCGTTTTTAATCAAAACTAGATACTTAAAGTTAAAAAGAGGGTGTGGAGGACTTTTGTAAAATATCTACTCGTCCAAGGGACAGGATGCTTCAGAAGTCTATGTATCATGTAAAAACAAAAAGCATACACTTGTCCCTTTTGCATGCCATGTAGGGAGCTAAAAATTAAGGCTGCATTCTCATTATATAATTGCTCTGATAATAGCCTATAACAGTAGTTCCAGGGTTAGAATGTCCTGCCTGTCTGTGCACATAAACATGGAGGTTTGTGTAAGGGTATTGCCCTACCTCTCTCTAATTTCTTCCCACGTTGGAAAAGGTTACAGTTTTACTCCTGACAAGGGCAGGAGTATAACTTTTCTAGCGGTGGAAGGGGTGTAATGAAAGTGAATTTACAACCACTTCACAGAGTTTCCATGAGCCAATGTACACAATTATATTTGGCAGTATAAAATGAAAATCACAAACGTTGGCTTAAGCACAATTTCCAAGTCTACTTCTGTAAACAAGTGAATTTTTGAAATTTGTAAAGCTGCATAAATGCAAGAGCATGTGCCTGCGGGTGCACTTTTGTGACTTTTCTTTAAAAAGAGGTCCCTAATTTAATTTTTTGTTACCCATAATATTTTTTACACCGATTCTCCATTATTATTTTTGTTTATCCTATTGTCATGCATCAAACGCATTTTATAAAAGGATGCATCGGAGAAATGGTATTTACAGTTGCATAATAGATTAGCACCACTTTTTTCAAATTACATTTTTTGTGCATGTTTTATTTTGAAAGCAAACCATCACTAATCGTGCTTTCATCCTTCTACATGTATTTGCATATAATCTGGGAACATTATAAGAAGCCTCAAATTGTTGAATTTTGTGAAATTGTGTACATGTTTTGTTTCTGGAATCACTAATGCAAACTGCGTTCACAGCTCACTATGAATGGTAAAGGCCTTTGTGTTAAGGAATCCTATATACAGACCTGGCGAATTTATAGGTATGGATACAAATCTTGCCTTAACAGCAACCAATGCTCTCTCACTTATCCGTTATGTAAAATGGCAGCCAAATGGTTCGTGCTGCAGGGGGTTGGGCCTAATTATCCAGTCGACAAAATAAACATAAGAAACCTGTTGACCTTAAACCCCAAACAATATGTTCTGCACATTGGGAGACAGGAATTCCATATCCGTAGTTCAAGTGCTATTGGATAATCTCTGGGGCCCATTCGGTTTTTTATGGTTTCACTTAATAATCCTATGATCGAGAACTAAGATTACAAGTAAACAGGTTTTTTTTTATTAACTACCACTTTGAAGTGGGGGAGTTACTACAATTATGAAAGAGAAGTATGCGATCCAGCTCGACATAAAATTAATAAATGTTTACCTGCAGACATCCAATAGTTACAAGTTCTACAAGCAATTGTGTTTTTAAAGTTGAAAGCCTGACTTGGTGTTATTACAAATGTGTTACTTGACTGCATCCAATTCGCATTATTGTTTTTTTAAGGCATGTATAAACTTGCTATTTTTGTATATCCTCGAGTCAGAACTTGGAAGTGATGAGAATATTGATAATGCAACAATTGTTGTAATGCATATATTCTTTAGCAAATGTTTTATGTTACTGAGCCCAGCAAATGTCAGAATGTGATGATATACTACCTGCAATGGAGTGATTAATGTACATGTTTCTACAACGGTTGCCAAACAAGGAAATTGTTGTACTACAAACATTTTCTAGCCAATTAGAGTAATTGCTTTTCCACTATTTTGCGTTCCACGAAACAGCATGCTGCCTCTTTTCTCACCTGCTTCTTTTCTCACCAAATCTTTTGAGGTCTTATTAAAAAATAGTTATTTTTTATTGGCCTTTCAGCTGCGAGTTGAAATGGAGGAGGAGAAAAGACAGGCTGTGACGAAAGCTGTGACCAATGTACAAGCAGAGACAGACAGAAAGTGCAAGCAGGTGAAGGAAAAGTGTAAAGAAGAGTTTGTAGAAGAAATTAAGAAAGTAGCAGCTCAACACAAACAGATGATTTCCCAGACCAAGAAGAAACAATGGGTATGCACACTGCAAATGTCATAATATATTTGAGGTTGTAGATTTCAAATGATACTCATTTATCTTTAATGTGATTGGTACCTGACGAGGGAAGATTGGCATTTCAGAATGATGGTTCAGTTACTATGTTTATTAGTAAGATGCTTCTAAAGGCTACATCTTCCGGCAGAATCCTCTTTTGTCAAAATATCCTCATGTGCCAGATATGATCATGAAAATAAATATTGATGCCAGAGCAAATCCAGCAGCAGAGCTATGAAGGCAGCCTCACAATAACAGCACACCTGGCTCATGCCTGTAGTGTCAGTTCTGTGTTAGGCCACATAAACAGCAGGTTCAGCGGCTCAAGCTCCTTCTTAATTCGGTTCTTCTTCTCCTTATTTGAGAGTTTTGAGATTTTTGTTTTGAAGATGTCTAAGGCCCCAAGATTTAATCCCTGCCAAGATTGCAATTAAGTGTGCATTATCTAATAGAGACTTCTATAGTTGCAGATTCCTTACCTTAGAATTTCCCAGGCGTCAGGCTGGATCCGGAAACTTTTGATTGAGCAATACCCCTTTGCCGGCCCTGTCAGGTGGCTCCATTTTGCTCGGCAGCATCGGTTATGACGTCGCGGTCACCTATATAGGAGCCAACCAGGTGCGCGGAAGTCAGTTCTTTTCTTTCAGCGCCAGTTAAGAGCCGATCTGGGAAGAGCCTGTCGCTTTTTGACTGTTTTTTTTTTGACTTAAGGATTTTTTTCAATTGTGTGTTGAGGGATGTCTTCGAAGAAGACAGGTTTTAAACCATGTGGCGCCTGTCACCGCACCATGTCGGTTACCGATCCCCTCCTAGTCTGCCTTTGGTGTCTCGAGTGCGACCACAATTCAAAGTCGGGCTCGGACTATCGGGCCATGGCTCCGAAGGTCTTGCGGACGCGAGCTATGAAGCTCCTTGCGGCCCGGCAGTCGACGCCATCCAGCGAGACTCCATGGAGATCCTGGTCCCGATCGAAGAAGAGGAGGTTGCGGGACCGCTCCCGGAAAACCAAGTCCTCTTCCTCCCACTCGATGTCCTCAGAACACTCGGTAAAAGAGGTACAAAAAGAAGTAGTCTAAGCGTACTTCTATTTAACCTCAGCTGTCATCTGTCGATGAGAGAGGTAAGGAGCACAGACGCTCTAGGCACGGTTCTCTGGAGCCATGGTCGACTTTGCGCCTCCCCGGGAGCTTGAGTGACCCCCCCCTCAAATTAAAGAGTTTTACGAGGCCGTGTGCCTCGTATTTGAGTGGGCCAAACCCTCTGGTGAGCCTTCGAGCCCTGGGGGGAAAGGAGGGGACCATCAGATTCGATGCCGTCGGCTCCAGCCACAGTGCCGGTTGGGCCTAGGGGATCCAATTCCGGATCTAGGATGGCACTGGTCGTGCCAACGCGACCTTCCCTGGCATCGGACCCGAAGTCGGTGCCTATGGAGCTGCTGGTGCCCACTGGCAGCTCCAGCCTCATCCTTATCCCCGACGGCACGGAGTCAGATCGGTGTCGCTCGATGCAGATTCCGGCACCGGTAGAACCCAGGGGTTCTATGTTGTCACCTGAGAATTTTCATGAGGTTTAAGGCACAGGAGAGGACTGGGAAGAGCCTATGAACACTTTAGAACACCAGGATATGTCTGCAGAGCAGATGAACTGGTATGAGCAGCTTGGCGAGGCCAGTGGACTGGATACGTCCGCAGATGCTGGCATGCTCCCTCCAACAACTGTGGCTAGAGAGGAGGGGACTTCTTATGCCATGGTGGTAAGGAGGGTAGCCGAGGTCCTTGGACTGGAGTTGCCCTCTGTGCAGGTCAGGACTAATCTCCTGACCGAAGTGCTTCAACTTGGGGCTTCCACCTGTGAATGAATGAGGCACTTACTCATGTCCTACTAGGTACGTGGTCCAAGCTAAGCACAGGGGCTCCTGTGAATAGGACAATTGCACGCCGCCATCGCCCGGCTATGGGCAACCCAAAGTTCCTCTGTCAACACCCCACCTCCGGAAGCTTGGTGGTGCAGGCTTCTACCTCCCAGGGCGCGTTCCCTTAAGCCGCTCCGGACAGGGAATCCAAGAGGCTGGAATCACTTGGGGAAGATGATGTTTCCGTCCTCCAGTCTGGCATTGTGGTCAGTGAATATTGCATGCTTATTGGCCCGTTTCTCCGTTGGGAGGCGGTTGCGCAAGTGCTGCCACAGGTCCCGGAGGCGGCCCAGGCTGTGCTTTACCAGGCAGTTACGGACGGGAGAGATGAAGCAAAATTCACCATCAGGTGTGGACTTGACACAACTGATTTGCTGGACAGAGCGATTTCGTCAATGGTGGCCTTGCGGCACCACGCCTGGCTTAGAACGTCTGGCTTCTCGGGCGATTTAATAGACATGCCCTTTGATGGTACCCATCTGTTTGGTGAGAAAGCAGACTCTGCCCCAGAACGGTTTAAGGATTCTCGTGCTACGGCCAGATCCTTGGGCCTTTCTACAGCACCTCGTGGCTGGTTTAGCTTTCGCACCTTTCGTGGCCACGGAAGGGGGTTCCAGCTTCTCCATCCCTATCCCAGCCAGCATCCTGCGCCGACTTCCCAAGTTGTGCGTGGACGTGGCTCATTCCGTCCTAGGAATAGAAGCCAGAATTCATCAGCCACCCTGCCCTCAGCAGCCGCAGCCTCCAAGCATTCCTAGTCTGACTGCAAGATCACACCACTCCTGTGAGAGGGGGAATCCCATCATCATCTCCCCACTAGAGGTCCATTACATCGGGCAAATGGGTCTTGCAGATCATTCAGGAGAGCTATTCTCTGCCTTTCCTTTCTTTTCCTCCTCCTTTTCCGCCAATTCAAGGATGGCTGACAGAGGATCATTTAAAATTGCTCCAAGAGGAAGTTACAGCTCTCCTGGCCCAGGGGGCTATAGAGAGGGTCCTGGTTTCAGAAGTTGGCAGTGGCTGTTATGCCTGCTACTTTATGATTCCGAAGAAGAACAAAGGGTTACAGCCCATTTTAGATCTTTGGACCGTCAGACTCTTCCTCAAGAAGGAAAAGTTCAAGATGCTCACCTTAGCTCAGGTCTTGTCTGCTCTAGACCAAGAAGACTGGATAGTAGCGTTGGACCTGCAGGATGCGTATTTTCACATCCCCATCCTGCCGGGCCACAGGCGTTACCTGCAGTTCAGGTTAGGCCACGAGCACTTGCAGTTTATCGTGCTTCCCTTCGGCCTTACCATTGCCCCTCTGGTGTTCACCAAGCTGATGGTGGTGGTTGCAGCTCATCTGCGCAGGTTGGGGGGGGGGGGGGATGGTCAGTCTTCCCCCTACCTCGACGACTGGCTGTTAAAGGCATTCTCACCCCAGGCTGTTGTCTCCCACCTTCAGACTACAGTGAACCTGCTGCATTCGCTGGGGTTCTCTACAAACATGCCAAAGTCACACCTGACTCCTTCTCAGACACTCATTTTTATCGGAGCTGTACTAGACACAGTCGAGTTTCGGGCCTATCCTCCCGAGCAGCAAGTCCAGGATATTCAGGTTATGATTCAGATGTTTCAGCCTCTATCCTGGATTTCGGTGAGACTGACTGAGGCTGTTGGGCCTCGTGGCCTCCTGCATCCTGTAGATAAAGCATGCCAGGTGGCGTATGCAGGCTCTGCAGTGGGACCCAGCATCGGGGAAATATCACCAACATTGTCCAGCTCTCGCAGGCAACTTGGTGGTGGTTGACGAACCGCGATTGGGTCAAAGGCAAACCCATCTCCCTCCCCCAACTAGATCACCCAGTAGTGACAGATGCGTCACCACTGGGATGGGGCGGCCATCTGGGAGAGGTGGAGATCAGGGGACGCTGGTCTCCGTCGGAGTTGGGGCTCCACATCAATTTGTTGGAGCTTCAAGTGATTCAATTGGCAATGAAAGCATTTCTTCCTTTTGTCAAGGAGAAGTTAGTACAGGTGTTCACATACAACACCACTGCCATGTAGTACTACAACAAACAGTGCAGGGTGCGGTCATGGACCCTTTGTCAAGATGCCCTGCATCTCTGGACATGGCTAGAACAGCAGGGCATAACCGTGGTGGTTCAACGCCTGGCAGGTTCTCTGAACGCCAAGGTGGAGGAACTCCGCCGTCGATGCCTAACAGATCACGAATGGCATCTCCAGTCGGAGGTGGCACAAGGTCTCTTTCAGCAGTGGGGAGAACCTTGGTTAGATCTGTTCGCCTCCGAAGAGAACGTGCAACGTCAGCAGTATTGCATGCTGTAGTTTCCATGGAGGCTATCACTTGCAACGCTTTTCGTTGCGAGTGGCGCTCAGGCCTGTTGTTCTCCTTTTCGTGCATACCACTTCTGCCCAGAGTTCTGAAGAAGATCAAGAACGACCACGCTCATGTCATTCTTGTGGCTCTGGACTGGGCACGGAGAGTCTGGTATCCAGAGCTGAAAAAGAGTATCAATCCTCCGATCAGGCTGCCCCTTCGGGAGGATCTTCTGTCGCAGCAGTAGGGAAGGGTTCTCCACCCGAACCTGTTAACTCTCTGCCTCCATGCGTGGAGATTGAGCGGAGGCAGTTGATGGCTTTTGACCTTCCTCCCGAAGTATACAACGTTATTTTGGCGGCCAGGCAGCCCTCCACTAAGACAGTATACGCCTGCTGTGGGCAAAAGGTTGTATCATATTGTACAGAAAGGTCTATTGACCCTCTTTTTATCGTTCTTTTCATTCTAACCCTTGCCCAGCAGGGCTCTGCGTTGGGTACTCTTAAGGGATATTGTTCTGTTTATCCTCTGTTTGCAGCTGCCACGCCAAACCTCTCTTTTTAAGTCTCCAATTGTAAATAGGTTCTTGAAAAGGCTGGGTTACTTGTTTCCACCCACGCCCTTTGTCATGCCACAGTGGGACCTTAATTTGGTCCTCACTTTTCTTATGTGTACTCCCTTCCAACCATTGCACAACTGTCCCCTCCATTCTGCTTACCATCAAGACAGTCTTTCTGGTGGCGATAATATCTGCGTGGAGGGTGAGTGAGGTGCAGACGCTATCATGTAAGCCCCCCTACATGATAACGTTTGCAGATAAAGTGGTGCTTCGCACCCCTGCCTCATTTCTTCCAAAGGTGGTGACCACATTCCATCTGGGTCAATCTATCTCGCAGCCCACCTTTTTTGTTCCTCTGCATCCCTCTAAAGAAGAGGAGCGTTTCCATAGTTTGGACCCAAAAAGAGCTTTGTCGTTCTACCTTGACTGCACAAAAGAGTTCCAGGTAGATGACCAGCTCTTTGTGGGGTACATGGGAGCTAAAAAAAAAAAAAAAATAAGTCAGGCAGTGCAGATAAGAACCATATCTGAAGGAAACAGTTAATTATAGATTCCTTACCTTAGAATCTCCCCCAGGCATCAGACTGGATCCAGAAAGTTTTTAGTCAGCAGTACCCCTGCGCGTCTGAAGGTGGCGTCGGTCGACTCAGCGCCCGGCGTCGTGGTCGCCGGGATGACGTCGCGGAAGTTACTTAGACGCCGCCCTCGCGCGCTGACGTCAGTTCTTTCTTTTTCCGCGCCAGCAAGCGCAGATCCGGGAAGAGCAGTACCCCCAGGTCACTTTTTGACTGAGTTTTTTGCAACTTTTGTCGACTTCGTTTTCGAGCCTTTATCCGACTCCTGGTGCACGAGGGATGCCCGGTTTCAAGGCCTGCAGTTCCTGTTCCCGAATTATGTCGGTGACGGCTCCATACCACGTGTGCCTCTTCTGCCTGGAGCGCGACCATGACCCCAAGTCGTGCTCCGACTGTCGAACCATGGCGCCGAAGTCTTTGTGGGAGCGGTCCCGAAAGCTCCTCGAGGCCCGGCAGTCGGCTCCACGTCGCGCAAGGTCCCGGTCGCGTGGGAGGTCGAGGGACCGATTGCGGAGTCATCATCACTCCTCTTCTAAGTCTTCGCACTCTGGGTCAGGTAAGTCGAAGCACAAAAAGAAGTCAAAGCACAAAAAGAAGTCGAAGAAGCATCGTCGCTCTTCGACTTCCCCTCGTCCGTCGGCCGACGCGACGCAGGGTGCGTGCGGAGCCTTCAGGGTCGACTCCGGCCTTCCCGGGACCGGGAGCGACCCCTGCCCAGCTTCGTCAATTTTACAAAGCGATGCACACCATCTTTGGGCAGCCCGACTCTGCCGGCGCGCCTTCGGGCCCCGCGGACTCGGCTGGGGGCCCTAGGCCTTAGATGCCGGCGGCTTCGGCCTCGGCACCGCAGGGCCCCCTTGGATCCAGGCCTGGATCCGGATCGACGCAGGTAGACCTCATTACACCTCCACCGGCGCCGACTCCACCGGCACCACGTCCGCAGCCGACGCCGGCTGGACCCCCAGCCGGCAGCGACCCCGGCTCCCACCTCGACGTGGACACGGAGTCGGACCGGCGTCGGCTGACGGCGATGGGTACTTTTGTCCCTGTGTTCCACCCTGGCTATTTTCAACCAGATTGGCAGCCAGAAGAGGGTGAGGAAGACTGTGAGGGGTCTGGTGACCCTTTGACTGACCAGTTGGACTACAATCCGGACTGGAGAGAGGAACTGGGGGAGGCCAGTGGTCTGGATACCTCCCCAGACCTAGGTATGTTGTCTCCTCCTACCGTGGCTACGGAGAAGGGAGCGTCGGACGCAGTGGTGTTGCGTAGGGCGGCCAAGGCTCTCAACCTCAAGCTTCCTACGGTGGCAGTCAGGACTAACTTCCTGACAGAGGTGCTCCAGCCGGCGGCGAGCTCTTCGGAGCCCCGGCTTCCGTTTAATGAAGCCCTTACGGACATCCTTTTGGGCACTTGGTCCAGGCCCAACACAGGGGCTCCTGTGGGCAGGATGATTGCCCGACGCCACCGCCCGGCCCCGGGCGATCCCACTTTCCTCTCCCAACACCCCATCCCTGAGAGCTTGATAGTCCAAGCCTCTACGTCCAAGGGCGCCATCCCTACCGCACCTCCGCAAAGGGAATCCAAAAAGCTGGACCACCTTGGAAAGAAAATGTTTTCTTCCGCCAGCAAACACCACACGTCTGTTGGGCCGTTATACCCACTCCGTGTGGGATACTATGGCGCAGGTAATGCCTCAGTGCCCGGAGGAGGCCCGGGCCACGCTCTCCCGTGCCGTTGCCGAGGGGAGAGACGCAGCGAAGTTTACCATCCGCTGTGGGCTGGATACCGCTGACGCACTTGGCAGGACGATTTCAACGTCAGTAGCCCTTCGACGCTACGCCTGGTTGCGTTCGACTGGTTTTTCAGGGGATGTCCAATCCACCCTTATGGACATGGCCTTTGATGGCTGTCACCTTTTCGGCGACAAGGCAGACAAAGCGCTGGAGCGCTTTAAGGACTCACGGGCTACGGCCAGGTCCTTGGGTCTCTCCACCACCCGCCCTGCGCAGTCTGCCTTTCGCCCCTTTCGTGGCTAAGGAAGGGGTGCCCCACTACGTCCCACCCAGAGCCACAGGCCGGCGCAAGCTGTACAGTCTCAGCGCGGCCGGGGGAACCACTGGCATGGTTCTGGGGGCAAGCGAGAGGGCCAGTCCACCACCGCCCCCTCTGCAGCAGCCTCCAAACCTTCCTAGTCTGACATTTCAGGGCCACAAACGCCAGTGGGCAGCAGGATCCACCATCACCTGCCCCACAGGCGCACCATCCCGTCGGACAAGTGGGTTTTGCAAATAGTCTGAAGGGGCTACTCCCTCCCCTTCGAGACTTCCCCTCCCTCCATGCCACCTCAGTACCATCGCATGCCGGAGGATCACCTGGCCCTTCTCCAACAGGAAGTTTCGGCACTCTTGGCCAAGGGTGCCATCGAGCGCGTTCCTGTCCCAGAAGTAGGTCGTGGTTGTTATTCCCACTACTTTCTGGTGCCCAAGAAGGACAAAGGCCTGGGTCCTATCTTGGATCTCAGGAACGTCAACCGCTTCCTCCGGAAGGAGAAGTTCAAAATGTTGAAGCTCGCTCAGGTCGTCTGCCCTCGACCCTGGAGACTGGTTGGTAGCGTTGGACTTGCAGGACGCTTACTTTCACATCCCCGTCCTGCCGGCCCACCGGCGTTACCTGCGGTTCACGGTAGGCCACAAGCATTTTCAGTTTACCGTGCTCCCCTTTGGCCTTACCAGCGCCCCTCGGGTGTTCACGAAAGTGATGGAGGTGGTCGCAGCTCATCTGCGCAGATCAGGGGTTCCAGTTTTCCCCTATCTCGACGACTGACTGTTGAAGGCAGACTCGCCCCAGGCTGTCGTCTCCCACCTCCAGACTACGGCCGACCTCCTGCATTCGCTGGGGTTCTCCATCAATGTGCCGAAGTCGCACCTGATTCCTTCTCAGAAGCTCCTCTTCATCGGAGCAGTTCTGGACACGATGCAGTTTCGGGTTTATCCTCCCGAACAGCGAGTCCGGGATATTCGGGCTATGATTCCGATCTTTCAGCCCCTATCCCGGGTTTCGGTTTGGATGACCCTGAGGCTGCTGGGACTCATGGCCTCCTGCTGGTCGATCATGCCAGGTGGCATATGCGGGCTCTGCAGTGGGACCTGAAGTTCCAGTGGGCGCAGCATCAGGGGAATCTGTCCGATTACGTCCAGATCTCGGAGGGCACTGCACGACAATTGCAGCGGTGGCTCAAGAACCAGGATTGGGTCAGCGGCAGATCCCTCTACCTTCCCCAACCAGATCATACAGTGGTGACAGACGCATCCCTTCTGGGATGGGGCGGCCACATGGGAGAGGCAGAGATCAGAGGCCTCTGGTCTCCGGCGGAGTCTGGGCTCCACATCAACCTTCTGGAGCTTCGGGCGATCCGCCTTGCACTCAAGGCATTCCTTCCCTCTGTACGGGGCAGAGTAGTGCAGGTGTTCACGGACAACACCACCGCCATGTGGTACTGCAACAAACAAGGCGGGGTGGGGCCGTGGACCCTATGTCAGGAAGCTCTCTGCTTCTGGATATGGCTGGAACATCAGGGCATATCCCTGGTGGTTCAACACCTGGCAGGTTCACTGAACGCCAGGGCAGACTAACTCAGCCGCAGGTGCATGATGGATCACGAATGGCGTCTTCACTCAGAGGTGGTGCAAGGTCTCTTTCAGCAGTGGGGAGAGCCTTGGTTAGCTCTATTCGCCATCGAAGAGAACGCGCAATGTCAGCAGTTCTGCGCGTTGGAATTTTCAAGGCGGCACTCGCTAGGCGACGCTTTTCGTCGCGAGTGGAGTTGCGGTCTTCTATACGCCTTTCCGCCTATACCACTTCTGCCCAGAGTGCTGAGGAAGAACAAGCGCGACCGGGCCCAAGTCATTCTTGTGGCTCCGGATTGGGCACGAAGAGTCTGGTATCCCGAGCTGCTCAACATGGCCATCGATCCTCCGATCAGACTGCCTCTTCGGGAGGATCTTCTGTCGCAGCAGCAGGGGACGGTCCTCCACCTGAACCTGTCCAGCCTCCACCTCCTTGCGTGGAGATTGAGCGGCTGCAGTTGACGTCGTTTGACCTGCCTCCTGAAGTCTGTGATGTAATCTTGGCAGCCAGGCGTCCCTCCACTAAGACGGTATACGCCTGCAGATGGAATACATTTGTGGCATGGTGCACAGCAAAGGCTGTGGATCCCCTTTCTGCCCCTCTTTCTGAGGTTCTCTTGTTCCTCCTCTCTTTAGCCCAGCAGGGCTCTGCTCTGGGCACTATTAAAGGCTACCTCTCTGCCATTTCAGCCTTTCTTAGGCTTCCTGATCAGCCTTCTCTTTTCAAGTCCCCTGTTGTAAATAGATTTCTTAAGGGCATTACTCATCTTTTTCCTCCTGTTCCCTTGGTAATGCCCCAGTGGGACTTGAACTTGGTTCTTACATTTCTTATGTGCGCTCCCTTTGAGCCGCTTCATAATTGCCCTCTCAGGCTTTTAACTCTGAAAACTGCCTTTCTGGTGGCCATCACCTCTGCTCGCAGGGTGAGTGAGCTCCAAGCTCTTTCTTCTAAGCCTCCCTTTCTGGCTATCCATCCGGACAAGGTCGTCCTGAGAACTAGACCTTCCTTCCTTCCTTCCCAAGGTGGTTACTTCATTCCACATTAGCCAAACCATCACTTTGCCCACCTTCTTTCCGCCTCCGCATCCTTCGAAAGAGAGGCTCCACCGTCTGGATCCAAAACGTGCGCTTTCTTTCTACTTGGATCGCACAAAACAATTCCGGGTGGATGACCAGCTCTTTGTTGGGTACGTGGGCGCTAAGAAAGGTCGGGCCGTGCACAAGCGGACCATCTCCAGGTGGGTCGTTCTGTGCATCAAAGCCTGCTATTCTTTGGCTAAGAAGGAGCCTCCAGTGGGGCTGCGCGCCCATTCCACCAGAGCGAGGGCAGCTACTACTGCTTTGGGACGAGGAGTCCCCCTGAATGACATCTGTCAGGCAGTCACATGGCCATTGTTGCACACGTTTACGAGACACTACTGCCTGGACAATCAAGTCCGGAGAGACGGCTTCTTTGGCCGTTCTGTTCTCCAGGACTTTCTGGTGTGAACTTGGTTCGCAGACCCACCTCCGGGGTTGGTATTGCTGGACTATCTATTCTAAGGTAAGGAATCTATAACTAACTGTTTCTTTCAGATGAACAAGTTACTTACCTTCGGTAACGATATATCTGTAAGAAACATAGGTTAGGTATAGATTCCTTACCGCCCCACCCATCCTCCCCGTTCTGCGAACTGACTTCTAGGGTTAAGGACATCCTTTCAGGGCCCTAGTTTTGTGCACGAGTGGTCAGTGTCTTGCATGGCTCTGCGCTTCTGGCGTGGAAAGTCGTGTACAGAACTGATGTCAGCGCGCGAGGGCGGCGCCTGAGTAACTTCCGCAACGTCATCCCGGCGACCACGACGCCGACGACGGACGCGGAGTCGACCGATGCCACCTTCAGACATGCAGGGGTACTGCTGACAAAAAACTTTCCAGATCCAGTCTGACGCCTGGGGGAGATTCTAAGGTAAGGAATCTATAACTAACCTATGTTTCTTACAGATATATCGTTACCGAAGGTAAGTAACATTCTTCTCGCTGGGTCATTCTCTGCATAAAGGTCTGCTACTCTTTGGCTAAGAAGCAGCCCCCCCTGACGGATTAAGAGCCCATTTCACCAGGGGAAAGGCTGTGACTACAGCCTTGGCACGGGGTGTTCCAGTCCTGGACATCTGTCAAGCAGCAACGTGGGCATCTTTGCGCATGTTTGCCAAAGACTACTGCCTGGACAGTCATGTCGGAAGGGACAGGGATTTTGCCCTTTCGGTCCTTCAGAACTTTCTAGTGTGAGGAATTTGTCCACAGCGCACCGCCAGGAGGGTATGGCTTGAGTATCTATTCTAAAGTAAGGAATCTGCAGCTAGAAGTCTCTATCAGTTGAACAAATTACTTACCTTTGGTAACGCATTATCTGGTAGAGAAAATATAAAGTTGCAGACCATCCATGTCTCCCCGCTCTGCAGACTCATTCGTTAGGGCTAGGGTTACTCCCTTTTTCTGGGCCCTAGTTTTGGCACATAGTTATGTCAGTCACTACATGGCTCTGCGCTTCTGATGGCTCGCGGAAGGGGTATTGCTCGAGCGAAAGTTTCTGGATCCAGCCTGACGCCTGGGAAGTTCTACGGTAAGGAATCTGCAGCTAGATATTGTCTCTACCAGATAATGTGTTACCGGAGGTAAGTAACTTGTTCGATAAGGCCATTGCCATGGCTCTTTAATTCTAAGGCGAAGAGCCCTACATTGTTTTTAAGAAAAAGGATACCACTAAAATTGCCCCTCAGACGGCCAGCCAAAGTAGTCGATTCTTGAACGTTCTCCATAAGGATCAGAGAAGTTGGAACTGTACCTTTTGTACTCATACTGCTACACAGAGGCAGTAAAAAGTTCTGAGTTTGAGTCTTCATCCACTAGGCATCACTTTGTCTTCTACCTTGGAGGCTCCTTATATATTTCTTGGGGAAAAAAAAAGTTAAATTCACCACACCCCTTATCAGCTTCACTCAGTTTGAGGATTTAGGGAACTCTGTGCTCCAGTTGTTAAAGGACATGCCTCCTTCTGACAAGACGTCTGTCAGTTCCTTCATTCTAAAACTCTGCTCCAGATCCTTGTGGTATCGTCACTTTTCTGAGGCAGTAGATTTCTGAATGATACTTCTAACTACAGATTCCTCGCTTTTAAAATAATTCAATGTGCCCCATTGGATCCGGATTTTCAATTGCTCTTGTGTGCCAGCAGGTGGCTTTCCAGCTCTGCAATAACCTCACTCCGCCCATTAGTGAAGAAACCGAGCTACATCAGGGGTGTGGAATTTAATAAAATATCTACGTGTTCATAGGACAGGTTGCTTCATAAATCTACTTGTCCTGGAAAGAAAATCCACTTGTCCCTTTGGTGCCACGTATTGCAGCAACAAATTATGACGGCAATCTCATTATATAAAAGGTCTGATATTAGCCTTTCTGTTTATGCCAGGGCTCATTCTATAATAGGCTTTGCCAATGCTTATTTATTTTCTTTTTTCCCATTATCTTTTTGAAACTGTTTGCACCAATTATCCATTATGAATATTTTTGGGATATACTAGCATGCATCAACACATTTTTCTAAATGATGCTTCAAAAGAAATGTAAACTACAATTTCACAGTTTTTTTTATTCCTAGTTGCATTGTTTTGTGAGCATTTTATTTTGAAAGCAAAGGATCATCAATCTTGCTTTCAAACTTCTGCAAATATTTGCATCTAATTAGAGAGCATTCTGGGAGCATTGTATGTAGCCTCATATTGTTAAATTTTGCAAACGTATACACACTTTTACACTGGATACACTGTCAGTAGTGCAGTCTGAGCTTACATTTCCTTAGAGCACTCAACCTAATAAAGGCTTTGTATTAGTGAACCATGAATAGAAGTTCAAACAGCATTAACTTATGGACGCAAACATTAACTTAACTGTAGCTAATGCCCTTCCCTAATCCATAATGTGGTACTGTAAACTAGCAGCCAAAGTGTTTGTGCTTCAGGGGTTTGGGCCTACTTGTCCCAAGGACAAAATAAACGTGAAAACATATTGTCCTTGACCCCAAACAATATGTCCTGGGAGTCGGGCTATGGGAATTCAACACCCCTATACATATAGGAGCCACCTCATCACTCTGACATTAATTACTTTATTTCCATGCCCTTAGAAGGAGGTTCAGAGTACCACTCAACTTTTCTGGTAGTCGTGCTTCAAAATTTCAATTCTGCATCGTAGGCTGTTCATTGATGGTTATAAACCTTGAATAATTCCGTACTGCCTGCACAGACCCCAGAACACCTTCTTTAATATATGTAGAATATCCAGGAAAAAGATCTGTATAGTGTCCATCACTGAAAGTCATTTTCCATTTATTTATAGTGTAAGCTGTCAGAGTTTTATTTTTCCTGGAGCATGCTGATAAAGACCGCAGGAGGTATGAATTGCAAAGCTTACAACACTTTTCATAGGAAAAGGACTGTCTGAAAGCACAGAATGCAAAGGAAAAAAACCTGCCTGATAGGCTAGCACTAGAAAATACAAAAATTGTGCCCTGCACCTTTAAGAGTCTCAGAGGAACCCCATCCCACAATGCACTGCAGTGGCAGTTTGCCTATGAGAGTCAGTTCTTTTTTCTGGCATCTTCTGACAGGATCTCGGAACACCTCTGGTGATTTTTTCGCCTTCATTACTCTTTCAAAAACATTATTAGTGCTTTTCAAAGCTTTTTTCTTGGCATTTTGTCATCTCTTCCGTCAAGTAGATCACTTTTACAGTTTTTTCTGAGGAAAAATTCAGTCAATAATGCCAATTCTCCTTACAAAGTGTCCTTCCTGTAGCAGAAAGAAAGCTTCCTTTGATGCCCACAAGATTTGTGTGGTGTGCCTATCTCCCCAACACCTCACTGAAGGTTGCGAAATTTGAAGTAAATAAAATGTCAAAAAGGACACTTAAAGACAGAGAAGGCAGCAGACTTCGTGGATAGATAGAGGATTTGAAGGCAAATAAGTAAAAGAGGAAAAGAAGAAGATTGGAGAGGTCTCCCTCTCTTCATCCTTCAGAGAAAAAGGACAAATTAGATAAAGACTCACTTAAAAGATCTAAATCTGAAAAATCTCATTCTCAGCACCGTCATCGGTCGACGTCAAAACACTTGACATCAACACCAAGAAGTCTGCTGCCATCGTGCTTGCCTTCGAAAGACGGCTCAATGGCGACGGCTCATCGCCACTGTTCGATGTCTTTATTTACCTCATTGCCTTCTTCAGCACCGTAAAAGGGTATTGCACCGCTGTCACACTCTTTTTCAGCGTTGGTGTCTTCAGTCAACAGACAGACTTAGATCAACATCACGCTCTTCGTTCACCGTCAAGATCACACCACACTTCGACGTCGAAACACTCAATGCCGAAAAGACAGGCCTCTTCATCAAAATCCCCAATTTTGCCTAGGAGACAGTGTGCGCCATTGAACACCCCTTTTGTTGATGTCAAACCTCATTCAAATGGAGGTCTCTTCACACTGGTCTGGTTCATCCCAGCGTATAGACACTTTCTCACTGGAACAGTATGCAAGTCTTCCACCAATACATCCTGGTATTTCTCCTTCTGATCTTCTTCATGTTCCTTTAGAGCTGCTTAATATTTTTCCTGTGCAACGCCACTCCCTAGTTACATCAATGTCTCCTATCCGCAAGTGGAAAGTTCCTTCTCTCAAAGTCTCCTGCAAGACCTAAATCTCTCTGTCGTCCACTAACTCCATCACAAACAAGATCTCCAGATTCCTCCTCTTGGTATACACCCACTTCTCCGCGACAATTTCCATCTACTTTTTCACCTATTGATGACATTGTCACCTTCCAGGACGCTGTAGTCAGAGGAGCTTCCAAGCTCAAAATCCAGGTTGATGCTCCTCAACCGTCAGTATCTGTTAGTTTGGAGACAATACAACCAAGAGCTACGCCAAGGCCTCTTTTGCCTCTCTTTCCAGGCCTCATAGACATTGTGCAGGATAAGTTCCTTACACCAGCCACTGTGAAGTCTGCCTCCCCAAGGCTTTTAAAGAAATACAAACCTCCTCCTCAGTATCCAGACTTCATCAAGGCTGATCCTAAACCAGATTCATTAATTGTATCAGCAGTACACAGGAAGCACGCTTCTTCTCCAGAGACTACAGCACCACCTGATCAAGAAAGTAAAACAATGGATGCTATTGGAAAGAATATGTGTTGTATGTCATCCACACATTTACGTAATGCTTATTCAGGAGCATTACTGGGCAGAGACCATAGGGAGATTTGGTAAGGGATGAAGTCTTTCATATCCGATCTAGCAGATCACAGACAACAGTATTATATAGAAATGATCAGAGAGGGCGCTCATTTCAAACCAATCCATCAGCGCTACAGTTAACTCTGTTGATCTGTCCGCCACTGCTTTTTGGCCATAACATGTCCCTAAGATGTACATGCTGGTTGAGAGTCTTGTCTTTGAAGCCAGATTCTCAACTGAAAATAGCTAATCTGCCTTTCTCCGGATCCTCCCTATTCAGGCACCACACGGAAGACGAAATGCTGCATATGAAGAATGAAGTGGAAACGTCCAAGGCAGTAGGTTTAGAATAACAGAAAAAATTCTTCAAACAATTAAAACCTAAGGGAAAAAGAGGGTTCTACCACAGGGTTCAAACCCCTAGTTGGCTTTACCAATACCAGTAACAACAAAGGCAACCCAAGCTTTCTTTTCAAAACCGATACCAAAGATAAAGATCATTTCCACACAAACCCTCGCAAGCCAAGGGTAAATCTTCTCAGTCAAAGCAATGAGGATCACATACCCCCTCCACAGTTGCCCAGTCTAGTGGGGGAGCGGTACTGTCCCATTGGAAAGAGTGGACAAAGATCACAGCAGACAAATGGGTCCTAAATATTATTCAAAACGGTTATGCTCTGTGTTTCACCAGTCCTCCACCAATAGCCTCACCACTACAGACCTTACCGGGTCATTTGCACGACCTCAAGCAGGAAACATCAATCCTAATGCACAAGAAAGCCATAGAGGTAGTCCTACCACATCAGAGGGGCAAAGGAGTCTATTCAAGATATTTCTTAATCAAAAAGAAAGATCACCTAAGTAAATGTTGTCCTATTCTAGACCTCAGGCTCCTCAACAAATTTGTAAAGAGAGAGAAGTTCAGAATGCTGCTTCAAATTTTTCCACGTTTGAGAAAGAACGATTGGCTCTGTGCTGTAGATCTACAGAACGCATATTTTTATATTCCCACTCTACTGCATCACAGACAGTTTCTCAGATTTTGAGTAAGCTCTCATCATTATCAATATGCGGATGTTCCTCTTTCGTCTAAAAGCAGCACCATGAACCTTTTCCAAATGCATGGGAGTGGTCGCAGCCCAACAGAGAAAACAAGGTATTTTAGTATTTCCTTACCTGGACGACTGGCTCATCAGAGCAGAGCCTTTTCGCAAAGGAAGACTACGCTGTCACATCTCCTCTGGCAAAGCTAGGTCTCCATGTCGATTCACAGAAATCCATTGCAAAAACGGTTCAGTGCCTCAATTTTCTAGGAGCTACTCTGGACACTCCAAAAGAAAGTGTGTATCCTTCGGAGGAGAGTGTGTTCTCAATTCAAACGAAATGTTACCAAATTCTTCAGCAGACCAAACCTACGGTTTGCAAGGTAGCGTCGCTACTAGGTTCAATGGCTTCGTGCATCAATATTGCACTGAACACTCGCCTCTATATGAGACCTCTACAGGCATGTCTGAAGGATCAATGGTCTCAGAGAATAGGCCTTTGGGAAGATCAAATTCTCCTGACACCCAATGCACGCCACTCCCTATCCTGGTGGACCAGCTTGAGCAATCTACTGATGGGAGTTCCATTTAAAAAACAAACCCCATCCCAGACAATCATCACAGATGCATCCCTAACAGGATGGGGTGCCCACATGGGCGATCAATCCATTCAAGCTATTTGGTCCCACAAAGAAAGAGATACTTTATAAATCTCCTAGAAATTAAAGCAGTTTTTCTGGCCCTCAAAGCTTTTCTTCCATCTCTGCAATCGAAGGACACCATGATTCAGACAAATAACACCATCACAATGTTTTACATCAACAAACGGGGTGGAACAAGGTCTAGGTAGTTGTCTTAACAGCCACAGACTCTATGGCATTGGGCTCTGGCGAGAGGTCTCTCCATTACAGCCTTTCACATACCAGGGGTTTTAAATGTGGAAGCAGAGTTCCTCAGCCATTTCAGCGAAGAAAACAATGAGTGGGTCCTCAACGACGACCTCTGACCCTGCTCGCAGGCAGGTCGCTCCCCACGCTGCTGCACGGCTCTGCCTGCATTGTTTTTGCCTAATCCTGTACTTTTCCCCTGTGCCTAACTTGCTTTCTTGCCCAGACTTGTTTTTTTTCCCCCTGTGCCTAACTTGCTTTCTTGCCCAGACTTGTTTTTATTCCCCTGTGCCTAACTTGCTTTCTTGCCCAGACTTGTTTTTATCCCCCTGTGCCTAACTTGCTTTCTTGCCCAGACTTATTCCCCTGTGCCTAACTTGCTTTCTTCCCCAGACTTGTTTTTATTCCCCTGTGCCTAAACTTGCTTTCTTGCCCAGACTTGTTTTTATTCCCCTGTGCCTAACTTGCTTTCTTGCCCAGACTTGTTTTTATTCCCCTGTGCCTAACTTGCTTTCTTGCCCAGACTTGTTTTTATTCCCCTGTGCCTAACTTGCTTTCTTGCCCAGACTTGTTTTTATTCCCCTGTGCCTAACTTGCTTTCTTGCCCAGACTTGTTTGTATCCCCCTGTGCCTAACTTGCTTTCTTGCCCAGACTTGTTTTTATTCCCCTGTGCCTAACTTGCTTTCTTGCCCAGACTTGTTTTTATTCCCCTGTGCCTAACTTGCTTTCTTGCCCAGACTTGTTTTTATTCCCCTGTGCCTAATTTGCTTTCTTGCCCAGACTTGTTTTTATTCCTCTGTGCCTGTACTTGTTTTCTTGCCTAAACTTGTTTTTCCTTCCTGTTCCCAGTTCTCCCGCGGCCCCCGCCCGTTTTTCCCGCCGCTGCGTCCCTGCCCCCCTGCAATCCCATTCGCCGCCCCGCTCCCGCCTCCCAGCTGCTCCTCCCTCCCACATCCCCTCATATGGAGGCCGCGCAGCGGACGCGCGCAGCGGGCGCGCAGAGGCAAGCCCGTCTGCGCCCGTCCGCGCCTGGACCGCGCCCAGCGCCAGGACCCCTGGACCCCGCGAATGCCACGACGCCCGACACCGCTACGATGCCAGATCCCTCCACGCACTCAACACCGGACGATCACATACCTGCTTCCTGGCCGCCCCGAAGCGCACCCACGGAGCTTTCACCTGCCGGAACTGCAGCTTCACAAGCATCCGCCCCACCATGCCGCCGACCAGGAAAGAACCCAACCACCTCAGATGCATCCTTCTCAACACCCGCTCCGCCCGCAAACACGCCGTTGAACTCTGGGACCTACTCGACTCAACCTCCCCAGACGTCGCCTTCCTGACGGAGACCTGGCTGAACCCCGCCTCGGCACCCGACATAGCCATAGCCGTCCCGGAAGGCTACAAGATCACCAGCAGGGACCGCACCAACGGAGCAGGAGGAGGAATCGCCATCGTCCACAGGAACACTCTCAGAGTCTCGACCAACACCGACGACACCCTCAGCACCGCCGAACACCTGCACTTCCAGATCCACACCGATCCCAACACCACCCTCAGAGGAACCCTCGTCTACAGACCCCCCGGACCCCGACCACAGTTCAGCGACTCCATCGCCGACTTCGTCAGCACACACGCCCTCGCCTCCACGGACTACATCCTCCTCGGGGACCTGAACTTCCACCTCGAGAACAACAACAACACCAACTCCACCACCCTGATCGACAACCTAGCCAACCTCGGACTCAGACAACTCGTCACAACACCCACCCACTCCGCCGGTCACACGCTTGACCCCATTTTCTCCGCAAGCCCCCACGTCTCCTTCAACCACACCACCGAACTCCACTGGACCGACCATCGCTGCATCCACTTCACCTTCAAGAAACCCACCACGCACCACCGCACCCAACAGATGCCCCGCCGCTGCTGGAGCAAAGTCACCGAAGACCAGCTAACCACCACCCTCGCCCAGAGCCCACCCGCCGACCCCGACACCGCCGACCGCAACCTCAGACAGTGGATCAACGACTGCGCCAACACCCTCGCCCCGATCAAGAAACCCTCCAACAGTCACACCAACAAGAAAGCCAGCTGGTTCACTGAAGACCTCCGGGCCTCCAAGCAAACCTGCCGAAAGCTGGAGAAGATCTGGCTCCGTGAACGAACACCGGACAGCCACGCAGCCCACAAGAACGCCACCCGCAGACACCATCACCTCATCAGATCCGCCAAAAGGGCCTCCTTCAAAGACCGCCTAGACAACAACGCGCACAACAGCAAAGAGCTCTTCAACATCGTGAAGGAACTCTCCAACCCCAGCTCCAACGACGTCCCACCCTCGCATGACCTGTGCGACTCGCTGGCCACCTTCTTCCACCGCAAGATCGCAGACATCCACGACAGCTTCAACGCCACGCCCGCCCCGACAACCACTGAGACCTCCGCCCCCACGACCACCATCCGCACCAACCGCCTGCTCTCCTGGACCAACATCAACGACACCATCAAGATCATGAACACCATCCACTCCGGATCTCCGTCAGACCCATGCCCACACCACATCTTCAACAAAGCCAGCACAGCCATCGCACCCCATCTCCGGAAAGTCATCAACACCTCCTTCGAGACAGCAACCTTCCCGGAGAGCTGGAAGCACGCCGAGATCAACGCCTTACTCAAGAAACCCAAGGCGAACCCCAAGGACCTCAAAAACTTCCGGCCCATCTCCCTGCTCCCGTTCCCGGCAAAGGTAATCGAGAAGACCGTCAACAAACAACTGACCCGCTACTTCGAGGAGAACAACATCCTGGACCCTTCCCAGTCCGGGTTCCGCAGCAACCACAGCACCGAGACTGCCCTCATCGCCGCCACCAATGACATCAAGTCCCTGCTGGACAACGGAGAAACGGCGGCCCTCATCCTCCTGGACCTGTCAGCCGCCTTCGACACGGTCTGCCACCACACACTACGAACACGCCTCCACAACGCCAGGATCCAAGAGAAGGCCCTGGACTGGACCACCTCCTTCCTCTCCGGCAGAACACAGACCGTCCGCCTTCCCCCCTTCCGCTCCGAAACCACCGAGATCATCTGCGGCGTACCCCAGGGCTCTTCCCAACTCTGTTTAACATCTACATGGCACCGCTCGCCCACGTCGCCCGTCGGCACGACCTCAACATCATCTCCTACGCCGATGACACCCAGCTGATCCTCTCCCTCACCAAGGACCCCCACACCGCCAAAACCAACCTTCATGAAGGAATGAAGGCCGTCGCTGAATGGATGAGGAACAGCCGACTGAAGCTGAACTCGGAAAAGACGGAGGTCCTCATCCTCGGATCCACCCCTTCGGCCTGGAACGACTCCTGGTGGCCGACCGCACTGGGAACCGCCCCAACACCCACCGACCACGCACGCAACCTAGGGGTCATCCTCGACTCCACCCTCTCCATGACTAAACAGGTCAACACCGTCTCCTCCGCCTGCTTCAACACCCTCCGCATGCTCCTCAGGATCTACAAGTGGATCCCCACTGAAACGAGAAGAACGGCCACCCAGGCCCTCGTCAGCAGCAGGTTGGACTACGGAAACGCCCTCTAAGCAGGAGCATCGGCCAAACTCCTGAGACGGCTCCAACGCATCCAGAACGCCTCTGCACGCCTGATCCTCTACATCCCTAGCCACATCACACCCCACCTGAGAGACCTGCACTGGCTCCCGGTCAACAAGAGGATAACCTTCAAACTCCTCAACCACGCACACAAGGCACTCCACAACACCGGACCAACGTACCTCAACAGACGACTCAGCTTCTACACCCCCACCCGCCAGCTCCGCCGACCTTTCCCTCGCCACTGTCCCCCGCTTCCGAAGAGCGACCTCCGGTGGCAGATCGTTCTCCCACCTCACCGCCATGACCTGGACCACCCTCCCCATCCACCTACGGCAGACCCAAGACCTGCTGACCTTCAGAAAACTCCTCAAGACCTGGCTTTTCGAGCAGTAGCAGCATTCCCCACCCCAGCGCCTTGAGACCCTCACGGGTGAGTAGTGCGCTTTACAAATGATATGATTGATTGATTGATTGATCTTCCAAGAATGGAGCACCCCAACTTTAGCTCCATTTGCTACCGCCCTAAACTCAAAGTGCCAACACTTCGCATCGAGGGCTTCCGAACCAAAGTCTCTGGGCAATGCCCTTTTGATAGACTGGTCAATTCCATTTGTTTACGCTTTTCCACCAATCCCGCTAATTCCACTGGTGATCCAAAAGCTACAGAGATCACGCACCACAATGATCCTCATAGCTCCGGACTGGCCGAGACCGTGGTGGTACACAGACCTACTCCACTTATTGATAATCCACCACAAACATCTCCCCCTCAGATCACACCTTTTCTACAAACTTCAGGGCAGAATTCTCCATTCCTCGATACAATCATTGAATTTGGCAGCATGGCTCCTGAGATGGACATCTGAATCTTCCAAAAGATTGCATTATCATTCTGAAAGAAGCGAAGCGCCCTTCCACAAGGGCTTTCTATGCTCTTAAATGGAAACGTTTCTGCATTTGGCGTGGTTCTAAGAACTATGATCCCATCACAGTACAGGAAGATATCATACTACCTTATTTATTACACCTAGCCAAATCTGCCCTACAGCTGTCCTCAATAAGAGTTCACCTAGCAACTATTACTTCATTTTGTAAATCTGCAACACAAGAGTCCTTTCTCAAAATCCCAGTGGTCAAAGACTTTCTGGAAGGCCTCAAACAGGTTTTTGCTCCTCGCAGAAACCCCCCTCCTCCTTGGGAGTTGAACATAGTGTTTTCTGATGGATACTTCTGCCTGTGGATGCCTCACCTTTTGAATACCCCTTGCGCCAGCAATTCCGCGGAAATTCTTTTCCCAGCTCTCCCACGTCGACGAGGACGTCACAATAGCACGGCTCCGCTCGCGACTCCGTATGACTTCATCGGAGCCATAAGAAGACCTCGTCGGCGTGCTGACGTCAGTTCCCTTTTTTCCGCGCCATCGACGCGTAACGGTTTTTCCAGGGACTCTCCATTTTCTACTTTGTTTCATCGTATTGTTGGAATGGCTACTTCTAGGAAGTCCGGGTTTAAGCCTTGCAGGGAGTGCGGAGGACATATGTCTATTACGGATCCGCATGAAGACTGTCTATGGTGTCTTTCGTCTGACCACGACGTCGAAGAGTGTCGTTCCTGCAGGAAAATGAACCCTAAGGCCCTTAAAGAGCGTGAGGCTAAACTTTTTACAGCATCGCTGCAACACTTCTCATGGAAAACTGTTTTTGTAGTTGTAATTACTCCGGCTCGTAGAGTCCGTGAATTGCAAGCTCTATCTTCTGTAGAACCCTTTACAGTTTTTCACCACAATAGGGTTGTTTTACATATGCATCCCTCCTTTTTACCCAAAGTAGTCTCAGAGTTCCATCTCAATTAATCTGTCACTCTACCTACCTTTTTAGGTCTCGCCTAGGCAGCGCTTGCGCTGTCTCGTTGAGACATGCAATATACACTATAGCGTGGAAGCTCCGCCCACTCTCCGCTCATCATTTTCATTGGCTTGTGTCTTAAATGCTGCCTTCCGATTGGTTGTAGGCTTGTTAGTCCCTCCTTATGATGGACATGTCTTCATTTGTGTCCTTCCATGGCTATTGGCCCCTTTACTGCACAGACTACTTTCTTCCCGTGCCTCTCCCCCCCCCTCCCTCCCGCAGTCCGATGCCTTCTCGCGCCCCCCCCCTGATATGTCGCCCGCACACATTCCCATTTGCAACGCAATAGGTCTCGTGTAAATGCGAGTCCTATTGCATTGCCAATGCTTGTTTTCTTGCTATGGGATTATTTTTTTAAAAATCAAGATTCACAAGTCAGCTGTAATATCTGCTCTTGTGTAGCTTAGGTTTCCGGGTCACTTGTGACAGAGCAACACAGGATAGAAAAGAAAGCGAGGCAAGAGGCTTCTCAGGGTTTCCCCTTCTACTTCCCGACATGATAGCGGAATGAACAGTGGCTGGTGCTGCGCGACGTCAACACGTACACGCCCATTGCTGGCGTCAGAGGCAGAGCCTGCTCTGGAGTCATGGCGGTAGTGGAGACACACTCACCGGACTGGGAGTTCGACCGCATAGATGACGGCTCACAGAGTAAGAGGGCGAGGGCAGAGAGTGATTTGTATTGTCCGGGCTTGGTAATTAAGGGTGAGGCTATAAGAGGAAGGGGAGAGGAGTCTGTGTCTGTAATTTCCTTGGACGGGTTAGGATCAGCTTTGACAGGTTACACGAGATGATCATGTGAGGAGCGGTTCGGATAACATAGCTTCCTTTCTGTGCTCTCATGCACACTGTTTTACTCTGCTACATGAGTCTTGTACACCGTTAGACAGCGCCCTTGCAAACCTATCAGTACTCTACTCCCCTGTACCTCCAGTGTATTCTGCAACCCCCCCCCCCTTCTATGTGGCACGTTTCTGTTGTCTTTAGACTGTCATCACTCTTATAAGTAGTCTCTAATGATGCAAAGTCCCTTTTACTGTAAGCTAAATGGCTTAAAGCAATACATATTTTCTGTGCCACTTCCTCTTCTTACACATCAACTTAATACTGCACAAATAAATAATACGTAATGCATGCATAATTATTGTAGCGTTCCACAACGCTACTCAGTTCTATGTGGTCAGTAATACTTAGGGAAATCTAGACAAGCGCAGACGTAGTTGCAGGGCTTTGAACACTTTCTTTGTTCGGTGACCGGGAGGACAGTCTCTCTCCCGTACTGTCCTGACTGACCCTGTAAGAATAGTCGTCTTTGACAATGTTCTGTCCCCAACATCTGCTTACTTGGGAGTGTCATGTTACCTTCAACTTGTGTAGTGACTTCAGTTGAGGGCGGCTGCTGTCTGGAGCAGCTATTCGACCCTGGTGCTCAACCCGCCTCCACCTGCAGTCGTTCGTGTCGGTCTTCCCTCTGCCCCGATTGTATTATGCGTAGGATTTCAATATTGTTAAGGATTGTTTGAGAGGGGCCTATTGATCCTCAAGCCTAGATATGATGAAGAGGGATGTTTGCTAAGTAAAGAGTTGCTAGGATGTGCTTTACTTTTATAAATGGAGAAGTTTGCATCTTTTCTAATAGGAATGTGAGATATAAATGTTTGGCCAGTTCCCTAATAGATATTTCCCGTAATTCATAAGTATGACTGAACACTTGATTGGCGCTTTGCACTGTTGCCCAGATGACTAGTGTTGCTTCCAGTGTATTTGGAGAAGTTGAGGGCCGAAATTCAATAGCTACTATGTGAGGAGACGTTAAGTCTGAACATTCTTTTACTGTGTCTAACAATTTTAAGATGTTTCCGCTATTTAAAATATCAAAAGGCCCCTTGTAGGTATAATGGGGCAGGAGGAGCGGTTTATTCGTAAGTATTTGTGGCACTGTATTGTGAAACAGCAGCATCTGCTAATATGGCTGCTTGCTCGGGTCTGTTTTCTATCAAAGCTATTGGGTTCTGATTATTGTTTGACTTTTTGTCCCTTGTGTTAATGATATTTGAGGAGGAAATTGCTCCCCTGACGTTATGGATCACTTTGGGGGATTCTCTGTGGGTAAAAGGAATCCCCGATTTAGAAGGATTGAGTTCTAATTTTTCAGTGTTTCACAGCCAGTGTTTTCTTGGAGCACATAACTTATTTGCATAGGGCTATTATTAGGTCTCTCCTGATGAATGAAATTAATTTATAAAGCGCAAACAGCTGCTTTCAAAGGAAGCCTTTCGGCACTGAACAGACCGACATGAAAGACCACAACATTTATGCTTTCCTATGAAACTTCACTACTCCTCTCTAAACAAAAACGTTTTTAGATTAGATTTAAAAATAGACTCTGAAACTATATCTCGAAGATAGGCAGGGAGTAGCAGCCTGAAAGGCAAAGGACCTCCCGCCTGCTCTTGCCTTATGTATCCTAGGGTCACATACAAGATTTTAGCTTGCTGAGCAAAGTGTCTTAGGAGGTATGCAGTTTCTTATTGTCTTCTGGATATACAATGGACACCTTTTATGTAATCATTAGTGCCTTAAACTTAATTCTTTGCCTGACAGGTAACCAGTTAATGGCTTCTCCTGCTGTTATTGTTATGATAGTTTCATGTTGGTTAGTTGATTTTCCTTTTTTAATTGCAGTTTGAGCTATGTTTCGGGGTTTGGGTTTGCTTTGGACGAGAATGGGATAAAAAGGAAATGTTGAAGAAACTTGGAATTTAGTTATTGTCGTTACCTTAGCATTTTTATTGTGCTGGTTATTCATCTTTATAGGAGAAGGCATCAGTGATTTAAGTGGGCCGGGTCCTGCCGGTGCTCAGCACCGGCAGTTCTAACTAGCAGGTGCTGAGACGGGTTCCTATCGGGCTCTCCATTTTTGCCACCACCCTCAGGGTGAAAAAAATCTCAACTCTGCAGCACTACCACTGCTCAAAGCCTTTGATGTAACTTCAGAGACTCGTTTTAGTTGTTTCACAGTCTCATTATTTTAGAACTGAAGCATTTTCAATATTATATACAACAAAGCCATAGTTGTTGCTTATTTATTTTATGCAACCAACAACCATTAACAAAGCCAATAGTCCTGGCTTGTTGTAGGTATGATGTTACTTGTAGTATCATATACCTAGATGCAATGACAGACCAGCAAAATACCCAGCGGGCGGCACACTAGGCTAAGCACAGATTTTTAGCTTCAGTGCTTTTAAGCCACGCCCTTAAGTACATCGACCACGCACCTTTGACAGACCCCCAGTTTTTTAATCCCACCTAAAACCCTGTTTTTCACCACCATTCTGGAACCAATCTTGCGACTCCCTTTAAGTTCGCATTCAGAGCATATTGTGCTTTGTAATGGCGAACACAAGGGGAAAGAGCATTTCTCACTAAAACCTGGAGATGGTGATTCGCTCGCCTCTCTGGATCCTGTCGTGAGGTACATTAATTCATGCTAAGTGCTATTAAGGTCTCCCGTGTCCAGCTTTCCACACACTGCCTGCCACCCATACTACCTACCTCCTCCATGTCCTTCTACCCACACAGAGATTGGTCCATAGAAATTGTCTTCCACAAGCACCCGTAGATAATATTTTTTTCAAATCTTGTATTTTGAGTGATATAACCACCGAAGGCCCTGATTCTATATTAAAACCAGAGCTTTGGAGTATACCATTTCCCGCTAAAAGGCAATATTTCTCTCCATGTGTTCCCATACCTGGAGTGTCACGCAGTTTGGTGCTCACTTTCCCTCCATATTAAAGAACATTAGATATTTCAGCACCCCGGCTAATATGCTGCATTGCTAAATACATATAAGGTCCCAAAGGCGAGACCGATGCATTGCAAATGCTTGTTTCTTAATCCCACTTCTGCAGTGGAGAGACCACTACATTCCCTTGATCTTAAGAGTCCTTTGTTTTTACTAAGACCGATCAAAAAATATTAGGAAATCTTCACAACTGTTCATAATTTATGGGGCCATAGCTAGGTGGATAGTTTCATGCATCACTCTTCATCAGATTACCAACAAACATTTACCAGGTAAACCTAGAGCTCACTCAACACGAGGAAAAGCTGCTACCACAGCTTGGGTGAGGCAAGTGCCTAATGAGGACATTTAAAAAGCACCAACTTGGAGCTCTCTTCACTCATTCGCAAAGCATTACTGTTTAGAATCAGATTCATTAGACTCTAAATTTGGGCAAAAGACTTTAAGAAACCTCTTTAAAAAGGTTTTCTTTTCTTTCTGTCTTGTTTCTTCTGATGAGGTATAACAGCTTCCCATTACGACCTTTATGGTCTTACAGGATATATAGATATATATCTATATATACATGTATAAACAGATATATAGATATATATCTATATGTATACATGTATACACCTGAAAGTCACTATATATAGAGTTTAGTTAGCGTACTAGACTGTTCAAGGTTTATGGCTATCAATAAAGATCCTTCGATGCAGAAGGAAAAGTTACGTACCTGTAGGTATACTTCTGCATCATAGGTATCTTCATTGAAGTCATAAATACCCTCCTTCCTCCCAGACTGTCAGGCTGTATAAAACATATTCCTATTCTGGACTTCCCGTAAAAAAAACAGACTCTCACAGGCAAACTGCCACTGCAGTGCTTTGTGGGATGGGGTCCCTCAGAGCCTTAAAGGTGCAGGGTACAATTTTTGTGTTTTCTAGTGCTAGCCTATCGGGCTGTTTTTTCCTTTTGCATTCTATGCTTTCAGACAGTTCTTTTCCTATGAAAAGTGTTGTAAGCTTTGCCGTTCATACCTCCTGCAGTCTTTATCAGCATGCTCCAGGAAAAATACAACTCTGTCAGCATACACTATAAATAAATGGAAAATGACTTTCAGTGATGGACACTATATAGATCTTCTTCTTGGATATTCTACATATGTTGAGGAAGGTATTCTGGGATCCGCGCAGGCAGTACGGAATTGGTTTAAGACTTCACTGAAGATGCCTACGATGCAGGACTATACCTACAGATATGTTACTTTTCCTTATAGACAGAGTGCCATGTAAAATGTCTTCCCACTAAAACAAAAGAAAGCAAAAAAAGCAAGAAGCAGATGATGGCCACAGATTGCATTGACGTTTGTGGTGCTTAGGTTTATGACACAAATCGAAGTCAGGCAACAAATGCACCCAAAAACAATAAGGAAGCGGGATTTGTCGCCTTCTCCCCCACTCCAGAACTGTCGAGAAAGATGCACAATCCGCATTCCAAGAGCCTTATCCTGCAGTCATCTTCTGGTTCCAAGCCCACCCCGAGGCTTGTCTTGGCAAACCTTAAATTCCCTGGGCTATCGTCAAACCCATAGTGGATTGAGGCTTTAAAAGAGGCCATGCTTCAGATCTTCAAGTCGGCCAGCTTCCTCTGGAGCGCCATCCAGCCCCATGGGTCTACCAGTCACACTTCTGCAGGCAGGTCCTTCCCCGGAGCCGACTAAACCAACTGGGCCTCCTCCCAGTTCCTTGTTGGCACTGACCCACAGTTCTGATATGGCGTCTGAGGCCATGCCAGTCCCAACTGAACCAGCATGTCCCTAGAGTCTGGCGACGCCTGTTCCAGATCTGGGCCCAATGCAGATCTCTGACTCGGAACCAACATCCGACCTATGTCTGTTGGATGATCCACAGCCTCTCCCTCAATACCACTACTATAGGAGGGTAGACACCTTGTTCAGCTCTGCTTTATATGCAGTTCAGGGGCATTATAACATGCCACATGTGGAGGCGAACAGCTTGATTTCCCCCCCCCCCCCCAACTGTACCGATGCTCGGTTTTACATGAACTTACAAAATGCTAGTGGGTGCACACTCCTCCTGAGGCCTATTGTTTAAACAAAAGGAAACTTGTTGGCGGAAATATTACAGCACGTTGGAGCCCTTGCTTCCTTTCAATGAGGCCCTAACATCATTTGATGGCGGCTTGGACAAACTCATGCTCCGTTCCCTCAGACAGTTGTCTAGTGGTCAGATAATATAAGCCAGAACCTAGACCCCAGCATTTCTCAACCAACATCTGACCCTGGAAAGCTTCATGGTCCAGACATCCACAAGTAAGGTCAACCCGAACCGAACGATTTCCCTTCTGCACCACCAGATGGGGAATCAAGTGTACAAAAAGTGATGGATGGAATGCTTGAATTAATCTCAGCCACTGGCAGCATCCCAGTCCGTCTTTATTTTACACTACATGCCACCTCAGTTTGGATTCATCTATATCATAATCAGTCTTGACCCTGCCCCAATGGGAACAATCCAGCCCAAACTGACAAGCCAGGTCCTGCCTTAACCGCAACACAAGCAACCCAGGACTGGTTTCACCCTTGTTAGGGCTCATCAGCTAGGTATAGCTTGGTTCCAGTGGCACAGTGTGCGCAGGACCCACGTCTGTCCCACTTAGAGTGACACACTAAAGTATATAAAAAGTGATGGATGGAATGCTTGAATTAATCTCAGCCACTGGCAGCATCCCAGTCTGTGTTTATTTTACACAACATGCCACCTCAGTTTGGATCCACCCATAAGCAAATCAGTCTTGACCCTGCTCCAATGGGAACAGTCCAGCCCCAGCTGCCAGGCCCTCCCTGTATCGAAACACAAGCAACCTAGTACATTTTTCGCCCTACTTAGGGCTCATCAGCCAGGTATTGCTTGGCTGCAAACATTTTGGTTTTTATACTACAGATGTGGAATTAAGGCGCATTGATGCATTCGGCAAAAGAATATTTTCCTCCACCAGTTTGGCCTTTTGGTCTCATAATGCGACCGGTCTGCTGGGCAGTGATACGCATGTTGTTTGGGACATGGCAACAAGATCATGCCGGTTGTCCATGGCAAATTCAGGACAGCCTTTGTCCAAACATTTCAGGACCAACAGGATGCTGTTAAATATGTACTGGAGGCTGTCCTTGAAATAACAAACTGTGTAGGCTGTGCCAGGGCACCGTTGTAATCAGGCGTCAACCCTGAATGCGAACTACTGACTTTTTCAGTGACGGTCAGGCATCAGACATGCCTGGCGATGGACAAAGATTTGGTGACGAAAAGGCTGACTCAGTGCTAGAATATTTTAACAACAGTCATGTTATGGCCCACTCCCTGGCCTTGCTTTCTCCAGCAATACAGTAAATTCAGAGGCTATTTTCAGGGTTTTGCCTATTGTTAGTCACGAACACACATCTTGTTTGCCTCTGGTGCCTCGAGCATGACCCCGACGCGAAGACCTGTGTCGACTGGCGTCCCATGCACCCCAAGGCCTTGATGAAGTGGTTTGCTCAAACTCCTTCCCGCTCGATGTGCGCCGCCTCGACGGTTTCGATCGAGGTTGAAAGGAAGGTCCAAGGATCTGTGTGGAGTCCTAGGTCTTCGTCGCACTCAAAGTCTTCTTCTTGTCAGTCTCACAAAAAGAAGAAAAGCAAGAAGTCAAAGAGGTCTTCAACTTCACCCTATCCGTGGAAGTCATCCGACGAGGAAGAGTCGTCATTCAAGGCCAGCTCTGCGCCACCCTGAGTTTCCGAAGTGACCCCCACCTAACTGCGCAAATTTTATAAGGCCATGCACCACATATTTAGGAAGCCCATCCCCACTAGCGAGCCTTCGGCGCCCCACAGATTTGGTAGAGGCCCCTACTGATTCCCCGCCGGTGGTTCTGCCCCCAGCGCCAGTCGGGCCCCTTGGTTCCATGGATGGATCCGGACTAATGACGGTTGTAGCACCTCGACCTACCCCGTGGCTATGGAGGAGGGAGCATCTTTTGCTATGGTGGTGAGAAGAGTGGGTGAGGTCCTGGACCTTAGCCTGCCCTCAGAAGCAGTCAAGACAGAGGTGCTTTAGCCGGAAGTGGCCCCCTCAGAACAGCTTCTCCCATTTAATGAAGCCCTTACAGATGTCCTGCTTAGGACCTGGTCCAAACCCTGCACAGGGGCTCCTGTGAAAAGAACAATTGTCCGCCACCATTGCACCCCATTGCCCCCACCCCAAGGGATCCCAGTTTCTTTATGCAACACCCTACCCCAGAGAGCTTTGTGGTCCAAGCCGCCACTTCCCGTATAAATCCTGGCACATTCCCTTCCACCCCACCGGATAGTGGAAGCCTGAAAATGTTTTCTTCTGCCAGCCTGGCACTGCAGTCTGTGAACACAGCATGCGTTTTGGCCCATTACTCCCATGCCCTGTGGGATTTGGTTGCGCAGGTGCTGCACATGGTCCCAAAGGAGGCCCGGGCCATACTGTCCCACACTATGACAGACGGGAAAGATGCAGCAAAGTTGACAATCCAATGTGGACTGTACATGACCGACTTCCTAGGCAGATCGGTTTCTTTGTCAGTGGCCTTACATCGCCACGCCTGGCTGAGGATGACTGGTGTTTCAGGAAATGTCCAACCTTTGCTTATGGACTTGCCCTGTGATGCCTCCCGTCTATTTGGAAACAAGGCAGACTCTGACCTGGAACGTTTCAAGGATAGCAGAGCTATGGCCAGAGCCTTTCCATGGGCCCCGCCAACCCCAATCCACCTTTCGTTGCCACAGCAGCGGCTTCCAGATGTGTCTTTACCCACCCAGCCACCACGGCATGCAAGCTTCCCAGCCTCTGCGTGGCGAGGTCGCGGTACCCACAGACCTCGTGGTTCGGGCAGCCAGAGGTCAGGACACTCCACTGCCCTCTCTCCCCGGCAGCCACAGCCTCCAAATTCTTTAGTTTGCCCTCCAACCATCATGGGCACCCAGTAGGAGGCAGGATACGCCATCACCTGCCCTACTGGAGGTCTATAACAACAGACCACTGGGTTCTTCAGATTGTTCGAAGGGGTTATTCCCTCCCTTTCGTGACTACCCCTCCACCCATTTACGACAGGCTGACGGAGGACCATCTCTCCTTATTTTGCCAGGAAGTGGCGTCTTTCTTGGCCAAGGGAGCCATAGAGAGGGAGCTGATGCAAGAAGTGGGTTGTTATTCTCACTACTTTCTGGTGCCCAAGAAGAACGGAGGCCATCATGCTATTCTAGGACACCCTCTCAATATCTTCTTCAAAAAGGAGAATTTCAAAATGCTCATGCCCACTCAAGCCCAGTCTGCCTAGGAGACTGGATGTTGGTGTTGGACTTACAGGATGCATATTTTCACATTCCCATCTTGCCTGCCCACAGGCGTTACCTGCAATTCAAGGTAGGCAGTGTTCGCCTTACCAGTGCCCTTGAGTGTTCATCAAGTTGATGGCAGCTCATCTGCGACGATCAGGGGTACCAGTCTTCCCCTATCTTGACGATTGGTTGTTGGAGGCAGGCTTGCCCTAGGCAGTCATCTCCCACCTCCAGACTTCTGCACTCACTCGCTGGGGTTCATTATCAACGTGCCGAAGTCACACCTGACCCCCCTTTCATCAGAGCTGTTCTGGACACAGTGCAGTTTTGGGCTTATCCTCCCAAACGGCGAGTCTAGGATATTCAGGCTATGATACTGATGTTTCAGCCTCCGTCCTAGGTTTCGGTGAGAGTGACTCTGAGGCTGCTGGCCTCCCACTTTCATCTGGTGGCCACCAGTATTGTGTTTCTGCTTGCTGTAGGGGTTTATAGTTATTTAGATAACCTTGTGTTTTTTTTTACACGTTTTGTGGGCAGTTTTCTAAAGGACTCTTTTCAAGTGGAATCATATTATTTAAAGTTATTACCTACTATTGGTTTTCATTATTTCTATTTGCTGTAGGTGTAGAAGTGGTGCCCTTCTACTTTAGATCTGTTGATGACAGCTTTTCATGGCTTTATTTGTTTTATGATCCTAAATGGGCTGTTGCCAGATACACAGGTCATACAGAATTTTCTTTACTCTGAAGAAGAGCTTGTGCTCAAGAGTTTATAACAATTATGGAATGTTCCTTGCTCTGAGTGGAGCATTGTGTGTGTGCTTGGTAAGCAGATATATATACATATATTTTCTCTGAAAAAAACAAAGGCTACAGGGACGTTATAGTTAGGGTCAGATTTTACTCGTACAAAACCAGTGTAATTCGGCCTGAGCTAACTACAACTTACACCCCGCAATGCACTGCTATGACCTCACATATTACATCACTCATGACATGGTCAGTGACATCACTGATAACACCATCCAGTGAGTGTAAGGATTTTGTAAGAGTTCATGATTGTTAAACCTATATACTACAAAACTTAAAGTAGTATACTAGGTGTACTACTAATGAGTGATGCTACTTTTAATATATATCATGTGAGTAGCTGTGTGACTGTATGTATCCTTGTGTGTATGGGTGTGTGAGTGGCTGTATAAGTTGTTGTGTAGGTAGCTGTGTGGGTAAGTGAGATGCTGTGGGAGTGTCAGTGGATATATGGGTGAGTGACGGTGTAAGTGGCTCTATCAGTGGGTGTGTAAGTGGCTGTATGGGTGCGTGAGTAGCTGTTTGAGTAGGTGTTTCATTAAGTGATTTTGTGTGTGAGTGACTGAATTGGACAGTGAGTGTCTGTGTGAATGGCTTAATGCGCGAGTGCGTGTATGGATGTGTGAATGGGTATGTAAGTGGTTGTTTGAGTGAGTGTATGAGGGCTTCTATGGGCGAGTGAGTGGCTGTGTTGAGAGGCTGATTGGGTGAGTGAGTGGGTGTGTGACTTTCTAGGTAAATACGTGTGTGTGTGTGTGTGTGTGAGTAGCTATTTGGGTGAGTGTGTGGTTATGTGGCTGGCTGTATGGGTGAGTGAATGGCTCTATGGAGAAGTGAGTGGGTGTGTGTGTGAGTACTGGTATAGGTCTGTGAATGGGTATGTCAGTGGTTGTACGGGTGTATGAGTGGGCGCTCAAGAGGTTGTATGGGGTGCGAGTAGGTGTGTGAGTGGTTCTGTGGATGATGTCAGTGATGTCATTTGAGATGTCATCAGTGATATCACTGACCATGTCATGAGTGATGTAAAATGTGAGGTCATAAGCAGTGCATTGCAGGGGCGTAAGTTATAGTTAGCTCAGGTAACTATAACTGCTGAATTTAACTTGTTTTGTATGAGTGAAATCTGACCCTAACTGTAACGTCCCTGTAACCTTTAGTTTTTTCAGTGAATTTCTAAGGTTTTATAACTAGCAGTCGCGTTTGCAGAGTGGTGGAGAAAGGGGGCTGGGCCTCCAACCAGCTCTCAGGAATCCCACTTTGTAGGACTTACAGGAGGTACCAGGAGGGCTTCTTGGCTCCCAAGATCCCCCAAGAGTAAAGAGGACTTAATCCCCCAACCAGTAGTGCACCACGAGCCACGTTTACAGAGTGATGGAGAAAGGGAACGTGGCATCCGAAGACCTCTTAGCAATCCCGCTGTGTGGGACTTACTGGAGGTAACAGGAGGGGTAGTTGGCCCCCAAGGACATCCTCAACATCCCGTGGTGTGTTTCCTGCTGTTCCCCTAGACAGGGAGGCTGGACACACTTGGGAAGATGTTTTCTTCCACCAGCCTGGCATTGCAGTCGGTAAAGACTGCATGCCTTTTGGGTTGTTTCTCCCATACCCTGAGGGAAACGGTTGCACAAGTGCTGACACAGGTCCCGGAGGAGGCCCGGACTATCCTCTCCCAAGCAGTGAAAGTCTGGAGAGATGCAGCAAAGTTCACCATTAAGTGGGGTCTGGATATGACTGACTTGCTGGGCAGAGCAATTTTGTCGAAAGTGGCCTTGCGGTGCCACTCCTGGCTGAGAACATCTGGCTTTTCAGGGGATGTCCAGGCCAACTTCATGGACATACCCTTCAATGGGACTCATCTCTTTGGAGAGAAGGCAGACTCCGCGCCGGAGCACTTCAAAGACTCGTGGGCTACGGCTAAGTCCTTGGGCCTCTTGGTGACACCTTGCACCCAGTCTGCCTTTTGCCCCTTTCTTTGTATGGAAGGGGCTTTCACCCGCACCAGCCATACACCCAGCCGCCATCCTGTGCAGGCTTCCCAAGTTATGTGAGGACATAGGGTGCATTCAGATCACGTGGGAATGGTAGCTAGAAGTCTTCCACCACCAACTCCTTGGCAGCTGCAGCCTCAAAGCCTTCCTATTTTGGTTCTGCAAGACCATGGGTGCCCAGTTGGAGGGAGAATCCAACATTATCTCCTCCACTGGCAGTCCATAACATGAGACAAATGGGTCTTGCAGATCATTCAAAGCTCCCTCCCTTTCCAATCTTTCCCTCCCCCTTTACCACCATCTCACGAATGGCTTGCGGAGGATCATCTTATCTTGCTCCGAGAGGAAGAAAAAGCTCTCTTGGCCAGAGAGGCTATTGAAGGGGTTCCGATATCTGAAGTAGGCAGTGGTTGTTATTCCCGCTACTTCCACCAGTGGGCACAGCATCAGGGGAATCTCTCCGATATGGTCCAGATCATGGAGGGAACTGCAAAGGACCTGCAGTGGTGGCTAATGAACCGCAATTGGGTCAGAGGCAGACCCCTCTCCCTTCCCCAACCAGATCTCACAGTAGTGAGAGATGCGTCACTCCTGGGATGGGGCAGCCATCTGGGAGAGGTGGAGATCAGAGGATTATAGTCTCTGTTGAAATCCAGACTCCACATCAACCTGTTGGAGCTCCGAGCGATCCGACTAACGTTGAATGCATTTCTTCCCTCAGTCAAGGGGAAGTTGATGCAAGTGTTCACAGACCCCCACCACCCTGTGGTACTGCAACAAGCAGGGTGGGGTCATGGACCCTTCGTTAAGAGGCCCTGCATTTATGGACATGGCAGGGCAGATGAACTCATCCGTTGATGCTTAGCGGATCACAAATGATGTCTCCACTCAGAGGTGGTGCAAGGTCTCTTGCAGCAGTGGGGATAGCCTTGTTTTTTTAAAGCTTTATTTATCATATAACGCTAGTGCACTGAAAAGTCGAGAGGACTTGGGGAAGTCTTTAACGTATCCTAGTAATGCTTGCAGGGGTGAAGGAGAAATGTTTGTGTCTGTCATGCGAGATAGTTCGTTGAACACCCTTGGCCAAAATTGGGCCACCTTGTTACATGTCCATGTCATGTGTGCAAAGTCTGCCATCGGGCTATTGCATCTGGGCCAAGTGTGTGGGCGTGCGGGGTCCATTCGGTGCACTTTGGCAGGGGTAAAGTAAGCCCTACGTAAGAACTTATAATGCAGTATTTTATGCTTATGATTAAAGGAGACTTTACATGTTTGTTTGCAACAATATCGCCACTGGTTGTCAGTGAGGGGTTGTCCCAGGTCCTGCTCCCATGCCGGTCGTGTCTTCTCATCCTTAGTAGGGAGCACGGCGATAGCAGCTCTGTACAGTCTGGACATCAGATGTTCCCTACCGCTGCGTTTGATGAGCAGCGTCGGGGGGGGGAGGGAGAGAGTCTGGGGGTTCTTCTGGGTAGCTAATAACTCATGATCGGAGTGCCCTCTGCAGCCTACACAATATGAACTGATCCATGAGCGTAGCTTCACTAAATCTGGTCTTCTCTAAACGAGAAAACACGTGCTCGCCAGGAAAAAAGTCCCCGAATGTGTCCAAGTCAAAAGTTTTCCAAGTGTGCTGCACTGTTTTCTCCTGCGTGATGGGAATCCAAAGATTCCCAGCCAATGGGAGCGCAGAGGAGTAAAGATGTTGCACCCCGGTTGCCCGTGTGAGCTGCTTCCAGGCCCAGCTGGTTGTCAATGTTTGCAGGTCCTGTGGGTCTCGGGCCAATCCGGTCGGCAATAGTGTCGACAGGGGGGGTGGGGTGTGATAGGTCAGCTTCTGGCCGCAAGTATGGGATCCGTGCATCGGAGTGAAACCAATTCCTCAAGAAGCTACACTGCGCTACCAAGTAATAAATGCGAAAATTCGAGATTTCGAATCCGCCCCGTTCATATGGCAGTGTCAGTGTTTCCCAACTAACCCTGGGTTGCCCTCCCCCCCCCCCCACGCTAATCGTATGAGATGGGATCGTAGCGTTGCAAAGAAACTCCCATACAGAGGTATTGGTATATTCTGAAAAAGATAGAGAAACTGTGGGAGGACAACCATTTTAATCAGAGCAATTCTGCCTGCCATAGTGAGAGGTAGTTTCAGCCAGCAATCAACCCTGTCGCTCAGTTTTTCCATTGCTGGGCCATAATTAAGTTGGAGGATTTGCGGCGGGTCTTTATGAATGTGTATGCCTAAGTATTTGACTGAGTCCTCGCACCACTTTAACGGGAATTCTATGTTTCGTTCACAGTGGGCTGGGGTCAAAGGGAAGGCTTCCGACTTGGACCAATTAATATGAAGGCCTGATAGGGTACTGTACCTTGTGATCTCCTGTAGTATGGGCCCTAGGTTTTCGTCTGGCTGCCTCACATAGAGAATAATGTCATCGTCATATAGTGTTATTAAAAGAGGGCCCGTCTTAAACTGTATGCCTCTATGGGAGTGGTTGTCTTGGAGATGGCGCACAAGTGGGTCCATTGCTATTACAAATAACGGGGAAAGTGGACAACCTTGACGGGTCCCCCTAGATAGTGTGAATGATTTTGTTAGTGAACCATTCAGTCTCACGCGCGCAACCGGTCGTGTGTATAAAAGGGACACCACCGATATGAACCGCGGCGGAAGCCCCAGCCTGATCAATGTTGCACGGAGGAAGGGCCATTCCAGCGAATCGAAAGCCTTTTCGGCGTCCAGTAGGACTGCCGCCACCGGGAGTGTGGGGGAGATCCTGTGTAAGGTAGCAAAAAGTGTCCGCAAATTCAATGCAGTTGATCTATGCAGGATAAAACCTGCCTGTGCTGGAGATATCATTTGGTCGACTATCAGAGCTAATCTGGTAGCTAACATTTTGTCCAAGATTTTATAATCAAAGTTTAATAATGATAACTGCCTATATGAGCCGCATTGTAGCGGGTCTTTGCCTGCCTTTGGGAGAAGTGTGACAACTGCTTCACGCAGTGTCGGTGGAAGATCGCCAGTGTCTATGGCTTCCTGATAAACATCAATTAAGTATGGGACTAGTGTTTTCTTAAACGCCTTGTAAAAGCTGCCCTGAAGCCATCAAGGCCGGGAGCCTTCGAGCCATCCATGGCCTCTATTGCTTGGACAACATCGTCCACTGTGAAGGGTTCAGCTAAAAAATCCCTGTGCGTATCTTCCAGCCAGACCAGTGCAACTTCATCCAAATAACCGTTGCTGGCCGTTGTATCTGGAGAGACTTTAGTAGTGTATAGGTCTTTTGTTAGGTTTCATATAGGTACCCTAATATAGGCCCGGGTAATATCATACACCTTCACCTACATTATCTCCCTTATACTACAGATTAACGAGCCTTTAGGATTGAACCTTTACCTAGTTCTAGTCCTGGGCGCAGAAGGAGGGTTTTCCCTGAACAATAGCGTCCTATAACTCCATCAATGGACTCATACAGTATGAATGAATATTCATGAGGGTTCTTGGAAACCAGGCAGGGGCTACACCACCTGCATAATATCTACGTACAAGGTTCATCCCATACTTCATCCTCAAATCCAACAATGGCTAATACAAGAAACAAGGGACAAAGAAACCCTAGATACTTTTTTGTATAAATACAGCACATCTTGCTAGGGATAGCAGAGGGAACCGAGACTTCCAGGCCGACACACTGACCAGAGACGCTGAGGCTCCTGCATGCAGACACTCCAGCTGACAGTGGTCTAACTCATCCCTTGCGGGGTGTCCAACTCGAGACCAGGACGGGGTCCCACACTCTCTCACTTCAGGTAATGGGGTTAGACTAAATCCTAGAGGGATTCTTGGCTTCACACCTACTCACATGCTAGGTACACTTAGGTACATTTAGATAGGCATCGTAGGAGTACGCGCACTTTTATCATGCATTTTATATTCATGTATGTATCCATGATTATTGCAAGATGGTAGAACTGTACTATCCTTTTATTTTCACTGTACTGCTAATCATATATATCTGCTACTGTCTAACGGTTGTTGCAGCACATCTATTTTACACTAGAAGAACAACTGTGCAATAAATTCTTATTGTAACACGCCCGACTGTTTCTTCTGTGTAACTCTCTGAGACCGAATAAGTGAGCACGAGTGACTGAGCGAAAAGTAGTATATTGTTTCCACGATCCTGGGGGATCAGGGTTGTCATGTTCTGAGATTGCCAGAAACTATTCTCTCCCCGATAAGAGGAGATTCTAGTGGCACTGTGAGCTAGCTAAAACAGAAAGGCTAACATTCTCGGTGGGGGTGCTCAGAACCAGTCTGCCACCAATCCTACAGTTTATGTTATCCGGATCACGCAAATCCTGTATGGGTAATATAAGAACTACACGACATGGCGCCGCCAACGTTGGTTGGGTACTTATTTAACAGTAGAATCTGAGTAGTTCAGTCATGCTAATTCTCAGAGACCCCTACTCACAAAACGCCAGAGACGTCTGGAGTGGGTGGGCACAACCTCCGCCACAGCTGAGTAGGCGAAAAATCCTATTTATTGGCTGTTGGTTAATCAAGCTTGAAGGACACAGTGTTCCTAAAATTGTGCAAATAAAACCTTATCTTAGTTCCCTTGAACAAACGTCTTTGTTACAAAAATGACAGGGCGAAAATAACCCAGTAGTAAATCTACACGTCTCAGACGGAGAAGAAGATACAAATGCAATTCAAATTGCACCTAAATTCAGACGTACGATCACCCTGAAACTAGTAGAAAATGGTTTATCAGCTAGGGGTGGCTTAGTAGTTTTTGTGATTGAGGCACACGAATCAAACAAAACAGTGGTATTCTATTCGTGGGTTACATTCCCAGAAGCAAGAACACAGACATTTCACTACTATTCAGAAGGAGATGCACCGGTGGAATATGGTCCGTTCGAGGACATAGAGGTTCCACTCACGTACCAGGAACACTTATACTGGTTTAAAGGCGCCTTACCTCACATAAGAAATAGAGTAAGATTAGGCCCGCTCGGAGGAAAGGGGGCAACATGGCCGATATTAGCGGCCTACACACCACATCCTGACATTGACACAATGCCACAAGGAGACTTATTCATACAACACAAAGATTTAATTAAAATCTACAGAAACTTGACACAATTCGTCATGCGGACTTTCACAGTCCAACCAGCAACAGTTGCAACAAATGGTTCTCAGGGTACAGCAACTAAAATCACTCCACAAACATTACATGCGGTAATGGGCAAAATGCCCACGAAACGTGAACAAATGCCATTCTGGGTAGCTCAGAAAATAACTCCGCTCGAGGCAGTATTCCCGAATACTACCCCGTATGAAAAACACAGAATGCTAACAATCTGCTTGCCCATGGGGATAACACCACAGGTAGAAGATTGTACCACTTGGGGTACAGTCTTTGCTGCAATTTATACCAGAACTCATGGTATTCCTTCATTAGCAGTAGTGCCTGACGTATTAAGACAAATACAAAACGAGTACGGAGCAGAGCCTGCCCTAAACTTAGGGATGAAGTTACTAGGTAACTATGATCAGGTATCAGCCATAATACTAGCTAATATTAAAGGGGAAGCAGCTTCAGTGGCAATCCGCCAACGCCTAAGGGAGTTCAGTCCTATAGATCAACCACACGAACTACCCAAAATAATTGAAACTGCATATGCAGTATTAGGCAGAGACAGTTTAGGTGGGAAAGCTTTAAAACCACAACTGATGGGCAGTCCTGAAAAGGACACTTCCAAGCAGACACCTGCTTCTTCTAAAAAGAAGTAGGATAATAATAAACAACAAAACTTTAACCCGTTGACCGCGGCGCGAATTCCACCGCGGTGCGGGTGATTTATTGAGTGGGCGTGTTTAGGACAGCCCCCGGCCGTCCGCCGCACACGCCCACTGTGACGTCAGACGGGCAGAGGCCGTCCCGAGCACCGAAGCGGTTAAAGGAAACAGATCTCAATCCCGAGGCAGATCGCCTCCACAGGAGCCCTCCGAAAGGAGGTACAACCTTAGGAATAGGGATAATATTAGGAAACCTGACCGGTATCAGGATACTGATACACGTTCCTCTCGTTCCTTTCAGGGTTCAACGAAAAACTCAGAGAGAGAAGGACGGTCAGAACACAAAGAAGAGCGTACAAAGTCCAGAGACGAACAGCACGCTCAAAATTATACTTCCAAAAAAGAAGCAAAGCCAAAATCAAAACCTCAGTTTAAGAAGAAGAAAGTTGCAGGCCTGAAGATCAGACATGCCCAGAATTCTGAGGACACAACTTCTGAACGGGGAATAGGCTCAGACGATGCTAGACAGTGCGGCAGAAGGAACAATAGCTCGCCAGAACCTGATGGAATTTCTGGTGACAGAGGACTTGAATGATTACATCACACTTGATTGATTACATCACGGTGGAAACACCAGACACGAGGGTGAGCGTCCCACATAAGTTATATGAAATAACACTCCAAATGGAGGGGAACAAGCCCAGGAAAGTTAAAGGTCTATTTTGGAAGAATCTGTCATCTGGTTATGACATCCTATTAGCTGAACAAGATTGGCCGCCAGCATTCGTTATGGAGTGCCCTAGGGGAGAAACAGTAATTTTTCCAGCCTTCTCCGACCTCGTTCCCATTCATTTAAAACACACATATGCGCGGGAGTGGGCAGTTGCCCTAGCTCCAGCATTGTACAAAAATCATGCCGGATGGGATGAGAATTCAACCCACCACGTGATCCCGTTAAAAGTCTCACCAAATGCACAGAGACAATATCCAATAAAGCAAGAAGCTAAAAAACAGGTCGTGGAGATCTTAGATCAACTTGAATACCAAGGGGTGATCGAAAATTGCACCTCACCAATGAACAATCCTTTGTTTCCCGTAATGAAACCGGACAACTCGTATCGTCTAGTTTTAGATTACAGACATTTAAATACTTGCACTAAGACATTTGCAGTTCAAAATGCACACAGTGCCGCATTAATGAATAACATTGTGCAGAAAAAATACAAAACTACACTTGATATCTCAAATGGATTTTTCTGCCAAAATATAGCGCCTGAAAGCAGGTATTTGACCGCATTCTCAGCGTTGTGGTCCCAGCGACAATTTTGTCGTGTCCCCCAAGGGTATAATAATAACCCGGTGGTGTTTTCAGCAAGAGTAACTGAGTTACTCCAAAATTTTGATGAGGAAGCATTGTCCTATGTGGATGTTATTTATCTGACGGACGATGACTTAAAAGGCACTTGACCAGGGTGAGCACCATCATTATGGGATTCGCCTCTGAGGGCTACAAATTTAATTTTAAAAAATCAAAAATCGCCCACCTCAATGTCCTGTTTTTAGGATATGAGCTTTCAAGTGAAGGGAAAAGTCTGGCAGCCAACTTTTTAGAAAAGTGTGCGCTGCTCCAACCTCCACAATCATTAAAAAATTTACAATCAAATACTGGGATTCCTAAATTTTGTCAGAACATACATTTTAGATTACGCGGAAAGAGTAAAACCTTTCTACGACTTAATAAAACCTGACTTTTCAGTTAGACAATGGACACAGGAACACACAAACATCCTACGTTCACTACAAGAAGACATGATAGCTTCAAAACACTTAGACGCGGGTAAACGTACGTAACTTAGTGATCCGTGTAATAGCGGGTCAACGCGGGTACACTTAACCTTCAATGAAGGCGAAACAGTACCAATCGCTTACAAATCACACCTGTACACAAACGCAGAAATGCGTTTCACGTCAACAGAGAAAATCCTGACAGCAGTTCAGACCGCTGTAGCAAGAGAAAGAGCACTGGCTCAGGGAAAGCGCATAATTGTCGTAACACCGGTACCAGCTTTAGAAGCTGTTACATACAAAGGCTAGCATTCCAAATGCAAAAGCCTTACATCCGAGATGGATACAATGGGCTAATTCTCTTACTGCAACGGATGTTGAATACAGATTTGATCCAAGTCTAAAAACACAAGCATTCCTGCAATACGAACAAGAATACCCTCTACCGAATGAAATCTTGCCTCTAGATCAGTATGAATATATTATTTACACTGACGGATCTGCTCAACCGGCCATAGGGAGTAAGCAACAATACAGAGCAGCATGTGCTATCGTTAAAGGTCGCATGCGGGATGGAAGGTTCCATCCAAGTTGCACCAAAACGCAATCTCTAGGAGACTGCACGGCTCAGTTGGCAGAGTTAAAAGCGCTGATACTAGCACTGGTGAATACGGATCACGAATTCCCCACACAGAGAGTGTGTGATTCTTTTTACTGTGTACAATCATACAATGAATATTTACATCATTGGGAACTAAACGGGTTCAAAGACGCAAAAGGTGGCACAATTAAGCATAAAATGCTATGGGAACAGGTAGTTGAGTTGAGAAACGAACTACCAAGGGCTCACGTGATTCATACACTGAGTCATCAACGTGATGGCGTTCACGTTGAAGGGAATTCATTGGCTGATGAAGCCGTGAAGGGGGCTGTACGCACAGCTTCCGTAGCTGCAATCACTCGTTCAAAAACGAGGATAGGCGGTGAGATTATGGTGGCTGTTATTGCTTCAAGCAAAAACAGCGGAGCAGTACCGAAGAAATTTCCACTCAAGTACTCCTACAAGTTAGATGCAAACAACATTCCATATGCTCAGATTCCTGGAGTGGGGGACAGAGTAATGCCAAATATGGATCGTAGGCAAGGTTTGATTATTGCAGCACACGAGGGTTTGGGCTCCGCGCATACAGGCGTTACAGCGACTATTTCATTGTTGAAACAGCGCTATTGGTGGCCAGGTCTAACAAAACAAACTAAAGACTACATCTTGAAATGTGACATCTGCCAGCAGATGAAAGGCTCCACCATAGCACGCCCGGCACAGACACCGTTATTAAAATCAGACAGACCTCTCGCTTGTGTATATCTGGACCACTGCGGCCCCTTACAATCAGATGGGGCTTACAAGTATATCATGGTTGCAGTGGATTCATGCTCAAGATTCCTATGGGTTTGACCTCAGCGCTCGGCTGACGCTCGAACTGTTATCAAAGATTTGCGAGTCTTTATCGGGACATACGCAGTTGCCACGTTACATTCTGACCGTGGCCCGGCATTTAGCTCTCTGGCTTACAAAGAGGCCATGGAAAGTATGGGCGTAGCATTGCGGTACTCCTCTCCGTACCATCCTGAGGGAAATTCGGTTGTGGAAAGGAAAAACCGGGACCTAAAGCAATCTTTAACAGCTAGGGTATTAAGCAAGGGCGGTAGTTGGGTCAATCACGTATATGGGGTACAGCGAGCTCTCAATAACCAGCCAAGAAGTTCTCTAGGGGGTGTCACTCCTTACGAGGTCCTATTTGGGACAAGAATGTGGGTACCTGATCTTGATTGTGAAGGCGCAGTGGCGGATGAGAAACCATTTGATATCCATGATCATTTGGCTGTTTTACAGGATCTAAATGAATCCAGTACACAGCAAAGTAACATCCTCCTGAAACAGACCGCCACTGGGGAAGTCAAGGCAGTCACGGCAAGACCTGTCTGGATCCCAAAAATAGGGGATCTGGTCAGAGAGAAAATAGCGAACAAAAAAGAATTTGGACCATCATACAGAAAGCCTGTACCTGTCCTAGCAGTTCAAGGAACAAGAACTGTGCTTTTGCCGCCTCTTGCCGGGAAAAAGGAGAAACGATTTGTCTCAATCGACTTAATCAAACCACACTATGTTGCTGATACTGAACAGTAGGTCTCGTGGACTCCACTGTAGCAGACGCCCTCCTCTAGCTACAATCCAAGAAGTTAAAACAGAAAGACTCATTCCGTTCGAAGAGCCTCCTGTACGGAATGAAGGACTATGCAACAATGCTATGGAACTCGTTCCCCTTGAACCCGAAGTTCAACTTCAAAATCAAACTCAAAATAACACACAAGTTGCAATAAGACCCAATACAGGTGTCTATGTCAACATGCCTCGACGAGAGCAAACTGCGATTTCCACAAATCCCGTTGCAATTCCTACAATTGATCGAACTGCTTCTGGCTACTTCATGAACTTAGATACGTTTTCCTTGGATCCAAGTGAACCGGAAACGACGCCAGCCCAACAAACACGCAAGCAACAGATTACAGACTTTCTGAACTTTCTCAAAAAGACTTACCTGGTGTCACCTTGGGTAGAACTCTGGGTAATTACTGGGATACTGTTCTTTCTTTTCTGGCTAGGCTTAGTTATAACTTTTAGCATGCTTATTAACGGACGATACCTTCAACAAAGACCTGAAGCCGAAACAGTAAATTTGATTTTAAAACCACATCAGTCCTCACATTGTGAACAAAGAGACTTGTCATCAGTGAACATTACAGCAGTTCCTATACCGGATGGTATAGTTTGGGACAAGGTTGATTTCGATATATTCGGTCCTACTGAACTTTTAAAAATTTCTCATGTATTTAAAATTTCATTGAGTGATATCATTACCTCCAGTACATTTTCTGATGATTGGGACTCTGAAACTGTTAATAATATGTTGTCTGATTTAGAGAAAACTGCTGCATTTCCGAACACTGAAATGTTAGAAGGTACTTCAGACTATGACACTTTGTACTGTTACCAACATTACGGTCATCATTTCTTACATAAATCTATATCACTTAGAAATGTTTTTGAGTACCACCAGTGGGAACATTGCCCTACACCACCAAAAGGTAGTTCACATACATTTTTCAGGGTTTAACACCATTGACCCGACCTCGTATTATTACAAGGTTGCACCGACATCAGCACTGAAAACTATGTTGACAAACACCAAACCGATATACTCTGCTTCCTTTATCACCCAATTGTCTGAACAGGGTTTTGACCTATGGAAGGACACAATAGACTTAAAATAAGTCTGGGGTTCTAGAGACTGGCAAGTCCAGGGAACAGAGACGCTATTTAGAGCGTGCCTCATTCCACAGCAGATGATATTTCTAAATGACACTGTGCAACAGACGTCCTGTCTTGGACTAGCCAAAAACAAGGACCTGAACACACCTCGGGTTTCCAACACCATCACAGATGGAGGGGTGGCAAAATTCAACTTCACAAGAAGGGGCAACACAGTAGATGACATTTTACAGTACAATAGATCAGACCCTAATTGGAAGAAATGGGTGGTTTGGCCCTTAGACACGAACACATGTCAGAAAAGATTCTGGGGTATAACCAAAGGGTTCAGTATCCTTAGGCCAGAACCACACTATGTACAAAGAGAACATCCAGGGGTAGTGACATCTTACAGTGTTGGGAAGTTGTGCCTTGATTGGCTAGAAACCTCAACACTCACAGAAGTGAAACATCACCTATCCTTACTCACACATGACATGGATCTTAGGGATTTTTTACTAGGTCCCAGGAAATCACGTCAGAAACGTTTCATATATGCTGGCATTTATGCTGCCTACAATGAAAATTGGAAAACATCCCAACAAGAGGCCGCAGAGAGAATACGGGAAATAGACCGTATTAACTTAGAAAAGGCATTAGCAGTAGTGGATAATGGGTTAACAACTTTGACCTCCAGGATCTATTCCTTAGGCAACATTGTATCTTCTGCAATAGACATACTGGAACAAGATTTGGCCATATTACAACACGGGCAATCTCAGTTACGTTCTAGCATGTTGTTAAGCTGGACACTGCAATATTTGCGTGACGGCTATGTGCCTTGGCGTTTTATCAACAGTACGTCTCTGTTTTCTGAATACAATCTAACAGATAAACAGATAGAAATGGCACAAAGGGGAGCAAAATATACAATGTTGCGCATTGAAAAGCTGGATAGATTACCATTTACGGTAGCGGAATCACCATCAACGGAATGGCTAATCCATGGCCACATAACTCTACCGGTCACTACTTTTCAATTTCAATATTGCCTTGAGCAAAGGCAGGCAAATATGAAAGATTGGGTAAGGAATACATTAAGGAATCCTGGGAATTACCGTACAGATTTCGATGCCGGAGTGGGGATCGAGAAGTGTTTCTAAGCGGTGCAAACTGCAAGAACGCTTTAAGCGGTTCTCTCATGTGCCAGGATATTTCCCTGCACGGAGCTTGTAATGGTTCGGTAGCGAACTTGTCCTGCCATATGACAGGGACTCCAGCGGCCGTGATTACTCCGGTATGCAGGCTGCTCTCGAATGGGAGTTACTTGATGCTGAATGATCAAGGTTGCTGTGGGATGCTTCCGGGCATTGCCTATCTGGTCACTGTGAACTCCAGGATTTCTTGCTGTATGCAAGTATTGTTTTCCCCAGTAAATACAGTCAGGGAGGCGCCGTTATGGCCTTCGTTGAATGTTTCCTTTATACAGTTTGATACTTTGAGCAGACTGAAAGCCATGCTTTTACAGCAGACCGTACCCTTAACCTCCGCTAGAGAGACCTTTGATCTTCAAATCGCAAGGACCGCGACTGAGATACAGGCACTTAAACATACAAACTGCCCCTTTCATTTTGCAGAAATGGTGGGTTGTATCTTTAATATGTCTGATACGAGTGGTATTGTACACCTATTTAAGACCATAGGGTCAGGATTACTAAGCACCTTTCAGACTATCCTCGGAGTTATTCCAAACTTTATACACTCCGTATTGGGAAGCGTTTTTGGAGGTCTTCCGCTGATCCTGCTCTCAATAGCAGGTATCCTGTCATTTTTCTGCTACGCAATGGACGGCCCAATCACCAACGAGATAGCAAAAGCACTCCTGGAGCGCAAGTACCGTGAACACATGGTACAGCATCTGGGCACACCTCGCCTAAGGGAACTGAGCGCCTCTTGGTTCCTATCGTTTAGACCAGTCTGGATGGACTGCATCTTACCTGTTCTTCGATGCCTGTTCTGCGGAGAAGAATGCGTGTTGGATCTCTGTCTGACACTTGCATCGTACACGCCTACGGACTTGAATACCAGGCTGGAACCCGTGAGGTCCCATGCTCGGCAATGTCCCCAGCGTATTCCTATACTGATGGCTGCATTCCTCGAGAACCCACAGGTGCCTTTTACTACAACTGAGTTAAGCATCAGCTCTTCCACTAGCACTCAGGTATCGACTACAGCACCAGCTGCCTCTGGACCAGCTGTTGGCAGTTCTGAATATCATCTGTGCTCCATTGACGTATTCTGCAAGGTGTTACAAGGACCATCCTCTGCAGCGGCAAGCAACAACGATGTTGCGTCTCCCAGCCAGGACACTTAATCTATAATTGGCTCATCGTGTGCTGGGAAAGAATTCAGAATTTTTCCTTTTTGATTTCAAAACTCAACTAAATTTGGAACACTTGCTAAAATTGACACTTTCGCTGGAAAAGCATGGCCTTCTGACGCTTGTAGTGGTTCGGCTTATATAAACGAACTCAACTAGGACTTTAGCTTAAAGTGACATTTCCAATACTAGCTTTCGAAAATAAATTTTTCTTTCCTTCCCCCGTTTAGACTGTTTTTAAAATGGTTTTAATGACATTTTATGAAGCTCACTGATAGTTTTATGCGCTGCTACCTAGTAAAAACAGTAGTTCGCTAGCATTTTTATCATTGTTGACTGTTCGGAAGAGGAGTGGGTGTTATGTTTCATATAGGTACCCTAATATAGGCCCGGGTAATATCATACACCTTCACCATCTCCCTTATACTACACAGTAACGAGCCTTTAGGTTTGAACCTTTACCTAGTTCTAGTCCTGGGCGCAGAAGGAGGGTTTTCCCTGAACAATAGTGTCCTATAACTCCATCAATGGACTCATACAGTATGAATGAATATTCATGAGGGTTCTTGGAAACCAGGCAGGGGCTACACCACCTGCATAATATCTACGTACAAAGTTCATCCCATACGTCATCCTCAAATCCAACAATGGCTAATACAAGAAACAAGGGACAAAGAAACCCTAGATACTTTTTTGTATAAATACAGCACATCTTGCTAGGGTTAGCAGAGGAAACTGAGACTTCCAGGCCAATACACTGACCAGAGACGCTGAGGCTCCTGCATGCAGACGCTCCAGCTGACTGTGGTCTAACACATCCCTTGCGGGGTGTCCAACTCGAGACCAGGACGGGGTCCCACACACACTCACTTCAGGTAATGGGGTTAGACTAAATCCTAGAGGGATTCTTGGCTTCACACCTACTCACATGCTAGGTTCACTTAGGTACATCTAGATAGGCATCGTAGGAGTACGCACACTTTTATCATGCATTTTATATTCATGTATGTATCCATGATTATTGCAAGATGGTAGAACTGTACTATCCTTTTATTTTCACTCTACTGCTAATCATATATATCTGCTACTGTCTAACGGTTGTTGCAGCACATCTATTTTACACTAGAACAACAACTGTGCAATAAATTCTTATTGTAACACGCCCGACTGTTTCTTCTGTCTAACTCTCTGAGACCGAATAAGTGAGCATGAGTGACTGAGCGAAAAGTAGTATATTGTTTCCACGATCCTGGGGGATCAGGTTGTCATGTTCTGAGGTTTCCAGAAACTATTCTCTCCCCGATAAGAGGAGATTCTAGTGGCATTGTGAGCTAGCTAAAACAGAAAGGCTAACATTCTCGGTGGGGGTGCTCAGAACCAGTCTGCCACCAATCCTACAGTTTATGTTATCCGGAAAGCGCAGATCCTGTATGGGCAATATAGGAACTACACAACACTTTATAATAAGCTAATACTCTGTTTTCGATGCCTGCGCAGTCAGAGATGAACTTGCCATCATCGCCACGCAAGCCTGTGATGTATGTTTGCCCTCTGCTCGGCTGTATGAGCCTTGCTAGCGTGCGCCCTGGGCGCTCGCCCTCCCCGTATCTCCTGCTACTGCATATTTCCCCAGGAAATGGAATTCTCGTTCTGCCGCTTCCTGAAACTCGGTTAGTAATGCCGCCCGGCGTCTCAGATCCACAGTGGTCCGAGACTCCGCCTGTTCGGCGTCGATTGCTGCAAGCTGGGCCTCGAACCGCGCTAGTGTTTGTCTTAGATCCTTAAGTATCCCTGCGCCTTTGGAAATGCAAACCCCCCTTATGTATGCTTTAAATGCTTCCCATAGCGTGGCCTTAGTTGTCACTGAATCTGTATGTAGCTCAAAATACTCTTCTATCGCCAAGGTTAGTTCGGCCTCAAAAACTTGGTCTCGGAGGGCCATCTCCGGGAATCGCCTTTGTCTCGCCCTCTCTCCTGCCTCAGGGACCTTCAGGCCAGTGACCACCGGTGCATGATCTGACAAAGTGTGTGGTAGGTGAGTTATCTCATGCAGCCACATGACTACGCTGGGGGTAAATAGACAATAGTCGAGGCGAGTCCATGTATTGTGAGGGGCTGAATAATGTGTATATGCTGCTTTCTGTAAGTGTCGCCATGCATCTGTTAACTGATATGCCTCCCTCAAAGTAGTCAATGTATGCCTGGCCTTGGGTTTCGCATCTGGAGTTGTGGCTGTACTGTCTAGGCGAGTGTCTAATAAGATGTTTAAGTCGCCTCCCAAGCATACCCGTTCCGCCCCCATCCTATCCGTGTGAGTGAAGTTCAGCAAAAAAATCCAGATCATCAACATTAGGGGCATAAATATTAGCCAGTAGTATAGTGTTCCCCTTTAGCCACCCTTTCACCAACAGGTATCTCCCTGCCTGATCAATGTAGGTCTCTACTGCCCTAAATGGCAGTCTCTTATGGACTAAAATCACCACTCCTCTTGCGTATGTACTATAGCCTGCGAAATATCGATTCAATCCCCAACCGGCTGCAAAGCTGGGGGACACTTGAGCTGGTAAATGCGTCTCCTGAAGAAATGCAATATCTATCTGGTGGCGCTGTAAATAATGCAATACCTGTTTACATTTACGTGCATCATTAAGCCTACGTACATTCCAGGACATTAGTTTAATACTTTCTATGCGATTAACTCTACCCGCCATAATTATCAGTTAAGTCTAATCTACACTGTGTACCAAAATGTAACTGTTGTGCAATTCTAAGATACATCTGCAGTTATAACAGTGCCAGAGTCCGACACACAGGGTGATATGTCCGGGGGGGAGGATGTTCCGGCGTGCTTCGCCGTGCTGCGAGATTTGAGGAAGCCCTGTACAGCCACGGGCGAATCAAAGATCCGGGATTTCCCATCTACATCCACTTTCAATCTGGCTGGGTATAGCATCCCTTTTCTAATGCCTTCCTTGTGCAGGGCACTTTTGACCGAGGCAAATTTCCTGCGAGCCTCCTGCACCATTGCAGTGAAGTCTGGATATAGTGCAAGTGATGAGGTCCGAGATCCTGCCCTCCGCAGTTTCCAGCCTCCCTTCATGTTGATCCAATCTTGCCCCCATTTTGTCCAGTCTTTTATCCAGCAAGTCAAAGCGCGTGTCCAGCGCTTTGAAACCAGCCCGGAGCTCTGCCATTTATGCATTGCTGTCTCGTGGCTGATTCTGCGGTGGTGCATTGGTGTCTCCACTCTCTGCCATGTTGGCGCCGGTCAAGTCAGTCCCCCACCAACTTTCTCAAATGGCAATTTCCGTTGTTTGGGGTCACCTTTGCCCATGTTAAGCCAGGGTGGGCACCTCCGTTGATTAGGTGCGATATATCCGCGCCAGTGTCTAGCGGTGACCACTTCTCAACCCTTCACCTACTCCAATGAGGGGATCAGCGGCTTTCTTTAATCTGTAATACTGTCACTCTCCCTCTTTGTTGGACCTCAGTCCTCTGTTGCCACCCTTCATACAAGGTACCGGATCATTGATACCAGAACCCATTCATTCTGCTGTGTACCCCAAGTCCAGGCGTTTTGACAACATACTCGCCTATTGAGCAGCATAGAGCATCCATTCAGGGCGATGTGATCCCCAAGCCTGGTTGCAGGCGGTCTGTGCCCGTAGGGGGTCTGGGCGCGCCTCAGCGGCGGCGGCTCGTGGAGTCGAGCGGATTCTGGGAGGGGGCGGCAGGTAGTGATGCAGTTTGCCCCTATCCGGCCGGATAATTGGCCCCGGACTCACCCGTGACTCTCTTCACTGCAGGGCCTCCATATGCACGTCGAGCGGGTTCGTCCTCACACTAGTGCTGCCGCTCGACGATCCGTGCCTTTCTCTCTGCGCTCTGCTGTTGTTCCATCCGGTGAGACCGCTGGATGGGGCGCTGTTGCCCGTGCGCACTGCGGGCTCGCCGTCGATTCGCAAGTAGGGTGGGGTCCGCGCTGGGCCGCTCAACGTCTGCGCTGCGCCGCAGTCGAGTCCCCGGCTTCAGCTGCGTTTAGGGCCCATTACGCCGCTCCTCGTTCCCACCGATGCTACGCTCCGCTTACATTTCTTCTTGCGGGATCGCTGCTCTGCCAACTACGTCTGGGTCATTTCTGTGTCCCCACTGCCAAGGGTGGTTCGCCGTTGCTGCCTAGGCGGCCGGATTTTCGGGGAAGTCGGTGGAGCTCCAGAGCTACGCGGCCATCTTGGTCCGTAGCTTGGCCACACCCCCCGGGATAGCCTTGGTTAGATATTTTCGCCTCCGAGCAGAACACGCAATATCAGTAGTTCTGCGCATTGGAGTTTCCATCCAAGGTGGCTATCGCTCGGCGACGCTTTTCGTTGCGAGTGGAGCTCAGGTCTCCTGTACGCTGTTCTGCCCATACCTCTTCTGCCTAGAGTTTTCGAGAAGATCAGAAACGACCGGGCCCAAGTCATTCTTGTGGCTCTGGACAGAGAGTTTGGCATCCCAAGCTTCTGAAAATGAGCATCGATCAGGCTGCCCCTTCGGCAGGATCTGTCGGAGCAGCAGGGGAGGGTCCTCCACCTGAACCTGTCAACTCTCTGCCTCCTTGCGTGGAGATTGAGCAGTGACATTCAACAGCTTTTGACCTTCCTCCTGAAGTTTGTAAAGTTATTCTGGCGGCCTGGCATCCCTCCACCAAAACGGTACACGCCTGCCGTTGGCAAAAATTTGTAAAATATTTTACAGAAAAGTCTATTGACCCTCTTTCTGACTTTTTACACTTTATTCTTACCCTTGCCCAGTAGGGCTCATCTCTGGGTACTCTGATGGGTCATCTTTCTGCTCTATCTGCTTTCCTGCGGCTGCCTGACCAGCCCTCTTTATTTAAGTCCCCTATTGTAAATAGGTTTCTGAAAGGGCTTGTAGATATGTTTCCCCCTTCATCATGCCTCAGTGGGATCTGAATCTGGTTCTCACTTACCACGTGTGCTCCCTTTGAGTCATTACATAATTGTCCCCTCCGGCTGCTTACCATCAAGACAGCAATTCTAGTGGCGATAACATCTGCCCGGAGGGTAAGTGAGATGCAGGCTTTATCATCCAAGCATTCCTATTTTATGGTATTCCCGTACAAGGTGGTGCTTCGCACCAAGGCCTCATTCTTTCCTTAGGTGCTGACCCCAATCCATTCTGTCACTCTGCCCACCTTGTATGCTCCTCCACATCCCTCTAAAGAAGAGGAACGACTCCACAGTCTGGTCCCGAAAAGAGTGTTATCGTTCTACTTTGACCACACAAAAGGGTTCCTGGTGGATGACCAACTCCTCGTAGGCTATGTAGGGGCACAAAAAGGTCAGGCAGGTCATAAATTAACCATTTCGCGCTGGGTCGTTCTCTGTATTAAGATCAGCTACACCCTAGCTAAAAAGCAGCCTCCTGAGGGCTTACAGGCCTTCCACCAGAGGAAAAACTGCGATCACAGCATTAGCTCGTGGCATTCCAGTCCTGGATATCTCCTAGGCAGCAACGTGGGCGTCCCTGCACACGTTTGCCAAGCATTACTGCCTGGACAGTCAGATCTGCAAGGACGGGCACTTCACCCGTTCGGTCCTGCAGGAGTTCTTAGTATAGTCAATTTGTCTGCAGCCCAATGCCTGGATGCCATGGCTTGGGGGTATCTATTCAAAGGTAAGGCATCTGCAGCTAGAAGTCTCTATCAGATGAACAAGTTACTTACCCTTGGTAACGCATTATCTGGTAGAGACGATATCTAGCTGTAGATTCCTTACAGACCCATTCATGCTTCCTTGCTCTGCAGACACATTTTATAAGGCAGTGGTGGCTCCCTTTTCAGGGCCCTAGTTTGGACACACACTAGTTAGTTCACTTCATGGCTCTGTGCTTCTGACTTGGAAAGTGTGAAAAGTAACTGGCGTCCACATGCCTCGGTGGCGTCTATATATGTGACTGCGATGTCACATTCAGTGGCGCTGCGCGGAACTGAACAGAGCCACCTGACTGCGCGCAGTGGTACTGCTCAAGCAAAAGTTTCCTGATCCAGTCTGAGACCTGGGAAATTCAAAGGTACGGCGTGTGCAGCTAGATACTGTCTCTACCAGATAATGCGTTACTGAAAGTAAGTAACTTGTTTGTCTCATACAAATGGGAAATAAAACCAGTAATATTGAAACAGATTTTTCAGAATTGGGGCGAATTAGACATGTTTTCAATGCGGAATTTAAACTTGGTACGGACACAGTGAAGGAACCTTTAAGCCAATCCATAAAGCTGAATTAAAAAAATGAACACAAAACTTTGTAAGAGCAATCACATTGCTATGCAGGATCTGCAAAATGCAAGAGCTTATGACAAATGATCCTTAAGTGCAAATCCACAGTTCCTTTCCAAGGTCACCTCACACTTCCGTGATAACCAAACCATGCAGTTGCCAGCACTCCTACAGTAACCAAAGACACATGTGCAAGAGCTCTCGACACTTTAGACGTTCGTAGGACAATCATATACTATTTGGAAGAAACTAAACTAATCAGAAAAAAAGCCAGTTCTCTTCTAGAGGATACTCAGTGTAGGAAGCTGGTTCTGTATATACTATACCAAAATGAGGTATAGTGTGCACAGAGTCTAGTGGAACCCCAAAGGTAGGCAGAGGTAAAAGTAGATAATTCCTTACTCTCTATTTGTGGTAGTGTGGGCGAGCAGTAAGGCTTTATCAGAGGGTAGTGTTAAGTATTTGTTGTACACACTCAGGCAAGAAATTATGTCACACACTCAAAGACTGAACTCAGACCAATTTGTTTGTATCAAAAATATTATTTAGTTATTTTATTTCTAGAACCAAGCCAAGCCTGGTGCAGGTAAGTGAAATAATACTTTGCAAAACCTTATGCAGTGATGTACAGTTGAATCCAGGTTCAAATGCAGTTGGTTGAATTACAGGTAAGTCAACGGTTCGAAATGACTTTTCAGTTACTTTACAGATTACTTTTTAAGTTCCTTTTGCTAATCACTGCGATAGGCCTAGATATCACACTGAGACATTTCTTAGACAAAAGGTAAGTAATTCACTTTTAGTACATTTGCAGTTTTTCAATGTTTTATACCAACCAACTCCACACTTAAAAGAATTTTCAAGGAAAAGCAGTCAATGCAATCCTATGGAAGGAAATGAAGGTAAGGGTTTGCAGGTAAGTACTTATTTGTGGGAGTTGGTATTCTGGGGTTAGAACCAGGGTCAATGATGTACTCTCAGAACACCCTCAGCGGCACTAGGGCGGCCGGGTGCAGAGGCCCAATGTTATCCAATGGGGGCTAGGGGGCCTCCGGTTGGTGGCTGTTCACGAGCAGGCCACAAGGTTGTGGGAGCGAAGCTCCTGGAGTTAAGCTCAGGGCAAAGGGGGCTCCGAGTTAGCACCCAAAGTGCACCCGCAGTGCGGCTGGGTGCACTTTGTGCTGTTTTGGTGTCGGTGCCATGTTTTCAATGGGGATTCTCCAGTTGCAACAAATATTGCAGGCTGCGGGATGAGGAGCTTCTGGAGGTGTCCACCGGTTGGAGAGGTAAGTTGGGATGCCTGGGGATGCTGGCACACCATCAGTTGGGCCACCCAAGGCCATGGGACGTCATGTGCAGGGGTGTCTTTAGGTGTCGGGTTTTCTTACCAGCTCCGGTCGCAGTCGGGGGGGGTCCTCCAGAAAGGGGCTGCAGGCATTGATTGGAGATTTGAGGCAGGTCAGAGATCACCAGCTTTCAGGTCAGGACGCCGGAGGGACCTCCTCGTGGTGTTGGGCCACTCGAACTCAGGTGGTGGGCGTCGGGTGCAGACTCGCGGATTTGGCTAGATCCAGAGTCTGTGGGTGAGCAGTACCTGTACTCACGGGAGACAAAGTATTGGTTTTGGAAGGCAGGGCAGGTCCTTCGGATTCTTGAGTCCTGCTGGCTGCAGGAGACACCTGCATTTCGCTGAAGCAGGTTCGAGGTGCAGACAGGCCAGTAGGGCTCGGGCCAAGTCAGTGGGCGTCGTCCTCCTCTTTAGTTCAGCACAGCTACTTCGTTCCTTCTTCTTCTGGTCGGTTCTTGTCTGAGGAGGCAAGGTTCAGGGTTGCCCCTAAATACTAGTTTAAGGGGCGCTATAGGTAATAAAGGTCGGGACCAATGGGTCCCTTCCTTGGGGTGGGTACCCCCAATGAGACACTCCCACTAATACTGCAACTGTTTAAAGAATACGGTGAACATGCGGGTGACAGTATAAACTGGGACAAATCAAATTTATACCCCGTGGGAGGTACCATTGACACGCGCACAATACCTGGTTATCTCCCTGTAACTAAGGAAGGATATAACTACCTGGGACTGTTCATTTCGACTAACAAAGTGGACTGCCTGCACAATAATGTTAAGCGGGTTATCACAGAATTCCAAGAGGACGTTGCCAGATGGCAGCGACTCCCTTCGACGTTGCTGGGTAGAGCAGCCATGTTAAAATGACCACTCTTTTTAAGCTACTCTACATCCTACAGAACACATACCACAGATTTCCAGGAGCAATTTTCAATATAATTAATGATGAACTCCGTACACTATTATGGAATGGGGTCACCCAAGAGTTGCGTTATAGACATTACAACATAACCAGTATAATGGAGGGATAGCACTCCCAGACATAGAGTCCTACTATAGGGCTGCGCACCTCATTGTAATCAATGAATGGGGACATGTAATGGGAGACCACCCAACGTACGCTCTGGAAAGACTCCAGTTCCAGAAACACACTTATCTCCACTACATCTATGGAGGCGCAAGAACTCAGGGCCTGCTGCCCGCCACACAGAGATCGATCGAGGCATGGAAAGGGGCAGAGAGACAAATGCGATGGGACAAAAAGCTGACAAGGGCGACACCATTCTGGCAGGCTAAGAGACTGCCCAAAATATCCGGACTGCGGGGCTTCAAGAAATGGGACATGGTTGGGATCTTCACTGTGGGCAACATCTTACAAAGTGGCGACCTAATCCCCTTCTCAACACTGCAAGCCGAATATCAACTCACACATACACAAAAATACAAATACCTCCAATTACAGCACGCCTGGAGAGCAGAGAAAGTAGACATGGTGGACATCCCCGACTATGCACCACTTGAGGGTAGCTTGTTACAAGAGGAAATACCTTCCAAGGGAGTCTCTTGGACATATAAAACTTTAATCAATAACATTCCCGATAAACTGAAGTCCCTGCGGTCCAAATGGGAAGACACCACTGGTCCAATAAAAGATATTGATTAGGAAGGGGCCTTGATGCATCCAAGAGAAGTGGCAATTAAGCTACGACTAAGACTAATACAATACAAAATCCTCCACAGGGTCTACTTTGATAGGGCCCGACTCCACACCATGAGGAGACCTGAGTCGCCCAATTGCCTACACTGCAATACAGTACGGGGCACACACATACATACATACATACACTATGGGAGCGCCAACATGTTCAGAGCTATTGGCTCCGCATAATAAAAGAAATGAATGACATACTAGAAGTGCAGATCCCTATGGACCCTAAATATATATTGCTGGGAAAAGCCACGGAAATTGACCTTCCCAGATACAAACTTTTATTATGCAATCTAGGGCTGATAGTTGCCAAAAGGGACATTGCCAGGAAATGGGGAACTTTGCACGTGTCCACGCTAAAGGAGTGGAGAGCTGGTATGGACCTATATATGGGAGCAGAGAAGACAACATATGCGGCCAGAGGCTGCCCCAAAATATTTACTAAGGTATGGGCTCCATGGCTGAGTTTCTATGGCTTAGAAATAGAAGGGGCGGGAATCAACAGCATACACCCACCCACACAAGAATAGAATACAATCCGTGACTTCCATCACTCTATAAGTACATGTTAATAGGAAGGAATCACCGCTAGAGGCGGGGAGGGCAAGGAGAAGGGGAAGTGACTCCTGGAACGTATTCTTATATCCCTGTTTCCTTGAAAAGATTACTGAATGTATTGATGCAAAATGGACTGCGTACAATGATTCTCTTACTAATGTAATGACTGAGGTTTTCGTGTTGGTTGAAAATGAAAATATTAAAAATATTATTTATAAATAAATAAAAAAAGAGGGCACTTTCTCACACTCAGCAATAGTCATAAGCACTGAATAGTCCCGCCCTGGTGCGGTGACCCCAGATCACCTATCAAATACAATATATATGTATATCTGAAAGAGACTATTAGTTATAGATTCCTTACCTTAGAATTACCCCCAGGTGTCAGACTGGATCCGGAGAAACTTTTTTGTAGCAGCACCCTTGCGCGTCAATAGGTGGCGTCAGTCGACTCCGCGTTCGTCGTCCGTGTCGTGGACGCCGGGATGACGTCGCGGTATCTACTTAGACGCCGCCCTCGCGCGCTGACGTCAGTTCTTTATTTTTCCGTGCCAGCCAGCGCAGATCCGGAGAGAGCGGTACCTCCAGTCACTTTTTGATTGCTATTTTTCACCTTTTGTCGACTTCTTCTTTTTTTTGAGTCGTGTTGACTCCTGGTGCACGCAGGGATGCCACGTCAGACCGGCTTCAAGGCTTGTGACTCCTGTCACAAACAGATGTCGGTTAGGGACCCGCACCTCGTGTGCCTCTGATGTCTGGAGCGCGACCACGACCCGAAGTCGTGCTCCGACTGCTGGACCATGAACCCGAAGTCTTTGCGGGAGCTGTCTCGAAAGATTCTCGAGGTCTGGCAGTCCGCTCCGTGCCACTCGAGGTCCCGGTCGAGAGGGAGGTCGCGGAGCCACCACCACCACAAGTCGAAGCACACGAAGAAGGCGAAGAAGCATAGTCGCTCTTCGCATTCTCCCCGTCCGTCGGCCGACATGACGTGGAATGCGGATGGTGCTCGTCCTGCGGCTCCCTCCCTTCCCGGGAGCCGGAGCGACCCCTGCCCAACTTCGTAGTTTTTACGAAGCCCTTCATTCCATCTTTGGGCGCGCCTTCAGGCCCCGCGGACTCGGTTGGGGGCTCTAGCCCTTCGATCCCGGCAGCTCGTGCCTCGGCGCTGAGGGGTCCCCAAGGATCCAGGCCTGGATTCGGATCGGTGCTGGTCGACCTGAAGGAAGTGGCCCGATTAGGGTCACCCGAGTCGCTAATGACCACCTCTCAGCCTTCCATACAAAATGAAGAGTTGGTCAGACAGTAGAGAATACAAACCAATAACTGTTTATTCAAAGTACACTCAGAGCAGAGCTCTGTCTGCCCAGTCGCTAAGAGTGCTGCAGAAGGACTGACATCAGCAAGCATAAAGATACATTATGTACATTTCAGGACCAATGAAGGCACGCCCACAATGGAATTTTCCAAACAGATGCAGCTGAACAGAGAAATACAGGGAGTAAGTTTCGATTCTGAAGCTGGGCACACACTATCAGTCAAGGCCATTCTGCCCGTGCCTGCCACTAGAAAAGTGGGAGAAGACCTCTATCTCAAGAGAAAGGTATGCGCTAATAAGAACAGTGCATTCATTAGTGTAGCAAAACTCAGCTTTGAAGAAATGTAACCTAGAAAAGGCCTTTTCTCGGAAATAGGAAAGGATTAGTTTCGATCATGATTCAAAATGGCACCCAAATACAAAATGGTGCCGCGAATGCTAACTTACATAGAGCAATACACAAACAAAATAATTTCTATTCTAACAGACCTTACGACACCTCCCCCAGCGCCGAATCCGATGTCGCCACCTCCGACGCCGGTTGTGTTCCCAGCCGGCGTCGACCCCTGCTTCCACCTCGACATGGACACGGAGCCTGACCGACACCGGATCCGGCGCCGACCAGTACTTTTGTACCATTGTTCTATCCTGGTGTTCCTTATCCCCCTGAGTGGCAACCAGATGAGGAGGACTAGGAGGGGTCTGTGGACCCTCTTGCAGGCCAGTTGGATGAACCGGACTGGAGAGAGGAGATGGGTGATGCCAGTGGTCTGGACACCTCACCAGACCTCGGTATGCTTTCTCCCCCTACCGTGGCTACGGAGGAGGGTGCATCTTACGCAGTGGTGTTGCGTAGGGCGGCTGAGGCCTTGAATCTCAAGCTTCCTACGGTGGCAGTCAGGACCAACCTCCTGACCGATATATATGAATATATATCTATCCTAAAGAAATAGAGGCTAAAAATGCTTACATTACATTGAATTTTTTAAATTTAAAATGAACCATACACATTGAAATTTCTGCAATCAGAAAAGGAAAACTTTACAGTTGAAAGGAAAAAGGTGAGGGCATGAAAGGCATTGTTAGTCAAGAGGCTGCATTGAAAAAGCATAACAGAGAAAAGTGGTACTGTGCCATTAAGACCGCCTGACTCCCACAATGCCCCAGGTGACAGTTAGGTCAGTTATTTTTTCTGGCTCCTTCATGAGGTTCCTGGAGCACTGAGCTCTTCATTTTTTGGACATTTTGGCAAACTGTCCTCTTCTGTCTTTTCAGTTTTCACCGTCACTCAACGGTTTTAAGTACCCGGAGTACTTTTAACCTTTTTTCTGGCTGGAAATAATTTTTTCTCATTCATAAAATGCCATCCCTTTTTGATAAGTGCTCTTCATGTTGCAAAAAGATGGCAAAATCAGACCCACATTCGGTCTGCATAGCATGTTTGCCTGCCTGTCACATCCCTGACACATGCTATTACTGCCAGCAGTTTTCAAGAAGAACTCTAAGGGACAGAGAGAAGATCCCACTCCATGCCTTTCAAGAGGGAGGAAAAACGACAGAAAGTGGCTTTGGAGGCTCCCACACACCCTCCAAACTGCCCTCCTCTCGGGACAAGCATGCACACAGAGGGAGAAGCGAAAAACATTCCAAACACTGCTCGCTGTCGACAGGTAGTAAGTCGCCATAGAGGCAGATCCCTGTGTGCTCATGGTCGGTGTCATGATCAAAGTCCAAAGGACCGGAGGGACACCCATCGACGTCAAAGCGTCTGACAATGGAGGATTTACTGTCAAGCCATACGGCAACAGCTCCGCAAACTCAAAGAAAGTCGACAGCAAAATCACATTTCCCGATGTCAGAGTAGGAGGTTCCATCTGACAGGTCACCGACGAAGTCAAAGGGTCTGGAGATGATGTCATGTCATACACTGCCGTCTTGCATGTCGGCACAAGTAACGACAAGGGCTCCGTTGACATTGAGACACTCCCGAGCAGAGAAATCTCGATCGACTTCGAGGGCATGGAGACTGACATCCAAAGTCAGAAGATCGACGTCGAGAACATTGAGAAGTCTGTCTTCGGAGGTCAGGAGTGTCCGTACGCCAGAAAAGTACATCCATCTGTCTCTGTAATGGCTACAGATTGTAACCCATTGGCATGTTCCACATCAGAGACCATCTTCGGACATTTCACAGATTTATTCTCCTTCCAGGGGCTCTTAGCATACACCACCTCCAAAGGACACTCCTCCTTGCACATTCTCGCCTGAGGCCTCATCTCTCTTGCCTTCAGCAAGATCACCTCATAGGTGTCCAACCACGAGAAGGAGGGAGAGCGAGGTCTAGGACCCCCATCCTCATCTCAGCGTTCTCTTGTCTCACCAAGGTATAGATCTCCTTCTTGGTCCTCCGTTACCTCTCAATCTTCCTTGAGGGACTATTCTCCAACATTATCCGGCACTCCTCCAGCAAGAGTATCTCCTGTAAATGACCTTATCACCTTTAATGATGTACTGATCAGAGGTGTAACAAAGCTTAACATAGACATACCTGCACCGGTTACATCTACATCAGTCATCTTTGAAATGCTATATCACAGAGTAGCGTCCAGACCCCTTTTACCTCTCGTGCCAGGGTTGTTGGAACCGGCTTTACACAAGTTCCTTACACCAGAATCCATAGGTCCTTCTTCGCCACGTATTCTAAAGAAATACAAAGCCGCTGATCAAGAGCCACTTTTTCTCAGGTCGGATCTGCCTCCTGATTCGGTCATCATGGCTGCCTTCAGAAGTAAACATCCGAGCTCTTGGTCTTCCACAGTACCACCTGAAAAAGACAGCAAGCAAATGGACTCGTTGGGCAAAAAGATGTGCAAACCTTGCATCTTTCATGAAAGTCGTCGGAGCCTCTGCCCTGTTGGGGAGTTGAGACAGGTCGCTATGAGACTCTCTGTCTCGATTATCTGAAAAGCTTCCCAAAGAGGATAGGCATGATTTCCAAGAGATCCTGTAAGAGGGTGGTCAGGTGGCTAATCAGTGCAGCCCCTGATGCCTCTGATGTTGCGGCCCATGGGTATTCGCATGGTATCTGCGCTCAAAGATCCTCCTGGTTACGCCTGACTGGTCTCAAGCCTGAGGCTCAACATTGAATTTTAAATGCGACACTCTCTTTTCGGCACCCATGCAGATGACGAGATGGCGAAGATGAAAATGGATCAAGACACTCTCAAAGTGGTGGGCAATGAGAAACAGAAAGAATTCCGACGCAGGTTCCATCCATATGACTGCCACCTGTAACAACAGAGGGTTCAAACCCCTCATTGGTCAACTCACCAATAGTACCAAAGAAGGTTACATTACCATGCTCACAGACCTGCCTGAGAGAGGCAGAGAAACTCTTCATCCAGCGGTTTCAACAACAACAAAAAACCAGCAAAACAATGAACTCTTGCTTCTCCTTGCTCCGTGTCCCACTCCGGTGGGGGCGAAAGTATTGTAGCACATCTAGATGAGTGGTGCAACATCGCAAAAGACAAGTGGGTCTTAAGTTTTGTACAAAATGGCTACTCCATCAGGTTCAAGACCACACCTCCTGTCATTCCACCAGGAAAAAGATCACTCTACCAGCAGGAGTTACTACAGAAAGAAGTCAACACACTGCTCCAGAAAGGCACCATCGAAAAAGTTCCAGCTTCCCAAGAACAGGTGGTCCTGCCTTACTTGTTACACGTAGCCCTGTCTGGTCCAAGTATGGGTAGATGAAGATTTTCCTCCTCCGCAGGTAAGAAGCTACCACGCCTCCTGCACAACGCCCGATCTCTTTGCAAACAGGCTACCAAAATCTGATACACCATCACCACCCTCACCCCGATGTAATCTTCATCAGAGACTTGGCTCATCCCCTCTTCCACCCCGGACATCTTTACCGCAACACCCTACGGCTACAAGATGATGCACCCAGAAAACACCAGCAAACATGGAAGAGGCATCACCACAATCCGCTACACCACACTAATCATGGAACACTTCAACTTCCAACTCCACACTGATGGCAGAACGACCCTTGCCTACAGACCCCGCAGGATCACACCTCGGCTTCTGTGACACTGTCGCCGAATCGCCCCACTAGCCATCGACACAAAGTGACCTCAACTTCCACCTCGATGACCCCACGGACACTATTTCTTCCAACCTCCTGGAATGTATGAGCAGCATCGGCCTCACCCAGGTATTCACCAACTCCACACACAGCGCAGGACGCACATGTGACTCGATCTTCATGGCCAGCGACAGAGTCGCCTGGACCGGCCACATCATTGTCCACTTCACCGTCACTGAATGCTCAGCACCGCCACCAGGCTTTACAGCTGGAACACAGTGACTCAGGCCCAGTGGATGGACACCCTCGACACGACCCCACAGCCAACCTGGAACAGGCTGTCCAGAATTTCATCACCTGGATCACCAAATGCACTGACAGTCTCCCCCATCAAGCCAACGAAGACCTGCACACCCATCAAACAAGCCAGTTGGTTCACACCAGAACTCAGGACTATGAAACCCAGCTGCAAACGACTGGAGAGAAGATGGTGCACCAGCAGAGACCACTTAGACCGAGCCACCTTCAAGTCAGCCCTCAACGAAGACCACCAATGCCTCAAGGACACGAAAAAAGACGCCCTGGCAAACCACATAGAAGCAAGCGCCAAACACACCAAGGAACTCTTCAACATCGTCAGAGCGTTATCCTGCCCAACAGCCACAGAGAACATGATCTCCCCTTCACAGGAACTCTGCAACATACTTGCAAACTACTTCCAAAACACAATATCCCCCAATTACAGAAACTTCGAATCCCGAACTACCAACCTCTACAGCATCCGCTCACCACACAGAACACCACATCCTTCATGAACTCCATCCACTCTGGAGCACCCACAGACCCTTGACCCACCGCCTCTTTCAACCTCAGAAGCAAGGAAATCAGCTGCCAACTCACCACCATTCTCAATGCATCCATCAGTACAGCCACCTTCCCCGACTCATGGAAACATTCATAAGTCAGACCCCTCCTCAGAAAAACCTCAGCCGACCACCAGCAAACTCAAAAACTACTGACCCATCTCGCTGCTCTTATCCCCCGCCAAAGTTCTTGAGAAAGCCATCAGCTCACCGAACACCAGGAGAGAAAGAACCTGCTCGATGCCTCGCAATCCGGTTTCTGTGCCAATCCCAGCACCAAGACCACCCTGATCACCACCACCGAAGACATCCATACACTATTCGCAGGAGAGAGTCAGCAGCCCTGATCCTCCTCGACCTCTCCGCAGTGTTCTACACCTTCTCACCACACACTCATCAAGAGACTGCACCACATCGGGATCCAAGAAGACGCCCTCCGATGGATTGCATTCTTCCTCACAGGATGGACCCAGAGAATCCACTTCCCTCTTTTCGCCTCAGACCCTAAGAGCACCATCTGCCGCATCCCTCAAGGTTCATATCTCAGCCCTACCCTCTTCAACACGTATATGACACCCCTGGCAGACATCGTCAGAACACACAACTTCAACATCATATCCTACATCGACTACAACCAGCTCATACTTTCGCTCTCAGCAGACCCTCCACAAGGACCAACTTCCTCAACTGCATGACGAACAAAGCCGACTGGATGAAGACCAACTGTGAAGCTCAGCACTGACAAGACCAAACTGCTGATCTTTGGGAACACCACCTCTACATGGAGCAACACCTGGTGGCCCGCCGAACTCTGACCCACTCCGACAGACCGCAACCCCGTGGCACCATACTAGACAGCAAACTCTCCATGAAACAGATCAACTCAGTCTCCTCTGCCAGCTTCCACACCCTCCAAATGCTTCAAAAGATCTTCAAATGGCTCCCTATCGGCCCGAGAAAAAGCGTCACTCAAGTCCTAGCCACCAGCCGGATGGACTACGGGAACTCACTGTACACAGGAGCCACCACCCAACTCATGAAGAGACTCCAGACAATACAGAATTCAGCCGCCAGACTCATCCTCAACCTGCCTAAATGGACCCACATCACCCACCACCTCAGGAATCTCCACTGGCTCCCCGTCCAGAAAAGATGCCAATTCAAGATGCTGGGACACGCCTACAAAGCCCTCCACAACCAAGGACCATTATACATAAATCACTGCCTGAACTTCCACCAACCCTCCAGAGCTCTTGGCTCTACCTCACTCACCCGGACACCCCGCATCCCTCACATGGAGAATCAGATTCACCAGAGCTTTGCGTTGGCAGCAGAGTCTCGATGCGAACTGGCCCGTTCCCAGTTGCAAAGAGCCCAAAACTTCAGGAGTCCACCTTTTTTCACAGGAGGAGCTCAACTGACGCCCGCCAAGGGTCCATGACCTGGGGAGGCACCTCTTGGGGATCAGGAACTCACTCCAGCAGGGCTCAGACAAGTCAGCTCGGCAGTTGCAGGGAGTCCTCTAGAGCTTGTTGTGGTTCAGATAGATCAGCCAACTTCAAGTCACTCAGTCCTCTGGGGAGCAAGGCAGTACTTCTTCTGTAATGTCCACAGGTACAGGAGTGTACTGAAGAGTGGCTCTCGAGGTCCAGTATTTGTACCTGGTACCATCCTTTGAAATTGGGGGGATTCCCTATACTACCAGAACATCTGGTTCTGGAAAGTTCTTACCTTCCCCTGTTAGGGCTCCAAGACGTCTGGGGTGAAAAAAGACTAGTGTCAAGTTCCTTTGTGTGTGTTGGAGACAAACCCTTTGAAGTGTAAGTGGCACAAGGCACAGCTCTACCCCCAGCCATCCTATTAGGATGGCCCATCCTGTCCTCACCTAGCCCCCTTTATGTCAATGTCTGAAATTGAATACTCAAACCCCAACAACAGAGCCATTCACATTCATGTGACTCAGGACACTGGCAGAAGGTACAAATGGTTAGAACAAGAAAAGGCCAACTTAAAAAAAAAAAAAGGCCATTTTCAGAATTATGGCTGAAAATCTAACTTTACCATTAAAGATGATTTTAAGTTTCAATTCACTTGAGTGCAAACACTATTTCTCGATCTGCTCCCAATCAAAAGTTATTACTTAGTAAATACAAAAAGGTAACCCCTAGTGTTAGTCAATAGTAGAGATAGGCATTACAACAGAGAAAAACGACTTTAGGAGTTTTTCACTGCTGGAACATGTAAAACTTAAATCCACGTGTCCTTCAGGGGCGACTTATATGCATTAAAAAGGAAGGATTAGACTTGGCAAAGGTTTAATTTACCAGGTCGCACTGGCAGGTTAAAGCTGCACTACAAGCTACAGTGGCAGGCCTGATAAATGTTTTAAAAGGCTACTTTAGTAGGTGGCACAATGAGGACTGCATACCCACTAGTAGCATTTAATTTGCAAGCCCTGGGCACATGTAGTACCATATTCTACGGACTTACAAGTAAATTAAATGTGCCAATTAGGTGTAGGCCAATTTTACCATGTTTGAAGGAGAAGGCCTAAGTACTGGTTAGGAGTGGTAAAGTGCACAAAGTTCTAAAGCCTACAAAAATGAATTCAGCAAATCAGGAGAGGTGAAGGCAAAGGAGGCCAGGTCCTACAATGAGAATTATTATATGTTTATGCTAAATAATTCTGCCTTGGTTTTCAATGGAATACAACATTTCCCAAGAATCAATCCTTTTTGTATGCTTAACGTAAGGTAGGACATCTTATCATTTCCCTCTTTACTTTTTAATTTCCTGAAACTTTTTTACTTTTATTACAAAAAACTGTACATAAAGATAGTTTCCTGAGTTATGTTTTATGCTTATTGTCTTGTTTATTTTCAGATAAATGTGTAAACACTTTAAACAACTTTAAAATTAGCGTTACAAATGAAGCATATAAAATGGCACACCAGCATCAGTTGCAAACAGCAAAAGGCTAACTGCTCAATACTTTTGTCTACTTAAAATACATATGTTCTTTTCCTTTAAAAAAAAAAAAAAAAAGTGTTATGCAAGTATTGAAAGACAGAATAGGAATTTGTTTGGTACCTTAAAATTAAATGCATCTTTCACATTCATAATTTGGAACGTAAGAGTGTTTTTACCATATCATAATAAATCAGAAGATGGTCAGGACATGCAAAAGCCATCTAATGTTTAGAGGTTTATCACTATTAACATGGAAAATATGAGGGTTGATAAAGGAAAACTTGTTTTGTTCTTTTGCAGTGCTACAACTGTGAAGAAGAAGCCATGTATCACTGCTGCTGGAACACATCTTACTGCTCTATCAAGTGTCAGCAGGAACACTGGCATGCCGAACACAAGCGCACTTGCCGCAGAAAAAGATGAAATTTAAAAAGTTCTGTAGTAGTTTTCAAGATTGTTACTGTTCTGAAACACAGAGGTGTTATTATTCCCAGACACAGCGGTTTTTGTTTCCAAGAAGCTAAAATTGCTTAGAATTTGCTCCCTGTTCTTGCACCAGCTTTTAAACTCATCTTCGTAAAATGTTTTGCACCGTAGTTTCAAAACGTCATCTTCAGTTGATAAGTCCTATTTTTGATTAGTATCACTTAGAAAAAATTGCATCAGTGAAATCTGTTATTTTACATTATTTTACTTGAAATTATTTTGTGGTTCAAGCAAATTTTAAGATGTTTGGGTTTTATGGAGATTTTAACTTGTAAAGCAGATCACATGAAACACAGACAGATGCGAATTAATAAAAAAATGAACATTTAAAACAGTGATTTGAATGTAAAACGAACTATAGAACTTTTTCAAATGTCATGAAAATATACTACCTTGATGTACCATTTATTTCGTAACCTGTTTGAGCTGTTTATTCAGCTTTATTTAGTGTCTAAAGGCATTATCTGTTGGTAATACCAATGGGTAAATGATTAAAATTAGGGAACAGGGTTGACACTGCAGGTGCTGCTAGTCCTGCATATTTTTTTCCTGAATGTTTCCCAGTCACTTTTTGGTGCATTTTTTCTTTTCTATATATACATTTTATAACAAATTATTAGTGTTGAACTCCTAGTTAAGATTTCAGGGAATTGGAATTAATCTTTTACTGAGCTGGATCTTAGAGGAAAATGAATATTTTAATTTACGTTTTTAAAATTTTGCACATGTCATTGTTGTCCAAACAAGGAGCGCGTGTTTAAAAAAAATAAAAGCCAAATACTACCTTATATGCACCCATGGAGTCTTAGTTGAGGCGTATCAGTTACTTTGCATTTTTCCCCATCATTTGACTTGGAATGCCTTTTACCGAATAGTACATATTCCGCTGCAAAATCAGTAATAAAAGGAACAAAAAGCACTTACGTTGCACAGAAGAAGTTTGTATTTCCAACAAAAACTTATATCATTTAAGGTGCTTTTTTCTAATATAAAAAAAGATGTGCTGCATGACATGATCTCTGTTCCCATAAACAGCCAACAGCCTAAATAACAAGGCATAATTGCTAAAGTCATCCAATATCAATCACCTGAAATGCAAAATAATCCACATACATGTGACAACTTACAATGTGCTCAGATTTCTTTGATGGCTGAAATTGAAAAAGAAAAGTTTTTAATATGTCACACATTTACTGGTTATCAAATATATGCCCCTATGTTCAACATCAGCAGATAGAAGTGATCTATTTATTTGCTTGCATATTTCTGTGACCATTTCATAATGAAAATGAATGCATGTCACTTTTCTCGTATTAAAGATGCTGTAATTTGTGAAAACTCTGTGTTTTGCAGAATATCTGAATTAAGAAGCAGTAACAATAGGAATGGATCGATAGTGGAATTACCTTTTTTGATCACAAACGACTTTGGTTTATTGATTGTCCAGAATGCTTGATGGGCTTTATTTCTTTTTTTTGCTTTGGAAAAAATGTTTTAACCTTGTTAAAATGGGCTATACCCCCTTAGTAATAGACCTTTAAATTCTTTCTGAGGGTGGTCCTGGTCTAAGTCTGTAGATTACCATTAATCATCTAGATATTTTTGAACAAAATAGAGACAAATGTACATATTTATTTAGAACTTTGATATTTATTGAATGCGTTTAGACAATGGCAGCAGAGGATTTGTAATGAAAGCCGTTAAACACATTTTCTCCAGGTTTTGTCAGGGAAAAGCAAAAATTACATTGTGAATATGGGCCTTCTATGAAATAACAGTGAAACCCTGATGGTTTTGTAAATTTATCTCTGTGAAAATCTTGTTAGATTCTTTTTTTTTTTTTTGAGTTCCACAACTTCGATCCACCCCTATGAAAGTAAATAATTGTGGAAAGACATTTTGGTGTAAATCATTCCAGAAAATGTAAAACTTACCTGGTATCTGCATGAAAATAATATTTGTGTTATTTTGGCTTTCTTCTTTTGTCTGTTGATTCAGCTGCACATTTCTAAGTTCCTCCAGTGTAAAAAAAAAAACAAATGAAACTGTTCTACTGGGAAAAAAAGTGAAAAAGTGGCCGCCTTCTGTATGCATTCTAGCAAAAAAATAACAATTGATTGTTTTAGAAATCAATATTATACATTACTTCACAGCAAATGATACAACTATATTAAGATGTTGAGCTTAGCCACTATGCACATTGTAATTATTCATTGTGGCTGTCCAATTCTATGATGCATTCTGGCATTTTGTTATTGGCTCGGATTAGCAGCATATAGAGTCACTTAATGTGTTAACATTTGTTAATAAATGTATTTAAACAAAAGCTGTCTGTGCATATGTCAATGCTAAGAGAATGCTCAGATCCAAAAAATGCATTGCGTGTAGGATGCCTCCCTGGCGTGCCATTTTGAAGCAGGGAGGCTGGGGAGTGTTGCCTCCATTTAGGTGAGAAAGGACTGTTACACTAACCTGTAGCAAGCGCTGGCATGGACCAACTTACCAAGTCTGGACTGAAAGAACAGACAAATTATGATTCTTATAGAGACTTCTAACCGAAGGCTCCTCACCTTTTGAATACCTCCAGGCGTCAGACTGGATCCAAACAAGTTTGTACTGTAATCCTCCAGCGTCAACAGGGGGTGTTGTGCATCGTCATGGCTCTGCTTATGATGCCATCTCGTGTGCTCGTGACATCGGCTTCTGTGTATATATACACATGACACCTGCTCACATTGGCATCAATTCCTTCCTTTCCGCGCCAACCGACGTGGATCCTGATCTTCAACTGTCATTTGACTTCCCATATCAACTGACTGTTAAAGGCAGGTTCCAACCTTCTCCAGATGACGGCCAACCTATTGACCATCAGTGTGTCTAAGTAACACCAGACTCCTTTGCAAAGGCTCTCTTTCATCTGGGCTAACCTAGACACAGTGGTGTTTTGAGCTATACCTCAGCCTCGATGAGTCCAGGACATTTGGGCTATGATCCCAATGTTTCAGCTTGGGTCTCCGTTATAGCGACCCTGAGACTTCTAGGTCTCTTGGCCTCCTGCCTTTAGACCATGCCAAGTGGCTCATGTGGGCTCTGCAGTGAAATTTGAAGTCTCAGCAGGCTCAAAACCAAGGAAATCTGTCAGATTTCATTCCACTGTCAAAGGAGACTGCAAAAGATCTACAGTGCTAGCTACTCTACTGCAGTTGGACCAGCGGCAGATCACTCTCCCTACCCCCCACCCAAAGCTGACCGTTGTGATGGATGCGTTGTAACTGGGCTGGCGAGTTCATCTGGGGTAGGTGGAGATCAGAGGACTCTGGTCTACAGTGGTAGGTTGACTTCATATTAATCTGCTTGTGCTTCGAGTGATCCATTTGGCTTTAAAGGCTTTCCTTCCAAGGATGAAGTGGGAGTGAGTAAACGTGATAACAGACTACTACGCCATGTGGTATTGCAACAAACAGGGCAGAGTAGTGTCATGGGTTTCATGCTTGGAAGCTCTTTGTCTTTGGACGTGGCTGAGTGATCAGAGCATATCTCTGATCATCCAACATGTGGCAGGATATTTAAACATCAGAGCAGACAAACTCAGCCGGCAACACCTAGCAGATAACAAATTACATTTAAACTCTTAAGGTGCTACTGCGTATCTTCACCGATTGGGAGAGCCTTGGCTCAATCTATTCGCCACCGTAGAGAAGCACAGTGTCCAGAATTTTGCGCATTGGAGTATCCAAGGTAATGCTCCATAGGGGACGTTTTCTGCCTGCATTGGGGTTTGGGACTCCTATATGCCTATTTACCTCCACCCCTCCTGCCCATAGTGCTCAAGAAGATCAAAAGAGACTGGGCCCAAGTCCTCCTAGTGGCTCCGGACTGGGCAAGTAGAGTGTGGTACCCAGAACTTCTGGCCATAACCCTCAGTCCTTCGATTCGGCTGCCTTTTCAAGAGTATCTCCTATTGCAGCAGCAGGTACGAGTTCTCCACCCGAAACTGAGCAGTTAACACACCCATGCATGGAGATTGAGCGGCGGCAGTTGTTGACATATGATCTTCCTCCAGAACTGCTCGGGTGATTTTGGCAGCCAGGAGTCCATCTACAAAAACTGTTTATGATGGTCGCTGAAAGACGTTTGTGGTGTTCCTCATGTCAAATCCAACCTGTTCAAGCTTCTCTTTCTGATATGGCGCAGCAAGGCCTTACTGTGTTTACTGTTAAAGGTTATTTGGCAGCCCTTTCGGTTTTCGTACTTTCAACCATCATTTCTTCAATCACCTGTTGTGATACTTTTTTGAGAGGGTTGATCTATATGTTTCCGCCTGTTCCATTTGTAATGCCACTGTAGGATTTTTTGTTTAAATCTGTTTATTAACATTTTGTTAAATATACAGTATACATGACATCATTTCAGCGACAATGCAACAGCGTTAATTAAATGCCCAAGGTATTAGCCAGTATGAAACTCGTTTCGGATAAGTAGAAACAAACAGTAGAGGATGATGCTTGCAGGGCGTATATCATAGGTTCAAAGTTATGAACAATATGTGATAATGCTCCAATGGGTGGCACAGAACATACATTGTCCAGTGAGATCAATGTCAAGGGTTGTGTCATTCTACGAAAAGTTGTGCATTGTGTTACATCGAGGAAAGCAAGATTCAAACCTTTGCATGTCTGATGGAACCACCTGAGAGGCCCCCGTTGAAGGAGGTGATCCAGATTTACAAAGCCATACAGTGCAGCATGCAGGGTAGACAGCGTAACCATATATGCGAGCCCAATGTTGACACCAGCTATGATGAAGGTGCCACTGCGGAACACATGAAAACGCATGTACTTCAAGGGTATTGTAAAACAGAGGCAGAACAGGGGAATCGGGTCCAACAAAAGGACAAAATAATTAAACGAAGGGAGGGAAGTAACTACTAGTGGTGTGCTGCCCCGAAGCCCCCAGCCCAGTGCCCCCCGACTATGCACCTCCCACACACAATTATAGAGCAAGTAAGTGACGCATGCGCAAGTATAAGCTCACCGACCGGGTAAGGGAAAAAGTCCACCAAGGTGCACCCCATCTATGGAGAATTAAAGGGGTGCTCCCATTCTTGACACCGGGTCATCCCATTCCCCCTCTTCAGGAGCATCTGCCAGAAGTACGTCTATTCTCTGTTAAGTCGGCTAGAATAGCATCCCAGCTGGCAGCCAGAGGGAATTTGTGCAGGCTCATCAAGTCTTCTCTATGTAGGGCAATGCTCTCTGCTTTCGCCCAGTTCAGTAATGAGTGGTGCCATGCTATAACATGGGGGCTACAGGGGATTTCCATCTCTTAGTTATAAGTCGCTTAGCAGTTGCCATGCCCAAATCTAAAAAGCAAGCGATGACCCTATGCTTTTTGCCTCTACTAAATACATGCAGGAGATAGACCTCCCACCGGAACGGGATGTTGCGCTCTGTACAACGGGCCAGGGTGGCAGCTACCACAGTCCAGTACCTTGTGAGGGAGGGGCAGCGCCACAGCATGTGTAGGAGATCAGCCTCAGCTACGTGACATCTGGGACAGGTAGAGTCCGTATGATGGAAATACTCATTAATTTTTGCTGGAGTAAGGTATGCTCGGTGTAAAAAAGTATTGGATCTGGCAGAAGCGCTTATTGCGAGGTATTCGGGCGGGGCTCAGTAGGGCGGCAGCCCATTCCGGGTCGGAGAAAGAGCACTGCACGTCCCCTTCTCAATGGAGCCTTAAGGAGTAGAGCGCAATTGCAGCCTGTTGCCGAAGAGAGGTGGCGAACCGCCGAGTTAGGTGGCCACCGTCACCCAGCACGTGCAGGTATTGGATCGTATGATTTGTAGGAGGCTCTGTGGATAAACTACCCCATCAGGTCACTAGGGTCGCAACAAGGGAACGATGCAGCAAGAAGCGACCAGGATGGAGACCCTCCTCCGTGATAAGCTCAGCATATGGGATGCGGGAGCCGTCTCGGAAGAGATCCCCGATGTATTGTATGCCAGCTATCCCCCAGTTGCGTAGTTCGGCCGCTGTGGTAATCCTCAGGCCTCTGGGTGTCCCCAAGTGAGGGCTAGCATGGGCATATGGTGTTGAGGAGCGGTAATGTATAGGCTTTTACTGTAGCATTTACGTGTTGTGAACTTCGTGCAGGGGTGAAACTGATGTAAGAGGGAGAGATGTGACAGGGGAGGGTGCAGAGTGGCCGTGTCAGCCAGCTGGCGAGAGGCCAGCCATCTGACAATCTATTGCAACTGTTGAGCCAGGTAATAGTGCTCAAAGTTGGGAGCGGCAAGGCCGCCTTGCCCTTTGGGAAGGTATAGTTTTCTGATGGAAACTCTGTGTCTGGAAGTACCCCAAATGAAGTCCCTAATCTTTCTTGCAAATTTGCTAAAGAAAGAAGGGGAAATGTAGAGAGGTAAGTTCGTAAAATAATATAGTAGGCGGGGAAGAATCATCATTTTGGTGAGAGCAATCCTGCCTGTGACCGACAACGGAAGAGTCCCCCAAAAAACTAGCTTGAAATGGATGGCAGGTACAGCTCTGCGGATGTTACCATCGAAGAGATCGGTTTTCCTTCGATAAATGCGAATGCCTAAATAGTGAAAGGAATTGGCACACCACAATACTAGATCCCCGTTAAGTGAGTACCCCGGGTCTGGGGTGGCCTCAGAGAAGGGATAGAGGGAGGATTTCAATGCGTTGGCACGCAATCCTCATACATTGGGAAACAATGACAGAGTAGGAGCCAGTGAGGAGGGGATAGTATGAAGATCTAGCACGTACAGCAGAATATCGTCTGCGTACAGCGAAAGTATGTGTGTCGCATCCCCCAAGGGTATACCCGCATGAACCCGAGTGCGGATACATTCAGCCAGAGGCTCCACAGCCAAGGAGAAGAGGAGGCAAGGGGCAACCCTGCCGTGTGCCACAACCTACAATAATAGGATTGGATATGTAAGGGCCTGTTTTAACGCGGATAGTTGGTTGTTTGTAAAGTAGCCTGACCATACCAATGAAGGTGCCCCCAAATCCAAATTTATATAGTACCGTAAATCCCACTCGAGGGAATCAAAGGCCTTTTCGAGATCCAGGACCAGGCACCTCGAGCAAGGCCAACGGAGAGGTGCATACTCTGCATTTCTAAAGAAACGGCGAAGATTGAGGGAGGTGCGAGAGGGGACAATTCCATTCTGGTCTGAGTGGACCAAGGCAGGGATGTGGGGGTGCAATCCGATTAGCAAGAACCTTCGCCAATATTTTATAATTTGTGTTTAAGATCGCTAGGGGTCTGTAAGAATCCTGGGCCGTGGGGTCCTTGCCCGATTTCAATAAGGAGACCACACTGGCCGTGGATAAGGAGGGTGGGAGTGAGGAGTTTTCTATTGCAGAGATATAGAGGGCATGCAGATGCGGGACAAGTGTATCGGTGTACGTTTTGAAGAACTCAGTCTGTTGACCGTCTGGCCCTGGCGTCTTCCCCACCGCCAAGTTCGTTAATGCCTCACAGACTTCATCAACTGTTATGGGAGAGTCCAACGCCAGCTGTTGGTCTAAGGAAAACATGGTTAATTCCAACGAGTTCAAGAAGGTGCCAATCTGCAAGGGGCCCCCACACGCAGAGGATTTATAAAGATTAGAATAGTGGTTGGTCATGGCTGCATGAATGTCGAGGTGCTTGTAGCGCATGTGCCCTAGGTCATCGCGTGTTGCAGGCGGTGAAGGTGTTCCTGTCGCACTAGATATGCAAGTAGTTTGCCCACCCTGTCTGATGTGGCATGAGTGCATGCCGAATGGGCTAAGTAATTGTGCCAACATAATCTCTCTAACAATTTAGCGTGATCACTCCGTAGTGAGTCTAATTGGGCCTTGGGGTGTGTGACCGAGATGGATTCGTAGCGAAGGAGTTTCCGTTCAGTTGTCCCAAGGGAGGTATCTAGTTGTTTACGGATGTTCCATGTTAGGCCTAGACAGTGTCCTCTAATCGTGACCTTAACCTCTTCCATGCTCATGTGCTCACGACGCGCGGGGCCGTCCGAGCCACGCCCGCGATCGGAATGTCCAGCACCTGGGCGGAATTCCGGCAGCAGCGAAGCGGTTAAAGGCCTCCCATTCCAGTGATGGGGACCCAGTGGAAGAAACATTATGGGCAAAATAATCCAGAATCACAGCGCCCAAGGAACTGTGGAAGGCATGGTCCTCAAGTGCCTCTGTCTGAAGACGCCAGGTTAGGACCGGAGGGGGTCTATGATCCCAGGCAAGCTTCATGAGCTGGGGATTATGATCAGAATGACTGACTGACTGACTTGATATTTCTAAAGCGCACTAATGCCGAGGCGTCTTGGCGCTGAGATAAAGTACAGGCTAGTGCAACGTGACCGGTTAGCATTGAGAGAAGAGCCATGTTTTTATTTGCTTCCTGAAAAGTGTCCTGCTTGGTTGAAGTCGGAGTGGTATCGGAAGTGAATTCCACAATTTAGCTGCTAAGTGTGAAAACCGCTTTCCCCCTCACCTTACTCTGTTTATCTTGGGGCAGAGCACCAATCCAGTGTTTGAGGATCTGAGACAGCGTGATGGTTCGTAGCAAGGGAAGAGGGCTTGTAAATCATAAACCCCTCCTCCGTGGATGGCTTTGTGGACTATACACAAGGCCTTAAAGTCCACCCGTCGTTTTACTGGAAGCCAGTGTAATTGCTTTACGCCGGCAGATGTGGAATGGTGCTTTGGAAGATTAAGCAATACTCTTACGGCCGCGTTTTGTAGAGATTGGAGTTTGGAAAGCTGGGCTACACCAGCTCCCAAATATAAAGCATTGCAATAGTCCAACCTCGACAGCACTAAAGCTCCGACCACCGTTTTCCTCAGTGAAAAAGGGATAAAGGGTAAGATCTTCCGGAGGACCTTCAAGGTGAAAAAACAGGCTGAAGACACCTGGTTTATCTGTGGGGCAAGAGTGAGGTCTTTGTCTATCAGGACACCCAAGTTTCTAGCTTTGGATGCCGGCACCGGGCAAATTCCAGCTTCAGGGGGCCACCATAGTTGGCTCCAAACAGATGCTTTTGTGCCAATCTCTACAACCTCGGTTTTACCCTTGTTTAGTTTTAGAAAGTTGCGGTTCATCCAGGTCATCAGATCTGTGATGCAGTTTCGAAACCGTTCCGCCGTTGCGTCTACGCTGTGTGTCACAGACACCACTAGCTGTGTGTCGTCAGCGTAGGACACAAGCGAGAAGCCGTGGCTCTTTATTAATCTGGCTAAGGGAGCAACATAGATGTTGAACATAGTAGGGGACAAGGCCGAGCCCTGAGGGACTCCACCAGGAAGTGTGAACAAGTGTGACTGGAGTCCATTCCAGTGGATTAATTGTTCCCTGTCTGACAGGAATGATGATAGTAGGGTTAGGGCCTTTCCGCTGATGCGGACCTCCTGCAGCCTTCGTATCAGTACTTTGCGATTTACAGTATCGAAGGCTGCCGTGAGGTCGAGCAGGATAAGGGCCGCCCACCCATCCCCATCCATTGATTTACGAACTTCCTCAGTCGCCAAGATCAGGGCAGACTCAGTGGAGTACCGAGATCTAAAGCCATGTTGCGTGGAGTCTAGTATGTTGTTGTGATCTAGGTATGATGTTAATTCTGCATTCATAGCTTTCTCCAAAACCTTGAAAGGCAGAGGAAGACAAGAGATGGGGCAATAGTTTTTAGCCTCTAAAGGATCGAGCGTGGGCTTTTTCAATATAGGTCTTATACAAGCCCTTTTCCAATCAGATGGAAAGATCCCGGAACTTGTAATGTGGTTTAGCAACGGCGTCAGAGAGACAATCTCCTCTGCGGCCAGATGTAAAATATGAGGGGGGCAAGGGTCAAGTGGGGACCCAGATTTAATTTGAAACAGTAGGTCTTGTACCTTTCCTTTCTCTAAAGCAGAGAATTGAGTGAAACTTCCTTGCGGTGCCTTCTCTAAGTTTTTCCCCTGATGGATGATCCCGTCTGCTTCAGCTGTATTTGCAAATTCGTTGTAGACGTTCTGAACTTTGCTTTGAAAAAACACAGCCAGATTGTTCACAAAGTTTTGATCCGGTGCAAATACAGCATCTCTCGGGCATCTAGACAGGGCATTGACAGTTTTAAATAGCTCCTTCGAGGTATTAGAGGCTTCCTGAATTTTTAGAGTAAAATAGGCTATTTTGGCCTGTTTTATGGTGGTCTTATATTCCTCAAGAGCTAGACAGTAGTCCTTCCTATGGGTTGAACTGTAGTCAGTTCTCCAGGTACGTTCTTTGTGCCTGCATTTGATTTTAATCAGCTTTAGATCAGTAGAGTACCAAGGAGATGATACCTGCCTCCCTCTTGAGTGCTTGATAGTTTCTGGTGCCAGTCTATTAGTTACCTGACTGAGCCATTTATCAAAATTATTAGCTGCCACATTAGGGTCAGTCAGAATTGGGGGCTCCTCTTGCAGTGTTTTGATCAGTTCAATTTGTTGTACAGACTTCCAAGCACGAGATTTGACCAACACAGGTCTGTTCCTGCGACCAGATTTAGTTGGAGGAATCCTGACATCAAAATTGACTAACAAGTGGTCAGACCAGGATAATGGCAACACGGACTTTACTACAATATCTTTATTATTAGTAAAGATGGCATCTAGGGTGTGACCAGCTTGATGAGTGGGCTCTGAGACGATCTGCTTCAGCCCGAAACTGGCTAAGGTGTCTATCAGAAATGACGTGTCATGATTGTTCTTGGCCTCTAGATGAAAATTAAGGTCACCTAATATTGTAACCGAGGCGGAGTCCAAACAGGATTCCAGGTGAGTCTGTAGGGATTTAGTGAAAGATGTACGGGAGCCTGAAGGTCTGTAAACGAGTAGCCCCAGGAAAAGTTCTAAATTGTTCTCTTTAACACTGAAGGAAATCGCCTCAGCATCCAGAGTTGGCTCAGGTGTGATCCTCACCATATAACAGGATCTATGAATCAACGCTATTCCCCCCCCCCCTTTTGCTCCCGGCCAAGGTACTCGGTGCCGTGTATTAGGGGGAGTAATGGAGAAGAGACCAGTATGCAGTCCAGCCGCACATGGAGGTTATGTACAGGTGAGTAGAAGGAGTATATGCGGGCGTCTGGATTACGTGAGTGCCATACATCTAATAGGGACCAATGGTTAAGCCAGTTATTTAAAGCTTGCGCATTGATGATGCGGCGGTGCGTGTGAGGGGAGGGAAAGAACGGTCCAGCGAGACATCTAGGACCGAGTTAAAATCACCTCCTATGAGCCAAGGGATATCACTCTAACAGGCCAATACCCTGGAGAGGCCGCAAAGGAAGGAGCTCTGTTCAACATTGGGGGCGTAAACCGAGCCGATTAAAAGGGGCTGACCATTAAGTTTACCTCTAATGAACACATACCTGCCCCATGTGTCGATCTCGGTCTCCTCCAATTCCCGGGGGACCCCCGACCTTACCCATATCAGAGTGCCCCTTGCCAAAGAGGAAAAGTTAGTACTGTACACGCCAGCGGCGGCGCAGCCGGTCAGCCTCAAGACTAGTCCTGTGTGTTTCCTGGAGCAGGGCAATGCTAGTGGATCTATGCTGCAGATAGGAGTAGATGGAGTATCTGTGTGAAGGGGAATGTATCCCCCTCACGTTCCAGGTGATGACATTAATGTGTGCCATGAGAGGTGACAGCAGTGACAACGCTCGGTTAGCTGTACATGTATGAGGGGGAAGAGCCCGCAGCTGGGTGACACACCACCAGAAAACAACAAGAATCACTTGGGGTGAACCAAAAAATCTACCTCTGTAATGTGGAACTTTAGAAGAGCAAACTCGCAACGGGCCTAAACAGGTATGCAATAAGCAATAATAATAACTTTATTGCATGATTAATTAAAATCTTACAATTAGCAAGAATCTTCAATACACAACCATTAAAACATTTCAATAAATCTAAATTCCATAAAACCTGAACCAGACAATTTCCACAGCGAATAATAGAGAGTACATTATATACATTAATTTAGTTAATCGTTTTTGCAAGACAATGGGGCAAATATTATAATAGAAATAATTAACAGTTATAAATTCATTACTTATGTGCTAATTCGCATGTGCAATACAGAATTTGTCTCTAGCTATTAATAACTTTCAAATTTACTATGCTCGAATCACTGGCTTCCAGTTTCTTTTTTGCAAGTATCAGAAATTTGGTAAAATTAGCGTTCATTATTATGTCCATTGGCTTAAAACAAACTACCACGGCTTGTCTACATGTTCGTACACCTCTATCAATAAAACAATTCTTCAAGTATCTCATTCTTTCAACCTTCATTGATGTACAGATGCAAACCAAATGAACAATATTTTCTTCCCACTGATTAGATAATCTACAGGGAATCGGGTTGGTTGGTCTCAGCCAAGGCATTGCGTTCATTAGTCCTGGCAAGTTGCCAAATCTTCCTTTCATAAATATATTTTTGGCTTGTACTGTCCAAGGTATTTCTAGATATGGCTGAACTTTAAGAGTAGTATATTCGTTCACTATCATCCAGGCATGCGTTCGCTTAATAAATAATTCTTTATCTTTCAGAAGGGATAGATGTTTTGTTGATCTATTAATTATTTTTTTTAAAGATTGTGGTGTTAGCGACATTTCCCAGATCTCGTATATTGACATCTCTTTCAATGCTATATGAAAATATTTATAAAAGTGAGAAGTTTGATTCCGTTGCAACTCTTGCCAAAGAAGGACGCTCATTGTATTAAAAGTATTGGTTTTAATTTGCTTCCATACCTTTACATACTGACCCATCCTTGCAATTTTCTGGTTGCAGAAGCCAAATTCCAGCCGGATCTGGGCTGGCGATGCATTAGCCGGAAGTCGAAGCAAATATTTGAAAGTTTTTGTTATAGCGTTATTCAATAGCGTCCGTACCGCCAAGAACTTCGCTACCGTAGGTAAGACTAGGGAGCAATTTCGCTTTTATAACCTTTAGTAGTGGCAAATAGGTTGGTCCACCCAGAGAGCTATGTAGTGAACGAAAGGCCCCTCGTAAACAGTTACTTCGTTTTATCAGCTCTGATTTATGTTGTGAAAATGAGCCATTCTCGTCAAACAGTATACCAAGGTATTTATAGAATTTCACTTTTTCTAGATCTGGGAGACCTGATGGCCAAGTTTGTTAATTTTTGTTACAAATAAAGGCAATGACGGTGGAATGGGAGACAGTTTGGATTTCGCAATGGCAGTCCTCACTTTCAGAAAATTGTAAAATTCAATATCAGCTAGCTTATATCTAGCTTGAAGTTCAGAGAACGTAATTGGGTACGAGGCGTTTTCCAACTGATGGGGAAAGAACACACCATTTGTGCACCAGGATTCAAAGTAGAGAGTTTTACCATTGTAAAGTAGTTTGTTATTGAACCATAACGATTCCATGTTGGAGCCCCTAATACTGACCTCCATGGTCTTATCGATTTTCAAGAGAGCTATTTTAGTGTTCTTAAAAATAGACCTAGAGTGGATGGGGCAAAGACGATTGGCTGTAAGAATCGAAAGATGGTTTATATTGTTAAGGAGAGCCCTTTCTACTTCCAGCCAGACAGGTGTGTAATCGCTAGGGAGGGAAACCCAAAGAGAGCCTTGTTTCGCCAAAAAGGCATACTGGTAAAGTCGGAAATCCGCTAAATTCACGCCCCCTAAAGCTTTGTCAAGCCTCAGTTTTTTAATGCTAATTCGAGCTTTTTTCCCACGCCAGAGAAAGGATGTTAAAAGAGTGTCTAGTTTGTGATGAAAGGCGTCTGTCAATCTAAGCGGAAGCATACTTATAAGGTAATTGTCTAGAGGGGTGACCATCATCTTCACAGTCTCGATTCTCCCCCACCACGTAATAAATTTCGGGGACCAGCAGTCCAAAAGCTTCTTGATTTTCTCTAAGAGCACCTTCTCATTTTGGTGCAAAGTGTCTATAATGTTATTGCCAAATACACTTTTTCTAACTGCCGATTTTTAAGATACCATTTATGTTTGCTGTGGGTCGATACCCTATTGCTAACTTCCATTATTTTTGTTTTTGTTTCATTTATTACCATCTTGTTCTTAATTGACTACATTGATATTTTATTTATAAGTCGCTGCAGCCCTATCTTTGTTTGACTAAGCAAAACGACATCGTCGGCATATAATAGATTTAAAATTTGTTTATCTGCCAGTTTCGGTGAGTGAGCCAACTCGTTATCCAATGCTTCCGTAAGGTCAGATAAAAATAAATTGAATAAATATGGTGCTAAAACACAACCTTGCTTTAAACCCTGGGATGTATTAATTCTTCTTGAAAGCCGTGAGCCATTACCTAGTCGAACCCTGGTCCAAGTCTCGGTGTATAGTAATTGGATTGCTTTTAAAAGGCCAGGACTAATACCATAGTTATCCAATTTCCTCCATAAAATTTGCCTATCCAAACAGTCAAAAGCTGATTTAAAATCACTTTATATTTTTCTATTAATATTCCCAGTATTAAAATATTAGTTGCCGTCCCCTGGCCTTGTATAAAACCCGATTGGTTTGGCGGGATTAAGTGCTTTTCTGTTGCCCACTCTGTTAATTCTTTCAGGAGAATTGATGCAAAGAGCTTACCTTCAATGTCTTGCAGCGTAATTAATCTGTAGTTAGCCGGTAGGGACCACTCACCGCTTTTATAGATGGGTGAAATTATAGAACCCTTCCAGGACTCAGGGATGGTCGATGTTTGCAATGCTTTATTGAATACTGGTGTTAGGTAACTGGACCAAATTAACCCATTCTCCTTATATAAGACAGCTGGAATCCCATTTGGGCCAGGGGCACCATTAGTTCTCTGTTTCTTAATGAGTTTGCATACTTGACTTTCGGTAATAGATATGCCAGTATTCCTGATGTCCTCTTTGCAACTTATGTTGTCAGTGACGGGCTTCATATCCATGGCTGGGCTATAATTCAAGTGTAAGTGTAGAAACTTAACCCATTCTGATTCAGTTACTGTAGAAGAAGTAGTTGTCCTACTAGATCTATTCATGTTGTTGACTAATGTCCAAAATTCTCTTGCATTATTCTTTTTACTGGTATATAAAGCTTTTGCCCAGAGCGCTTGTTTTGCTTGCATTTTATCGTTCCAAGTCGGTTTCCTCACATCTGCATTTATCTTCTTTAGTTTTTCTCCGTAGATTTGATTACCTGGGTGCTTCCTAACCAATCTTAGGATTCTATTACGCACTTTTTGTAATAGATGACATTCAGAAGATAATTTAACCAATGCCAGTGACTTTTTTTCTTGCTGCCCTTTATTTCCATCTTTTTGCATCTGGCCTGTGATTCATTTTTTTGTAAAAAGGGACCATTTTTCAATAGCGTTAGAGAAATCTCCTTTAAAATAAGTTTCAACCGTTGCTTGCGCCGGTGCTATGATTGCTTCTTTAGAGGTTTCTGACCTGTAAAGTTTCTTATAGTTTACCGTTGTTAAATCTCCCGGCAGTGTCATATATTTTCCATGCCTAATACCGTTTAGGCTTAACTCTATTATTTGTTGATTATGATCACTCCCATTTGCTCCTCCAATCTGGTAAGATGAGATCTTTTGAAATAAGTCCAACAATGCTATTGTCTACTCTATTCGCGATTTATTACCCAATGCTTGATAAGTCCAGGCGGGTGGCGAGTCTTGCTGAAATCGCCCGTTTAGAACCCTTAGACCTAAAGATTCTAGGTCTTTTAAAAAATTCTTACCAATTTTCCCTTTCTTTCCTCCGATAATATCCGATGTAAGTGGGTGGCTGGGGATTGACCATAGATAGTTCTGTTGATCAACTTCGGCATCTCTAACGTAAAACAACATCATATTCATGTTAAAGTCACCCGTAATGATGACCTCAGGTTGGGAGTCCTTTTCCAATTGCTGCAATATTATAGTTGTCAAGCTGCTGACCATTGCTCTTCGTGAGCTGGTGTCGGGTGTATATATACGTTAATTAGTAAGAGGGATTTAATTATCTTTTTTTCTTTGTAACATATTTGGACAATCAGACAGTCACTTATATTCTGAGCCTCCACCTCGCTCTCCATTTTTAGTTCTTTTGAGATAAAGGTAGCCAGACCCCCACAAGATCTGCCATATTTGCTTGTTTTCGTGGCAGGCTTATAGTAGCCCTTAAAACCGTCTAATCTAAAGGGGTCAGTTGCCCAGGTCTCCTGTAGGCAGATAATTTGAAAATGATCCGACATTAAAGACAGTTGCTTGTTTTGCATCTTTGATTGAGAGCCTTTTATATTCCAGGAGCATATTCTAATCCTACCAATTGGGCTTGTTGTCCCCATCTTAGGACCATTTTTTGGGATTCGTCAATCCTCCTTTACACTATGTAGTGCTGCAGTTAACCAGCCAACCTTTAGCACCTCTATTGGTTCTCTATTATTCTCAACTAAAAATCTAGAGGTTTGGCCATTTGTCATACCTATTGGATTTTTTAATATTGAGTATATCTGATTATTGTCCGATCCCTTCCGCCGTTTAGTTTGTATTTTTGGGGAAATAAAAGGACTCTGATACGAAGGTTGGAGTGGCCTTGTTACTTTTATTCCCCGGTCCAGAAAAAGATCATGTTCTTGCAAAAAAAGGTCGGCTGAGGTGGATGTAGTCCAGGATACCAGTGTTGATTCTTGATTGGTGTTATTATTTGCTAAGAATTCAATTGATTCTATATCAGTACTTCTGATGATTTCTAGCGAAGGTATCGCTTTACACAATTTTAAGATGTTTCCACGATTCAAGATATCATTGTGACCCCTGGATTTATATTGTGGCTTAAAAATTACTTGTGTTCCTCCCTCTTTTTGACCTTGGTTTTTTTATCTTGGTTTGATGCTGGGGGTTAAGGTAATTGGGTAGCTCCTGCTCTTGTGGCTTGCCTTTGTGTTTACATACTTCCTGAGACCATATTGGTTGTTTAAGTGGTTGCTTATCATGAATTAATCCATATGACGTATTATGGTTTTTTCTTCCCACTATTACCCAATCTTGTGATGTCTTACTTTCCTCTTGATTTTCTAACGAGCCAATGTTGTCATGAACCACTCTAGATCTCTCGGTTTTTACTCTTTTCTTTTGTGATTGAAGTATTTCGATTGTCACATTCTCGTTGTTTTCCTCTGCACCTGACATATCCGTTTGCTGTTTTTTTTTCTGTTCGGCCTGTTTTGAATAATCTATTGACTCCGTGATGGTTTTATTTTCTACAACATTACGCACTTCTGGCAGTTTTTTATTAAACAAAGGATAGAATGGTTTTGTTAACACTATAACTTCTGCTTGTTTCTGGGTTGCGTTTGTTACTTGTTCTAGATTATTTCCTGTTTTTATTATCTCTAATTCCGGAGTAGGAACTTTTATTTTTGCTTTTGAAACTTTGTTTCTTGCTTTCCGTTGTTTTTTCCTCTGTCTTTTTGATAAATGGAATTTAGGTGATGCTTCTAATGGTGTTATTTGTGAAGAGAGTGGGATTTCCTCTATTTGATCTTTCTTCTTTTTATCTGTTGTTTCCTTCCTACTTTCCTCATTTAAGATATTATTACTTGTCGTCGTTTCTTCAATTATACACTCGCTCTGATGGGCTTTATTTCCGAGGTCGAATAAATTTCCTCTTAGATCTTCAATTATTGTATTTAATACATCAGGAATTGTGGCCAGTTTGTTAATCAGTGGGGCACAATTGCAATCTGTATATGAAGATATTGGTTGTGCTTGTGCCCTTATTACCAGATTGTTTAATGTAGCTATCTTCTGATCAATTCCTGCTACTGAGGATGTCATGGTGCTAAGAAGATCTATTTGTACTTCCATTTTGTTTGACTGATAGGTTAGAGCTTCTAGTGTTAGTTGCGAGGTTCTAAAGATTAGGTCCCAGATTGACCCCGAGTCCCAGTTTCCCGAGGCTTGTACTCCCGGGCTTTGGCCATTTATAGAAGAGTGTTGTTTGTTGGCTCCACATACAGGGCTTTGCTGTTCTTCCTCTTTAATACCTAAGCCAGTAAATTGTAACCCGTTATGTTCATCCTTTTGATAGGGTGTACTCCAACGCTGCAGGTTTTCAGATTTCATGATATAGTCATCCATATTATTTTGGGATCCATTATTATGCTGTTTAGATTTCTCCTGGTCCAACTTTTGCTCAGTGTTCCTTGGAGTCAAATTGATGTCAGTTTGCGGAAGCTTGGGAAAGGTTATAATGTCTCTTGAAGTTATGGTCCGATCGTCACTTTTTTTGAAGAATCATGTTGAGGCTGGGTTATTTGAACCAGACCCGTTGGATCCCCTACTATGTTAACTTTGTTTACATTTACTTGCACTTCAATTGGTATTGGCACCCCCGTTACTAGTAGTTGTTGAGAATCTCCCGTCAGTAGACCCACACATCTGGGACCTCTTGTTGCAGGTGTGTGGTATGGTTAACATCTCTAAATCAGTTATTTGACCCCATTGTTGTCTGGTTCCTCGGTTGATCTTGACGTTAGCTCCATTTCATATTGGTCTGACTCCCTTACTCCCTGATTTAGGGATATTGCACTTGATTCACTCATTGGTTTAATTGGGGTTTGTAATCCGCATGAATTAGTTTGTAACGTCAGCATAGCTCCCGTTGGGTCTTTCATGAAGTCAAACTTTGTTAGAGACTTTGTTGGTTTCCCAAATATGCGAACCGTAGATGATTTGAAAGACTGATTTTCCCCTGCTTGTTTTATTTTCATTTTGTTTAAAATTGCTGAGGATTGTAGTTTTTTTTCTCTTAGTGGGAGGGAAAGGTGGCCGCTCCTTTCCCGACCTCATAGGTCCCACTTCGTTGTACAGGTAAGTGTCTTTCTCTTTTACAGAGCAGGCAAGTGGAAGCAAGACCGGTCAATTCCGGACTATGGCACTATTACAACAGAGCGTACTGTGGCGTTTGGCGTGTCACAGTAACGTCACAGTAATACAACAATAAAACAGTCCGGAGAGCTCAATGCCAAACGCCAGGAATTAGGGGCACGGGCTTGAGGTGAAAGGGAAAAGGGGAAAAAGGAATCTCCCGTCCGTCCTTATTATGGAAATAACAGCAGTTCTTTGCGGTACTACCACCGATAGCCGGGCCCTCCACTCACGGCTCACCTCACAGGCAAGCAAGCAAACAAACGAGCAAGTAAGCTGGATGAATGGTACGAAGGGGGGCGAGGCGAGAATGCCGCAGATGACCAGCTCCCCCTGCCTCCCTCACCTTGCACGCTCACCTTGCTCCTCAGTGGCTCCAGTGCCTTGGCTCCTTGGTTCGACAAGAGCAGAGAGAGGCGCTGACCACCCGGCCGCTTGTTGCTCTGCCCGCTGCCCGGAGGTGACGGAGACGGTGTAGTGGCACTTTCCCCGCACTTTCCCCACTGCTCGCGGCTCTTCACCCGCGGCTCTTCACCCGCAGCTCTCGCAGCACCCTGCCTCCGCTCCAAGCTCCAAACAAGCGCCGCACACAACAAAAACACGGCGAAAACAGGTATGCCAAACCATGGCAACTAAAGTGTTATCGAGCTAAAGATCAAGGGGTGTTGATTGGGGGTGGAGCTATGGCATGGTACCTACCCCCAGACAATTAGCAAGAGAAAAAGGTAGAACGAATATATCGTGCGTAATACATTGTGGGCCCTCTTTCCCACGCCCCCAGCCCACAGGTTAGCACAGTGTCCGGGGTCGCCCCAATCAGAGGGAGTCCATACTCGGCCCCCGTAGTACCTAATTGTGCACATGGAGGAAGGAGCTTATTATGTAGTGGAACGGCCTATGACGTAATAGAGCACAAGCTGATCTGACCAGAGTTGCAAGTCATTTTCCTAGTGGTCAAATTATAATGTCTGGGGAGTGACAACAGGGCGGTGAGGCGAGTCAGTCTCTGCTAACCACGCCGGGTGAGAGTCCACATCACCCCCTGAACTGGATGGAGATGCCGTTGTGGTCGAGAGGGACCTTGTGTTGAGACACTGCCACATGGCAAGCCTCTTGTCGCTCGGTCAAAATTTGCTCAAGGTCCGGAGCGTTGATTGGTGAGGTATGACTGCGTGTACCCCCTACGGCGGCCGCGTCTGGACACCGGGGGGCCATCAGGAGGTCTGGACGATGTGGCCAAGCGTGACCCCTCCAGCCAGTCCCATGCGTCAGAAGGTGAATTGAACAAACGAGTGGTTCCATCCTTAACAACTTGCAGACGGGCAGGGAACAGTAGGGAATAACACAAATCAAGGTCTCGGAGCTGACGTTTCACAGCCCTGAATGAGCCCCGCCGTTTCTGCACATGGGCTGTGTAATCCAGGAAGAACATGACTGAAGCGTTTTGGACGATAGGCCCTGGCAACTTCCTGATTTCTCTCAGTATGGTGTCTCTGTCCCCGAAGTTCAATAACCGAAACAGAAATGGCCGTGGGCTGGCACCAGGAGCGGATCTGCGGGCCGGGACCCTATGCACCTGTTCCACAACAAATTGGGGAGAGGGGAGGACCCCTGTCTGAAGCAGGTCTCGCAACCAGTTGTTCGTGTAACCGATAGGGTCTTGCCCCTCTACGCCTTCAGGAAGGCCAACCACTCGTACATTGTTATGGAGCGAGTGGCCCTCTGCATCATCCAATCTGATAGAGACTTCTAGCTGCAGATTCCTTACCTATGAATTTCCCAGGCATCAGGCTGGATCTGGAAACTTTTGATGAGCAATACCCCATGCGCGCGACGTCGGGTGGCTCCATTCGGCTCCGAGTGACGTCGATGACGTTGGTAGCGTCAGTTATGACGTTGAGGTGCCTACATAGGCGCCACCCAGGCGCGCGGACGTCAGTTCTTTTCTTTCCGCGCCAGTTAAGCGCCGATCCAGGAAGAGCTACCCCTATGCCGCTTTTTGGCAGGCTTTTTTCTCGACTTTTGTCGATATTTTTGACGACTTAGTCTGCGAGGGATGTCTGGTAGGAAGACATGTTTTAAACCGTGCGGGACTTGTTCCCGCACGATGTCGGTTACCGATCCCCACCGCGTATGTCTGTGGTTTCTTGAACGCGACCACGATTCGAAGTCGTGTTCAGACTGCAGGGCGATGGCTCCGAAGACCTTGAGGGAGCGGGCGTTGAAGTTGCTCGCGGCCCGGCAGTCGACACCGTTGAGCGAGACTCCGAGGAGGTCACGATCCCGTTCGAAGAAGAGGAGGTTGCGGGATCGCTCACGGAGCCGTAAGTCCTCTTCCTCCCATTCGAGGTCATCTGGACACTCGGGGAAGAGGCACAAGAAGAAGAAGAAGTCCAAGCGGACTTCGACTTCACCTCAACTGGCGTCCGTCGTCGAAAGAGGTAAGGAGCACCGACACTCTAGGCACGGTTCTGTGGAGCCAGAGTCGACTTCGCGCCTCGCTCCATTTCCGGAAGTCGGAGCGAATCCCGCTCGAATTAAAGATTTTTACAAGGCCATGCGCCGCATATTTGAGCGGAACGATCCCGTTGGTGAGTCCTCGGGCCCCGCGGAGTCGGTAGGCCCATCGGGTTCGACGCCGTCGGCTTTGGCCACGGCGCCGGTGGGGCCTCAGGGATCCGATCTTGGATCCGGTTCGACGTTGGTCGTACCAACGTGACCTTCCCCGGTGTCAAACCCGAAGTCGCTGCCAGGGGCGTCGCCGGCGGCTGTCGGTGTAGCAAGCCCCATCCTCATCCCCGACGACACGGAACGGCGTCTTACGACGCCGATTCCGATGTCGACAGAACCCAGGGGTTCTTTGTGGACGTGCTAGGCTCAGGAGAGGAATGGGAGAATTCTGGAGACCCTCTGGAGAACCAGGATGTCTCTGAGGAGACAATGTACTGGTATTGGGAACTTGGGGAAGCCAGTGGTCTGGATACTTTCCCAGACTCTGGCATGCTCTCTCCACCTACAGTGGCTACGGAGGTGGGCGTCCTATGCTATGGTGGTTAAGAGGGCAGCTGAGGTACTTGGACTGGAACTGCCCTCAGTGCAGGTCAGGACTAATCTCCTGACCGAAGTGCTTCAACCTGGGGCTTCCACCTCTGAGCCCCTTTTGCCCTTTAATCAGGCACTTACGGACGTCCTACTAGGAACTTGGTCCAAACCTGGCACGGGCTCCTGTGAACAGGACGATTGCACGCCGCCATCGCCCAGCACCGGGAGACCCAAAGTTCCTCAGCCAACACCCCACCCCAGAAAGTTTGGTGGTGCAGGCCTCAACTTCCCAGGGCGCATTCCCTTCCGCCCCTCCCGATAGGGAATCCAAGAGACTGGACTCACTTGGCAATAAGATGTTTTCTTCCTCCAGTCTGGCATTGCGGTCGGTGAATACTGCATGCTTATTGGGCCATTTCTCCCACTCTCTTTGGGAGACGGTTGCGTAGGTGCTGCCACAAGTCCCGGAGGAGGCCCGGGCTGTGGTCTCCCAGGCTGGCAAGGACGGGAGAGATGCAGCAAAATTCCCCATTCGGTGTGGTTTGGATACGACCGATTCGCTGGGCAGATCTATTTCAACGACAGTGGCCTTGAGGCACCACGCCTGGCTTCGTACATCTGGCATCTCGGGGGATGTCCAAGCCAATTTGATGGACATGCCTTTTGATGGAACCCGCCTTTTTGGGGATAAGGCAGACTTGGCCCTGGTCAGGTTCAAGGACACTCGAGCTACGGCCAGATCCTTGGGCCTCTCCTCCACTACTCCTCGTGGCCAGTCTTCCTTTCGCCCCTTTCGGGGCAACGGAAGGGGTTTCCAGCAGCGTCAGCCTTATCCTAGCCACCATCCCGCAGAGACTGCCCAGGCCGTGCGTGGATGCGGACGCGGTACATTCCGTCCTCGGAATGGAAGCCAGAAGTCGTCTGCCACACTGCCCCCGGCAGCTGCAGCCTCCAAGCACTCCTAGGCTGATTCTGCAGGACCACACTACTCCAGTGGGTGGGAGAATTTGTCATCATCTCCCCCACTGGAGATCTATTACAACAGACAAGTGGGTCTTGCAGATCGTCCAGGAGGGCTATTCTCTTCCTTTCCTTTCTTTTCCTCCAACTATTCTGCCGAGTCAGGAACGGCTGGTGGAGGATCACTTAAAGCTGCTCCAAGAGGAAGTTACAGCTCTTTTGGCCAAAGGAGCTATAGAAAGAGTTCCAGTTTCAGAAGTAGGCAGTGGCTGTTATTCCCGCTACTTTCTGATTCCGAAGAAGAACAAGGGGCTTCGGCCCATTTTGGATCTTCGGACCGTCAATCTCTTCCTCAAAAAGGAGAAATTCAAAATGCTCACATTAGCTCAGGTCTTGTCTGCCTTAGACCAAGGAGACTGGATGGTGGCGTTGGACCTGCAGGATGCGTATTTTCACATTCCCATCCTGCCAGGCCACAGGCGCTACCTGCGGTTCAAGGTAGTCCACGAGCACTTTCAGTTTACCGTGCTACCCTTCGGCCTTACCAGTGCCCCTTGGGTGTTCACCAAGGTGATGGCGTTGGTTGCAGCTCATCTGCGCAGGTTAGGGGTTTCAGTCTTCCCATACCTCGACGACTGGCTGTTGAAGGCGTCCTCGCCCCAGGCAGTCGTCTCCCACCTTCAGACTACGGCGGACCTCCTGCATTCACTGGGGTTCTCTATAAACGTGCCGAAGTCACACCTGACTCCTTCTCAGACGCTCCCTTTCATCGGAGCTGCTCTGGACACAGTGCAGTTTCGGGCTTTATCCTCCCGAGCAGCGAGTCCAGGATATTCAGGTTATGATTCCGATTTTTCAGCCTCTATCCTGGATTTCGGTGAGGTTGACTCTGAGGCTGTTGGGCCTCATGGCCTCCTGCATCCTGTTGGTAAGACACGCGAGATGGCGTATGCAGGCTCTGCAGTAGGACTTGAAGTTCCAATGGGCACAGCATCAGGGAAACTTCACCGACGTGGTTCAGATCTCGGAAGGAACTGCGAAGGATCTGCAGTGGTGGTTAGCGAACCGAGATTGGGTCAAAGGCAGACCTCTCTCCCTTCCCCAACCGGATTTCACAATTGTGACGGATGTGTCACTTCTGGGATGGGGCGGCCACTTGGGAGAGATGGCGATCAGGGGTCACTGGTCTCCGGCGGAGACGGGGCTCCACATAAACTTGTTGGAGCGTCGAGCGATTCGCTTGGCATTGAAAGCATTTCTTCCCTCTGTCAAGGGGAAGTTGGTGCAGGTGTTCACGGACAACACCACCGCCATGTGGTACTGCAACAAGCAGGGCGGGGTGGGGTCATGGACCCTTTGTCGAGAGGCCCTGCGTCTCAGGACATGGTTGGAACAGCAGGGCATAACTGGTGGTTCAACACCTGGCAGGTTCTCTGAACGCCAGGGCAGACTATCTCAGCCGTCGATGCCTAGCGGATCACGAATGGCGTCTCCAGTCCGAGGTGGCGCAAGGTCTCTTTCAGCAGTGGGGAGAACCTTGGTTAGATTTGTTCGCCTCAGAAGAGAACGCGCTATGTCAGCAGTACTGCGCGCTGGAGTTTCCAAGGCGGCTATCGCTCGGGGACGCGTTTCGTCGCGAGTGGAGCTCAGGCCTGTTATGCGCCTTTCCGCCCATACCACTCCTACCCAGGGTTCTGAAGAAGATCAGGAGCGACCAGGCCCAAGTCATTCTTGTGGCGCCGGACTGGGCAAGGAGAGTCTGGTATCCAGAGCTTCTGAGCATGAGTGTCGATCCTCCGATCAGGCTGCCCCTTCGGGAGGATCTTCTGTCGCAGCTGCGGGGGAGGGTTCTCCACCCGAACCTGTCAACTCTGCGGCTCCATGCGTGGAGATTGAGCGGCGGCAGTTGATGGCTTTTGACCTTCCTCCCGAAGTCTGTAATGTTATTCTGGCGGCCAGGCGGCCCTCCACTAAGTCGGTATACGCCTGCCGTTGGCAGAAATTTGTATTATACTGTACAGAAAGGTCTATTGACCCTCTTTCTGCTCCTCTTTCTACTGTCCTTTTGTTCATTCTGACCCTTGCCCAGCAGGGCTCTGCTTTGGGAACTCTCAAGGGTTACCTTTCTGCTCTGTCTGCTTTTTTGCGGCCACCAGACCAACCTTCTCTCTTTAAATCTCCTATTGTAAATAGATTTCTTAAAGGGCTGGTTCACTTGTTTCCACCCACGCCCTTCATTATGCCACAATGGGACCTTAATTTGGTCTTCACTTACCTAATGTGCGCTCCTTTCGAGCCTTTGCACAATTGTCCCCTCCGGCTGTTGACCATCAACACAGCCTTCTTAGTGGCGATTACATAGGCCCGGAGGGTGAGTGAGTTGCAGGCGTTACCCAGCTCGCCTCCTCATCTTATGTCCTTTCCGGACAAGGTGGTGCTTTACACCAGGGCATAATTTTTACCAAAGGTTGTGACCCCATTCCATCTGGGTCAGTCCATCACTTTGCCCACCTTCTTTGCTCCCCTACATCCCTCTAAGGAAGAGGAGCGTTTCCACCGTCTGGACCCAAAAAGAGCGTTGTCGTTCTACCTTGACCGCACAAGAGAGTTCCGGGTGGATGACCAACTCTTTGTGGGGTATGTGGGAGCAAAGAAAGGAAAGGCAGTGCAGAAAAGAACCATCTCTCGCTGGCTTGTTCTCTGCATTAAAATCTGTTATGCCTTGGCGAAGAAGCAGCCCCCTGAGGGTTTAAGGGCCCATTCCACCAGGGGAAAAGCTGCGACTACAGCCTTGGCTCGGGGTATCCCAGTCCAAGACATCTGTCAGGCAGCGACGTGGGCATCATTGCACACGTTCGCAAAACATTATTGCCTTGATGGTCAAGTGCGCAGGGACAGGCACTTTGCCCGCTCAGTCCTGCAAGACTTTTTAGTCTAGTCCATGAGTCCGCAACCCACCGCCGGGATGGTATGGCTTGGGTATCTGATTCAAAGGTAAAGAATCTGCAGCTAGAAGTCTCTATCAGATGAACAAGTTACTTTCCTTCGGTAACGCATTATCTGGTAGAGACTCTATCTAGCTGCAGATTCCTTACAGCCCCACCCATGCCTCCCCCCTTTGCGGACTGATGTACGTCTAGGGTTTCTCCCCTTTCAGGGCCCTAGCTTTGCACACGTTTACGTCAGTCACTTCGTGGCTCTGCGCTTCTGCCGTGGAAAAACGAAAAGTACTGACGTCCGCGTGCCTGGGTGGCGCCTATGTAGGCACCGCGACGTCATAACCGACGCTACCGACGCCATCGACGTCACACAGAGCCGAATTGAGCCACCCGATGTTGCGCGCAAGGGGTATTGCTCAGCAAAAGTTTCCGGATCCAGCCTGACGCCTGGGAAATTCAAAGGTAAGGAATCAGCAGCTAGATAGAGTTTCTACCAGATAATGCGTTACCGAAGGTAAGTAACTTGTTCATTTGTCCTCGAGGGTACATACCCGATCTAGTAAGTCCTGCAGCGTGGCGGTGTGATTGCGTGACTTGGGTTGCAGGTCAGAGAGAGTAAGCTCAGCGTCTCGAACTCGGTCCACCAGCTTCTGGTGATCGGCCTTCAGAAGTGTGAAATCGGAGGCTACTTTATCAATCTTAGACTCGAGGGAGGTGCGCGTCTGATCCAGTGCCACGCCGATTTTTCCTACAGCTGCTAGGACCAAATCGAGTTTGGCCGAGAGGGCAGTGTGTTGTGGTTCCGGAGGACTCTCCTCCCTCGATGATGGCCCATCGCCTAGATCCTGAGGCGCTGCCATCTGTGGCGCCGCAGAGCAGAGGCGGCCCATAACTAATTGCTGAGCTGTGGGCATACAAGAGGTCCCGGAGTACAATCTTCTATCCGCGCAGCAGGAAAAAGAGGCCGGTAGTAGCTGCAAGTGGAAATGTAGAGTAGGCCCTAGTCGATGGTGCATGAAACGCAGCTCCGTCAGTGACCCTAGGCCCCGCTGCGTTGCCCCATAGGGCTGCCGTGGACCACCAGATGAGTGCCGGGGTGATCGTAGCCTGAGTATGGGATAGGACTGAAACTGAATTGCCCTCCGATCGAGGGGGAGGCTCCCACCGCACAGTCAAAGTTGGGGTGCCTAGTGACCACCAGCCCCCTCGTACTGCAACAGCAAGAGAGCACGCCATAGCTAAAGACAGCAGGCCTTTTAGTGACTAGGTCCCAGTGTAGTGAACAGTTGGGGGCCTGGGCCGGACCGTCCCTCGTGCCCCAGCAGGATTCTATTTGGTGTGCTAAGGGGTGGCCTAGACCCAACCCGGTCCCGTGGCCACCCCAGAGGTGTTGGAGCCCCAGATGATCTGACCACTAGTGTGAAGGGTAGTCTCACAGTCCGACCATAGTGCGCAGTGGGGAAGGAGCAGCCCAGGCCAGGCCTAATCCTGTGTGCAAACTGAGAGCAGTGAGCAGAAGGAGGCAATGGCCGTGTCTCTCTCGGCCCCCATAACCCAGCAGCGCAGTGGCCACAACAGGAGTGTCAAAGGGAGGGGGGCCTAGGCCCGACTCACCCCAGACTCCCACCCCAGCACCTCCAATGCGCCGCCTAACTGGCACGACGCAGGGCTTACCTCCTGTGAGGCGATGGGTAGTTGTCGTCAAGGTGTGGTGCCGCCCCTGGCCCCACGATATGCCAACACAGGGGGGGGCACTGCCAGCGCTTACAGCAGTTGTACAGGTGGGGAGGGGCCTTGGCTCGATCGACCTCCAGGTCCCCACCCCAGAACCTCAGGTGTGCCGCCTAATTAATGCGACGCCAGGCCCACGTCCTACGAGGCGGAGGGCAGATGCCGACAGAATATTGCACCACCCCTGGCCCCACTGATTCGCCAATACAGGGGGCGCTGCCAGGGCCTACAGCAGTTGCTCAGGAGGAGGGGGCCTAGGTCCGACCGACCCCCGGACCACTACCCCAGTCCCGCGGGTGCCCGGCTCCAGGGGTGCAGCCCAGGACTCACCCCTTCCGGTGTGGCGGGTGTCCGGGCCCAGAAGCTTGAATGGGGCAGGCATCTCCTGCCAGGCCGAGGATAATCTGCTGGAGGGCCTGGGGCCAGCTGCCGTGTTGCGGTCCTTCACTGGGTTCCCCAGCCGCAGCACCACTGAGCGCGCCCCAAAGTCCTGCCCCGGTTCGGAGAGACGTGGACGCCTCCAAGCGGCAGGGCCCCTCGGGCGCACCGAATCCCAGGTTGCGCAGCTCGCCGGCCGCGGGCCACAGAGGGTGCAACGAATCAGGATTGCGGAGAAGTGGAGGGAGGCACCAGCCCCGTCCCATAGAAGGCTGCACTCCCAGTTGCGACAGCCTCAACAGGGCGGGAGCTCCGAAACGCCCATCATCAGGGCCGGTAGCAGCAGAACAGCACCCACGGAGGTAATCCACCCAGCAGCGGTAGCAGCACACGCCGATGACACAGGATAATCAGGGAAGGATGCGGAGCGGACTCATGGTACATCCGCCATCTTAGGCTGCTGGCCACGCCCCCCCATGCCACTGTAGGATTTAAATGTAGTTTTGACTTTTTTAATGTGTTTGCCTTTTGAACCTATGCACAGTTGTTCTTTGAGGTTGCTGATGTTTAAATCGGTGTTCCTTATAGCTAACATGTCTGCTAGGCAAGTGAGTGAACTTCACGCTTTGTCATCAGTGCCTGGTAATGTTTCAATTCTTCCTGATAAGTTGGTTCTTCAAACGAGGGAAGCATTCTTTCCAAAGGTGGTAACCTCTTTTCATGTATGTCAATCCATCACTTTGTTGTATTCGTATACTCACCTTATCCCTCAAAAGAAAGATTGTGTCATTTAGATCTTAAGAGAGCACTCGGTTATTATCTCGAAAGAACTAGTGGAATTCTGATAAGATGAGCAACTGTTTATCGTTTTTTCGGGAGTTAAAAAGGGTAAGACTGTGTGCAAAAGAGGACAATATCTAGATGGATTGACTTGTGTATTAAGATTTGTTATGGATTAGCTTGGAGACAACCACCAGAGTGGTTGCGTGCAAACTCTACTAGGGCAAAAGCTGCTACTACAGCATTAGCGCGAGGTTTTGCCCATTCTCGATATTTGTCAGGCTGCTACATGGGCATCCTTGCACACATTCACCAAACATTACTGTCTAGATAATCAAGTCAGGACGGAAGGGCATTTTGCGCAATCTGTCCTCCAGGGTTTCCTGGTTTTAGCAACTCCACAGACCCACCACCAGGAGGTACTGCTCCGGAATCTTTTCAAAAGGTGAGGAATCTGCAGTAGAAGTCTCTATCAGAGGAACAAGTTACTTACCTTCGGTAACCCCATTTCTGGTAGAGACTTTAATCGCAGACTCCTCATATGCCCTCTTACCTACTATTTCTATGGAGTGATCTCATGAAAATCAGTTGATAAAACAATCTCAATAATAGACATTTGCACACAAAAGACTATTAATATCAGGTTGTTTTACTGCAACACGTCTGTTGGTACGCGCGAAGTATGGAAAGAAACTGACGCCAGGTGAGCAGATGACCTGTATATATACGAAGGTCGACGTTTTGGAATGCACAAGATGGAGTCGTAAGCAACGCCACTAGTCGAGACACTGGAGGATGTTGCTGTACAAAGGTTTCCAGATCCAGTCTGACGCCTGGAAGTATTCAAAAGTTGAGAAATCTGCAGTTAGATAGAGTCTCCTTTAGAAAAGATGTTACTGAAGGTAGGTAACTTGTTAGTCTTCCATCTCTCTTAACTTACCTGGAGATAATGCACATCTGTCACGGAACAATGCCAGAGATTGTCAGGCATATTTATCTAGTTTTGTGAGCTCTGATAGACTTTCACCACAAGTGCACACGCTGTTGTTTTTAAAGACTATATATCTGAAGGAGACTATTAGTTATGGACTCCTTACCTTAGAATTATCCCCAGGTGTTGTTATGTTTCGTATATAGGCCCTAATGTAGACCCGTTCATATATGCCATAATGTAGAAATACTCGTATATGCCATATCTGAAAGAGACACGTTAGTGATAGATTCCTTACCTTAGAATATCCCCAGGCGTCAGGCTGGATCCGGAAAGTTTTGCGTAGCAGTACCCTTGCGCGTCGGTAGGCGGCGTCGTGCGGCTCCGCGTCCGTCGTCGGCGTCGTGATCGCCGGGATGACGTCGCGGGCAGTACTTAGACGCCGCCCCTGCGCGCTGACGTCAGTTCTTCTTTTTCCGCGCCAGCAAGCGCAGATCCGGGAAGAGCAGTGCCCTGGTCAATTTTTGACCATACTTTTTGGTGATTTTTTCACTGTTTTTTCCATCTTTAAGGTGTCGTAGGGATGCCCGGCTTCAAGCGATGCGGCGCCTGTGCGCGGATGATGTCCGTCACCGACCCGCATTGGGAGTGTCTCTTCTGCCTCGGCCGAGGCCACGACACCGAGTCTTGTCCCGAATGCCAGGCCCTCAACCCGAAAGCTTTGCGAGAGCGGTCTCGAAAGCTCCTCGAGGCCCGGCATTCGGCTCCACGGAGGCCCCGGTCGCGTGAGAGGTCCAGGGGTCGCTCGCGGAGTGCACACCGGTCGTCGGCGTCGAAGTCTTCTTCGTCCGGTAAGTCTAAGCACAAGAAGTCCAAGAAGCATCGTCGCTCTCGGACTTCGCCTCGCCGGTCTCGCGACTCGGCTGAGGCCCCTCCCGGCACCGTCCCCGCCCCGCGGCCCCGGACTTGCCTGTGGAGTCGCCCCCGTCATACCCGCCCTTCCCGGGTTCGGGGGCGGATCCGGCCAAGGTACAGGAGTTCCTGTCGGCCATGGCCCGCCTCTTCGGGCCTTCAGGCCCCTCCGGTGCGCCTTCGGGCCCCGCGGGCCCTGATGGGGTTGCTCCGGCGCCGCCGGCGGCTCCGGCCCCGGCGTCGCCCGGGACTCCAGCCTCGATCCCGGCTTCGGCCCCGGCCTCGATCCCGGCTCCACAACCCCCATCGACGCCGGTCGACCTCACGACACCTCCGCCGGCGCCGATGTCTCCGGTGCCGTTCTCGACGCCGCCCTGGGCTCCGGGCGGCGTCGTCCCCAGTTCCTTCCGGCTCCGGACATGGACCCGGAGCGACGTCGCTCGACGCCGGCTCCGGCGCCGATGGGCCCTTGGGTCCCAAATGTCCCTCCTCCTCCTTATTTTGAACCAGAGGAGGACCAGGAGGACTGGGAGGGGTCTGATGACCCTCTGACTCGCAACTGTCAGTATGATGAGGACTGGACAGAGAGTCTAGGGGAGGCCAGTGGTCTGGATACTTCTCCTGACACTGGCATGCTGTCTCCTCCCGTGGCTACGGAGGAGGGGGCCAATTTTGGTACGGTGTTGCGTAGGGCTGCTGGGGCCTTACGTCTCCAGCTCCCTACTTTGACGGTCAAGCCTAACATCTTGACAGAGGTGCTTCAGCCGGCAGCCTCCTCTGCGGAGACTGTGCTGCCGTTTAACGACGCCCTCACAGACGTTCTTTTGGGCGCCTGGTCCAAGCCCAACACAGGGGCTCCTGTGGATCGGAACGTGTCACGACGCCATCGCCCCGCTCCGGGCGACCCCCTGTTTCTTTCTGTCCACCCCACTCCTGAGAGCTTGGTTGTCCAAGCCTCCGCTTCCCAAACCGCCTTCCCTACCGCTCCTCCGGATAGGGAATCCAAACGCCTGGATCAGTTTGGGAAGAAAGGTTTTTCTTCCTCCAGTGCTGGCTTGCGGTCCGTTAACACCGCTTGTCTTTTGGGCCGCTATACCCACTCTCTGTGGGATTCGGTGGCGGATGTTTTGCCCCAGTGCCCTGAGGAGGTCCAGGCACTGCTTTCCCGCGCCATTGCGGAAGGAAGGGATGCGGCCAAATACACTATCCGTTGTGGCCTTGACACCGCCGACTCGCTGGGCAGGTCGATTGCAACGACGGTGGCGCTCCGCCGCCACGCCTGGCTGAGAACCACTGGTTTTTCAGGGGATGTCCAGAATACTCTCATGGACATGCCCTTTGATGGAGTCGGTCTTTTGGGTCCAAAGCAGACCATGCGTTGGAGCGCTTTAAGGACTCACGGGCTACTGCCAAGTCCCTGGGCCTTTCTGCTACACGCCCTCCGCTGCCTTCTGCTTTTCGCCCCTATCGTGGCCACGGTAGGGGCGCCCTTCACGTCAGCAGCCCAGCCACCGGCCCGCGCAGCAGGCGTCTTCGCGTGGCCGAGGACGTGGATTCCGCCGTGGCGGATCGGGCAACCAGCGTGCGGGTCAGGCCACCACCTCCAACCCGTCCGCGGCCTCCAAGCCCTCCTAGTCCCTCCTTTCAGGTGCACGGCACGCCAGTAGGGGGCAGGGTCCGCCATCACCTTCCCCACTGGCGCACCATCACCTCGGACAGGTGGGTCTTGGACATTGTCCGAAGGGGCTACTCCCTCCCCTTCGAGACCACCCCCCAGCCATGCCACCTCAACTCCACCGCATGTCAGGGGATCACTTGGTGCTTCTACAGAAGGAAGTCACGGCCCTCTTGACCAAGAGGGCCATCGAGCATGTTCCGACCCCAGAAGTAGGGCGTGGTTGCTACTCCCACTACTTTCTGGTGCCCAAAAAGGACAAGGAGGACATGCGTCCTATCTTGGACCTCCGGAACGTCAATCGCTTCCTCCGGAAGGAGAAGTTCAAGATGCTCACCCTAGCTCAGGTCTTGACTGCCCTCGACCCTGGAGACTGGTTGGTAGCGTTGGACTTGCAGGACGCATATTTCCACATCCCCGTCCTGCCGGCCCACCGGCGTTACCTTCGGTTCACGGTAGGCCACGAGCATTTTCAGTTCACCGTGCTCCCCTTTGGCCTTACAAGTGCCCCTCGGGTGTTCACGAAAGTGATGGCGGTGGTCGCGGCTCATCTGCGCCGGGCAGGGGTTTCAGTCTTCCCCTACCTCGACGACTGGCTGCTGAAGGCGGGCTCGTCCCAGGCAGTCGTCTCCCACCTCCAGACTACGGCCGAACTCCTGCACTCGCTGGGGTTCTCCATCAATGTGCCGAAGTCGCATCTGATTCCTTCTCCACAGCTCCTTTTCATCGGAGCAGTTCTGGACACGACGCAGTTTCGGGCCTATCCTCCCGAACGGCGAGTCCGGGATATTCAGGCTATGATTCCGATCTTTCGGCCTTTATCCTGGGTTTCGGTAAGGATGACCCTGAGGCTGCTGGGCCTCATGGCCTCCTGCATCCTGCTGGTCAATCATGCCAGATGGCATATGCGGGCTCTGCAGTGGGACCTGAAGTTCCAGTGGGCGCAGCACCAGGGCAACCTGTCCGATCACGTCCAGATCTCGGAGGGGACTGCAAAACAGTTGCAGTGGTGGCTCTCGAACCGGCAATGGGTCATGGGCAGATCCCTCTCCCTTCCCCAGCCAGAGCATACAGTTGTGACGGACGCGTCCCTTCTGGGATGGGGCGGTCACTTGGGAGAGGCGGAGATCAGAGGCCTCTGGTCTCCGGCGGAGTCCCGGCTCCATATCAACCTTCTGGAGCTCCGGGCGATCCGGCTTGCACTCAAGGCATTCCTTCCCTCTGTCAAAGGGAAGGTAGTGCAGGTGTTCACAGACAACACCACCGCCATGTGGTACTGCAACAAACAGGGCGGGGTGGGGTCTTGGACCCTTTGTCAGGAGGCTCTGCGCCTCTGGACATGGCTGGAACATCAGGGCATGTTCCTGATGGTTCAACACCTGGCAGGTTCTCTGAACGCCAGGGCGGACGAACTCAGCCGCAGGTGCATGATGGATCACGAATGGCGTCTTCACTCGGAAGTGGCGCAAGGACTCTTTCTACAGTGGGGAGAGCCTTGGTTAGATCTATTCGCCACCGAAGAGAACGCGCAATGTCATCAGTTCTGCGCGTTGGAATTTCCAAGGCGGCACTCGCTCGGCGACGCTTTTCGTCGCGAGTGGAGTTGCGGTCTGTTGTACGCCTTTCCGCCTATACCACTTCTACCCAGAGTGTTGAAGAAGATTCGGCACGACCGGGCCCAAGTCATTCTTGTGGCTCCGGACTGGGCTCGAAGAGTTTGGTA